>OX371224.1:292871933-294071933 GCA_947310385.1 Nephrotoma appendiculata | reverse complement strand
GAAAAAACATTTTGTGTGTTATTTTAAGCGGTTCTAATTCACCTTTAGTCTGCTGTGTCGAATTTTTTAGATTATTGTTAGCATCAAATAGTTTCAGGAATCTCCTTCAGCAAGTTTTAAAATAGCTGTGGTTTTTGAAGCTTGCGAACTGATCCGGTTCAGTTCATGTTTCATGACACAACGCAAAAGCGCTTCCTAGGTTTTAAATCAATATTTTTGATCTAACACAAAATTTGGATCTCATTTTCATTGGATAATTTTTTTTGATCCGCATCGATGTGCGTCAAGAAACGCGGCAAATATGTTCCTTAGACGACTTTCGACGCACTGGTTGTCAAATAACTAACCGACAAAAGACATTTGTGAGACAGAGTATTTTATTTCCATCCGTAGTTTGTTGAATTTCAGGTTGCTATTGTTTTTTTTAAACATTTTGATAGATATGTGTAACATTTAGCGTTTCATTTGATCAGGTTCTAAGAATCGTCTGTTGTAATATGGTCAGTATCTTTGAAACTAATGAGTCCACTTACAAATATAATTTTGGTTCTCCGTTTTATTTGGATTTAAGACTAAAGTTTGTTTCCTTCTAGTATTGGAGTTTCTGCTAAACCATCAAAGGAAGCGGTTGACATCTGGAAAGCTAGTAGAACCCATACAGCAGAACATTACAAGATAGTATCGATAAGTATAGGCTAAGTAAATGCCACATTAAAAAATTTTGGGCTCCATCCCTTCCAGCTAAAAAGATCTTTTCTGCTAACATTAGAAAAAGTTAACAGAACCCATATCGAAAAATGATTTAAAAACTATTGGAAAATTAAAGGTTATTTATCACTTCAAAGCTAACAGATCCCAAATCAAAAGTCGCACCAAAACCGAAATAAGAACGTAAACTTAGAATCATTTATATACCAGTAATTTTAGGTCCATTATGGCCATTAATATTTTTTGGGCTCCACTCATTCTTGACTAAATTGCAGGTCATTAAATTTAAAACTAGCACAACCCAAATCGGAAATCGGGAGCAAAACTGTATGTATAACGCACAACTAGATCTATTGACATGCAAATAATTTTAGGCTCAATATGGTCTAATCAAATTACTCAACAAGAAATGTTGGACTCCACTAGTTCTTGGCCAAACTTCAGGTCATTTAATTTAAAGATAATCGAACTCAAATCAAAAATCGAATCAAAACCGAAATTAGCCCGCAAGCAAGATCAAATAACAACCAAATAATTTTATTCTCATTATGGTCTAAATTAATGCCCTAATAAAATAATTTGGGCTCCACTCGTTATTGACCCAGCTAGAGATCTTTTCATTTAAAGTTAGCAGAACCAAATCGAAAATCGAATCACAACTCATGATGGCCTAATCAAATGGCCCATTAAAACATTTTGGGCATTTGATTAGGGCATAATGAGCCTAAAATTATTTGTATGTCAATTGATAATCGCTCGGTTTTCAATTTGGGTTCTGCTTGCATTAAATTAGATAACCTGAAGTTTGTTCAAGAACGAGTGGAGCCCAACATTTTTAAACCGTGCATTTGATTAGGTTATAGTAAGCCTAAAATTATTTGTATGTCACTGGAACTGGGTTTGCGTTACTATATCGGTTTTGGTTCGATTTTTGATTTGGGTTGTGCTAGCTTAACCATGCTTCTTCTAAAACGAGTAGAATAAAACAAATTTTAATAGGGCATTTAATTAGCCTAAAATTAACGTTTAATTTTCCAATTGTTTTTAAATTAGTTTTTGATTTGATTTCTGCTAACTTTTCCTAAAGTTAGCAGAATGCAATGTTTGGATTTTTACGAAAAAATATTAGAACGAAGTATCCGTCTCATTATCATAGTGGATCGATGGAAACGTTCCAACTTTACTCATTACAATAATTACTTAATAATTCGGGATCTTTGCAATAATGGTGGTTGCTCGCTAAAGTAATTTTTCTCATATGTTAGAACTTATCCGAATCGTTTCTGTTTGAATTCGAACCGACCAGCAAACCGAATTTGAATAAAACGGCAAAACCAAAATTTTTCCAGGTTTTATAAAGTTAATTTTAGAGTTCAAATCATTGCATCACGCAGTTTGATTTTGAACAATATAAATTAAGAAATGCCTGAGGTTAGGTTTAAGCTAAAGCTTTAAAAATATTCGAAAATTAATATGAATTAAAAATCTAAACGTTACCTTTATGAAAAACTAAAGAACATAAAAGGAATAGTGAACGCCATTCCAACAATAGATATCGCTAACTTTGCAACAATTAAGTCCCTAGCCTTTGTATTTGTAAGGCCATTTCTATATTGAACATGTTTCTATATGACGACTAACTCAGAGATCATCTTGTAATTTATGTACCTTAAATTAGTTTCTCGGTTGATGCTGAACTACCCACCTCCAACAGTTTCTGTCTTTTGAGTCTTGTCACTCCATGTGTGGTGCCTACCATACAACTTATGTCTGCATTTCTTGGCTGTTTGTCAATTTTGTCGGTGACGTAATTCATTTTTAAGTCCCTATGATGCTTCTCGTTCTTCGGAAACACCCAAACACGCACATATGGTATATGTGCTTACTGGTTTTAACTTCTTATTATGTTCTATTTAGCTGTATTTACATATAGAATTTGGTTTGAGTTTACAACCACGGGAATTTAGTCTACATTTTGGTTTGTAAAGTTGACAGTTGGCTTTATTTAATAAGATGTGCCAATTTTTAGTTCAGTGCATTTTGAAATTTGTTTGTTGCTTCCGATATATATTTTTGAACTGCTAAAAGCGACTCTCATAGAGTTCGTCATTCCATGAGCATAAAGCTTCTAAAAGAACAATTATCTGGAAGCGGCATGTCGTACCCACATAGTGGAAACCATGACGTTGGTTATCAATTTATTCTAAGAATTGCTAATGTTTGAAATCAACACTGTCCTTAACGATGTCGTTCCCTAATGGCACGGGACATATCGCCGGAATAACATGCGAGCCAAATGCTCCAATATAAAACGCAATTTTATCGAAGGGTTCAAAGATAGGAGAACCGACTTTGAAATACGGAAGACTATCGAAGCCAGAGAGCAGCAGGTGAGTAAAAGCTGCATAAACTTCTATCACTAGATTTGGTCGTTGACATTACAGTATCGTTCCCCGTATCGAGAAGTAATTACGATTAAATCCAAGGCCATGCCATTAGTGATACACACCGAATTACATGCCGATAGTTCTCTGCACCAGAAAAGCAACATCGAAATTCCACCAAAATCTAGGGGAACACTGGGTGTAATATGCAAAAGTTGTAATAAAAGTGCTTCTTAATAAAATATATCCCTTTTCCTGCCCGCGATCACAAATGTGCGCGTAAAAATTGTGTACGAAAGAGAATCATGGAAAAAAAATATTACAAACTATGGTTATGTACATGAACATTTGTGTGCGGTGGACTATTATATTGAAATTTTTTGTCTGACTGTAAAAGAGATATACAATGACAAAGCACATGTATTGCGATTTTGAGGTATAAAACTTTTGAATATTACACACAGTGTTCCTCTAGGTTATTCGAAAAATTCATGTTTTTAATTGAATTGGGTCTAGTACAAAGTGAAAACACCTATTCCAGCCGTAGTAAACATATAAGTATCTGAATATTCTACATATTCATCAATGAACCAAGAATTAGCCAAGGTCAAGTTTTCGTTCCTGCAATTAAATTTTATATATCTTAAGTTTTTTTTGTCATTATGTTTTTCTACTTTTCATTTTAGCAAAATTGTACAGGAAAATACAAAACAAATGACCTGTTAAATATCTGGACCACAGCGATATACATATGGTGAGAATTATTTTGTCAAATTACATACATATTTAATTTTGTTTTGCAACATATTACTTAACTTTCATATTTATTTAGTAATTCACTCATATTCACTCATTTATACCCTGAATTTTCTCAAGTTTTTAATTTCAACCGCATATTCACTTAATTAAAATATTTTTTTCGTGACATAAATTAACGTGTTAAAAGTAGTACTACAAAATGTCGGACACAAGACAAAATATTAAAGTCGAATCTCGCAAGGTAGATTCAGCTTCCTCTGTTCCGTTTCCGCCATTTTGGCATACAATGCCGGTTCTTTCGTTTGCACAAGTGGAAGCTGTGTTCAATGTAAAACGAATTACTTCAGACAGTAGTCAATATTTGCTAACGATGCCGCATTACCAATGGATATTATCGCCACGGTCTCGGACATAGCTGCAAATCCACCAGATACAGCCAAATTCGCAACTCTTAAATCGGAAGTAATCAAACGATTAAGTTTGTCGGAGAGCCAACGAATAGACAAACTAATTGGAACAACCACTATGGGTGATTTAAAACCTTCTGCTTTTTATCGCCGATTAAAACAATTAGCAGGCTCTTCAACTGCAGTTACAGAAGAGTTAATTAAAACATTATGGTTTAAACGACTACCAGAGCAATTACGGTCAATTCTAATACTACAAGAAGCAGAACCAATGGCAGAATTAACCACATTATATGGGAATTTCATAGCCCAAGCACATCATCATCTGCTGTCTGTAGCACATCTAGCTCCGAAAAATCTACAACCAAATCTGTTTCTTTAGCTAGCATCGCAACCGCAATTGACGAGCTGCGTCAACAAGTTTTTAAACAAAGTCGATCAAAATTTTGAAATTTTTCTCGCAATAAATCACGCTCAAAGTCGCAGACTCGTTCATCTTCAGTTAAACGTGACTTCTGTTACTACCATTTTCGATTTAGTGCTGCAGCCCGCAAATGTTCTGGCGGCTCTTGCAAATTCGGCGGTCAAACAAATAAAAATTTAAATAACAATAAGGAAAACTAAATTGTCCCAAAGTTATAGCGACAAACGATGGGACGAATAATATACGTCGCCTATTCATTAAATGCCCAAAAACTAACTTCAGTTTTCTTATCGATACCGGAGCTGCTATCTCAGTGGTCTCATACACATTTTTCAAAAATATTCCTCAAGACCCAGCGAGTACAATCTTCGCTGCTAACGGTTCACCGATAACAACATATGGCATAAGGTTACATAAAGTCGACTTAGGATTTCGCCGAAATTTCAGTCATCTTTTCGTACTTGCATCAGTTACAAGACCAATCATAGGCGCGGATTTTTAAAAAAAATTTGGTATCGTGTTGACCTAAAGAAAAACGCCTACTAGACTCAAATACTTCATTAATAGTCAATTCAATGGATATAAATGATCCATCACCGACTATTAAATTATTTGTGGACAACGGCCCATTCGAAGACCTTTTTCGACGTTTCCAAAGCTAAGCAAGAACCTAATTACGAGTTACCAATTAAGCTCTGCGTTGTGCATCGTATTGTAACTGAAGGACAGTTGCCATTCTCACGTTCGCGACGTTTAGATCCCGAGAAGCATAAATTAGCGAGAAACGAATTTGATTATATGATCTCATTAGGATTGTGCAGACAGTCGGCATCATCCGTATCTTCTCCTTTGCATATGGTTCCTAAACGCGATAGTAATGATTGGCGACCTTGCGGGGATTACCGTCTACTAAACAAAGTAACCGTACCATACCGGTATCCACTTCCTCATATCCATTCATTTTCCTTAAACCTGCAAGGCTCAATATTTTTTCAAAGATAGACCTGATCCGAGCCTACCACCAAATACTAGTTGCTGCGAAAAATGTATACAAAACAGCTATTACAACACCTTTTGGACTTTTTGAGTTCATGAGAATGCCATACGGTCTGCGAAACGTAGCACAGACTTTTCAGCGTTTCATGGACGAAGTGAACACCTTCGCATTTTATTCCAACGCCTCATAGACTTTGGCATAGTTCTAAAACCCTCGAAGTGTGTGTTCGGTGTAGAATCTTTAATTTTTCTTAGTCACAAAATCTCTAAAGATGGAATTCGAACATCTTCAGGGAGAATCGTGGCTATAAACGATCTTCCCCAACCAACATCTATACGGCAAGTGCAGCGTTTTATCGGAATGGTTAACTACTATCATCGATTCATTCCTCACTTGACCGAACTACTAGCTCCAATCCATACGCAACTTGCGATACTCCAAAAAGAAAAGAAGAAACATTTTCTTTGGCCACCAGAATACCAAGCGGCTATGTTCAAAACAAAAGCTGCCCTGGTTCAGGTTAGTTTACTTGCACACCCTCTAGAGCGTGGAGAGTTCAGGATAACCACTGACGCTTCCATTACAGCACTCGGAGCTGTACTGGACCAGTACAATAAAGGATGTGGAGAACTATTGCGATACTTTTCCAAAAAAACTTTCCCCACCGGAGCGTAAATACGCTGCTTTCGATCGTGAATTGCTGGCAATTTACTGTGCCATTAAGCATTTCCGGTGTTTCGTCGAAGGTAGAGTTTTTCATTCTTACTAACCATAAACCTTTGACTACGGCTTTGGCGTCAAAATCGGAGCGGAGTACCCATCAGTCTCGCCAGTTAGACTACAGATTACAATTTACGTCAGATATTCGCTACATTAAAGGAGTAAGTAACGTAGCAGCAGATATCTTGTCTAGAACAAACGAACAAGAAGTAGTACCGATATGTCACATAGTTCTAGACATGGAACAGCTCGTATTTCTTCAAGAATCAGATGAAGAATTTGTAATCCTACAAAATAATGCTCAGTCCGATTCAAAATTGAAATTCAAACGGATACGAGATCCGCCTCAGATCTAAACGTATGGTGTGAAATATCAACTGGCACAAACCGTCCATACCTTCCGACTGATTTACGTAAGCAAGTGTTTGAAATGCTTCACGGTTTATCCCATCCTGGAATAAGAGCATCGCGTAAATTGGTGGCTTCAAAATATTTCTGGCCTAATATAAACGTTGATACCGGATATTGGTCCAAAACGTGCATCGCTTGCCAGAAGTCAAAAGTAAATCGTCACACACGTTCCGAAACTGGTCGTTTCGGTATCCCGTCTGGTAGGTTCGTCAAATGCACTGTGAAAAATTTTGGTTTGTAAAATTAAAAAACGAAGTTTTTAATTTCTCAAAGTTATAAATTTTTTTGAATTTCAAATAGGAAATTTTTGCAAACTAATAAAAAGCTTTTTTATTTTAAAAACATATTTTGTAAAATAATTTATAAAATACTTTTTAAATTTAAAAAGTTTATTTATTTAAACTTAATAATTTATTTCAAAAGAAGTTTTTTAGCATTTAAAAACAATTTTTTTGATAATAATGACAACTTATAAAAATGTTTATATTTATTGTTTTGCCAGAAATCCCGTTGTTCTATTTTTCAATTCGTCAATATTTTATTTTTTATTTTAAAGTGTTTTCTGCTATTTATATAATTCGCCAAATTGATATGTTCTTGTATTATACTAAAGGCATAGAGGAGAGCAACTTTTTATAAGTACGAAACCAAACTACCAAACCAAGACAACTAGAGGAGATACTCATTATATTTTTTGAAGGGTCGTGTGTATTTTTATTTTTTACACAATGGCCCTGGGGGTTAAAAATTGGGGAGTTACATGTTATGAGTGTGATGACCTCTTTGTTTTTGCTGACTTGAACAGTCTCAAACATTGTGAATGTCATTGTATTTGCAAAAGGTATTACCGCGGATTACTTTGATGTAATAAAATTGTGTGACATAATTGTTAAAAAATTATTATTTAAAAATTAAAAAAAATCTTTTAAAACTAACCAATAATTCTTAAAAACAATCTCTTAAAATTTAAGAAAACTATTTGACAAAAGTAAGGAAAGTATTTATGAAAATTAAAAATAAAAAGATTATCCTTTTGATTTTAAAAACGAGACTTTTTGCCTAAAAAATATATGTATATTTTTTTGATTTTACTGGTTTTTTTTCTCAGTGTGGATATTCATATATACTAATCATCATAGATCGATTTACGCGATGGCCAGAAACCATTTCATTAGTAGATATGAGAACATCTACAGTAGTACGTGCATTCGTTGATCAGTACATCTCGAGATTTGGTGTACCATCTGAGATAAAGACTGATCAAGGCAGTCAGTTTGAAAGTAATCTGTTCCAGGAATTTAGCATACTGTTAGGTGCACACAGAATCAGAACTACTTCTTACCACCCACAGGCAAATGGTATGGTGGAATGATTCCATCGTACCCTTAAAGTCTCATTGTACGCTAGAGAAAACACTCTGCACTGGAGCTCAGAGCTACCTTCTATTCTCTTTGGTATTAGAACTTTGGTTAAGTCTGACCTCGGATGAACTCCAGCAGATCTTGTCTACGGAAAATCACTAAAGGTCCCTGTAGAACTATTAATGCATTCTGCCCCTGCGACATCGATAAATCCCACTTCACTGGTCGATCAATTAAGACAGCCGATGCGCAACGTCGTACCTCTAAATAACCGAAGTCCTCCTCAAAATAAAATTTTTATACCTAGGGACATAATGGACTGTGATCATGTTTTCGTCAAGGTGGATAGAGTTAAAACGGGTTTAACTCCTCCATGCGAGGGACCATATAAAGTAGTGAGACGGTTCCAAAAAAATACCTCGTTATAGATCTAACCTACCTGCACCCTACATTATATTAAGATTGTAATTTATTATAATAAAATTTTATATGTGTAGTAAGTAGTACAATGCAAATAATTTCGTATATATTATGTACCTTCTCATTGCGTCATCATATTGATAATGAATTTGATTTGTATTTACATTTTTACTATATGACCTATTGTATATATTTAATAATTGTAATGCTAGTAAATAGGGTTCAATTGTATGTGTTATTCTTTTCAGCGGGAAACAAATTTGTATCTGTAAATATAATTATGTATACTGTTCAATTCGATTTTAGAAGAAATTAATTGACACACAGAGTTGGTATCGAGAAGCGAAATGTGCAACTTAAATTTATATTATAAAATTAATATAACCAATAAATAAATTTGGTATCACATAAGATAGTAACAAGGTGTTTAGTTTTAAACTGGCCTTTTAGTGATTGATAAGAAGTGTGGTAGCACGAGATACTTTAGTGAATTCTAACTAGTGTCGTTATATATTCACATAGTTAACACAAACGTGGTTGGTTGCTAAATTAAATTATCCCATCGAAGTAATAATTAAAGCAACAACTAAATAGTCAGTGTGCAGTTATTAGTTGATAATACAATCAACTATATATCTTCTCGATGTATGGTGAAAATTTTTGATATAATTCTACACTCGCACAACTGTAAAGAAAATTAACATTTAATATTTTGATATTATTTGATTTAATTGAAAATGCAATCCAATTGATGCGATCATTTCGTTCTAAATTAAACGGATAATATACAAAATTTAATAATAATTTATACTGTTTAATTACATTTAAAAAGAAGTTTTGTCTTCAGACAGTGAAGGATTGATTTTTCAAGGGTCGTATGAAGTTTGTCCTAAAATTTGTTGTTGCTTTCGGACAATTTAGGATACACTTCACCAAAATACATTTTGAAGAAGTAATAAATGCTGCATTATCACTAAACTTTATAATGTGTGCCTGTTACTTGGACTTCGTGTAGCGGTTTAAAATAAAATCAATTTTAAACGCCATTTCCACCATGACAAATACCTTTAGTTCTTGTTAACCACAATATTTTAACTTTCTTCACTATTAATAAATCAGATTTACTTTCATTGCTGATTGCATTTTTATACGACCTTTAAAAACTATGTTGGAACTAATTTCCACCATATAGCCGCGCAGCCGGCACAATACAATAATCATCACCTTTAATACCGACTGATTAACGCAGACAAAACATAATAAACATTAAAATAAAAACAGACTTCATCATAATAATTATAATCATCATCAGCATCATCATCATCACGAGATCATTATAATTTCATTCATTATTATGTTGTGTGTTGCTTTCAAGAGCTCAGAAATTTTTCTCGTTTTTTTTTGTATTTTAAAAAAAAACAACAATCCCATTTTCAAATGACTTCATTGCATGCGTGAACATATGAGAACGTTTTATAATGACATTCACAACAAACTAAAAAAAATGAACGTCTTGTGATGTGTTTGTCGTTTTGTTGTTTTTGTTATTTGTTTATTTATTTGTTTAGTTTAGTTACGTATGTAAATATACGAGTATTCATTCTGTTTTGTTTGCTAGATTTTTTTTCGGAAATCTTTCTTAATTTTATTTATTTCTTAAATATAAATAAATTACACTTAATTCTTATTTTTTTTTTGTCTTATTTAATTCTTATTTATTTTTAAACGTGTCAACACAAAAAATAAGTGTTTAAGATAAATTACAAATTATTCATTTCTTTTGTGCGTTCGTCGCTTTGCTTGTTTGTAGTCTTGTACACACACCGTGTCGTATATTTGGGTATTTCATGTACAATGTACTACAACGGCGCAATTAAACAAAAGATGTTGGATAATAGAAAATAATTAAGATATTTTTAATAATAGTTTTTATGTAAAATAAAAGTAAAATTAATTTGTAAACGTATTTTATACATTTATTTATTTATTTATTTATACATTTTTATTAAGACGGAAGGAAGGAAATATTAACGTGAAAGCATAAAGTTATGAAATATTAATTTCCTTTTTTAATGCATAGCAAAAAGTATAAAAGTAAAAATTACTTTTTGTATCTCGATCCAGGAAATTCAATTAATGTCTTTGATAATTTCGTTCGTTCGTTCGTCTTATATTATTTGTTGTGTACACGATGATACAGTAAAGTACCATCCGACTGTTTGCGCTACTCTTACTAACCCTTTTATTATTTCTTACGAGTATAAATCATCTAATAAGTTTTATTGTTGTAGATGGGGGTAATTTGGACTGATATTTATATAGTGGAAAAAATACTCGTACTGTTATCGATGAGAATCTCGCCGTTGCACTCATCAATTAATTAAAATCAGATTATTTATTGATATGCTATTAATTTGTCAGACCGGAACATTATATCCGGGAGGCAATTAAGAAATGTGGTGTGTTGAGTCAATTGTATGTAAAATGTTTCAATTTGATTTTAAATCTTATAACTTCACTAAAACTTAAACTCGATAATGACAAAGAATCTTACGAATAAAAATTGAAGAGATAATAATTATTCCCTTGAATTCGATAAAAGCTTCCAAGAGCTCGATGATTAGCTAACCATAAAACTTAATAAAAAAAACAGAAATGCAACAACGTCAACCCTTGTTGGTTGAAAATTTAAATGACGACATTGATGACAAAGAAGACAGCGATGGCGATGATTTTCATAATTTAGATCCAATAAAGTGTCGCTTCTGTATCGAACCACCATACGAAATTGATGCTGATGTACCATTCGACATTCAAAATATACCTGTAATACTATTAAATAGTGATAATGTAATGTAATTGAATTACAAGATTTTGATATTGGCAACGTAATTATGTTGACAAATGGAACAAGCGAGGTCAAGGAATTAAGAAAGTTGTATAGTAATACGATTTGGAAAGTAAAACATTTGGTGGTTTCATCAGATAAATATAAATTTAACGATGATGAATCCCTACCACGAGAAGTTCTCGAATTACAAACGCCTTCTGATATTTTCAATTCTAATTTAAAAGGCGATATCTTTTGCGAATCAAATTACTACGCAATGGAAAGTAACATAAAAAAATATATTCTCATTAAACGGGAATTATTTGGAAATATTTCTCGGGATGTGTATTCTAACTTATGTGCACCAGCTAACAAGCATGCGTCGTTACTGGCTCCATGAACTGGGTAATAACATAATACGGGAAACCATTTCGAAAAAATTCGTAAGTTTCATCACTTCAATCACAATGAGAATAATGTACCGCACACAAATCCAAACTACGATCGCCTGTTCAAAACGATTCGTAATAGATGCTCTCATTAGAAATTTATTGAAGAGTGCAATCGAGCAAAATATTTATTTTGATGCAGAAGTGCTCTATTAAAGGTACAAGTTAAAGGTAGAAGCGTACCAAAAATGAACCAAAAAATATGAATCATCACGTTTACTTCGATAATTATTACACGACCTTACCATTACTTGTCGAATTAGATAAAGTTGACATTCAATCAATTGGCACAGTACGTCGTGACAGGCTACCTACATGCAAGTTACCAACGGAATGAGTGTTAAAAAATAAGCCACGAACGTTGCTATATAGAATACGTTGAAGTACGTGTTGCCTTATGGAAAGATACAAAATGTGTAACATTACACTCACATTTGCTGGTGAATTACCAATAACAAAGGTAAACCGCTACATCCGTGGAAAGAAACAAACTGTCCAGGTTGATTGTCTCAATATACAATATACTCAATAGAATCAAAAGTGGTGAGACATACGAATATTTTACATGCTGTATAAGATAGCGGAATTTTGACAGCGGAAAATAAGAGATTACGCTACTCGCCGCAAGTGGCAGCACTATCACTAAAGAAAAATAATTTTGTTATGTAATTACCAGCGGAAATTTTTCATTCATTATGTATCACTTTCTTCACTTTATTCACTTCATAAAATATTTCAGCGGAATAAAATATTAAAAGTGATCCTTAAAATGGGAAATTGATTGATCTCCGATGTAAAGGAACTCGTTATATGAAATCTTGAAATTTTATAATAATCCGTCTATCCGCCATTTATTCCACTAGTAACCAATACTTTAGATTGTTTTTCTAATAGCTAAGGTCATACTGAGACTATATGGAAAATTTGGGGAAAATTTATGGACTAGAATTTTTTGCGGCCATATAAGTGATTTTCAGTTTTTAATATCTCAAAAACTTCCACTAGTAACCAATACTTTCGGTCATTTTTCTAGTAGCCTAGGTCATACTGAGACTATATGGAAAATTTGGGGAAAATTCATGGACTAGAATTTTTTGATTTTTTGCGGCCATATAAGTGATTTTCAGTTTTTAATATCTCAAAAACTTTCACTAGTAACCAATACTTTCGGTCATTTTTCTAGTAGCCTAGGTCATACTGAGACTATATGGAAAATTTGGGGAAAATTCATGGACTAGAATTTTTTGATTTTTTGCGGCCATATAAGTGATTTTCAGTTTTTAATATCTCAAAAACTTTCACTAGTAACCAATACTTTCGGTCATTTTTCTAGTAGCCTAGGTCATACTGAGACTATATGGAAAATTTGGGGAAAATTCATGGACTAGAATTTTTTGATTTTTTGCGGCCATATAAGTGATTTTCAGTTTTTAATATCTCAAAAACTTCCACTAGTAACCAATACTTTCGGTCATTTTTCTAGTAGCCTAGGTCATACTGAGACTATATGGAAAATTTGGCGAAAATTCATGGACTAGAATTTTTTGATTTTTTGCGGCCATATAAGTGATTTTTAGTTTTTAATATCTCAAAGACGTTCACTAGTAACCAATACTTTCGGTTATTTTTCTAGTAGCCTAGGTCATACTGAGACTATATGGAAAATTTGGGGAAAATTCATGGACTAGAATTTTTTGATTTGTTGCGGCCATATAAGTGATTTTCAGTTTTTGACCAATATCTCAAAAACTTCCACTAGTAACCAATACTTTCGGTTATTTTTCTAGTAGCCTAGGTCATACTGAGACTATATGGAAAATTTGGGGAAAATTCATGGACTAGAATTTTCACTAGAATTTTTTGATTTTCTGCGATCATATAAGTGATTTTCAGTTTTTGACCAATATCTCAAAAACTTTCACTAGTAACCAATACTTTCGGTTATTTTTCTAGAAGCCTAGGTCATACTGAGACTATATGGAAAATTTGGGGAAAATTCATGGACTAGAATTTTCACTAGATTTTTTGATTTTCTGCGGTCATATAAGTGATTTTCAGTTTTTGACCAATATCGCAAAAACTTCCACTAGTAACCTATATTTTCGATTATTTTTCTAGCAGCCTAGGTCATACTGAGACTATATGGAAAATTTGGGGAAAATTCATAGACTAGAATTTTCACTAGAATTTTTGATTTTCTGCGGCCAAATAGTGATTTTCAGTTTTTGACCAATATCTCAAAAACTTCCACTAGTAACCAATACTTTCGGTTATTTCTCCAGCAGCCTAGGTCATACTGAGACTATATGGAAAATTTGGGGAAAATTCATGGACTAGAATTTTCACTAGAATTTTTTGATTTTCTGCGGTCATATAAGTGATTTTCAGTTTTTGATCAATATCTCAAAAACTTTCACTAGTAACCAATACTTTCGGTTATTTTTCTATTAGCCTAGCTCATACTGAGACTATATGGAAAATTTGGGGAAAATTCATGGGCTAGAATTTTCACTAGATTTTTTTGATTTTCTGCGGTCATATAAGTGATTTTCAGTTTTTGACCAATATCGCAAAAACTTGCACTAGTAACCTATATTTTCGATTATTTTTCTAGTAGCTTAGGTCATACTAAGACTATATGGAAAATTTGGGGAAAATTCATGGACTAGAATTTTCACTAGAATTTTTTGATTTTCTGCGGTCATATAAGTGATTTTCAGTTTTTGACCAATATCTCAAAAACTTCCACTATGTGAAATGAAGTGAAAGAAGTGAATTCTAGTCCATGAATTTTCCCTTAATTCTCCTAATTGTCTCAGTATGACCTAGGCTACTATAAAAATAACCGAAAGTATTGGTTACTAGTGGAAGTTTTTGAGATATTGGTCAAAAACTGAAAATCACTTATATGACCGCATAAAATCAAAAAATTCTAGTGAAAATTCTAGTCCATGGATTTTCCCCAAATTTTCCATATAGTCTCATTATGACCTAAGCTACTAGAAAAACAATCGAAAGTATTGGTTACTAGTGGAAGAAATGGCGGATAGACGGATTATTGTTAAATTTCAAGATTTCATATAACGAGTTGCTTTACATCGGAGATCAATCAATTTCCCATTTTAAGGATCACTTTTAATATTTTATTCCGCTGAAATATTTTATTTAATGAAAAAAGTGGTACATAATGAATGAAAAATTTCCGCTGGTAATTACATAACAAAAAAAAAATTCTTTTTAGTGATAGTGCTGCCACTTGCGGCGAGTAGCGTAATTTCATATTTTCCGCTGTCAAAATTCCGCTATCTTATACAACATATATTTTACAATCTTTTAGATATCACGGTGTTAAATGCATGGTTACTTTCTAAAAGAATCGCTGGTGAATTAAGAAAGGACGTCTCACTCTAATGGATTTTAGAGTTCAATTTGCTGAACGTCTGTGCAGAGTCAATGTAAACAATTGTTTATGTTAATAATCTAGAATTTCTAAAGCAAATATTTTAATTTTGCGAACGGAAAAACTATCGCTTATTGTTGTCCTAAAATCGGTAAGCCAAACGGTTAGATGACTGTACTTGACAAATGTTTTAATTTATATACTATTGTATGGGCTTTATACAATTCCGGGAATTCAACAGATGAGCTTTAGGAATGCACTTATTTTAAAATCATCGGTAATCCTGGACACTGAAAAGTATAAATGGGATCGGTACAAAAGGTCGAACTTCAAAATCCGTAGTTATTAAAATCCTGCTGTTTAAAAAATCCCACTTTTTTAATAGCATTTCAAAATCTTGCATTTAAAAGTTCCTCTTTTTAAAATCCAGCTTTTGCTGAAATCTTAAAATATCTCATAATTAGAAATAACCAATCATTGGTATGGAGAATTGGATTGGAATTCTAACTGAACTATGAATGAAATTTTGGAAGGGGACGGGGAAAAATTCTAACTGAGCTATACCATACGTTACAAAATAATTAAAATTCCATTTTAAAAATTAACATAAAAATCAATATTCACAATTCCAATAGTGTAAATTCCAAAATTTACAAAATTTCATTAATTCATTAGTTTTCTATGCAACATTTCTCAAAAATTCTGGTTTATTTAATTTAATTTTTTAACAGCTTGAACACTGCATGTCGTGATTTTACAAATAAGGTTGGTGTTTTGGATGGTATCCTCATAAACATACCTACAAACTATGTACGATCATAAATAAATAAATGCTGGAACAGGTTTACCAAATTAGAATAAATCGTTGGTTGAAACTTAATCCTAGAGTTCTCAATTATGAATAAAAATAAAATTCACAAAAAAGAAAATTCCAAGGGTATAAAATGCAATTTACTTTGGAATATTGTATATTGGAATTTTGCTTGTTAGAATTTCGATTTTAAGATTTCGATAATGGGATTCGGGATGGCAAAACGCATACAACTTGTTATGAAATTTACACCATTTCTTAATAAATGATAGTTAAACTTGGAGATGGTATCGAAAGGCCCAAAGTTTTATAAGTGAAAAAAAAACCCTAAAATGCAATCCCTAAAATAGAAACCCCAAACAACAAAAATCTCAAAACCTATAATCCTAACAATATATTTACTAAAAAAAATTAGCGCAAGAAAAATCTCACCTTTCAAAATCTCTCTTAGTAGATCTCTGCGCGAGTAGATTCAGATCAGAGAACCACATCAGATTTAATACACACATTCACTTCGCACATTTTACTTTTTTATTTTATTTATTTTTTCCTCAATATCTTGAGAAATAACCATTACACCTGTACTATTTAATCCTTAACAATTACTCTACGCCAGTAAATATTTGTTGATGAAAATATAGTTTAGATTCTTAGCTTTTCAAAAAGCTAACTATTTGTCAGATTTGCTATTATACTCTTTTTTTACTTGAAAGGTTACATTATGCCAATATGTATGAAAAATAACATCATTCAAATGACCACCACTACTTCTCCGTACGTACTGCATTCTGTCAGCCCAATTTATCATCACTTTTTCACATAAATTTGGCTGTATTTCATCAATAGCACGTTCAATGTTGATTTTTAATTGCTCAATTGTTGTTGGATTATCAGCATAAACTTGTAACTTAACATATCCCCAAAGAAAGAAATCACAAGGTCACACGACGAAATCACACGACCTGGGAGGATAATCAACTGGACCAAATCTTGAGATAATTTCATCACCAAATTTTGTTTTCAATAAATCGATTGTTAAGGTGGCTGTGTGGCAGCTGGCATTGTCTTGTTGAAATCAAATATCTTCCATTCCCAACAACAGTAGGAAACCAAAATCTTTTCTTAAAATACTCCATGTTGTTGTTTGAGAACGATTTAATTGTTGAGAACGACGTGGAACCGATAAATTTGGATGTTCTCGCTGCTACCAAATCAATATTCTCTTGTGTGCGTGCATTTCTTTGTCGTATTGGTACTCTTGTATCGTGTAAAGAAAATTCACTTTCAAATTTATACAATACGACGAATAGTGAATCGATTAACTGAATAATGTCGTCCATAAATTTTTCTTAAATTTATCTCTGTATTCGCAAATGAGCACTGATTTGACAAAACAATTTAACAATTTCTAAACGTTGTTGAAGCGTGTATCTTTCCATGATTAAATGGCATAACCTACTGAATATAAATGACATAAGAAATGTCAAAAAATAATACGCAGTGTTGCCATTATAACCATTTTAAATTGTATCATTCTTATTGGAAAACCCTTTAAGTATATCGCAAATTTACTAGTGAATCTTCTTCTTCCAGAACTTCTACAAATTGGTTTTTAAAAAATTTGGCTATAGTTTACTTTACATATACATCGAGAAAATCATTTTTAAATACATTTTTAAAAATTTTATATGCAGGATTGTTTATCAACAGTTTTTAGGAGGGGAAAGCTAAATTTTTCGGGAAAATTAACCAATTTTCCGGGAAAAAATTGCGTATTATTTTATTCAAAATACGTTATTTTTATAAAAATTTTGATATTAGGATTATCTTAACAGTTTTTCGACAGTACAAGTAATTTTTAAAGCAGAATTTTGAAATTTTTTCAATTTTTTTTTTTACTTGGTTTTGACACTTGAAGAATTGTATAAATTCTACGGGTTTGGCGCAGTAGCCCCATCTTCTAAGGTTTACATCGAATTATAATTATGTATAGTTACTGTAATTTGATAAATAAAAAAAAACAAATAAAACCTAACGGGACATATACATATATCACTTTTCCTGCCCGGTAACACAATTGTGTGAGTACGGCAAAAGTGCCATATCAAAAACTTATTTTTGTATGTTTATTGAACCAATCTACACATTTGTGTATTCCGTTCAAACTTATTTTCGTCCGAAAAAAAAACACTATAACTATACACACAATTGTGTTAGATGTACTACAAAACAAGAAAAAATTTTTTTTATCAAAAACGCCATTACAAACTATGGTTGGTCACACATTTGTGTGGTTTGGACTTAAATTGAGCCCATTTTTCTTTTTTTTTGGGTGAAAAAGGGATATACCAAAACTACCGAGTGGAACACCTGTATCCCGTTTGCTAATATTTTTAAATACAAGTGTAATTATATAAAATAATAACACTTACTCTTTCTTATATCCACACGCACGACAGTTTATATACTATGAAGCTGTTGGCAGTAAAAATACCTAGTTTTCACCACTATTTTGGGCAAAAACCTACATGCAGTGTAATCACTTTCACGATTTGAACAAGACTGACGTACAGAAAAAAATATTGCATTCCTTTTTTCTTTTTATTGATAAATTGATCTTAACTACGAACTGGGACAAATTTCAATAATTCCTTATGTGTATTTTAGTTTAGAGCTGATAGAACGTCTACCGGGACATATGTGTCCCAACAGGATCGAAAGGGTTAAAAAAATTATATTTACAAAAGTTGTTTTTTTAATATTTGTGGTACTATCAGAAGAAGCGATAAGAGTGATACAAACTCTTGATCTGTGTCTGCACGGTTAACGAAAGAATTATTATTAATAGAAATAAAAATAAATATTGGAAAAATAAAAAAAGTGAAAAATATTCCCCTCCTAAAAACAGATAGGAAACAATCCTGCATTTAAAAATTTCCAAAATTTATACTCCTTACCTGATTTTCGTGATGTATACGTAAAGTAAAATTACACCAAAAAATGATGCTTGATGATCGGAAATATGAGTTCTGTAAATTTAAACATCCGTCCCGAGTAAAAGCAGCTTCGGCAGTAAAAATTATCTTCTTCGGGAACCAAAATTCTTGGATTTGCTGCCCAATTATCCATTCCATTTTCTTAATATTTTATCATTTTCAAAAGGATCTTCTTCGTTTGATGGTGAAAAGGATAGAGATTTTCTTTTTTAATTTGCCTGCGCACTATAAATTTTGAAATCCCAGTCTTTGCTGCAATTTTCCTAACGAAAACCGTTGGATTATTATAAACTTCATGCAGCCTTCTACCAGTATTATACCTGGTGGTAATCTACGTTGGAAGACTTTCTTGTGTCCGTATTGGATCCGAAGTAGGCCTACGAAACATCATAAATGATCGAACATCAACAAGACGGTACCCCGTCACACACTGATCGACTTACGATACAAGTTTTTTTCTCGACCAAATAATGTCAAATAATGGTGATACCAACTGGCCTCCACTCGCCCCTTATTTGTTCCCTCACAAATTTTTAATATGTAGGTACTTGAAGGAAATGGCCTACACCAATAAACTAACCACAATCTCGATGCGTAACCGGTTGCGGTTAGTTTTATCCAACAACTTTAAATCCGCAACTGGACGTTATAAAATAAAAAAAAGTTATAATAGACTTTCATCCCATAAAATTCAAATATACGCTTGAGGCAATACTAACAAAACTATCCTGATATTAAGTTATATATATTATTCTATCACGAAATACAGTCAAACCTGATTTGTGCGACTTTTTTTATGCGATATGAAAATTTTTTTGTCAGGACAATCTACTTAATTTCTTTCAAAATTTCAATCAAATTAAAAATAGTTGAATGTGATTAATCTAATTAGCCGATTGACGTTGGCCATTTTGTTGTTTAGATTTTTGATATTCCATAACATTGCGTAATGAAAGTAAATATTACGTCAGGTTGCGTTGTTTTGAGTTTTTTTTGACATGAAACTTTTTTATGCGGTTTTCAAATGTGTTGCGAAAACTATTTTTATACCTACTCGTGAAGTTTCGGAAGATTTTTTTTATGCGTTTTTTATGCGGTCCCTATTACCAAATAAAAACAGGTTTGACTGTATTTCAATATAATAATTTCAGCAAAAGTTTGTTGGCCTAAGTGACGTAATTAAATATAAAGTTCCGAAAATCAATAAATTACTCAATCTCTTGATGCTCAATCGCTTCCACAGCCCATTCTATAAAATTGACGGATTTGGACGAGTCTTTTCCGAGTGTGCCGCATTTAAAAAGCATTTGTCCTAATCCGATACTTTTATAGAATGGGATGTTTAGCAGATATGTGTGATAAGTTCATTTTATTAAATAATTTCTTTTATTAAATCCTATGATATCTATCGTCCCATTAATATAATTTTAGTACTTTAGTTATTATGTAGTTGCTGTTGTTTTTACGGAATGGGTGTAATTTCCTGGCTGATAGTGATCGGATGGTGAACTTTCGCTATAGTGATAGCTCGGCTAACTTTATTTTCTGGGATGATAGTTTTCTCTCATTATAAATTTTCCTGGAATGAAATATTCTGGGATGGTAAAATTTCTGGGCTAATAGTAATATCCTGGGATAGAAAACGGTCGTGATAATTTAGTGTTGCCATTGGCGTTTTACGGGATCAATCCTGGGCTAACTTTATATACATCACGTTATATATCAATAAACCAGCCTGGATCAAACCGGCGACAATTTGTAATAACGGGAAATGAGGAATCAAATGTTATTAAAGTTACATCTGGTGTTCTCCAAGGACCACACTGGATTTTTATTGTTTTCATAGACCAAATAACCGATATAATCAAAAACTCAGACGTGCTCATATTTGCAGATGATGTGAAATTTTTTTGTACAATGGAATGCTAGATACTTCAATAAGACTTAAATATAAAGAAATGCAATATCATATCTTTTCATCATAAAAGAAAGCCGTAAATCACATTCAACAGCGAAGCAATGGAAAGAGTAAATGAGATTATAGACCTTAACAGGCATATTGAAAATTACATTACAAAGGCGAATGCCATGTTTGAACTATGGGCAGGTGCATTTAAAGATATTAACGTCTACACAGAAATGTCTCCAAAATTGTGTCTAAATGTAATATACATGCAGTTTTTATTTTCAAATCTAGTGACAACGATCAACATATCAAGAAGCTTGTTTTCTTCCATTGGTACTATTCTAGTATTTCTCCGGGAATAGGCAACTGGCGGAAGAATTTAAATGTGATTTTTGTTCAAATAACATTTTTCCGGCCTACTATGCCACTATTCTGGTAATTCCCTGGAAATAGGGAATTGGGAAAATAATTTATATGTAATTTCTATTTAAACATTTTTTTTTTCTGGCATACTGAGGTAAAAAGGTAGTGTTAATATTTTTTGAAAACAAAATTAAATTGAGAATAATTTTTCGTCCCATTTTAAATATGGAAAAATTATTCCCAATTTATATATATTTAAGGAGAAAAGTTTGACGTAAATGTTTATAAATTCGGAATAACTTTGGTAGCGAAAATTATTCCCCATTTAATTTTGTTTTCAAAAAAATTAACACTACCTTTTAACCTCAGTATGCCAGAAAAAAAAATGTTTAAATAGAAATTACATATAAATTATTTTCCCAATTTTCAATTCCCGGGGAATTACCAGAATAGTGCCATATACCGGGTGTTTCTTTTAAACTGAGACGATCAACTATCTCGAAAAATAGCCACTCTACGGAAAAAATGTCCATAATCAAAATTTAATCATACCGCGGGGGAAATACATTAATGCAAAAAAAGTTCCCCATTCCCGCTTTGTAGGTGGGGTGGGGGTAACTTTTAAACTAAGATAGGAAGCCATATTTTTTATTGCAGATACGGATTCTACGACTAAAAGTACGTATGATTTAAATGAAATATTTTGTTCGGTTCATGATAGATGGCGTTGTAATCGACAAAATTCAATTTTTTCATTTTCTTCTTCTTAGAACACACGCATTCGATTCTGCAATACGTTTGAAATAAAAAAATCACGTTTTCATTGAAAATATTCGAAATTCGTCATCAAAACAATTTATTAATGTAAATGGCAGGTGAATAAAATAATTTTAGCTTAAAATAAGTGTTCAAAATGATGGCGTGCGACTTCAATGCACTTATTAATACGCATCTCAAATGATTGTACACAACTGAGAAGTGTGAGCACACGCATTTCTGATTCGCTCAATCATGTTCTCGCGTGTTGTTGGTTGGTTTGTAAACTTCGTCTTTGAGATAGCTCCACAAAAAGAAATCTGGCGAAGTAAGATCTAGTGATCTGGCGGGCCAATTTATCGGAGCAGCTCTACCGATCCAGCGACCATTGAAATCACGATCAAGTATTTCACGTGCCACCACCGAATAGTGTGCAGGACAACCATCATGTTGAAACCTCATGTTCCGTCTCACTTCTAAGCTCAAATTTTCAAATAATATTGGCAGTTCATTTTCCAAAAAGTTTCGGTACATTCGACCATTCAAGTTGCTTTCAATAATGTGGGAGCCTATGAGTTTGTTGCCAATTATTCCACACCACACGTTGACAGTCCAAGGACGCTGATGCTCAACTTGACGAAGCCAGTGCGGATTTGTAACACTCCAATAATGCATGTTGTGTCGATTAACCGTTCTATGGTTTGTAAAAGACGATTCGTCAGAGAACATTACGCAACGAAAAACATGGGGTTTTGTTGTATTTGTTCAAGTGCCCATTGACAAAAAGTTACCCGATTTTGGAAATCAGCGCCATGAAGATCTTGGTGTAAAGACACATGACAAGGATGATACTTGTGCCGTTTTAAAATTCTCCAAACACTGGTGAGGGACAATCCGGAATCGCGAACTATTTCTCGTGTACTAACATGATTATTATGAGCCACTGCTGCCAATACAGCAATTTCATTATTTTCTCCAGTGACTGTTGCTCTACGGGTCCTGTTTTTCGGTTGAACATTTCCATCAGTAATAAATTGTTTGATAGTACGGCCAAATGAAGCACGTGAACGAATCCTATTCGGAAAATGTTGAGCATAAATAGCAACAGCATTTTCAAGATTTCTGCCAGCTTCTCCATAAACCAGAACCATTTCAATTTTCTCTGGCACAATTAAACGCTCCATTCTAAAGTATTTTATCGTTTATTTTGCAATTACGAAAAACATGAATATAAGAAATAACACAAACATTAAATGTGATTTACAAAACTGAATAAATTCAAATTCAAATTAAAGAATAGTGCATTGAAGTCGCAGGCCATCATTTTGAACACTTATTTTAAGCTAAAATTATTTTATTAACCTGCCATTTACATTAATAAATTGTTCTGATGACGAATTTCGAGTATTTCCAATGAAAACGTGATGTTTTATATTTCAAACGTATTGCAGAATCGAATGCGTGTGTTCTGAGAAGAAGAAATTGAAAAAATTGAATTTCATCGGTTACAACGCCATCTATCATGAACCGAAAAAAATATTTCAATCAAATCATACGTATTTTTAGTCGTAGAATCCGTATCTGCAATAAAAAATTTCGCTTCCTATATTAGTTTTAAAGTTACCCCCGCCCCACCTACAAAGCGGGGGGTGGGGGACTATTTTTTTTTGCACTTATGTATTTTCCCCGCGGTATGATTAAATTTTGATTATGGACATTTTTTCCGTAGAGTGGCTATTTTTCGAGATATTTGATCGTCTCAGTTTAAAAGAAACACCCGGTATAATAGTATAATATTTAAAAAATATACAATTGGAATTAAATGGAGTATTCTGCTACTTTTAAGAATTTTCTCCCATTAATTGGGAGATTTTAGCGAGATTTAATGGAAATGTGTGTACCGGAAGTGGCAGCTTCCTAGGAAGATTTTTCAATTTTTGTAATGATGTTGAAAAGTTTAATATTTTCAAAAAACGACAAGGAATTTAAAGATTAAATTTCCAACCTTGTCGGTTTTCTAAAGTTTGTTACGACCTTGCGGGGTCATAACATTATTTCTTATTTAATTTTGTTTTTGAATTCTTAATATCGTTTCATCGAATGTGTGATGCCTTTTCTTGATGGCATTACCATCTGTTGCTGAATAGACGCTAAAAGTTTAATTTTATGGAGACATAGTGTCGTGTGAATTTATAATATATTAAGAACGAGACCAATGTGTACTCTTTGTGCGTGTGTGCGATCGACCACGATATCGAAGAGTATTTTTGTTGTGTTTTCTTGTTTTGGTGCGTGTAACTGATGCGGGGGAGAAAGAGTGTGTAAGTGATGCGCACGAGACAAAGAAAAACACATTTTTCTATACTATTTTTGTGGTGCGAGAATTTGTTTAACCTTGTTTGACCTTGGTTATTTTTTTCAATCAATCAGTTTTTGATTTGGGTTTGGCCAAGTTCAGGTTTGGTCACTCCCCATTATCCCCTTGGCAGGACATCCACAGGGTCGGAGTGGCAAGTTCAACATATGTGTCGGCCATTCGAGGACTACCGAAAAATACACAGTTGTCCCGTGGCATTTTGACGGTCTCATGCTGCCGAAGTGTGAATTGTGGGGGATTAGCTGGAGATCTCTCCGGGTGAAGAGAGGCATGGTCTGTTGAATGCTATCTTCCTCTAATGCAATTTCGTTGTAGCTAGGCATCGGCCTTATGAAGTCAATGGGTCATTCGAGTGGTCTCTTCAGCAGACTGGGTACTTGTCACTTGCCGAGATCCAGTCGTCCCCGGGTGGACAGACCCGGTTATTATTATATTTATTATGTTCCTCTAGTTTCGTGTGACGAATTATGGATCACTCAATTTAATTTCAATTCCTTTAGTTTGCTTTATTTTTGTTTATTCTGTTCCACGGTGTAGTAGGCCAGGATCACGCAAGCCTCAACTCCCCACTGCCCGAAACCCTGAGATCTAGCCGGCAAAATCACCGTGAAAGAAGCCTTTGCGTGCTTAGTTGAAAACTGCGGCTTGGCTTCGAGCCATCCGTAACAAGTTTAAACAGGAATAATGTTTTTTGATTATATAACACAGTTTTACCAAAAGTCTGATAAGTTTAGTTTATCGCTTTACAAATCAAGTGTGGTGTAATCGAGCTCTATGTATACATTCGTGGTAAAAAAAAGTTGGGCGTAAGTCACAACATATGCACCCCTCCATTTATAATTAATTTCAAGTTTAACCAATTTTTAAGGCTGTGGTATGGTGGACTGTAGCAAATGATACAGTAAGCCAATACGATTGAAATCTTTAAGGAAAGTGAACTGTAAACTTCTTATGACTACCCTTTTGAGGGCAGAAGCGCAACACGGTTGATTATAATTGGTTTTAGGGGATGTAGACTATTGTAGTAAATTCATAGATCGACCGTTTGGTTTCAGTTATCATTAATTTTAGAGAAAAGTTTCATATTCAGAATTAAACCCTTGCTTGACTAGGTTGTAAATACGTTTTTTGTTATAAATTTGAAAATGGTCATGCATTTTCATCATTGCCTGCTAAAAGTGTTGATTTAGCAGTAGGGCTTAGATAATTATCCAAATAATTAAAATTAATGAAATTTATTCCTTAATATCAAACACAATGAAATGGTTGAATTTACGATTAAGACATTAATGTTCGGCACACGGCGAAAAATTACAATGCGAAATGAACGGAAAATGTTAATGATATTAACATTTTCAAGAAAGCGGCACGTTGTAAATTCATTCTTACGATTATTGTTATTACTATCATTATGATACTATTATTATTGTTATTATTTTGTATTTTGCATTCAATTTAAATATTTTTGTCTTGGTGTAGTACGTCTACGTATTTACCTCGTGTATTGTTGCCATTTATCATTTCAATTCTGCTTTTTTGTTAGAATCTCGCACAATAAAAGGTTTGGTTCTTATACTTGAATGTCGGAAATTTCTTTATACCATTTCTTCCTTGTATCTTACGAGTTTATGTATAAATTGTCTCTAATGGCGTATCAAAACGTGTGTGTGTATTTTTCTTATGGAGTTGATATTTAATAAAGTTGTTAGACATAATATCCGCGCACTGATTTATGATTTTTTTAATGTACATAACAGACTGTTAGAATTGTTATTAGGAAAATATGTACCGGTTTGGATTATAAAGTTTAACGTATAAACCGTTACGGACAATTAATAGGTATTTCAGAATCGCCGGTCCAATGAACTTATGGGTAATGATGCGCGGCAGACGGTAAATCCTTTCAATTTTATTACGCTACTTTATAGTTAAAAAGCGTAACGAACAAAGTCTAACACGAACGTGTAACATAAAACAAATAAATAAGGTTTTCTGTGCTTTATTTAACCCCGCCGTCATCTTCGGTGTAAACGGATATAGGGAAATTTATTGTTCGTTTAACAAACAACAATTTTCATTAACGGGATAAAAATTATTATTTTTATGCGCTCGCTTTTTCTCAAAAATACAAAAAAGCTTTATTCGTTTATAACAACAACAACAAAATACAAACATAGAACGGGAAAAGTTTTTCTTGTACTTTATGTGTGCTGCGCGAAATATGCTCGCGGAGAGGGATGCTATTTTTTGGTGGTGGTTGATATTGTTGTAATTTATTGATGTTATTTTATAATGTTTATGTTTCAAAATTTTTTAAATTAAAAATGTTATATTTATTAAATTTTTGTTTAATGTATGTTCATATATTTTATTACTGGTGTTTATTTGTTTTTAACTGAGTACAACTAAGTGGGTGGTAAGGAATTAAGAATTATAATTTTTTTTATAAGTAAGGAGAACAACTTTGCATAAGGATTATCATAACGATCTGTTAATGGATTACTATAGGCCTACATACAAATTTCGAAATGTATTACTGTGCAGCATTTGGTAGTCTGTAGTACGCGAAATACTTTTATTAGTGGTAAGAATTTTAACTTTAGACAATATCACAATAACGCAAATAGTCAGCATTTTGATTTAGGCAAAAACGTTGCCTATGTTTCTTGGTATATTTTCTGATTTCTTCACTGCCAAAATTCATTTTCAAGTGTCAATGGAGCATGCTATTTTTTATGCATACAGCTTTAAGATTTTATTTATTTTATTATGCAAAAGGGCTCTCTTTATGAGCCATTTCGTGCTTCAGTTAATGTTAAACTTCGCCTTTTTCTTTTTATATGTTATACCGAAATATATTTTATACCATGTTTGCATAGAACAATTTGTTAAAATTACAATTCTACGGGTATACGGTTGACCTTTGTCTTAGTGAAGTGTTAACCCGAAATTCGATTGGGACGTGTAGCCTTCGTGAAATTCCTCCTCTCTATCCCTTATCCTCGGCTCTACCTTCTCCAGACGCAACTGGGAGAAATAGATAGTAACATACTTCCGCTAGGAACTGGGTGCAACGTTCGTACAACAACACCTGTAAAGATAGTCGTTCCGAACACGGTGATGGATAAAGTTATCCAGAGCTGGACAAATAATTTTAAGTGGCTTATCATGTTGGGTATGTTTCGGTTAGTCTTTTCTACTAGAAAATTAATTTTTGCCACCAAGCATAGTGCTTTTTTACTCTGCGCCCGTACTTGCCAAGTTACATGTATGATCTAGCTAGTTGTTAATATTATTGTACGTGCACTTATTTATATGTAGGGGGAGGGGGGGGGGGGGAGTATAATAGCAATGCTACCTCACAAAATAAAATCAATTGCGATGCTGTAGAATACATGGGTCGATTACTTGTCAACGCAATGGATTGACTTCAACACCATTTTAATGGTGTGAGACTTGAAAACATCTGAATAGATCTAATATGTTCCGGTTTATACAGTCGCGGATGTTAAGACATATCAGCTTCAAATGCTAGAAATATGCCTTTTGTTAATTTTGCTGGTTTCAGTCGAACAGAATTTATTTCGCTTAGCGAGAATATCGATCAAAATATAAAATCGGTTTTCTCTTGTTACCAAATTGTTATCAAATACTAGATGGAGCTGCACGCGTGATGGGTACAGACAAAGATAATCACGATGCTTTGAAATCAAATCCATCAAATCGTCGCCGTAGTTCTATCTTGGTGTAAGCCCAAAATGACGTTTTTTTGGTTTTCAACGGCGTTTTGTGTAATTTTTCGGCTCTTTTAAAAACTGTAATCAAAATCGTTTTAAGTGCCATAGTTTTTGAATTACAAAGTGTACATTTTAGTTAAAGTCCATGTAAGTGCTTAAATTATGAAACGTTCATTAATGTTGTATGTCCTGTATCCGACTGTAAATATGTTCGTTTTAGAACACTTTTAAACGTATTTTTAACATATTTTTTGCATAATTCTACTTTGTTCTAACAAGGAAGGGTCTCCAGGTGTCCGGCTCCGATTTCGATGAAACTTTAATATGTTGTAGAGGAGTGGAAAATAAGTGACACGTATTTTTTTTAAGTGCTCAATCCCCTTCTAAGGGGGTGAAAAGCGCCCTTGAAGTTGGGGGTAAAAAAGTGACTTTCGATAATTTTCCTCAAAAAACATGAAAAAATCTGCAAGTCTTTTATTCCAAAATAGGTATTTCAGAAACTTACATTATATATTATTTTTTCAAGAATTTTGGTACTACCTAGGGGGTGAAACTACCCCTAGGAAGGGGTTGAAAAATCAAAAAAACTGTCTAAAAAATCCAAATTGATGCGAAAAAATCTGGAAAAAATTTATATTACTCCATAAAAAAAATAAGGTTGACGTGTTCGAGGGTTTTTCGAAACCACCCTTTCTCAGAGGGTTAACCACCCCTAGAGACGATTCTGGAAATTCGATCAGGACATCTGATTTTTTCGACTGAAAGTTCTTTGTCCTCCTCAATTATGATCATTAACATTAACATCATTAACCTCCTTAAAGGGCCTAACTACCCCTGTTGGAATATCGAGGGTAGAATTAAATTTTTGAGCTTATATATTTTCTAGAATTAATTGGCCGTATTTCAGAAATTTCTTAAAATTCTTAACAATTTATGAAATTTTAGATCCCCGATAGAGTATGTGACAACCCCCACACATCATTGATAGTCATAAGAATCGATGGTAATCATCATATTGGAGGATAGCAAAACACTTCCAGTCTAAAAAATCCTTAAATCCCTCAAACTTCTTTTTCATTGTTGAGTGATATTTATTTTTTCCACTATTTCCCGCATCAAATTGGTATTTTATGCAAGTTTTTTGATTTTCAACCCCCTCCTAGGAGTTGTTTCATCCCGGGATTTCCAAAATTTTTGAACAAATAATAAAAATCTTGACTTTCCGAAATACGTATTTCATAGTAAAAACTTTCGGATTTTTTCATGTTTTGTAGGGAAAATTATGGAGAGTCGCTCTTATTTGGGGGTAAATTCAAGTGTGGTTGAAACCATTCAAAGCGGATGATTCATGAAATTTTTGAACGTGCAAACCTTTATCCCAATTTCGCCGTCTCTTATATATTTTTTCTAGAATTATTCCACCAAATCGCGAAATTTTCTTGGAATTTTTAACAATTTTTACAAATTTCACCCCCGTTAGGGGATGTTTCACCCCTAAACATCAATGATATCGGTAAGAATCTATGTTAATGATCATAATTGAGGAGGACAAAGAACTTTCAGTCGAAAAAATCAGATGTCCTGATCGAATTTCCAGAATCGTCTCTAGGGGTAGTAAACTCTCTGAGAAAGGGTAGTTTCGAAAAACCCTCGAACACGTCAATCTTATTTTTTTTTATGGACTAATATAAATTTTTTCCAGAATTTTTCGCATCAATTTGAATTTTTTACAGTTTTTTTGATTTTTCAACCCCTTCCTAGGGGTAGTTTCACCCCCTAGGTAGTACCAAAATTCTTGAAAAAATAATATATAATGTAAGTTTCTGAAATACCTATTTTGGAATAAAAAACTTGCAGATTTTTTCATGTTTTTTGAGGAAAATTATCGAAAGTCACTTTTTTACCCCCAACTACAAGGGCGGTTTTCACCCCCTTAGAAGGGGATTGAGCACTTAAAAAAAATACGTGTCACTTATTTTCCACTCCTCTACAACATATTAAAGATTCATCGAAATCGGAGCCGGACACCTGGAGACCCTTCCTTGTAAGGCCATACAATTTTCCATTTTGGTGTAACTCCATTATATAAATATTTTATTATTATTCGGCGTAACTCCAAATATCAACCAATGAAAATTTTTTGTTTTACATCACATGATATTTTTATATAAACAGGAAATATTTTCGTAATTTGATTCATTCTAGCTTCGTACGCATATGTGAAAGGACGTATTTTTAAATTTTTAAATAAAATTAAATAACTCACGTAAAAAAATGAATAGCCCTAAGGGTTTTAAATGAAATAAATTTAAGTGGTTCCTGCTCAGACAATATTGAGATAGATCCGGATTTTCGCCCAATGAAATGGTCTTCAGACGATGGCATCCCAAATTCCACCAAAGCATACAACAGAAAAAGTAAGTATTGAACTAAAATTTAAATTTTATGTTGGTATAAATTAACATTAAAATTTAATTAAACCACATTAATTGAATTAAGTATATAGCCAAATCTAAGAAGTATTATGGTACTGTTATTGCCGCTTCTTCATCAACTAACAACCAACAAATTTTAGTGACCATGATCGACAAAAGGGTCATGACATGTTTTGGAGTCTAAGTTCCAAAAGTAAATTAAGCTTTTATTCTAAATTTACCAAGCGAGTGCCAAAAGAACGCAAGAGAACCAAAACTAAAAGATCTAGAAGGTAAGGCACATTCTTGTCCTATTTCGAAAAAAACAAAATCATGAAACGAATATGCAAGATTTTCTTCGTGACGACGCTTGATATAAGCCAAAACAGGATTTAACATTTCCACAAAACCAAAGCAACTGAAGTCGGGACAACCACGTACATGGTAAACATGTTAAATTTAAAGTTTGTGAAAAAAACTTAATGAGATACGAGACCACATCAAAAGTTTTCCTACAGTGGATCCGTGTTGGATGTTTTGTTTCGGACCATTCTATACAGTCAAAAAAAATATTCTTTCATCTGACTCGTGTACTCCCCACAATAGGAATCGAATAACTTCATTAGCCATTCTAAAGTTTATTCAACAACATCCTCACATAATTGAAATACAACAAAAATATTCAGAGCCTGGACCCTCTCAGATGCAGAAGATCGACGCGGTCCATAGCTTCATTGAACGACTTTTAAGAAATACAGAACTTCACAGCCCAGTAACTCTTATAAAAGCTTTAAAGACAATGAATTTTACAAAAGTCCCTCTTGTAATTTTGCAAATGAAAATCAAATATTTTCAAAATTACAATGCTGCGTCGGTTGGATTTGTGTTTCCTCCATTTTGCAGTACATGCCATCTAATTTATGAATGAACTAATTTGTGTTCAATAAAATATCGTACTGGTTATAATGATATACAATCATGTGATTTAATCAGGAAATCAGACGCCCGTAAACAAATTACCAAGCGCGTGCTTTTGCGGCTACCTACTATTGGCCAATATGGAGTCCAGTATAAAATGTCGGCCGAAAAGAAGAAAGATATTCGGTCGATGTTAAATTATGAAATGCCAGAATTGGATAAACGATTTTACGAAATTTATATCTTGTAAAATTGCAAGAAATTAATTTAATAACAAACACATTTTGTTAATATGAATTGAATTCAATTTAATTTTTAATTTTATGTTTATAATTTTTATGTTATAAAACTGAAAGTGATTTATATTTGTGATTAAAACAATTTTTTTTCATATACCTGAAATAAAAAGTATCTCTGTTTTTAAATAAATATTTGAAATCTACAACATATCCTGTATTTTTAATGAAGTTATGCATAATACCGAAATTTGTATATTTTTCGTTACTCTCAACCCCTAAACAAAATGTAATCGGGAACCGCCACAATTATTCTTATGACATACTACCTCTGGGCCACATTGGATTTTCCCTTAAGACCATTATGTATCTCCAATTTGTTAATTGCCCATTTTAGTTTTTTTCGGCGAATTATATATTAGTGTTTCTCCCTTTTATTGGTGTATAACCAGGTTAATCTTCCAGTGGCACTATTCTGGTATTTCGCCGTACCAGAAAAAATAAATAGGGAACTGGCGTAGGGAATGAACTTATTTGTAATTTCTGTTCAAATATTATTTTTCCGGCCTACTGAGGAGGAAAGTTTGATGTAAATATTTATAAATTGGGAATAAATTTTCCATATCTAAATTGGCAGTGAATATTATTTCCCATTTAATTTTGTTTTCAATAAAATTAACACTAACTTTTTACCTCAGTATGTCATAAAAAATGTTTAAACAAAAAATTAAATATTGGCGATTTTCATCAACTGTATAGAGGCGTTGTTGTCGATTTTTACAAGGGTGATGAGAAACGTCATAATTCTTGTATTCATATAAAGTTTATATGGAAAATTTTCCGTGTTTCCATAACTAATTAATAAAATTATAATTTAATCGGTGTGCCTAATTTTTTAACAAAAATTTAAAGAATACTTTTTCATTTTTGCGATAATAATCATGGAATTGCAAAAATATATGGCTAAATATAAATTCCGAAGCAACAAAATGTGTATTGTTTTTAGTTGTGTTTCGAGAACTGATAAAAACACAAGTTTGCATCAGTTTCCTAAGGAAAAATTATTAAAAAAGCGGAGGATTGCAGTGTGTAGGATTGGAACAAAAGTTACCAAGAATTCACGAGTGTGCGTAGCAATCATTTTACCTCAAATGATTTTACAATCAGTTAGTTACGGAAAAGATTTTGTTTTATATTTTTTGACATTTTTTTCGGTTTTAGGGAATGGAAATAAACGTTACCTAAAAAAGGATTCAATACCTACCCAAAACTTGCCTCAAAGTAGTTGTATGACAAGGGGTCCAAGAAAGGACCAAATGATTCTTAGAGCTGCCAGGCAGGAGAGACGAGAAAAGCAAAAAAATATATGGCAATGTTAGTATCAGAAGTTGATGAAGGAATTGTAGCTGTAGAGCAAAGTAATGTAAGTGTGTCTGGGCAATCTGAGCTGAGAAGTAGTTCCAGTAATATTGAATTGCCCTCAAACGACATTACAGTACTTCACCAGGTGCGCTCTGATAATTTTCAAACGTGTGACAAATGCGTTCAAGCAAACACACTGTGCAATGAAGGGTCTCGCCAAATTATAATCCTAGATTTAATCAAGAATGAAACATTGTTGAATTATAATAGTGTTGCAACTATTTATAGCCCTCAATACCAAAACAGTTTAAGTTTAAAGGAGCAAATTGTCTTGGTATTTATTAAGTTGAAGACCAATTTATCTTTTGTTTGTATGGCATCCATGTTTGGGATGTCATCGTCCACGATTTCGCGCAATTTTTTTACCATTTTGCCCGTACTTCGAGCCGCATTAAAATCAGTGGTGTACTTTCCATCTAAAGAAGAAACTACTGCTAACTTACCTAAGTGTTTTAGGCCTAATTTTATGGATGTGAGGGCTATACTAGATTGCACAGAAGTACCTATTCAAGTGCATAACTGTCCAAACTGTAAAATATCTACTTATTCGCATTATAAAGGACGCAATACAATCAAATTTTTGGTATGCATTACACCTGGGGAAATGATATCCTACATAAGTCGTGCATATACTGGCAAAGCATCGGATAAATTTATTTTTCAATGAAGAAAAGCTCATAGAAAAATTTGAAGAAAATGATTGTATTATGGTCGATAAAGGATTCTCAATAGAAAAAGAATTGTCAGAAAAAGGAATTAAACTAATTCGCCCTACATTTAGTGCGGGGCCAAATCAACAATTTCCAGAGGATGAAGTAGAGGGGAATACCAAAATATCAATAGCATGAGTTCACGTAGAAAGGGTTATACAAAGAATGAAGATTTTCAACATTCTACGATGCCAAATAGAATTAAACATTCTTCCTTATATCGACGATATAATCAAAATTATTGCCTGTATAACAAATTTGTCAACACCAGTTTTAGCTGAAGATAAATTTTAAATTGTAACAACATCTCGTATTTCAATAAGAAAAATTAAATTTTCTATAAGAAAAATAAATATATTTCAATTTTAAACATAAATTAAGGATTTCATTTCATAAAAATTGCATAAACGTAAAAATATAACAGGCTAGGAACTGTTCTAATTATTTACATTTAATTCAGTAAGAACATTTCCATTCTTTAGTTTTTCGATTTTGTAAATATTAACTAATAAATATTCAAAATATATAGTCTTTAATTTAGGTACTAAATCATTTAGAAATTCAAAATTTACTGGATCGTTTATAACGTGACAGTAATCAGATTTTTTAAAATAAACAGTAAAATCACAGCTTTTACAACCCTTTATAGCCATTCCAATATTTGGGCATAATGGGAATGTTGCATTTTCAAAAGGTTATTGCTATCCAGGTAATTTACTTTTGTATTGCCTCTCTCCATTCTAAATTTTCTGCACTACGTACACACTTAATTTCGATTAATTTATTTTCACTTCTAAGATATCCGTCTGGACTATACCCTAACCATGGCGCATTTAGATGAATAACCAACCCCAGTCTTGTAATTTTTACACTAAAAATTTTTTCGTACGCGGCAATAGCTAAATTTTCATTTATATGACCAAATATCATATTAGCATTCCTAAAATTTTTAGTCATTAAATATTTTTTGGATTTATTCTCCAATTTTGAATTTTTATTTTTAGTGTATGTATATAATTTATAGGCAGTGCTAGCTGTTATTCGTAGAGATCTTTCATATATCCATTTAGGGCTGTTTTGGTCACGGGTTGCATTGCATATCTCCTCAGCGCTAATTAAATCCACACATATATGTTTTTTATAAAAATCGAGGATTATTTGGGGTTTCATTAGGCATTATGAACTATTTTCAAAATTTTCGGCGAAACTAATGTGATCAAGCGGACATTCAAATGGCATAGAATTATTATTGTGGTTTAGATTTTTCTCCCTTGTAACTTCATTTACAAGAGTATTTTCTTCTATAATTTTTCTTTTTCTGCTGTGCAAATATACCACCGAGCATTGTGCTGCTGCTAAAAGTCTTTCCCGATTTGATTTATCCTGTTCTTCAGAGGTTTCATATATTTTCGATTTTTTAGACATACGGCATAATTGCTCCACTGGTTTTGGTCCGTATAAATGTTCATATTTAGTGCTTATCTTTTTTCCCCATTTATGAGACATCCGTACATGTTAGCAAATTCAATACGTTCAATCTAGAAAGTGATATTATTATAAAAAACTGTTGAAAATATTTAGACTAATTTAGGTACCTGTTGGAATATATTAGCACTGCGGCAATATGTTTACACTTATGGCCTAGACCAGCTTTACAGGAACAAGTAGTTTACCTACCTTTTTATGTAATTTTATTAATCTATTTATTAAATTTATTAATATTCTTACCATTGTAAAAATTTTATATTCATTTTCCTATAGAAGTTTTTGTTTTGACATTTCTCATCACCCTTGCTTTGTGTTCAGATATCGCGCACCAAATGTCAGCTACTTTGTTGCACATCGCGTATAAATTCTTTCTCCAATTCCCTAATTCCGGGGAATTACCAGACTAGTGCCATACTTGTGTGACTTAAACTAAACAGTTTCTAAACATAAAAAAAACAATCACGTTTTCCGAGAAAACTGGTTCTATAGAAAGGAAAAAGAAAATCATAAATGTAAAGCGTAACGATTTTCATCGATTTGGATCAAAAAATAATAGTTTTAATAGATTATAAGCACTTAAAACTTTGATACAACTACAAATGAATTATTGAATTTAATAATTCAAAACTAAAAAGTTGTCGCTTATACCAAGATAGAACAACAACGACGAAATGCAAACCACATCAAACAATAAAAAAAATAACCACACCCCTGCTTGGGGTGTGTTTACTGACAAACGTCAAAATGATGCACGCATCGAAAGTAAAAATTGTAATAGAAAAAATCTGGAGTGACATGGGGAGTGCACCCATGGTAAACAACAAAGTAATAGCGTCGCAAACGAAATAAAGATAGCAGTGCGCGAGAATGGAGCGAAGGTCGAAGTGCCCGATCGGGAAGCACATACATATGTTCTAGTGGGTTTAACACGTTGCACGCCATGGGGATCACCGGTGACCGGTGAAGGCAAGATTATTAGAAACACACAATTCGAGTAAATTTTTTTTTAACGCCGTGGGGGTCACCGGCGACCTCAGTGATTTAAAAGCGTCACGAATGATTACAAAAATTGACCGTTATGTTGTAAATAATATTTCATAAAAATATGCAAAACATACTGAAAAATTTATTTTGGCCAGACGGACAAGCCATATAAAATTAGCGTGACATTCAACGTGTTAAAAATAAAAAAACAAAGTTTTTTTTAGCAAGAAAAGATATAAAAGGCGGATGACGTCAAAGGAATATGAGGAAAAAGGACACGAGGGCAAAGCAAGAGAGTTTTTTTTTTGATGGTGAAAGGGTTTTTATTTTTTTGGACGACGGGATCTTTGAAAAGGGAGGATATTAAGACGATCACGAGGGGTTTTTTGTGATAAAAAAAGAAAAGTAAAATCGTTAACGGCCGTGTAGGATTCAAATTTGTATGAAATAATAGGCGGCCGCAATTGGTTGGTCAATTGATGAATCCAGAAATTGCCAGCTCCCAGTAATTTAAAAAGAGGCCGCGAAATAATTTAAAATAGTTTAAAAAGGTTCTGTAACACGGACCAGTGCCAGATTGCCATTCTCGATGAATAATAAAACGACCGTGAATAACAGGTTGTGTTTGCTATAAAAGCTCTACTTTATGAATGAACGCAGCTCAATACGGCAATATAAACGGTCTCGTTAATAAAGGTGTACCAATCTAAATTAAAAAAATAGTCTGTATTAGAAGTGGGTGGCAAAGAAGATAATCAGCCCAATAGGAACGAGCCCTCAAGCAGAGTGTAGGCAGGTGAAAACGAATAGAAATACATTAAAAAGGTTTGTGCCATTTTTCCGTGATTTTATTTGTTCAATTATCCCAGAGTGTGTTGGGAAAATTTACCTTTACCGCAGGGTTTCCCCATTGTAACACCCAGCTCGAAGAGTATGATGCCAGCTGATTTATTGGTCCAATTCGTGCGCGACAGGTTAGCGTCTAACAAATTGCAATAGTTAGTTGATAAGTTAATTCGCAAATAAAAAAAGGAAAATTGTAATTGTAAATTGTATCGATGATGAATTTAGTGTTTTACTTATCAGTCACTGATTTGTATTTTGTTTAGTCTATTCGGATACGCGCATGTCACAAGATACTAACTAGGATGCTGGCCATGTTCTGTAGGCATTAGTAAATTTTTGCAAAGTTATATCGATGTTGCCGGAGAATCCAGCCCAATTACCAAGGTTATTTTAAAGAAACTACTGAAGTTAATTTTGCTGAATCGTCGAACAGCATGCGCAAATTGGTGATTGTGTATGATTTACTCCTCCGACATCCATCCTAATTTCGCATTTAGTGTAATAGGTTTTCTATTTTGATAAGCAGAACAAAATATTTTGTGATAAATTTGCTTCTAAATTTTGAACGAATTTCGTTGATTCCAAAAGACGTCAATTAGAAAGATGTAATTCAGAGACGAACATAAAATTTAGAGGCTATAATGAGAACGCAATTGAATTAATTGGAAAAACCTTCTGATTGATTTAAAAATCCATTACTGAGCCTCACCAAATTGACAAATTTCAGACACCATACCAACATCACTTTTTTAGCCGGTATGTTATTTTCAAAGGAGAAAATGTAATTTTTAATAAAAATCGTTGAAAATTGAAAATATTAGTCATTTCCCAGAAACAAACAGAATTCATATTGGTTTTCCATTATCAGAACACATCATAATCGCATGTTATTCGAAACTCCTTTCATTAATTTTTATCAAGATGATTTATGTATAACAAAACATGAGGGGCTCACCATCGAAGGACTCTTAACGAATTTTCCAGAAATTAGAAAACAAATTTCAATCCGCAAATGTCCCCAAAATCTGTACCATATAACATCAATCGCTTTCTGACTTCCATTGTTTATCATAATCATACTAAAAATTCCAACCTCTTAGATAATTAAACCAAGATCCAAGGGAGAGTACTGTGAACTAATGTATCAAGAAAAGTTTATCAAGCCTGAATTTCTGAACTGAAAATTTATATTTTTGTTAATAATAAAGATTTTATAATGGATAAAAATCCGAAATCAAAGAACATTTCTATCGATTAAATGTTCTTTAATGTACCAGAAGGCTTATCTGAACTTGTGCCAATTATATCCATAAATATTAGTAGCACTTCAACATAAGGGCGAAATGATGCAATTTTAAAAGAACAAGCAACAACAATTTTACCAACTTTATTCCGATGTTTCCAAAATTTGTTTGAGTTTGCGATCGAATGATGGAAAAACGGAAAATCAAATGTATCACGTCATCATCTCGAAGAAACATTCATGTGCAAATAATCATCCACATTTAATAAACAAGGGAAGAAGACCGTGCTCTGGAACATCGATGCAAGTATGGCTACAGTCAACTGTTACTGAAAATTGAGACGATCACAATGAAAACCACGAGCTCTTCTCAATCATCCAGGAGCAGTGGCAAGCTATCCAGACGTCTATAATTGCTTGCCTCTCTGTATCCGGAACAACAAGTCTGACTCAATGTGTAGAATCGCAGTGGAAAAGGCAGTATCTGACCCTTTTGAAACAACATCTAGTCTGCGACAAACTGGAAACTTTAGGTTGCATATATTCAATAAGTTAGGCAAATTCTTGGATATGCAGCAAAGCATAATTCTCGAAACAAACAACCACAACTTTGACAAAGTGGAAAACTTTAAATAACTCGGGTTAATTGTATAGATATATCAACCAACATATCCAGGCAGATATAAAAGCCTGTATTTTATCTGAGTCTTCTATGCACTTTCAAAGTTGTAGCGATCACAATATCTTTTACAATCCTGCAAACTCACAGTTTACAAAGCACTAATAAAACCTGTGTTAACATTTGGTGAGAATTTTAACTCGACCATAGCAATGATTGAAGATTATTTTCTAATCACGTTTTCAAAGAAAGATCATTCGATCTATTTATGAACCCGTTACGGTTGCGAACAATGAAAACCGGAACGAATCATGAAAACAGTATCTCCTTAAGGACTCTGAGCGATGTTGAAAGATCCCCATCAGAACGAATAAAACGAAAAAAATTTCATGAACAGTCAGTCGGCCTACGCGCTGGCACGACGAGGACCACCACTCAGACGGCAAATCCCTTCATGGGATGTGAAAGGTAAATAAAGAGAGAGAGAGAGAGAGAGAGAGAGAGAGAGAGAGAGAGAGAGAGAGAGAGAGAGAGAGAGAGAGAGAGAGAAAGAGAGAGAGAGAAAGAGAGATAAAGTGTTACACAGAGAGAAAGAGAGAGAAAAAGAGAGAAAGAGAGGATAGAGACAGAGACTCACTGAGAGTAAGGTCACTTTCTACAGATATTAAGTTTTTTGTGATTTTCAATAATTTTTTATATCTGATCTATCCGATTCAGATGTATAAAGATCTATAAAAAAGTGAATACAAGATTCAATTTCAAAATTTGTTACTCAAACCAAAAGTCGCTTTCTTCTGAAATTTGCACTATTTGAAGCAACGGATGTCCACGGGTCAGAAAGTGTAGTTGTTAACCAACTTTGGTCGACATTTAGGGTTGTTAAGAAATGATACTGCTATTTCACTTTAGTGCACATTCACCTTATGTTATATCAACAAACCATTAAACTAACCATCCTTTCTAAAGCTACCCAGCTACCTAGTTTGATATTCGTTTAACGTGGATAGCTTTAATATCAAAGATTACCTATACTATACTATTTCTGCAGTAACCAAACCGCTTCCAATCCACTAAATTTCGTTACCGAAATAGGAAGCCAGATGATTTTTAATTTCTACTGGCAATTCATTCATTACATGGCTTTTTCTAAGTAATCGATAATTTATATCGCCTAACCAAGAAAATATTCCATTTTATTGTCACACCTGAGCAAACACTATAAAGGTTATCCCAATACAAGCTCAGAGATTAAAATGTGTCCATTCAAATATAAAATATAAAAATTCAGCATTAGTTTCAGGTGTTCAGCACAAAAAAGGTCATTATGAAAAATCACTTTCCATAAAAATCCATTACGGCTACCAAAAAAAACATTAAAAAATAAATTTAATTCACAAGCTCCTCAACACACACACACACACACCCATACGCTCACCGCAACAATAGAAATAGTCCTTTTAAAATTCCATTGTAAATGTTATAATAATACTGTACAGTGATTTGAAATCCCATAGAAATATGTTGCATAAAACCAAATGTTTCCCAGCATCATAACAAAAATCTTTTACACTCTATTAATTTTCAACTAAATTTCCATTTTCAAAGATTTTTTTCTTTCCCATTTGTCCTCTGTGCTCTATACATAAATATTTCTTCGCCGGAAAAACCGATCCCTAAAAAGTTAATTTGAACGAAAATGTCAAATTTAGGTGATTTCTTTTTTTTGGTTCAAATATTAAGAAAAATTCCTTTCACTGTAACACATTATAGTTGTTGCCGTTATATTCAGGATTCGTTTTGTTTGTTGATTGAGTTTTGGGGAAAATTGAAAATTTCTTGCTATGGCACACAAAACATTATGAAAATATTTACTTAAAACCCCTTCCTATATAAATTTTAAATAACAAAAAAAAAGGATATTTTCGTATTTTATAAAATCAGGATTTGCCCTTCATTTAATTCTTCCATATGGTTATTGTATTAAATCAAGGATAAAATTTATCCAAAATAACATATTATTGGATAATTAAATTCCTTTAACCCTACGACTTGATTGTTACGAGCATGTATGTATACAGTGCAACCATATCAAGTGTTGTTGTTTTAAGATATTAACTAATATATGGGCAAAGGGGTTTAAATTCAAAATTTATGCAAGAAGGGTAAAATGGCACAGATATGTTGTTACTAGAATTTTGTGATTATGCAGCAAATATACAGTTTTTAATTAAAATGTTGTCATACTATACCGTGCTTAAAAATTGGGGGGATTTAAGTATTTTACACAGACAAACTATTTTTCAATATTCGTACTTATGTACGTACGAAACTTATCTTAATTTATTTCCTTCCTCGTAAAAACCATCTGCTCAGCAAAATTAATAATAAAATAAAATTTGTAATAATAATAAAATTCAATACACGCAGAACAGCAACGTAAAATCTGAAATACGCAAATCTGAAACCATGCAATGGATTTTTTTTTGGTCAAAAAGATTAAGATGAAATAAAATTTATTTTTGGAAATTACAGTGCATTAAGTTAACCATATGATGGGGCTATAATTACTCAATTTTTTTATTTTGTATTTTTATTACATGTGGCATAAAACGATTTGAGATATCATATACAGACTTTTATATGCTTAACCAAGATATTCTTTGTATACGTCGGTATTTACCAGTAAAGGTCACGGGAGATTCGTCAGAATTCCACTTCAGTATTTCAGCTCTGAACGCTACGAATCACCAACTGTCATTTATTACGTGAGCTATTAATCTTTAATTTGCTTATACAGCAATACAAATTGCTAGGATCTCGCCTATTACTTTGATGGGACGCGTCACTTGAGCGTGAGCGAGACATTTATTCCGAGAAAATAGCTCATTTGAGGTTTAAAAAATTAAAGAATTTTTTTTGTGAGATTAGTGACATCTAGGTTTAAGTAGTAGCATTAGAGGTAGTTTTTGTTAAGAGTATAGTGGTAATGCAGATTATAGCAGAATAATCCTAGAACAGAACCAAAAATCCGCGTAATATCTCGATTATAAACGATTATGAAGGAGCAATGAACACAAGAGTGAGTCATTAATGAATTACGGTAAGCGAAAATGAACAGTGCGAAAAATTATTAGTAGCGTTTTAAGTGAAATAAAATTATGTGATTATGTGTAAATCGGGAGAATTCATTTTCCTTAATAATAAACCATAGTGAAAAATACTTGTTGTTGTGTTTTTGGTGTTAAGTAAGTATTTGGAAAATTAATCTAAGATTGTAAACTGCCAATTTGTAAACTCTAATTCTAACAAAGTAAAGATATTCAACATGCAATAGAAGATTTGATGCAACGAAAGATTCAAGGAGAATATAGATGGAAAGTTTCTAGCGGTGTGGTTTCTACGTGTCAAAGTAGAGCCGAACAGAAGTTACAGTTTGAGGTTCAACATCTCGAAAAAGATCCTTTTTGTATGAAAAAAATAGAATTACATCGCAGTCCATACACCCGATCCCGAATAAATTCAAGGAACCGATATTCGATGAAACAATTTTGTTTGGGTTTTTCAAATTCCAATTTGAATCGGCAGCCAAAAGAAATGCATGGGATGAAGTGAGTCTTATCGCAGAATTTGTTATTAAAAGTGAAGCACCCAAAATATTGCAAACAATTTCAGAAAATGATTGCAACAGTTGCCGTGAATGAAGGCGCTGGATTGAAAATATAGAAATGAACACAAGCGAAAATTTTATCGCATCGAAATGAAGGGACGCTACAAAAAGGTCGGAGAAGCTCTTTAAGAGAACGCAGTAGAGATCGAGCGACTAGCGCAATTAGCATACTCCAATATGTCCGCAGTCCGCCGATTATATCGAGAGAGGCAAATTGAATACTTTCATTGGCGGCATTCGAAATCCTGAGACACGCAGAGCGATGATTTAGTCAAAGAAAGCAGCTTTCGCTGAAACCGTTACTTGTACTTTAATTAATGAGATTGCATAAACCATTATCAAACGGTCAAGTAAAGCACGACGGGTCGCAATAAACACTGACCCCTGAGATATACTCGACGTGACTGCGACGTTTCTAAATATCAAAACGTCGTTCTCCATAGCCTACTGGAGACTCGTTAATCGCGTCGAATATAATTGCTGTAGTTTGCAATCATATATTTTTACTTTTGAGTCACGTCGGTCGCGTCGAGTATATCTCAAGGGTGAAAGGAATATGGAGCGGGTGACATCCAGATTCCGTGACAGTAGGATTACTCGTTTTCGATCAAATGCCAAATGAAATTTCATCAACAGATTACGATTTGTGGTGAAATGTAACGCATCTATTACCCCCTGTCGCTGTGTAAAACTCATAGACCGACCCATCTTCCATGTCAGTATAGGCTGGCATGGAACTATGCAATGTGCCGATGGTCTTAAAATGGTTCTATAGCGGTACGTCCTCGAATTGGCTGAATAGGCGTAAAGTAAGGACGTAATAAGCAAAACCGCGAAAGAGTAGGGAGAGCCTTGTGCCGCAAAACCGATTGCATTGATAATATTAAACTAAAAATCAATAAAAAAAATAAAAAAAACGGATTACTTGTTGGACATGTGGCAAGGTAGGTAGGTAGGTCACCATATCCAATAAAGCGGAAATCAAAGGAAGACAAAGCGTTGGCAAAGAACTAGGGCCCAAGTAAAGAGTTGTTAAACTCCAACGAGTGACTCCCACAACTGATTGCCAAATAACCTAAATCCCGATTTCCAGATTAGTACCAAGTGGTGACACCTTACCAATAAGGGTGATATGGGAAAAGTTGTGTTATTTCTTTAGACACAGGAACAACATAAACGATTGTTTGAAAGGATCTCGTCAATGAAAGGACGCACACAACCAGCCAACTGGTGAAATTGCAAACAGCAACTGGAGAAAATACTTTCATCGTAGGTAGAAACGAATGAAAAACAAACACGAAGTACAAATGGCTTGGTGTTGGATGTTGGACGAAGGGTCATGCGCTACGATATTGTCGAGCTTCAACTTACCATGTGTGTAAATATAAAACCGGAATTTTTTAGTAAAAAGTACTCGTTCATCGTATGATAATGATTAAGAGTATTTTATATAAAGTTTTGCCCACTATTAGTTGTATATTTTTCCCATCTTCCAAGAAGGAGCCAAGTCTCACGAGTAAGCCGCATGTGAAACTATTTCCCAATTAAGTGCTTCCAACATTTCCATGACCGGTTTTGCTTTGTGTAATGGTGCATTATCATGAAGCAAAATCACTTTATGCATAAAATCATGTATATTGGTCATTTTTCACGCAAAGCTCGACTCAAATCGATCATTTTACCAAGTTTTAGCAATTCAAATTAAATCACACTCTCCTGTATAATTATACACCTGGTAGACTCAGCGATTCAAATGAAACCAAATACAGAAAGAATTATTTGGGGTATAATTAAGGGAGCTTCTGGGCCACCCAGGTTGTGGGTTGTAGAAGCTATTGAGCCGGAACAAGAAATTAGAGAAGTATGGATCGGACAAGCCGTAGTAATACCAAACAGAGGCGATAGAGTTTCAATCATAACTCTAATTCTCTCGAATAAACCAAACACAATCAAGAAAGGAACAATCATCGGCAAATGTGAAGGTGACTCATATTGAAATACGAAGAGAAGCATCCGGTAAGAAAAGCAAACGCAGCAGAACATGAGAAAATAATAGGACAACTAATGCAGAACTGGACCAAAGGTCTTACTAAGGATCCGCAAAATGAAGCGCAGTTGGGGCGTGAGGAACCTAGCTGAAGTTTTCGAAAGAATACAATCCGCTTGGTTAAATTTAATTTCTAATAAATGTTGACCTTATCAAAACAGAAGTAAAATATTTGGGTCACAGAGTATAACCACTAAAGGAATTCATAATGACGAAGAAGAAATATCAATGATAAAGGAATGGCCAAGAGTCTAAAATTTACATGAATTACGGGATTCGAAAATATTGGAAAAAATTCACACGAATTAAAGAGGAAGAACAAGCCATTTGAATGAAAGGTAGAACAAGAGGGATCATTCGATGAATTGCGGAAACGGCAATGCACAGCATCAATACTTGCATACTCTATCAAGCAATTATGGTATACGGGAAATGAATTCACAAGAAATCGATGGTCGAGAGCGAGTCATTGCAAATCACTCAACAATTCTTTCGAAACCGAACCGTAACTATCAAAATATTTACATAAATATCTCTATGGTCAGAAACTCCATTTACGGGCACGCCATAGGGCGTTACGATGATGGTTAGAATTCAAAAATCTGGAGGGACAAATGGTACGTTGAATCAGGCATCTATAAATCTTCGATTTTGACATCGAACAACGAAAAGGAGGCACTCATGGGAATGGTGACGGATATTCAAGGCGACCATGTCAAGTTGAATGTAAACAAATGGAAAGTTGTCGAATGGAAAAAATTGAGGAGGTAATCAATGTACGGTTTATGAAAGTGCTACCCGTCAAGGAGAATGGAAATAAGATTCAATCCGGAAAGAGCAGATTTCAGATAAGATAACCTTAATAAAGGCCTATTAGGCATAATGGGAAGGCCTTCTTTAGAGAATGGCTGTTAAAAATAAATATGAGAGAACTCAGATGGAAAGTTAAACAATGTTTAAAAGTGGTGCCGAAAAATAGAATCACAACTACTTTATTGGTCCGTATATAAACAGTCGGTAGTCGGTGGTTTCAAAAAATGTGATTAATGTTCAGCAGTGAAAGGACCTACACGAAATACTCGTAGATCATTGTAACAGTAATAGAAAAAATTCGGCTAGCTAGCAATCGAATAAAATCTAGGTATGACATTCGTATACGAAAAAAAGGTTATGACTAAAGCTCTAACCGACTTGGGCGGGGCCATATCCTGCCATCACAAATAAACGACGTTCTATACAGAATAAACATAGGGTAGCTAAGGAAACCCAAGGTAGTGCAATTTAAACAGTTAATGCTGTTTAATTGAGTTATAGTACTTGGAAAATTCGAAGATTATTCTCAGTATTTTCAGCAAGCGGTTCAAACTACGAGCATTGTTGTAAACCAACAAATTCCATAAGATGAATGACAGTCTAATGATAAGGGGTGTTTTTTAAGCTCGATAAAACTTGGAATTGTAAAAAATAACACAAAAAAGTAAACTGTAATCAAAAAAACTGTTTTATTCGAAAGATCAATACATGGCATTAATAGTTGAAAATGATTTCGGGCATATGGGCATTGCGGCTGTCATCTATATTTTCAAACAAAAAATCATTGGGCATGGTGCGGTAACAATCTCCATTGATTGAAACGCAATCTCCGGCCTCATTTTTGAAGAAATAAGGTCTTTCGACGTGTTGATATTATTGCATCCTCTAGAGAGTATGTGGTACGAAATCTATACATAGTTCGACAGATGGCTTGCTCAGATGGACGATTATGTTCGCCATAAAAATAACGAAGTCGTTGCGCAAATCGACGATTGATTTTCAAAGTAAATTTTAATAATTTCAAAGAGTTGTTCAAACGTGATTCTATTCATAATGATTTGCCAGAGCATATTTTTCATAAAAATTTAATTTTTTGTTTTGTTTTTTTACCATTTCACAATTTTACAATCAGGCTTAAAAATACCCTTTACAAGCCGGTTTTGGCAGGGCAAATTCGTAAAAATGTTTTAAAATATTTGAGAGAAATTGGTTTTGTTCGAAAAGTTCAGAATGAAATACGGCAAATTGATTCAACGTCCGCTTATTCTACCCAATCAATTACGCGGAGAAACTCGTAACAAGCGCGCTCTGCATTGACATAGTTACTTTTTTCGATTCTGTATGAAAGGTACTTCGATACTTTCAAGTAATTTTTAGTACTTTTGAAGCCATTCAAGAAATTTGATTAGTAATTTGTTTACAGTTGTGTTAATTTAGAAGAAAATAGTTTCTATAATCAATCCATTGGATAACCATTAATTCCCGAATATTCAACATTTATGATTGAAAGTGAAGTATTAATCTGTTCTAAATGGTGGGTTTAACTAAAGTTAATAAATCTAAAACTAAAATTTTAATTGTTCACGGTAAATTTACTTCTAAGAAGATGACGGAAATAAACATAATATTTGTAATATGCTTGATAATTGATTTAATGACACTTTTTAGATTCAAGTACAAAATTTCTCGGAAATCGAGAATTTAAAAACTTCAAAAAATTCTCGAGGCGATTTCTCGAAACAACGGCTTTTTATTTTTAACTATAGTTAAAAATAATACGTTTTTCCAATTATTTATTTTGTTTATAGTACTCGCATGACGTTTAAGGAAAGTGAGTTTAAACCACACATACAAGTGTTTTTCGTTAAGCCACACATACGCTGAAGATTTTTAACCTTGTGATATGATCAGAATAACAAAACAACAAAGTATATTAAACGAGCCACCGCCCCACGCAAAGTGTATTGGCACCCGTAAAATTTGCAGTGGAAATTTCACAACAGAACGACTATGCAAAGAAAGAACGCCCAAATGATACTTTACCAGAGAATATTTCGGCTTTACTACTAAAAAAATCACATATTTTTAACTCGTAGCCTAAAGCCTCTCAGCAGATGACGGTTTTACTTTGAACGCAATATATATTTAAATTAGCATATTTGAAGAGATTTTAATAAAAATTAAAGGTAAATCTATTTTGAAGTAGATATAAGAAAATTTCTATGATTCAATAAACTGATCCCTCAGATATCCACATCCCACTTTAGCCAAGGCCGATTAAATGTTTTATATCTGTGTCTAAGAGTTTCTCTATACGAAATTATCGATGTTCAAAAGTAGTAATGTACCGACCAAACGGCACAGTGGGTAAAGATTTGGCATTTGGATTAGGAGATACCGGCTTCGAGTCCCAATAGGGGCAGTATGCAAAAGGGAATTTTCACCAATTACGATCTGTGATGAAAAAGAACTCAACTATGACTAACTGTCGGAGTGCAAAACTCATGGGCCAACCCATCTTCCATGCCCTACAGGCTGGCATGGAGCTATGCAATATACAGATGGGTATACGAAAAACGAACCGCACGTGTCCTCAAATTGACTGGCAACGGCGTAAAAGTAAGGACGGGAAAAGCGAACCGCAAAACAGTTGGTAGAGCTCCGGCCTCAGAAAAGATTGTAAAGATAATAAAAAAAAACAAAAAACAGATAAAACGCTTGCACCTCCTTTTTTAAACAAGTCGTTTGGTACCAGATAAGGTAAAGATTGCTAGGAAAAAATTAAATGTAAAAATCTAATGGCTCATGGTATCTGTCGACCAACTAACAGTGCCTGATCTATCCTTTGCATTTAGTTAAGGAGAAAAATGAAAATTAGAGATCATGTAGAGATTACCGTAGCCTAAATCGGCTCATTATTGCTGATCGCGGGAGGAGGCGTAAGGAGTATAAATATTTAAAAATTTTAAATGCAAGACTGTTTATCAACAGTTTTTAGGCGAGGGAAGCTAAATTTTTCCGGAAAATTACCCCATTTTCCGCGAAAACTTTCACTTAAAAAAAAATTGCGTATTATTTTATTCAAAATACGTACACCAATGTGTAATTTTTATAAAAATTTTGATATAAGGATTGTATCTTAACAGTTTTTTAACAGTACAAGTTGTTTTTCCAGGAAAATTTTGCAATTTTTCTAGGAAAATTTTGAAATATTGTCAATTTTTTTTTTACTTAGTTTAAAATTATAAATAAAATTTGAAAAAATGTCTTGAAGAATTGTATAGATTGTGGAAAAGCGGGGGTTTGGGGACGGCAGCCCCCATTTTCTAAGGTATACAACGAATTAAAATTACATTGAAAAAAAAAATTATATTTACAAAAGTTGATTTTTTAACATTTGTGGCACTATCAGAAGAAGCGATAGAAACTCTTTGATCTGTATCTGCAAGGTTGACGAATCAATTATTATTAACAAAAATAAAAACAAATATTAAAAAAATAAAAAAAGTGATAATTTTTCCGGAAAATGTTAGCTTCCCCATCCTCAAAACTGACAGTAAACAATCCTGCATTTAAAAATTCCCGAAATGTATACCCCTTATCTGATTTTCTCGATGTATATGTAAAGTAAAATTACGCCAAATGGCCTTCGGTCTCCAGGAACGCAGACCAAGCTATCCACAGATTTATGTATTCCGTTCTTTTGGTGCTAAATATTGCTGTTGTATATTTAGATGATATACTGATAGATTTTTAGATGCAAGAACATCTAGAAACAGTTTTCCAAAAATTATCAAGAAAAGGCTTAATCATTAATCCTACTAAATGTGTGTTCGCTTCTCACGAGTATGACTAACTGTCATAGACGTTTCATCCTAAACCAGACCAAAACTTACTCAACGAATTTTTAAAACCTTAAAAAGTAAGCCTTTAACATTTGCAAGGAGAATATGTGTGAAGCAACCCGTTTCTCACAATCGTCATTTACAGCAAGATTAGCAATTATGTAGACGTATCAGACACGGTAGTTGGGGCAGTGATACAGCACTATATAGTGCGCTGGAGCCAATTAGTTTTTCCCTGTTGTCGGTATTTTAAATGTCGGTATTTTAAATATCTCTTACAAAGCCGAAAGTTTACTTTATTCACCGATCACAAGTCAACAGATATTTTTAATTTGAATAATTACCAATGTTGGATACCAGAGAATCGTCATAGGAAAGGTGTTATATCATACCAAAACAGGGTCCTACTATTGTTCTACTACTCGATGTTGATTTTCATCGGTTATCTTCGTCCTATGGTAAATAAAAGACGAAAGAAGAAACCTATATGAAATGTTTACTGTTCTGTTCGTTTTTTTTTCAATGCTGACTATAGATGAACGATAGCCCAAAAAAAGATAGTATAAGATGAGGAGGGATGATTCAACACGATGGAGTTCGCTCCCCTTTGCACGTGTTAAATAAAAATTATGCCAATCACTGGATAGGCTGCAACGACCTAAACAGTTGAACTTTGTTTAGTGGTTAGTGGATAGGTTGGAATCCCCTTGAGTTCTGGACTAAATTCTGATATCGGTTCATGCCGGTCTAAACTTCGACATTTTATAACCAATCAGTATTAAATTTAGTGTCTAGGATTTATTTCTGGTACCTGTCCATTCTACACGATTATAATGGATTCTAAGATGCATTTTGAGGGAAAATATTATATTCAGCTATATTCTGGAGAGAACTAATTCTAATATGTACATATTTTGAACAAATTAATCAATGATATACGTAACGCTTCTCGTCAACTTCGCATCAAATAAATATAAAAATAGTTGTGCAGGGTTGCATTTAAATTTGAAACTTGCGAATCTAACTGGAAAATTAAGGGAAATTATCGTTAAGAATTCGGGCGTAGAAAATCAAAAACTTACTTAGCGAATTCTTAACGTTAATTTTTCAGTTAGACTCGGCAAGTTTGAAATCTAAAATTCAAATGCTTGTGCAGGGTTGCATTTTTATATTTACTTGTAAAAAAGTGAACTAGAAGCGCCCATTATTAACTTAGACACAGTGAGATATAAGAATTTCCGTCAAAATGTATCTTCAATACTAATAGCCAAAATGTATCATAATTCGTTAAGAAATTACGGAGATAGTTGGAATATTGTAAAATTGTACCAGGTTTCTTTACTTTAGAGTAAAACCCGATTTTATATTCGATTTTAAATCCAAAAAAAGTCGAACTGTTAGTTGATAACGCAAAAATACATTTTTTATTAGAACAAAATTTTAATTCCGAAAATATGTCGTTCTCCATGACATACTCTTTCCAAAAAAAACCACCTTGTCTATTTTCTTTCAGTCGTCCATCTTGCAACCAGAGATGTCCTCATCGCTGTCGTCGATATTTTCTAATTCCTCCAGATCTTCTAACGTACACCAAGATTTTAATCGATCTGAACTGCATACACCATCGAACTTTAGTTGAGTTTATTCGGCTCCTGGAACATCGACAATGTGATATCGTGTCTAAGCGCTTTATCAATTAAATATGGTCCCCGATATTTTGGGATTAGTTTTCTTGATGTACCATTTAAAGCATCGTCTGCCGTTCATCAGAATTAATTGGTTTCCGACTCCTAATTTCAATGATTTTTGAATATCTTTGTTTAAGCGTTGCATACCGATAAGCCAATCATCTTGCTGTGATACTAAGAACACATCAATCGTTGCTGGCTCAAGATCCATTCCGTCGTCAATTGAGTTACGGCTAAGTGCGTCGACATGTTGCATCTTCTGTCCTCTTCGATAAATCGTATTAAAGGTATATTCAGCCAATCGCAACCACCACCTTCCTATTCTTGGGATTAAATCATTTTTCGTAGCGCGGGTTGTCAACAAATAAATAACGGAATCTGTGAAGCGCTTCAACGACCGCCAAAATCTCCAATTCATATGAATGATATTTGCTTTCGTTCTCCGTTGTCCGGCGACTGTAATATGACACAGGTTTCGTTTCACCTTTTTTGTCTCTTTGGAATAGTATACCGGCGAGACCTTTGGAACTTGCGTCGGTGCACACCTCATGTTCCAACTCCGGATTGTATAACGTCAAAATATCGCGACTTCCCAACTTGCTTTTTAATAATTCGAACGACGTTGTTTGCTCGTTTGTCCAGTTAAAGGATTCATTCGTTTTAGTTAGCCGCGTTAACGGTTCAGCGATAATTGAAAAATTCTTAACGAAATTTCTGAAATAACTTGCTAACCCGATAAATTGTCGTACCTCATGCTTATCCGTAGGCGTTGGAAATGTTAAAATCGCGTTAGTTTTGTTTGATCCCGGTCGTATGCTTTGATAATCAATTTCATGGCCAAGAAATTCAACTCTCTTCTTGAAAAACTGACACTTCTTTAATTTTAAAGTTAATCCCCGTTGTTGTAATATTGTCAATAATCGTTCCAATTTTTCCATACCTTCCTGGATGGTCGTGCTTGGTATGAAAATATCATCCAAATAAACAATTACATCATCGTTAACCTCCCGAGCAATGACGTTCATAATGTTTTTTCAAACAGCCGGAGCATGTGTTAGTAAAAAGGGCATACTCAAAAACTGGAAATGCCCATCTGCCGTCACAAAAGTTGTACGTAATATTGATTCATCAGACATTGTTATCTGATAATAACCGGATGCTAAATCCAGTACAGTGAAATAACTACAGCGACTGAGTCGTGATAGCTGATCTTCCATAATCGGTAACGGGTACTGGTCCCGTATAGTTTTATTATTCAATTTTCGGTAATCAATACACATTCGTTCATCACCGTCCTTCTTTTTAACTAGGACGATTGGACTAGCATATGCTGATTTAGACTCACGTATTATTTTATGTTCCTACAATTCACTTATCATTGTCTTTATTCGCGTTGATGGTAAAATAGTCTATAAGGCCGATAGACAAATGGTTCGTCATTATTTTATTTCCGTTTCAACATCCGTTTTCCCGAGTTCTTTTAAATTTCGAGCAAAGCAACTACCGAATTTTGTTATCAGCTTAAATAAACATTCGCGTTCACTCGGAGTCACACACTGATCCATATTTATTTCAGCCAATAGAATTTCAATTACACTTTCGTTTTGTCTATTTGAAGAAATGCCACTTGAAACATCACGTCTTTCTGCCATATCCAAAGTTCGATCAATCAACAAAGTATCGCTTATGTTGAGATTTTGAAATTTTAACGTATTCTGTTCTCGGGTCATTCTTACGGTTGGTTTATCAATAAAATTTTGTCCAATTAGAGATTGTGTATTTAAATATTGGTCAGGAACAATAAGCAACTCAATCTCATCAGCAACTTCATCAATTTGAACTCTCGCTCGTATCTTCTCGCTGGCAACCACACCGCCACCTGCAAATCCTTAGATAAACACGTTACATTAACTTCGTTCCATTTCAAGCCACACGTTACTTTCTCGTATCATTGAGCATTGACTTCGCAATCGATTAAACCAAGTAGTTTCACGTTACCGTTCAACATTATAGTTTTCATATAGGAACACGCATCGTCAGTTGTTATTTTACCATTGAACGTTTTTTGACTGCCAGTCGAGTGGAGCATTCTGTTTGTCCCCTCGGATGAACACGCAAGCATTTCCTTCATCGTTCTCGTTTCTATGGTTCAGGACAATTTATAGACAAATGTCCTGGTTTTGAACAATTATAACATTCGTATGACCTAAGTGTACAAATTCCGTTGGTTGCTTCCTTGTTAACTGGTTTTCCCCGCGTACTTATATTATTATGTATATTCAGTCGACCCGAATTGTATTCAGCATTTATAATCCGTGTACTCTGCGCACTTCCTTGCCGCATGCTCGAATACCACTCGATACGTTGACGCAATTCATCCACATTAGCTACTATCTGTGTGCGCAACGATGTATATTTAGCTGATAATCATTCAACCCCAAAATTATATACTTTATTAAAGCCTCATCTGAAACTTTACGTTACCCGATGGCACACATTTCGTAATAATAATCAATCAACGTTTGGTCTCGTTTGCGAATTTTTGAACGTAACTTGTCGTGTAACTCTGCTTAGCCAAGATGTGAATTAAAATGTTTCATCAATTCGTTTGCAAATATTCTCCACTTGATAAATACGCATTGTACTGAATTAAACCATAATTTGGCCGAACCTTTTAGTTTATTCCCGATTGTTAACATAATAATTCGTTCATTTATTTCATAAATATTCAACAACGATTCAACTTTTTGAACGAATTGTTCCGACGTTAATAATATATAACGCGACAATTCCGATAATTCCTCATTAAGCAAACGCTCACGCTCAATAAGCAATTTCTCTCGCTCTAAAAATTTTATTCGCCCGTCAGGTTCCGTTAAATTTCGCTCGTAACTAACATTTTCCGAATGCAATATTACATCATTCAGCTCGTTTGCATCACAAGTATTTTGTTCAATCACTTCGCGCGGATTACTACTAACGTTTAAAATCTCCAATTTTGTAGAATTGCCTCCATTTTGCTGCAACTCATAACCATTTTCATTGTTCACTTGTAATTGCGTCGTTTCACTTTCATATACTTCTAACCATTCCGCTAACGTTTTACGCTTCCCGGTATTGCTTAACCCACGTTTTCCATATTCGATTCGTAATTTCGCAAACGAAAGATTTGAAAACTCCATAACAACTTGATTGGGTTCACCATTCACTGTTTGTTTATAATTTTATTCAAATGCCTTTTATTAACACGTATTTAAGTACTTTATCCCACTTCTGAACTAAAACCCGATTTTATATTCGAATTTAAATCCAGTAAAAGTCGAACTGTTAGTTGATAACGCAAAAATACATTTTTTATTAAAAACAAAATCTTAATTCCGAAAATACGTCGTTCTACATGACATACTCTTTCCAAAAAAAACCCCTTGTCTATTTTCTTTCAAGAGGTCAATCAATTTGTTAATTTAAGGAACACTTTTAAAATTTAATTCCGCAGGAATGGTTTTTTTGAGAAAAAATATTCTTTTTCGTGATAGTGCTGCCATTTGTGACAGATAATGCTATTAAATCCTTACAAATAATAAAAAACCCGTGGTATCGACTCAATGGTAAGGAATGTGAAAAATTTTATACACACACAATTTTATTAAGATTTACTTGTCTTCGTTAGTAATTGGAACACTGTATTTTACTCTATAATTCCAAGATCTATTTGTCGATGAGAATTATTGATTATCTAAAGATATCCTTTAGTGAAAATAATACGCTTGAAGTTTCATAAATTTTTAGAGTACTTACTGATAACTAAAATATTTTGATCTTCTTTAGTAAGACAATACTGATTAGGTGCAGGAACTTACCTGAAATAAGAAGAAACAAAAAAATTTGTTAAAGTTACATATAAATCAGCCAACCCCTCCCCATCCTTATTAATCACAATGTGAATTTTCTATTACCATTTTTCCCAAGTTTCTTAATTTTACTTTCAATGCCACACCACACGATATCCATGTAAAACCACACACATGAAAAAAATTCAATATCATACCACATTATCGACTCTAATATAAATTTATTACGTAAAGCCAATCATCATACTGAAAATTCCTAAAATATGTACAACAACAAAAACAACTAAGTTCCCATCATCATACCTCTAACTAATCTCATTAAGTAATTTAATATTATATAGAGAAGTGCCATGATTGAAATACCAACAGCAGCATGCATATATGACAAAAAACAACAACAACAATGGTATTGAGTAAAAAATAAAATCACTTAGAATTCAGGCAACCACATAGCAGACAATCGTCTGTGGTTTTTCATTTAATTTTTCATTTTACTCTCACTCTCTATATACGAGCAATAGCAAATAAATTCGAGTTCTCTAATTAATGTGGTTTTCATCATCTTTCATACCATAATTCTATAATAGTTTTATGATAGAAAGCAAAACGATTTGAAATTTTACGAATTTAGATAAGAAAAAAAAATGCAGATACGTGCAAAAACGTACGGGTACCGGAGTACGGTTTTCATTTTATAGAATAAACAGTTTTTTTTATTATTAGGGTTGTGGGATGTGTTGCTAGTGCGGGATTCTCGAGTAAAAAAAATTATGGTTGATCATTTCAATTTATTAAATTTTTTATTTTTCTATGTTAGTCAAAAATTTTAAGTCTAGGGGTCAGAATACCGCAACCATACATGTATATAAAATATCATACGGCATAGTGTAAAGTGCAATAAAATCAAAAGGTACGAGATATCGAAAAACCGCTGAACGCCAATTTCATTTTTCTAATTATTCTAATTTTATGTTATGTTATGTTATCACAGTATGTGGTCATATATATGTATGCACGAGTATGTACAAATAAGCAGATGTAATTAAATAAAATAAAAATATATAAAAACTAATTTTTATTTATGACTCTCTTGGCTGGATATAATTTTCGCAGAGATACCAATGTACTGTACGTAACGTACTACACACAAAATATTTAATTTAATTACTAATATTATTTATTTATCTGGAAGTCTAATTTATTATTTGCGATAAACTATTTTTTGTCTGTTACCAGTTTACCATGGTAAAGACTATTTTGTGTGTGCTTGTTGTGAACTTTTTTTACGATATGAAATGTGGGATTGATTTATTTTCTGTGATACAGACTAGCAATATACGTATACTGTGTGTATATACATGAAGAATTAGGTTGGTTTTTTATGGATATATGGTCAGAATAAAAGAGAAAGAATGTCAAATTAGTGACAGGCTGTTTGTGTCAGAAAAAGTGTTAATTACAGAAATCTTTGAGATGAGGTACTAAATTATCACCTATGACAGTGGTGCTCAAACCATTTTAATGCAATTCATCCACATTTTGGTTCGCTATAACAACTTTTAGACTTAAAAATGAGCTTCAATTAGCTGGTGACTTCTTAATTCTCTGTTACCTGTGCTTAATGGACGTCCTAGGTTAAGGACGTAGGACATAATTGTTGGCTAGTTTTCAATCCAATCAACGGTTTGCGCATACCGCCAATATTAGTGATGTAGCGAAACAAGAGAAACTGAAAATTAGAGAAGAAATTGAATAAACCATAAATCTTAGCGTCAAACTTTCTTCTGATATTTTGATCGTCAATCGTTTTTGGTACATGTTTCTTTTAATCAACCCGGAACATTAAAAAATAAAAGGTTAGCGATATGGTTTTTAGGGTGCGTGCACTATGGCACTTCCGATGTGATCTACAAAGTCACATATTAAACGATGAGGGCCTATAAAGTTGAAGAACTACAAAATTCAACGGCTATAAAAATGTACAGCATATACAATTCTACGGTCGCATGATCCAATCAATGGCAATAAATATTAATTCAAAGACGATAATATGGGGCATAAATACACGTAAATTTAAAGTAGCATAATGCGTATCTAATGCAACATCGCTATAACCAATTCACGGCATTTGGATCAACGATCATATCAAAAATGTATGGCTCATGGAGTGGCTGGGCCAGAAAAACCGGTTGAAACTTTCAAATTCAAATAATTTTTCGAACATCTCCATTTATTCCATATGGCGTATATCAGCAGTATTTATGTCTTTGTCTACACAAAATTTTGCGTGGATTTCTATACACGAATTTGTCTACATATCTTTGTCTACGTGACTTTGTCTAAGAATCTATGTCTATATCTTAGTGCACGTGGCTTTGCCTTAATGTCTTTGTCCACGCGGATTTGTCTAAATGGATTTGTCTACACGGATTTGTCTAGATGTCTTTGACTACGTTGAATTTGTTTACAAGCATTTGTTTGCGTGGATTGGCCTATATGTCTTTACATGTAAACAAATCTGTGTATACAAATCCGCGTAGACAAAGCCACGTAGACTTTTTAGACAAAACCTTAGGGGTTTTGTTTACATCTGCTTGTCTACGCGGCTTTGTTTAAGTGGCTTTATCTACACAGATTTGTTTGCGCGTAGAAAAATCCATGTAGACATGTCAGTGTAGACAAAGCCGTGTAGACAAAGACATGCTGACAAATCCATGTAAACAAAGATATATAGTCTAAGCCATGTAGACAAATCTGCTTAGACAAATCCACGTAAACAAATCCGCGTCAACAAATTCACGTAGACAAAGCCGCGTAGACAAACCCACGTTGACGAAGAAATGTAGACAACCCGTCTTGGTCTACATGTGTCAACGTGGCTTTGTCTAAATGGCTTACATGTGTTTGTCTACGCGGCTTTTTCTACGTGTTTTAGTCTACACTTGTCTTTGTCTTCACGGATTTGTTTATGTGGTTTTGTCTACAGATCTTTGTCTATGCGAAGACAAAACCACGTAGACAAAGCTGCGTGGACAAACTTATATAGACTAAGACATGTAAAGAAAGTCACGTAGGCCCTTGCGGACCAAGACAGGTTTGTCTGTTGATGCGGATTTGTCTACGTGGCTTTGTCTGCTTGGCTTTCTGCACGTAGTTTTGTCTACGCGGATTTGTATACATGTTTTTGTTTACGAGGTTTTGTCTACATGACTTTGCCGAGTAGACAAAGACATGTAGGCAAAGTCGTGTAAAGAAAACCACTTAAACAAAGCCGGGTAGACAAACCCGCGTAGACAAAACCAAATATATAAAAATATGCATGCAAATCTGCGTAGACAAAAAAATTTAAAGTAAGACATGTAGAAAAAGGCACCTTGTCTTTGTCTTTATGTCTTTGTCTACATGGATTTATCCATTTGCTTCTGTTTACGCGGCTTTGTCTAAGCAGATTTGTCTAAATAACTTGGTGTACATCTTTTTGCCTAGGCTAATTTGTCTGCGTTGGTTTGAAGGCACGGATTCGTCTACGCAGATTAAACTACATGTCTTTGTCTACGTGGCTTTGTTTACATGTACTTGTCTACGCTTCAATCCGTGTAAGCAAAATCGCGACAAATCCACGTAGACAAGGACGCGTAGATAAAAACGCGTAGACAGACATGTAGGCAAACCCACGTAGACAAAGACGTGTAGATTAAACCACGTAGACAAAGAATTCTAGATAACAAACGTAGGCAAAGCCGAGTAGACAAAGACGGAATTGTATACGCAGATTAGTCTAAGTGGTTTTGTCAATGCGAATATGTATAATACTTGTCTTTGTCTACTTTACTTAGTCTACATAACTTTGTCTACACGGTATTGTCTACGTGATTTTTTTGATATGTAGATAAAGACAAGTAGGCAAATCCGTGTAGACAAAACTACATAGACAAATCTCCGTCGACAAAAACATGTAGAGAAATCCGCATAGACAAATCCGCATAGACAATACTACGTACACAAAGCCTAGTAGACAAAGCCACGTAGACATGTAGATAAACCCGCCTTTCTCTACATATCTTAGTCTTCATGTTTTCTATGCGGCTTTGTCTACGTGGTTTTGCATAAACGGATTTGTTAACTCAGATTTTTTTACACGACCAGGTCTACACGGATTAGTCTACATGGTTTTGTCCACAGGTCTTTGTTTACGCATAGATAAATCTACGTAGACAAGTCAGAGTAGACAAATCCACGTAGACAATGCAGTCAAATCTGCATAGACAAATCCACGTAAAGAAGTCCGCGTAAACAACGACATTTAAAGTAAAACATACATACAAATATGTGTCGACAAAACCACGTAAACAATACGCGTAAACAAAATCCTCGTAAACAAATCCCCGTAGATAAAGACATGTAGATAAATCCGTGTAGACAAAGTAGAGATAGACAAATTCGAGTACTCTTTAGACAAAGTCGTGCAGCCAAAACTGACAAAGACATGTAGACTAGAACATACGTATTTTTTTTACTTGGATTAGTCTACGCGTAAACAAAGATCCGTAGTAGACAAAACCACGTAGACAAATCGGTATCGACAAAACCATTTAGTCCAATCCACGTAAACAAAGACATGTAAGGTAAAACATAGACAAATCCGCGTAGATAAATCCGCGTAAACTAATTCGCGTAGACAAATCCGTGTATACAAAGACATATAGACAAATCCGAGTTGACTCTTTAGCTAAAGTCGTGTAGACAAATACGCGTACACAAAGATATGTAGACAAATTAGTGTATCCAAAGACATGTAGACAAATCCGAGTAGACTCTTTAGACAAAGTCGTGTAGAGAAAACCGCATAGACAAAGACATGTAGATAAACACATGTAGACTAAGACATGTATACAAAAACAAGTAGACAAATCCGTGTAGACAAACCACGTAGACAAATCTGCGTAGACAAAGACATTAAGACAAATTCGTTTTTGTCTACATATCTTTGTTTACGTGCTTTTTTCTACGTAAACAAAGCCATGTAGACAAAGACATATAGACAAATCTGCGTAGACATATCCGTGTCGACAAATCAGCGTAGTCTACAATTCACATAAACAAATCCGCTAAGACAAAGTGTAGACAAAGACATGTAGGCAAATCCGTGTAGACAAAGATATGTAGACAAAGCTTCGTAGACAAAGACATGTAGACAAAACCACGAATTTAAATCCGAGTAGACAAAGACCGCGTAGAGAAATCCGTGTAGACAAAGACATATGGACTAAAATTAGACAAAGACAATTAGACAAATCCGTGTAAACAAAACCACGTAGACAAATCTGCGTAGACAAACGCATGTAGACAAATTCGTCTGTATCTACATGTCTTTGTCTACGCAGATTTGTACTCAGGACTTTGTCTAGTTTTGTTGTATAGTTTTGTTTACACGGCTTTGTCTACACGTCTTTCCCTACGCGTAGACATTAACGCGTAAACAAATTCAAAGACAAACAAAGCCGCGTAGACAAACACATGTAAGACTGGATCCCTGGACTAAGATTGGTTTGTTTACATGTCTAAGTGGATTTGCCTACTTGGGTTTGTCTACTTGGCTTTGTGTACGTAGTTTAGAAAAAGACGGATTTGTACTACAACTTTTTGTCTAGGCATATTTGGTTACGTGGTTTTGTCTACGCGGGTTTGCCTACGTGTCTTTGTTATCATGGCTTTATTGACATGTATTTGTCTACGTATCAATCCGTGCAAGCAAATTCGCGTGACAATTCCGCGAAGACAAAATCACGTAGATAAAGAGGCATAGACAAAGACATGTAGACAAAGCCACGGAGACAAAAACGTGTAGATTAAACCACGTAGACAAAGTCGCTTGAAACTTTTTTGTAGACGAATGGTGAGGATGTAATTGTAGTACATTCACATTCTGATGGTTCTGCCATTAGTTTAAAAATTAAACTGTATGTAATGCTGGTTCTAATATAAGTGTATTTATTTGTCTACGCGTGTAGAATATTAATAAACTATGCGGTGTAGACAATACGGAATAAAACTACCCGCTGTTTTGGGTGGAATGGAGGAAGCCCAAAAATGTTTAATAATTAATTAGCCTATAAATTTTCATTGTACTTCTTGTAGTATTGTGCTGCAGGGGTTCTGTCAATTATTAGGACGTACATTTTTTCCATTCGATATAATCGATGTGATTGTTTGAAGCCAAGCAACAATTTCGTTATCAGCACTTTCTAAACTTCGTTCATACCTAAATTAATCTTACTTGCCAGAAAAGGTACAAGCAGATATTACTATGTACTATGCTACATTCCACGTTTCACCGACTCATTACAATTTTCTGATTAGTTGGAGCATCTTGGCATATACTATACAGTGCTTATAGTTTCGTGTGCCCCATTTATTACTTATATGATCTCTTAAAATAAACTCAACACTTAATTTAATTTTTAAAAATTATATTAAAATTTTTATATTTTTAATGTTGACATATCATTTTCATCTGCTCGTTACACGTTTAGAGTATTGATGTAGCTGTGTATATTGCTATAGTCGTATACACACGAGTATAATTTTGTATGCTACGAAAAGATGGACATACTAACAAATGCCATAGAGCGAGATAATTTTCCTCCTCCCTGTGCGGATTATAAATCATACAAATTTATGTTCCGTGTGTTAAAACAGTTGTTAAAAAAATGTAGAGAACAACTCTTAGACAAATATTTTGTTTGTACGTATAGCAGCTTCACGGGTTGTATTTTATAGTCTGGTGCATTTTAAAAGTACGAAAAATTTGTGTACGTATTTGTATATGCGGTATACAGGTTCAAGTAGTCGTGAATATATATTTTTCGCAAGTGTATACGGTGGAAATATTGTAATGAGGAAGTAGATATAAGTACACGATAGATAATCTAATTTACCTGCACAATAAAAACCTGTCTGCGATGTACGTAGGCACTTATCAAACGGCAACCAAAAACATTGGTTATCATCACCCGTAATGGAAATTCAATTAAATTTCCCCATCTTATCGACTAAAATGCGTATATATTGCTGCAGACAGCACAAAAAAATTTCTATTGCACATAAAATCTATCAAGCTGTGTGTAGTTGATTTTACAAAATAAGCAAAATAAAACTATAGCGGTGCACGTACGAGGAACTGTGCGGATTATAATTTATAGTGATAATTAAAATGTCGCATCTGATTATGGAAATTACTGGACGTAGTGAGGTTATAATTATTATGTGTATACCTGCTGGGCCAAATACACAGCACCAGGAAGCATTCAATTCTATAATTTAATAAATTGTTCACATCATTTATAAAAGTGACCGAAATTATTTAATTCGTAACGCTTCTTTCTGAATTCTCTATTTAACATGAACCAATTCTAATGATGTTTTATGCATAAAGCATATCATACATGACGTATGTGCTTACCAGTTATTTGTTGTTGTATTAGAAACACATTAAAAACATGAAGGCAAAATTATTCCAACCACATAAAATATCAGATTACATTATTTATAAACTTGACATTGTCATATGTATGTATGTACAACAATAAATAAGAAGTGGTACATACGAAATGAAATGACTTTAGTGTAATGTATTAGGTGTGCAAGTAGAAACTCGACTTTTTTTTGGTCAAATTTTTGGTAGTTTGGAAGTAAAATAGTCATCGAGCAAATAGTCATTTTTAACATCTTTAAATTTCATGAATAGCTGGTCTTTCCAATATGTTGATATCGATCTGAATCAGTGGTAATCAGACAAAGCCAAGTGTGGAGAATACGCTGCATGCAGTAAACTGTGTGGACGAGCGTTGTCATGCAGCAATATCACCATCCCTTCCTTGGCCCGTAAATGGTGTTTTATTCTAGAGCAGTGATTCTTAACAGGGGCCGCTGAAAACGGTCCACCGGAAGTGGCAGCTTCCATAGAAGCTTCTTCGTTTTTTGCAATCATATTCAAATAAAAGGAAAGGTATATCATTTATAAAAGGAACTACTAAGAACAAAAGATTCTAAATTATTTTTGCAACGATACAGGTCCAAATCTGGTTTTCAAAATTTAAGCGGAAACGACGATTTTTGACAAGAAACTGTTTTTCAACCGTTTGGTTTTCTCCAACGAGGTCCTTTTGGAGGTTTTCGGGTGTGCTATTTAATTAGTGTGCTAATTATTATGCCATATTCCTACTTAACCGATTATGATGGGATTGGGTATGTTGGATGGAAATGTGATTCTTTAATGATTTTTGGAAAAAGTTCTGGAATATGGCCATGTGGGACGGAACTCGGTAGTTTCTTAACCGATTGTGATGGGATTGGGTATGTTGGATGGAAATGGAATTATTGAATGATATTTGGAAGAAGTTCTGGAATATAGCCACATGGAACGGAACTCGGCCGTTCCGTGGAAATGAGATTCTTTAATGATTTTTATAACAAGTTCTGTAAAACTGGCCACCTGGAACGGATGTCAGCCCATGCTTAGCCACATCTTGATTGAACGATAGATAGTCAATGATAAATTACTGTACTCGCTTTTGGACGAAAACGTTATATCCAATTTTTGATTTTTTCTAATAAATTTTCTAGTAAAATGTGTAACCATCGGTGAAGTTACTTATCAAACTCGTGCGAATTTAAGAGAGAATTTAAGCTTGCTTCGAAAGGTTCTGGAGATCTCAAGTCTTAAAAGGCTTTTTCTGAGAGCAGATAGTTGGCTTGCCGCTCAATCCACTTATTGGGTTGACACGTATGTGCATTATGAATTATAGTGATATCCATGTACATAGCAAGCTCCTTGCTATAAGTCAAACACCCACTTCCGTCATCCCTAGCCTAGACAACATACGCTTATGTGGTATTGGATTTATGGCGTCCATAACTCGCCCTGACATGTAAAGGGTGATTTTTTTGTGGTTAGGATTTTCATGCATTAGTATTTGACAGATCACGCGGGATTTCAGACAAGGTGTCAAAGAGAAAGATGCTCAGTATGCTTTGACATTTCATAATGAATAGACTTACTAACGAGCAACGCTTGCAAATAATTGAATTATATTACAAAAATCAGTGTTCGGTTCGAAAAGTGTTTCGCGATTTACGTCCGATTTATGGTCTACATAATCGACCAAGTGAGCAAACAATTAATGCGATTGTGACCAAGTTTCGCACTCAGTTTACTTTATTGGACATTAAACCAACCACACGAATGCGTACAGTGCGTACAGAAGAGAATATTGCGTCTGTTTCTGAGAGTGTTGCTGAAGACCGTGAAATGTCGATTCGTCGCCGTTCGCAGCAATTGGGTTTGTGTTATTCGACGACATGGAAGATTTTACGCAAAGATCTTGGTGTAAAACCGTATAAAATACAGCTCCTGCAAGAACTGAAGCCGAACGATCTGCCACAACGTCGAATTTTCAGTGAATGGGCCCTAGAAAAGTTGGCAGAAAATCCGCTTTTTTATCGACAAATTTTGTTCAGCGATGAGGCTCATTTCTGGTTGAATGGCTACGTAAATAAGCAAAATTGTCGCATTTGGAGTGAAGAGCAACCAGAAGCCGTTCAAGAACTGCCCATGCATCCCGAAAAATGCACTGTTTGGTGTGGTTTGTACGCTGGTGGAATCATTGGACCGTATTTTTTCAAAGATGCTGTTGGACGCAACGTTACGGTGAATGGCGATCGCTATCGTTCGATGCTAACAAACTTTTTGTTGCCAAAAATGGAAGAACTGAACTTAGTTGACATGTGGTTTCAACAAGATGGCGCTACATGCCACACAGCTCGCGATTCTATGGCCATTTTGAGGGAAAACTTCGGAGAACAATTCATCTCAAGAAATGGCCCGGTAAGTTGGCCACCAAGATCATGCGATTTGACGCCTTTAGACTATTTTTTGTGGGGCTACGTCAAGTCTAAAGTCTACAGAAATAAGCCAGCAACTATTCCAGTTTTGGAAGACAACATTTCCGAAGAAATTCGGGCTATTCCGGCCGAAATGCTCGAAAAAGTTGCCCAAAATTGGACTTTCCGAATGGACCACCTAAGACGCAGCCGCGGTCAACATTTAAATGAAATTATCTTCAAAAAGTAAATGTCATGGACCAATCTAACGTTTCAAATAAAGAACCGATGAGATTTTGCAAATTTTATGCGTTTTTTTTTAAAAAAAAGTTCTCAAGCTCTTAAAAAATCACCCGTTAGTGTGAAAACCCATAAGCAAAATTCCTCCTGCATCGCTTTCTCTCGACTTCCGTATTAGTTTAGAGCTACACAGCCAGCACCGCAAAGAGGTGAAAATATAAATCTGTGCGACTATATTGTTCCGTCCCACATGACCATATTCCAGAACTTCTTCCAAAAATCATTAAAGAATCACATTTCCATCCAACATACCCAATCCCATCATAATCGATTAAGAACCCGCATAAAACTGTTCAACGATAAATTGGTCACGATAAACTGTTCTACGATAAATTGTCCCACCCCAGTATGCAATTTTTCCACTGTGTGGAAAAAACTATTTTAATTCCATTCTAAATTCCGTACTACAAAATATCAAAGACACAAAAAAATCGATTTTGGAGAAAAATAATTGTCTTTCTCTTTCTGTTTAGCGGTAATATTATTTACGTTTTATAAGTTTCGATTGTATCTTTTATTTTCAGTTTCTTCTGACAAGTCGACGTGCATGGTTGCACTACATAATTAGTTTTTGTTCTTTTAAGTTTTGTGTTTCATTATAATGTTTTTCTATTTGTTAAAGTAAATAATTTAAATTTAAGTATATAATGATAATTATTAACTTGCTTAGTGATCGCGATGTACAAATTTGGACTAAAAAGGTAATTAGAGATCTGTCTCACAATGGCGTCGTCGCGAAATACATTTACGTTGTAAATTTTCAATGCATTTTTTTTTCAAGATCTCAATATGCTGAAGATTAATAATCGGGTAGCACGTGCCGGATGCAATACAAAACACAATTTATGAAATTTAAATATGTATATAAATAAATTTTCTATGTACATATGTTTAATTAAATAAAATTTAATAATTACCTTCACAAAAACAAATGATAATAAGATCTTTTATTTCGAATTCAAGTTTTATGTCAAAAATACTAGCCAAATCCGCTCTTTTTCGCACAGAAACGTATTGGGAATCAGTATAGAAAAGTGTATGGAAAAATCCCGAGTTTCCGACGGAATTTCACCTTCTTTCCAATTTAATTTTCTCTCTTTTTAGTCGGGATTCACACCCACACTGGAATTTTGTGACACTTTTCTTTGGCGAGTAGTACGGTTTTCCGTGTGTTTGTTTAAGATAAAGAGACCGTCACCCAAACATTTCATAGGTAGTTTATATTAAAATGAGCAGGTTTTCGTAATGTTTATGAAGGGATAGGCCCGCTGAATCCAGGTGTTCCTGAATCGCCTGAAATGTGTTTATTGATTTATAATCATACTGCAACTATCAATGTTAAAATGAAATCGTTAAATACAACCCAATTGAATACGATACATTTGAATGCAATATTCCGACCCGATCAAACAGAGCCCATCGTCATTTAAATGAGTAGTATTGTGATAACCAAGACACATTCGATGGTGTAAGTGTGATCGTTGCAATAATTGTATTCAGTACCGTACGTTTACGCTATACAAAAAATCAAAACAATATTCTATTATATTTTGAATATATGGAGAGCGACAGCTCAATCACCAACCGCAGTCATTCAAAATAACGAAAAACTTATTTTATTGAAAAAGTTCATTTTTATTAATTTTTAAATCAAATTAAAGTATTGATGTGCTCGAAGTCGCCCAAAGCATTGCTATCGCTGTCAAATCAATTATGTTAGCCAAACGACAAGCAATTGGTCGTTATACTACACCTCACGTACGAAATACCAGAGCATCACGAAATTCACTGCCGATTCATACCGCGGATAAGAATCTCGGATATTTCTATCGCAGATTTTTTTTTAGGTTTTTTCATATTTTTTGTATTTAAAGAAAACCCGAACCATTATCAACGTTGGTATCAGATGGTACAGGCCAATCGAAACAATTTTTGGTAAATACACGCAAGTGAAATTCGTGCCAACATTCAAGGAATTTGTAACGGCAAATTTATCACTACTACCACTACCGAACGAAAATTACAAATTTGTTCAAATCTATTTTAAACGAGAAATTGCCGTACTTTACAAACTGTATTCGATCAACACAAAAAATTAATTCGATTGGTTAGAACTGCCTTTGAACAAATGCCAGCTGATGACTACAAAGCTGTAATTTTACTCTAACGTGCCAAGTGTAGTAAACACATGGAATGAATCAGCGAAAATTTTTCACCGCACAAACAATTGTTAGGCCGTGCGTACATACCCACACTGTAACAAACGCACGTAAACCGACACCCTTCCAAGAATTGAGAACTCTTAACGGTCAAGCATGTGCTACTTATCGTGAAGATTGACAAGAATTAAATCTTTTTGAAAACGATACATACTGGGGCACTTCTCAACCACAGCAAATACGATTCCCATCCAATCGTGTCAAACGTGTAAAATGAGGCAATCACTATCAAAGCACTGATTCAATTTAGAATGATTGGGCCGCAAACGACATTTTCGATTGTGATTCGCAACAAAAAAGATATTTTCATGTCAAAGAATTTAGAATTACGCATGTTATTACAAGCCAAAGTGGCAGATTGTATTTCTTAGATGCGCTTGGAGTCACAAGTAGTGCGTTTCTCATTCCGTTTATTTTGGCAACTATACGATCACGAATAGATTTTGCACTCTCAATCGCGTCATCTAGAATTTACTTTTTTGAATAGTGGCCGAATAGCATATTCAGCACTGAAACAGCCATCAGCGCACAAAAAAGGAGGCGCTTCAAGGAACACTAAAACATTTGAGAGGAAATTATCAGCTCTTCGGTGGGCGCATTCATTTTATTATCTGATGCATCTGTAAAATCATCAATTTTGTGACGATACGTATACAACTACAACATAATGCACCCACTACGTTTCGCAAAACAATTGTTGGATATTGGAAATGGTAAAATAGCAATTTAGTAATCCATACAATTTATCACATTGCTAACAAACTTCTCTAAACTCACAGAAACTACAGACGAATCGATTCACAAAATTTTCCTAAATATCGCACAGAATTTTCGAAAATAATGTTTTACTCAGTGCATATTCAAAGACAACGTTTAAGTTCATCGATAATGCAGTGAATCAAGACAAAGTTGTCAATTATCCAACTGATTTATTGAATACACCTGAATTGCCAGAGACACCACCGCACGCTTTAACATTGAAAATTGGCGTGCCCATCATTCTCCTCTGATATAAATCTATCTAACATGACTTTGCTACCGTAGCAGTGAAAAAATGATGAACAATATCGTCAAAGCTAAAATTTTAAGTGGAAGCTTTAAGCCAGAAGAAATACTATGTTGAAATTTTTTTTTTCATTTTTTTTTTATTCTCTTATTTGATTGTACAACTCTTTAAGAATATCCAGTTAAAATTTCAGATCGATCGGAGGAATATTGCCGGAGATAAAGTGCTTTGAATGTCTCCCCGTTTGAACTGACTTTTAGCGGAAACTCGCGCGCCGCGTATAAACTATCTCCGTCTTTCTCTCTGATACCACTATCACTGTTACATACGGAAGGATCGAAGTTTATGTGTAGATGCTTGTATTTGTGCCTTATATCCATATATTATTTATTAATACAATATATTTTCGATTATTCTGTGTGAGTATACACGAAAAATCGTTACTAAAACTTTAAACGCGTTTTTCTCGAAACTAATATTTTTAAAAGCGGTGGCCACTGCAACTCAAAATCTACTCGTCAGATCCTTTTCATGTTTTGCACCCTCTTTAAATACACAAAATATGAGGTCGTGACGTCGAGATACTTCCTTTTTTTACTTCACAAAAAGTTTTACAACCACGAAATTGATGACTTTCGACGTTTTTTTTTCGAAAAATCCGATTTTTTGACTTCAAAGTGATGCCAAAAAAAAAAACGTAAAAAAAATATATCTCGACGTCACTACCTCGAAAAACTCATAACCTAACCAAAACTTTTTGATTTTTTGCGTTTAGATGATCCAGTGATGACTTCTGATGGCCACCGCAAATCACCTTTTTTTCGAAGAGCTTGCGAGAATTTGCTGTCACGAGTTCAATTTTAATTATTTTAAGCTAAAAATTTAAGGGAATATTCTTGAAACAACTTCTAATCATGTGTATAATCTATGAATAAATTGAATTAACTATACTATGAAAAAAAAATTATCAAAAAAAGGCTTAAAATAGAGCGTTAAGACCCTACCCCCCCTTAACAATTGGTTTAGTATGTTCCAATGAAAAATCCACCGTCTTTGAAAGAATTCTCATTCTTACTTTCAGTCTACCAAAACTATCTTCAATTTTCATCCTTGCTGAGCTTAGACGAGAATTGAAATGCTCTTGAACGGGCGTCAACTTTGTACCCGGATATGTTTTAAGTGACCGATTACGCAGAGGAAATGCCCCATCTACTATTATGTGATTTTTAATAGTATTTCTGTCGAAATCGTTCGATAATTTTGAGTCCCTAAATACTACGGCATCATGAATTCCGTCAGGTCTACCAACATTAATATATCTAAAATATAAGATAAAACAATAATTATTAATTAAAAGAATGTACATTAAAATTGAATAAATATGCAACATAAGTACCTGAAGCATTAATTAGGTGTTTATAATTGAAATAATCTTCACCTGATGTTTCTGGTTTCTTAATTGGAACCTGCGTGCCATCTAATGCGCCGAATGTTCCGGGAAATTTGCAGTTATTTAGAAAAATTTTGCTTATGGAATCCTGTTCGTTTTCTGTCACGGGAAAACGAACCACTTTCTCATATAAATTTTTAACCAAAGAATCAAAAAATTCTTGTAAAATATGACCCACGCTACTTTTACCAACCTTATACAGGTCCGCAACTTTACCTGAATCGCAGCTGCTTTTCAATATATGTAGAACAATTATAACACGTTTATTGACACTCGTAGCTTCCCTCATAATGGTATTGGACCGATACAAATTTTCACGAACAACATTACTTATATAATCATATCTATTTGCACGATATTTTTTTTGAAATCTGCTGTCCGGTAAATTTCGACCCACCATTTCCCAGTACCCTTCTTGCTTTGGTGGCAACAACTCTGGCATCACCCAAATTTTGTTTGAATTACTGGACCTTGATTTTACTACACAAATTATAGCTGCATTTATTTTCATTTGAAGGTCAGGTCAGCACAGTGATTAATCAGAAGTCGAAGCCTTTGATTTTGTTTTTTCCTGATATTTTTGACCCTTATTCTTCTTAAATACGAGTATAAATTAGTGAAATTTAGGAGTTCCCTTGGATCCATTTTCTATAAGTAAATATTATTGATATACGTATTCTATAAACTCCAATTAATTGCTTTAATAAAATAATTTGGAACTTGCCGAAGATATTTTTAAGATACTTTAAACACTTTTTGTTTATTAAATCAAATTTTTTGTAATTATTGTTAAATAATTTTCGATTTTATAAAGACGCTAACTAGTTCAAAAAAAATTCTAACAATTAACACAGAATAAATACAGAAGCGACATAACTCCATTTTTATATGGATTTATTTCGACTCGAATAATTGATTTTTTAATCAAAATAGGAGTGGTAAAATTGTTTAAATGGTAGATAATAGATAGCGCTAGTGGTTTTCAAAAAAATTAAAATCGATTATAAAATCTTTGCAGTGTACAACTAAAATTTCCTCTCAATTGGCTCTCTCAATAACAAATGTCACTTTGATTTTGGCTATATCAACAGCAATACGTGTTAATTGGTAAAATTAAATCTGATGAGACTGAGTGATACGCAATCAACAATTAATAACAATACCATACAAGAATCAGCATTCAGTGCTAAAATTAAATTATATACCGAAGAATATCGTCGAATGGATTATATTGGAAGTGGTGATACATTTCAATCACTTCTAATCAACCTGTATGCTTTATTTTTAAATTATATGCATATTTTTATTATAAAGGGAAATTACAACAAATGATAATGTTCCAGCACAGAAGTGAGTTTTAATAATTTATTACAATTGAATTAAATATTTTAATAGTGTTTTATTTCTAGTTATGTGTTCCGTTTGAACGGAACTATGCGGCAAATCGGTAATTCGTGTGATGGCGAAATGGGAATCAGCGGGCTGTCAGCCGAAATATTTTTATTTTCTGGCGATAAACTGTGAAATTTTATGTAATGGTGGCCACGATTTATGTAAAATGTTCGCATTGTATTGATATGCTCTTGGATGTATACTGTAATTTTATCCACTTTATCTAGAAATGAGGTTATTTCTCCCCATTTAATAGACAGCCTCCTAAAATCTAATGATAAATTGTGTCAGATACTACAAACAACACCAGACAATCTAAAATCATTATAAATTTATGAATTGAAAATCGCAACGTTGGGTCGTGTTGTAAGTTCATATGTTGGAGCTGAATTATTATCTGAACGAAAATGTATGTTTATGATTTACATTTTAAACTGGACAGTTGTAAGTCAAATTTATTTGGTTTTGTACCGCCAGATGATGTTCGCTATCGATAAATACTGTTACCCACCCGCTTTAAATATTTCTGATGTTATAAATGAATACTGGATTCAGAGAGTGTTCGGCTATAAGTGAAATTTTTGATTTTATTTTGTCGCATGTGAAATGATCGAAATTATTTAAAAACCTGGAACACCATTCATGAATTTGGGATGACTAACGCTGTTAATCTGTGACCGTGATTTTTGTTATCCGAGGGTACTCTGAATCAAATGTTTGCCCGATAAAATATTACGTAAGTCCTGATTTTATATACAACTTTGCCGGTTTACGTTGTAATAATGAAAGGTTCAGAAGGTCTTACTTTTATATGGGATTGTATTGGTTTCACAAATTACCAATAGAGTTGAAATTCATTCCGATTGGTCGCAAACACTATTTTGGTAAAATGATTTGACATTGGCTGATTAATATAGACAACATTGAAACCTACTTCTAATTTTTCTTTTTGTATTGTATTCACTAAATATGAGCTGGAATTTTAATTTTATTGTATGTATTATTTATTTATTCTTTTATGATAGTTTTTAATTTATTATTTTTTATTTGTACACTTTTGGCAACCTAAATTTCATGATTTTTTTCTTTCTTGCTCCCCCACAGGTTCTAAAAACCTATTAGGAGCTCTAACTTTATTAGACATAGTTTATGATTTGTATTAATGTATGTAACCTGTTTTTTTTCTAAATAAAGAGAATAATAATAATAATAATAATATATGTACTCATAATTTTTATATTCTAGTTACGAGTTTAATAAGGCCAAGCCGTGAATTGTCTTATTTATGTGAATAAGGCCAAGCCACACAATATATAGCCAGCCTTCAATTTAACATCACACACGAAATTATATTACAAACAGTTCGGCCGATCATCATATTATTAGCATTATCATAAATATGTTGGATGATAAATTAAACATGAAATCAGAGGAAGCCGAGTGCTGGATTGTGACTTTAATTCGTAATCCTGGACTCGATGCTAAAATTGACTGAAATTGGGACATATGTTATAATGGGAACGCATCCTTTGTCACCATATCAACTTCTATTTGAAATAAGTAATCGATTCGCTCTCGGTTTGTTCGGAAGCTCTCACTGGTATTGTAGAAAGAAACCCAAGCTAAAGCACAAGAAAGTGGTAAAAATAATTGAAAGAACTACTAAACAATTTGTGGATTGCATAAAATTTTTTTCTTTTTAGTCACCCGATAAAATTCAGAATCCTAAATTTAATTAAACGCCATAAATTTCCATTAATCAACAATTGTCTTATTTTTAAAAATTTCAGGTAAACTACATCCGCCATAAGTGTTGTTCTGAACAAAATAACTACTGCCAGGTTTGATCGATGCACAATAAGTAGGAATTACCAAAGGTTACAAGTAATGCTCGAGTACGTGAAATCATCTCATTGATTCACTTTAATCATCGACAAATCCAATATCGTTTTGCCAGTTTTTAATCACCATTGTTTCGTTCAGCGTACGGTTAAGAGCATACTGTGTCTTGTCCCTGGAATTTTACGAGACGCAACTTCTGGGGTTTCTCATGTCAGAGTAATAATGCTTATTGTTTGACAAATGATCGCGAACAATTTGACAGAAGTCAAAGAGAGAGAATTTATTTTTACACTACTAAAACTTTTGTGTACAAAATGATTTTTTTTTTCAAATTTAGAATCATCTATTGGCGAACGTGGAAACTTATTTAGGAGTATTGTCAAAAAAAATGGTTTCTAACTGTCGTTTCTGATATGTTCTGTGCAATTAACATGTTGGTTCGCGTATTCACTGATAGGAGGGAGTATAGTAGTTTACTTATACCGTCAAGACGGAAAATCCAATTTATGATCATAACATTAATTTTTAGTACTGTAATTAATTATAGCGTCAAGACGTGACTAATAACACTTTCTTGGTATGAATGTTCGTTTTTGCAACTGATCTTGATGACTGGCATGGATCAACCCATGGTTTTCTGCATTTATCTTTCTCGTACAAAATCCACTTTTCACCACCCGTATTGATTTTGTGCAAAAAATTCTTTCTCTTGGACCGAGAAAGCAAAGTCATGCAGATGTCAACGCGTCAGTTTTTGTTTTCTTCGGTCAGTTTATGAGGAACCTATTTTCCTTCCTTCTGTAATTACATGCAATCGAAATGATATTGCTTGGTGAGTAACTGCTAATCGTTCTGCAAGCTCTTTCTGAGTTTGACACGGCTTTCATCCAGTAAAACTATCACAATCACGAAAATTTGCAAACCACTTTATTACTATGGAAGAACTCACAGAATGTTCACTCAAAGTCATATTAATCAATTCCATAGCTTGAGCAGAATTGTTTCCATTTTTTTTCATCCATCTCTTAAAATTGATGCATAGGGCGATTTGAATGCGTGCAAGTATATATTTTAATGCAACCAACTTCAGGGCCGAGTTTCTATTTGCGCACCTAATATATAGATACGAAGATTTATAAATATTATATATATATATATACACACACACGCACACACCCAAAAAAATCAGTTTTAAGATGATTGTCATCTTTAATTAACAATTTATAAATTAACATGTGTCATATATACGGTTTTATCGAATATTTGGTGAAAGTTTAATTTTAGATGTATAGTTTAAGCACTTACTGATACATATTGTATTGTGTATAGAAGTTAATTTAAATTACTGATATTCATTGAATTTATTAGGTCATAACACGCGCGCGGTGGCATATTCTTGAACATGTCTCTTTAATTGAATTTATCGTTGGGGGGTTCAAAACGGTCCAATTCGTTTCTGTCGTGTTGTTGAAATGTTTTACAAGTGTTATACAATATTTATATATATAATAACGTATATAAGCGGTGTGGGTGTGGATTTCATAATTGATGGATGATCAAATTTATTAATATTTTCACTCAAATATGATTTATTGCTGTTGGAGAATTATTGGTTATTGAACTCGGGTTCGATTTAATATGTTTTAATCTCTGTTCCGGTAGCTAAATTTGTTTTTAAGAAATTAAATATTTTTTATTGGTGGATAAGTCAAATTTCACTCAAATTACCGATACTATGTGTACGTTAAGTTTCTAACAGAAAATAACAATTTTTTTTAAAAATATTATTTTAACTATCTATTTATAACGGGAGAACGATTTTATAGAAAGAAATTTTACAAACGGTTTGGAAATTTGTTATTTCCAATTTTCTTATTTTTGTTTAAGCGACTTCGAAGTCAAGTATGAAACGAACGCAATCAAAAGATCACTTAAAAAAGTTTACTAATACCGAATACCCTTACGTTCAAACATCAATTTTACCCGGAAATTCACATTCGAAAAATCATTGAAAGAAATATCATACCAAATTCCAAATTTCAATGACTCAAGTGTAAAAGCAAAATTTGTCAAACTTTCTATGGATATTTTAAATAGTCCTGAAGCATATTTCAGTTTCATAAAGCGTGCTAACATTCATAAAGATGTGTGTTGTTATATCAAAAATACAAAATTCGAGGAATTATTCCAGAAAGTATTGAAACTCTAGCATTGTGTAAATCGCACATTTTACTACCGAATGATATTTCCATTTCACATGAATTTCAGATTACACCAAATAGTTTTTCAATTCCCTGTTCTGGAATATATTTGGAAAAGATTTTCTTGAAAGGTATCAATGTAACATAGATTATTCCAAGAAAATATTGGTATAATTAAAATTGCTAATTCCGATTCAGTCCCAATTCCAATTTGCAGTTTGCCTTTTGATGTTCAAACATTTCGTTGCGATAAGGTAACTTTACTTGGACGTGCCGAAAAAATAATAAAGTTGCCAAATTCTACCAATTTTGATAAAAATTATATCATTTTTTCCGACGAAGTAACATGGACTCTCCACCTGCTATTGCTATCTAGTTATGCTAGAAAATTTCGATCAAATGGCAAGTGGAGACACGCAATAATATTTATATGCTATCTGTATGCTATGAATACATGCTATGTCGGCAGAACTCGATAGCATGTATATAGCATGCATATTTTGACGTTTCAATATGGCGATATATCTATATTCAATTTCAATATTGCGTCTACTAAATTTTTTCGCTTTCATACTGGTGATACATACATATTTCAATAAATAAAAAATAAATAACCAAATAAATTTTAATAAATTATATTAATAAAATTATATAAATATTTTATAAATATTTTTTAAGAATGATTTCTAAACGCCAAATTAAAGCAAGTTTACCACACCAGACTCCATCTTGGCAAATTTTGATAGAAAGAGAAAGTAGATTGCAATAGCATTCAGATAGCAGGTGGAGAAGCCGTGTAAGTTCTGGTGTTTTCATAGCCAATTCTGTTGGAAATTTCAAAAATGATACTATACCTGTTTGTCTCCTAAATGCTCATGAACCACCAATTATTTTAGATTATCTTACCATTTCGTTGTTTCCTATTTCGAATTAAAATATCTTTTGCCTTCAAAGAAAAGCCAATAATAAAAATTTGCGAAGATTTTAATGACGTATTCTTTTTGTCTAATGATAAACTATCGATGACTACCGCGTGTTTACATGAAATACCATTAAATTCTAATTCACGACCTGTAAACATGAAAACATGACCGTTTAACAGAGTCTACAAAAATCGGGATCAATAAACAGGTTGTACTGATAGTACGAAAAAAAAATCCAATAAAGACGCGAAAAATGGCGAATCGTTGTCGACTTTAGAAAACTAAATTCTCTTACACTCGATGATGTCTTCCTCCTTCCGAATATCAGAGAAGTTCACGATCAACTGGGAAAATCAACGGGACGCTAAATGTGACGATTTCTTCAATACATTAAAGAAAAAACTAATTTCTTCACGAATACTAATTTACCCGGATTTTTCTCAGCCTTTCAATGTGACTACGGATGCCAGTGATTATGCAATTGGAGCTATTTTATCACTATACCAAAACAGGCGATCTACCTATCGCGTGCGCAAGTCAATCACTTAATTCTGCTGAAAAAAATTATCCAATTATAGAAAATGAATTGTTGGCCATAGTATTAGGGGTTTAAAGATTTCGCCCATATCTCTATGGACATAAATTTCATATTATTACTGATCATCGACCTCTAGTGTGGTTAGCAAAACACCCGAAACATTCTTCACGATTGTTAAGGTGGCAAATCGAACTGGATGAATATGAATATGATGTAATATACAAACCTGAAAAAAATAATCAAAACGCAGACGCTTTGAGCAGGATTGTTGTATCCCCTTTACCTAATTTAAACGCAATTCTTGCAGTTACCACATCTCAGAAAAACAAATCGTGGGGAAACTCAAACTTCTAATTTAGATAACATTTCGGCTACCGGCGATGAATCAGTTAATAATTCTTCGACATCCGACCCAGCACCAAACAGTACGTCTGATGTTTTACAAAAGGTAAATGTAACTTCGGCACCAAAAAAATAATACCATAATTATAAAATTTATCAAAATTGTTTAAACAGAGTTTAGTGCTTCGTTTCGAGGTTGATCATACGGCGCAACAGGAATTTATTGAGACAAAGGTATATAATTAGAAATAATTAGCTATCTGTTACCGAAGTGAACTTGATAATGAAAAGTGAAGCACAAATTAACGAAAAATGCAGCTACACAAATTAACGAAAAGTGTAACTCTAAAAAGTGTAGCAATAAAAAAGTGTAAATAGCAAACCTTTACTAAAAAAGATCATCTATAATTTATTTTATATGCAGATTGGGATTAATTATGATCATAATAATTCCATTAGCTTGGATTTATTAAAAAAAAAAAAAAAAAATTTGAATGCTATTTTAAGCATAGCTACAGCTACACTATGACTGATTCAAAGAATCTCAGAGATGTTAAGAAGTATGATGTCATATGCCATCTAATAGTGGACGCATTGAGCTGTATAAACGACACACTAACTACATTAAAATAAAAAGTTTAAAGACGTCGCTACACATAAATTTTAACTTATGAAATTTCATAAAAAATTAAATGTTCGTCAAAATAGTTGCAACACTATGGCTGATTCCAGTTAGAGATGTTACCAAGTGTGGGCATAAGAATTAACTTTTTTAATAAATCTAAGCTAATAGGCTAGAATTAGTGTGATCAAATTTGATCCCAATATTTGCACCTAAAATACATTTTCGATGATCTTTTTTAATAAAGGTTTGCTATTTACTCTTTTCCATTGCTACACTTTTTAGTAGTTACACTTTTCGTTAATTTGTGTAGCTAAATTTTTCGTTAAAAAATTCAAATTTTCAAAGAGTCTTTATTGAATTAAATGGGCTGAAATAAAATAAAGTTGCGAGATTTAATACATTTAGAGAATTTATTTGTTGCTTTCAATATTTAGTGTTTTCACTAATTGTATTATGAAAAAACAAAATACAAGATTAATTTGAGTTATAACAAAAATTTGCGTAAGAGGTAGTCCCTTATGTGGGCACGTTTGAATTATTGTATATACTATACCACTTCCGAATAGAGCCCCGCTATATGCTTTTAATCAATATTTTTATTGTTTGTTGTTTTAGCGATCTATTGAGCCACATGATTGAACGGAGGACAGTTTACTTTTTGCTATTACTCAGATTACTCAAATACATAAGTAAAGACACTCTCTTTTTATTGGGCCATATGCCGTTTCTAAATGGGTGACAGGGAGTTCCGACAATTATTTGAATAAATTTCGAGTTTTTTCTGAGTAGTTTTCTAATCCTCCCTTTGGAAATGAGGGCTGGAGATTTTCTATAATTTTTATAATAAACTTCGAATTTTGCTAGTGTGATTGGTTTTAGTAAATTACGTTCTGGCCTTGCTAGGCGTGCATTTATGTTTTCTATACTCAGAATATCCTTTCGAGTGTTACTTGCAAGTAGAATTTTCTCTCGGTTTCTATCGACTGTGATTGGCGGCATTTCAGTTGACGTTGGAATCCTTTCTCTTGAAACGTCAAAATTTTTGGTCGTTATGCACTACTTAACATCCGTTATAGTTGGCCAAGTGTTGCCCTTTTCTATTTAAACATTTTGCAGGGTCATTTCGATTGACACTGCAGTCTTTCGATTTGTGTTTACCTGCACATTTTAGGCACCTAATATCCGATTCGTAATATTTTTGATTCCGGTTCAATTCTTGACTCAATTTTCTTTGCTTTGGAGTCAATGGCTAAGTCGCGGAGTGCTATTGGTTCTCTCACCTCAGAATTCATTGAACCGGCCTCGTTAGAAAGGGGATTAGCCAACTGAGCAATTGGGTTACCTGGGGTGCAAATTCCATTGTTAATGTGTCTTCATTACTTTGTCCGATTAAAGCAGAGTTATCAACCATAATTTGCTAGGTTCTCGGTGTTCGGTTATCGAATCCCCTTCGCTCCATTTAGAAAGGCCATATAACCTATTTGATTACACAGACATATGGCCACCATTTCTATTGAGAAGTATTTTAGAAAAAACTCTGAGATTACTGTTTAACAAAATTCTATTTACTTTTAAACTCGTCTTTTCTGAGGCAAAAGACAAAAAGATGGTGAATTTTGTCAAAACTCATGATGTACACGAGTTTTGACAAAATTCACCGGTTCGTGATAACCATAATTTGTTCTGTGTTTATTTAATTGAAGAAACTCAGAATTTCTTAGGAGTTAGTTGGAGTTCGTTTGGTTATCTTTTCGATCAATCATCTCTTGTGGAAAAATCCAAAAGAAAAAAATCGTCATTTTGAGCAATATGATTGGTCGAAAAAATTGTCAAAACGAACACCAACCATAAAGGCGCCTTTAAGGTTCTGCTTAGTGAAAAATCCAATAGACTCCAGTAACATTGGTGAATTGAATTCATCCCGTAAGAAGTTTCCAATAAATTAACACTTCAAAAGCTTCTTTGTATTTCCCAGCATTGCCAGATTGTAGATTCTACATCCAGTGGGGTATGGCATATGGCTCAAGCAAGATCGCTAAATTATTTGATTATTGCCTTCATATAGCGTCTCTTTGAAAACTTCCTCTAATTTTTGTTATCGCGCAAGCCTTAAATACTCAATAAGAAAAACTTTTAATTGATCTTGGTCAAAAGCATTCCCGCTCTCTGTTCGGAAGTGGTATATGACCCAATCGTGCACACATAAGAGACTATTTCTTCCGTATTGCTGTATGTTGGAAGAATTATTAAGTAAAGCAACGTTTTGTTATTACTAAAATTTATCTTGTCTAAAACTCTGAATGTTAAAAGGAACAAATAAATTCTCAAAATGTATTAAACCTTAACTTGATTTTATCTCAACCCATTTGATTCAATAAAGATTCTTTGAAAATTTGAATTTATTCAAATAAAACCACGCAGCTGGCAAAACATGAATGAAAATTTTAATAAATGAAAGTGAAACTGTTCTGAAGAGTGAAATAAATTATGGAAATTTCTGAATAAACGGCGAATCTTTAAAAATATTTTTGTCTTGTTTATTTTGTAATTTTAGAATTAATTAATTCGTAGAATCGAATTAACCACACGCCTTTCCCCAAAGGCCTATGCATGGCCTCATTTTAAGTGTCTTTTGCTATGCTGTGCTGATATTACTTATTTCTACAATTAATTTTTGAAAAGAACCACAAAAAATGTAGGCAATTAAATACTATTGACAGCATCTGAATAAACTGAGTCTTATGCAATTTCCTAACAGTCTTCTCCAATTTGATTTGCTTACGTTTTGTTAAGTTGATTGTACTTATTTCGATAATTAGCAAAAAATCACAAAAAACCAATCGAGTTGAGTTACCAACCAAATTCGCATCCCAAAATCAAATTGAAAATGGAGCGTTGTTTATGTTGTGGTCTACACCCGAATTTCTTTTACCACGAATGTACAAAGGTCTCGAATAAAGCACACTCAAATTCTAAAGTGAACAATTAAACCTACTAGTTTTCTAATAAAAACTTTATTGTATAATGAAGTCATTATTTTCGCTGAAATTTCAGCAAACCAACAAGGTCAACCATTGTTGAGAATTTAATCTTTAAATTTATTTCAACTTTTTAATTCTTTGCCGCTTTTTGTAAATGCTGTACTTTTCAACATTATGGCAATAAACGAAAAATCTCATATGGAAACTGCAATTTCCAGTAGACCGATCTTGGCAAATCAACACTACTTAGGATCTCCTGATTTATGGAAAAGATTAATTATTAAGCTTCATGCTGTATAGGGGCCGATATTTTGTTGAAAAATAAGTTTTTGACAAAAATCGTCATTTCCGCTTAAATTATGAAATTCTGATCTGTACCAATATTGTGGAAAATTTAATTTCTAATTTAATCGTTTATTTCATCAACGTTTTTCTGATAGAAGATATACTTTTCAAAATATTTGCAAAAAGCGAAAAAACTTCTAGATTAAAAAAGCTAAGTATAAAGTTTCGCCCCGATCAGTCAACCTAACACAGATGTAGAGAGGACACTAACATTTAATCTGCACAGCACTACATACACATAGACACACACAGAGAGAACTTTTTAAAAAACACTTTTTTTTTGGCTTCGGCGATGATAGCCAAAGGTAAATCTGCAAAAATTTCGAGGTCGAAAATTTTCATGATTAATGTAGTTTTCTTTACTAAGTAAAAGAAAGTAAAATTTAAATATTCGATAAGGCCGGTGAGAAATTTCCCACAGCACATAAAACCTCATGATAGCATCTTAGAGCAATCACTGTGAGATTCAAGTTATTGGCCTAAATGTAAAACACCAGCTAAATTTAACGTCCCAAAAAACCAAACTTCAAAATATAGTATTCTGAAAACCGCTAACAATTGGTAACTACAGCATTTCATACAAAATATCTAGCGGCGGTATACCCTTGTGATGGTATCTAAAAACAATCGCTGGGATATAAGGATCGGAGCAAGTACAAGGACATGATATTAAAAATGGTTCTAATATAAAAAAAATTAAAATTTGTTACGGCCCCGTCCTTCATTTACTTACGTTTAATATGATTTCAAAGTACAACGATAACATTCGACGCGATTATCGAGTCTTTAGGAAACTATGGAGAACAACGTTTTTGAAATTTAGAACTATAGCTACCGGAGTGAAATTCTTTACACCTTTGCTGATTTTTCTAACAAATTTTTATTAATTTAAAATCTTTTAATTTTAACAGTGTAATTAAACTTTGAATGATATTGTTGTTAACAAATATTACTAACTAACTAAAACAAAAGAGATGTCTAGTTTAAGCATAACCACTTTAGGGTGCTCCATTTCAAGGTATAGAACTTGGCAACAGTTTTTTCAGGGACACCCGATTTGGCAGTTGATAGTTGATTTTTGGTTAGTTTGCAAATTGTTCAAATTAAGTTTGAAAATAATGGTTTAGTTCGTGAAACATATCCTGTGCTACGTCCATTTTACTGTCGACATAATCGTTTATCAGATGAGTTAATTCGATTAACTATGGATCGCTTTACACGCCACGTTTGCACTAAATGATAATACTCGTCCCGTAACACCTCCTATGGCGAGATCTAAGAGAATACAAACGAATCGATTAGTCATGGTGCACAAAAATTGGGACTTCATCTTTATGGAGGATTTTGCATAAGTTTACAAGCTTACAAGATTCAACTTGAACGGTGAATGTGCCGAAACCAATATTGACATCGATGAAAACTTTACATACAAAATTTTATTCAGTGACTGAAGCTCATTTTTGTGCATTTCGAGTTAAGGTAATCCATGAGCCATTGTTCAAAAACCCTTAATCAAAAACCCTTAAATCCACAAAAAGTTACCGTTTGGTGTGCTTTATGGGCCGAAGGAATCATCAGGCCAAATGTGTTCAAAAATGATGCTGATGAAAACGTTACAGTCAACGAAAGAAATATTTGATGAAAGATTAATGTCGAGAAATTGACCTGTCAACTGGCTATCGCGTTGGGATTTAACATCGCTGAACTATTTTGTTTGGTGGTATGTGAAGCCACTTGTCTAAACTGATAAGCCAGAGACTTTTAAACGCTTCGATGCCAACATTCGACGCGTTATTGCCTAAATATGACCTCAAATGATGCGAAGAATGGTCATTAATTGGACCTCCAGATTACGCCATGTACACACCAGCCGCGGCGGCCACATGCCCGAAATAATATGCAAACATTAATGGCATAAAATTAACTTTCAAATAAAGTCACATTCGTGGCCATTAACATTATTTTTCTGTATTTTATTTAAATTTAAAGTTCTATATGAAAGAGACACTCAGGTCTATCTAAATTGGTAAGAGTTATTCCAATGGGGGGACGGGACTCGTTTGAGATTTTTCTAGACTTAATATTCATGAATTATTTTGAACGGAGTTGCTTTCACATCATACCAATTAACAAAAATAACAGAAATGTCTAAGCATAACCACTTGGACCGGAGATACTCCCAATTAAAAAAAAGCTGGGCTCATCTGCATCTAATTTTACTGCAGAAGAAACAAGTAAATTTAAAGCGGTTTAAAGCATCAGTGAAATTCGGTTCTTAGGTCGAAATGAATAGATTGCATAAACCGAGTTCTAACAGGACCGTCTTCTTTAAACAGGTTCTGTGCGATATTGAAAAAAGTCATTTCTGACTAATCTAAAATTCAAAAAAAAAATCAGCTGAATACTATACGAATGGACGAATGTGATTCCACAGCAGAAAAATACCTGTTTTGAGATATTTAAAATTGTAGGTTAAGCTGATTTCAAATTCATAATTAATAACAATCTCACAACATTTAACAGTCATATCAATATAAGCTGCTAGATAATCTACCAGTTGTACATAACCTTAGAACATTTAAAATTAAACTTTCGAAAATATACAAAACGTAAAAAAGATCACAATTTAATTAATTTAATTGTTTTATAATTATTTTTTATACATACGAACTCAAATGTAAACGTTCAAAACTTTTAGAAAACTTTTTTGTTTTTTTAATTTTGTTGTTAATTTGAAATACTTTCAATCAGCACCAAAAAGCTCAGATCCCAATGACTATAAGAAGTACAATGACAGAAAGAAATTAAGACAAGATAAAACAACAACAAAAACATTTTTAATTTTGTTATTTTTTAATTGCAAACAAATAAATAGAATTGGAATAAAAAAAATAGAGTGAAAAAGTTTAGATGAAGCTTTTTAAAGTTGAGCGAGTAAATTACAGTACTAAATTGTTTTGTTTGAAAGTTTTCTTGTTTTGCAATTTGATTTATCATGTTTTTTGAACAGTTTTGTAATCTGGAAATTGATTATATTTTTTTATTTTATTTTGTCTGGAAATAGTTTTTATTTTTGTCTATGTATAAGGAAAGGTGAAAAGTAAAAGAAGTACTTGTGCTTTACCCGAATGTGTTTATGGTTATTCAATTGTAAACCATTAATATTGATTTGATAATAAATTACGTCTGCTGGTCTAACAAAATTGCTACCAAAAGACTCAACGTAACAAATAATTCTTGGCTTATTCCAAGAAGATTAATGAAAATTTTAAAAATACCAGAGATTCAAAATCGAACAAGAGCAGGGAAATATTCTCATTCAACGATCAACAACTGATGTATCGCGGGAAAACAATAAACGACCAACTGACAAAAGAAGCAAATTGCCTCATCAAATAGATCATGTTAATGATTCAAGTACGAGGGTTGAACCAGTATCCGGCAAAGCAATTCATCGCTAATTAGTGATTCAAAAGATCGGCGCTTCGTGCCTAGTTTTACTAGACTAAGCGACCAACATATTCGAGCTTCAGTGTTTAATCAAACAATATAAACAAAATATGTTAAGGTAATTGGATCACCTCAATTAGCAGAAAACAATAATATCAATTTATGATTTTGTAAATGATATTTCTAACTTTCCTGCACTTAGTAATCGAATGCTAAACGGTTTTGGGAAATTATGTATTTGTTTATTGAAATGGCTAGAACCAAGCCAGGGTTCCGAACTCAATGCCCCAGGTGCCCATTTTGAAATCTGGATTCCGTTAATGTCGTAGTCTAGTCTTAGCAAACTGAATTAGTTTAGACCAGGATAAAGACGACAATTGATTTACAAGAATCGAGTTGGAATTAAAACCGTGGAATCTGATCCTGTAACACCCAGAAAGCTACATACACAATGAACGTTGTCATAGTTAGTGTCTAAGCAGGCGTCACATACGGCAGTTGGAGCCTAGGCCAACAGCATGCGATTAAAATATTCTTTGAGTCTGGAGACCAACGAAAATTTTTCTTTTGGTTGTTCTAGGAAAAATGTTTGAATTCGACCTTACTACTATCAAATGATAAAGGAATGACAGGCTCCGGCCGCATACAAATAAGAGCTGGCGCCCACACGACTCTCGGATGAGCTTAGAATCAATCAAGGGATTACTTAAAGCATTAAGCATGGCCTTGCAGTCAGTGCATAAGATGAGTTTTCAATCTTACAACCTAGCACTTCGGATACACAATGAGGCAGAGCCATGACCTCAGGTTGACCTCATATGCCAAATTCATAAATTAGGGGGTCTTGGAGTTAAACAGGCCATGAAAATTTTATTTATTACTGATATAAACATAAAATTAAGATGTAAATTCCTTTTAATCAAAGTAACAAACTCATGCAGTACAGTTTTACAGAATCTGCCCACTCTGTAAGTATGCCCCATGTTACTGAGAGAAGAAATAGACAAGAAGTAGTCCCAAATGAATCAAACAACGATTATTTCTAACCATGAAAAAATTCGAAGACATCCTCATTGGATGAAAACTATAAGGGTCGGTGTAATCCTCAATTTCGTCTTCACGAGCTAAAACTGAAACCAAAGGCCACGCAAGCTTGGAAGAGACGAAGCACTTGGTCTTTAATTATAGGATAGCCATGCTGTAAATGATGCAAAGAAGAAAAAACTTCAATGCCGGAACGTCAATGACATTGCAACCACGAAAATGAACACTGAGAAGCAGTTCACTAACCTGGTTTTTTCAAGAGGTTCAAGTCTGCAATTGTCTTTTTTGGCCATACATTTTGTTGACCCCGGTGACCGCCGATTTACTATTAATTTCGTCGCAGAAACTTTGCCAAGTGGATCTACGAACAGAAATTAGACGTTTTTGTAGACTTTCTGCACAATCAGGAACTTATCTCAATCGGCCTGCAGATTTGTTTTTCTAGCCGCTTTCTTCAATTTCCTAGAAGTTTTGCTCTACTTTTTAAGATATGTTCATAAATTTTTTGTCTAAATTGTATTTTTCTGTCCTACTGAAGGAATAAGTTTATTGTATCTACGATATTTACACGAAACTTATTTCCTCAGTAGGCCAGAAAATACAATTTAGACAAAAATGCTATAATTCTCTATTCCCAGGGAACACCAGAATAATCTCACAAAAGGGTTTGTTCCGAGCCTTTTGGTTCATACAACGGACAAGTATTTTTGAAAGCTCCCGAAAATGCATTTGACAGCGAGTTTGCAAGAGAATCAATATCCTCCTCTACCGATGGAATTACACTAGGTGAGTGAAGCAAACTCGATAGTTTTCTGAAGTAAAGTTCCCAGTTTTTTAATTTTTTGTTTCGATAAGGTTTTAACGGTAGTTTCTGTTTCGCAAAATTAAGATTAAAAGAGATACACCCGTAATCATTTCGCGACGAGCGGAATTGACAAAAGTTGGTTCATAGACAAAGTTAAGAATTTCAAGTTCAGATTCGCTGAGAGAATTAAATGATGATGTTTTTATAAATAATGCTTAGGAAATTTAACAGTTGATATTTCAAATGTGAAATCACTTTCATAATGATTTTTCAACCCCATGGCTGTTCAGCTAAAGAATTGGATCACGTAAGCCGCATGCGTAGATGTTAGTAATATAAGCCAAACTTGGCGAAATTGATTATTTTGATAATCCCAAATGAATTTCATTCAAATCGTCGGAGAAAATGATGTGGTCACAACCAATAACTGCTAAAGTTGATTTTAGTCAATTTATTTGTTTTGAAATGAAATTTTTCAACGATTTTAGATATTTGCTCGAATTCTGTAAGGTAATTTTTAGATTGTCCTAAAACGCGACTGTATTTGTACTTGAAACAATTCCTTACATTAATTTATTATTTAACAGTGGCTTATTGGCAAAAATGCTTTGGAAAATAAACTCGACTTAAGCAGTTATTGGTTGTGACCACAAAATTATAAACTCATATTTAATACCCATTTTTCTAATACAAATGAAGAACCATTTGAATGGATTAAAAAACAAACACATTTCGAAATAACATGAAATCCCATTTTCATTATACAACCCGAGGTTCATTTCAATTTGCACAGTTATCATTATAAATTTTCCAGTGCAAAAACTGAACTCAAATTGGAATCGAGTTGTATCACAATATGGCTAAATGAAAGGGCTGAATTCCATTCAAATTATCCATTTTACATAAAGTAACACAAAAATGTGCAGAACCAAAGCCGGAATGCAATTTGTAATACCAGTTTTATCCAAATGGTCCAGCACGGCATATACCATAAGTTTGCCTTGATATTTTAATACATTTTTAGGTTAGTTTCTTGCCCCAGTTGGCCATTTTTCAGAACTCCTCCAAAAAACAAATTAAAATTATATTCAATCTACAGCACACCAAATTTAATCAATATCAAGCTGCAACATGACGTATCGATGGCAACATGATGTAACATACTACCACATTACGCAACATGACGGCCTCATCAAAGGAGTCCTAACAGAATTTTTCGGAAGTCAGGCATGGAGTCCTCAATAGCTTCCAGGAACTCTAAACCCCCACACAAATCACAATAACTCAATCAGCGTTGTTAAACCAAGACGATGGATTTTTATTAGTAGGATACACTCATCTGTTACTGACGAAGGCTTTTTAAATGATAATTTCCAGCGCACAAAGGTTAATGCAATCAGAATGATTCCAAAGGCTAAAAACGGAGGCCAGTATGATTTTGAATTCTATCGCCTCAGTGTTGAAGACGAAATATTTACCACCATATTAAACTCTAAACTTTGGCCGCCCGGTATATTTATTAAAGAGTTCGAATTTGCCCGGAAAAGTAATTACTTTGGCTATACGGGGCCAACCAAACAAATCACTTGACTGCTAATAAAGATCAAAAAAATACAACTACCTTCGGCACAAATGTTGTACTTTCTACTATTGCCTATACTGCGGATATGTATTTTTCATGCAAAAAAGAATATATAAACGACTGTTACCACAACAGCAATAGTAAACCTAATCATGTTGAAACTCAGACTGAGGAGGAAACTGTGTCAACACAATCAGCGAACAAATCATTCCTGAAATGTATAAAATCCAAGTTACTTCCAAAAAATGATGGCAAAATTATCTATCATGAGGATTTCACAAATGGATATGATTTCATTAAACGGAGTCCTCCTCAACCAATTGATTATGCCGAACCTAAAATTACCAATTGGATTAAGGGGAATTATTTACCATAATAATGGTCTGTTACGATTTGCGCGTCTATGCAAGCCAAATTAGACAAATGTCAAATTAAAGAATTTTTAACAAAAAAAGCACGGAAACTGATAAACCTGCTATTCCAAATCTATAAACATGGTTACAAAAGTATAGTTAATTGAAGGTAAATCCGTTATAATTAGATAAAACGAACTGCACTGACTTAATCTATGTGTTAGATACATTAAAGTCATATTTACAACATAAGCGGGAATCATTTATCGTCATATTTGACATCAACTGCTTTGTAGACAAACTTAAACTGGCTTTGGATTATATCTCCAACTGTTCAACCTGCAATATCAAACGGGTTCTAAATATACCGTTTAACATGTCAACATATTTTGAAAGAGCTTTGTCGTCTCGTTGGATCACTGGTGAAATTTTAAAATTTTTGAAGTCTATACCATTAAGAACAGTGTGCCAGTTGTGCCAGAAGCCACCTGTAACACTACTACAGCAAATACATCCATTTGATGTGGTTCGCCACTTCATTTTTATTATCATTGCTCATCTTCATATTTGACAACCTAAATAACAAATATCTTAAGGATCCTACAATCATTCATCAGTTTGGATTTGATGGGGATCACCTAGTTAAGTATTGTGAGTTCACAAACTCTTTTTTGACATCTCAAAGATATATTTTCTGCTATCCTGACATATTCAAATTTACAACACTCTAGGCAATTGACAATATCATGCGACCTATCGTTATTGGTGTCCAGGGTGTTCCAGGCTGTGGAAAGTTTACATGGATCATAAACAATCACAAACTAGGGTTTGATCGTGTCTTATGTGTCACTAAGGAAGGTCTTGCTGATCTCAAATCTAAAGTCACCACTCATTGTATTAAGGAGAAGATGGATTTCAACAAAGTTGAACTATAAAATGATTGCTTCATACCTTATTAATGGAACCCGATATTATGACTCGGTTTATTGATGAATACATATATGACTGGTGGCCATGCTCAGTAATTGTTCAAAAATATATCTTCTTGGGGATAAAAATCAAATTCCATACATTGACAGATTGCACCATGTTTATATACAATTTTACGATGCTAATAAATTTATTACGAATTCAGATCAGCTAAATGTTACATTTAGATGTCCTGTTGAAGTTACATTAGCACTAAAAGAATATTATCCTGATATCAGCACCAAAAACCCTGTAGAGGTGTCAATGGGATTCTTCAATTTACCACCTGATATATCATCCCTGCCTGTAATTGAATACATCAAGCAGGTTATGAGAAAAACATATTTGGAAAAGAAACTCGAGCCCCATCGAATTTTCCTCGATTGCAATAGAACGTGATTTCGGAAAAATTCGTTTAGCGGGCCCTCCCTCCGATGGGAACCGGGATTCGTTTCCAAAATTTCTTATGCGCACGAAGGACTTCGATGAAGATTGCTGGAAGGGTTTTTTCGAGTGCTGGAAATCGATTGCGGTGCGTTATGATTTCCGGCACATTCATTTAGGGTCTCCCGGGTTCGGCTAAGGTTAATTTTTTTAATTGTATTTATCTCGGCTCAACTGATTTAAATCAAAATTGTTGAAATTGAGTTTTATGGTGCAGGAATCAATTACGATCAGCCCTGATGTCAAGGAAAAACGTTTAGGGGGTCTTCCCTCGGGAGAGTATTTGCGGGAAAATTTGTTTATGGAGTTAGTTCTTCGGTGGAGGCAGGGTTCTTATAGCCTTTTTAGTTCTTTCTGCATGTTGTGTGATGTTGCACTATTTTGCAGAATGTTGTATTATCATTTTGCTTAATGTTGCATCACATTTCATGATGTTGAATCATGTTGCGTCACTTGTTTTCTGTCAATATGTTGCATCACGTTTCATAATATTTTGCCAATTTAATCAAACTACTATATATTTAAAAGACATTTCAACTAAAAGATTCAAGAATTCGTTTTCCTGAGTGTCGGGAATCAATTTCGATGGGCCCTTATTTTGAGGAAATTTATTTAAGGGCTCCAGGAGTGCCAGGAACCAACCAAATGGCACAGTGGTTAAAGCTTTGGATTGGGAGGTACAGGGTTCGAATCCCGATAGGAAATTTTCATCAACAGATTACGAGCTATGATTAAAAGGAACTACGATCCCCTATCGGCATGCAAAACTCATGGGGCGACCCATCTTCCATGAAAATGAACCTGAAAAACCAGCAAGTGCTTCGACCCCAGAGCAGATAACATAATTTTTTAGGAGTGGGAGGGACTCAGGTCTCCATTCTAGAATAAATATCGGTTCTAACCGATTTTGATAAAAAAAATGAGCGGAGAATTTCGAGTGTCAGCTATGATATCGGGATAGTTATTGGGCCAGAATTTATTACTGTTGTAATCTGATGATTGATAACACGATTACTTATGTGTATACTTGTATATAATTAACTAACTTTTATTTCTTATCTTCGTTCTTACACATCTCTCTTCGAGAGCTTAAGGGTAATAATCCACAAAACTACAATCTAAAAACACGTCTTTTCGTGAAGTTTAGTAATTCCTGACTTCTTATTTAAAGAGAATGTTTAATCGTCTAATTTCGACTAATATCAAAATCATCCATGCGGCTGGGCATCTTCCCAGCCGTAGCTCATGTGGTACGGTGGAGTTGCATCACCTGCTGATGACCGGAGACATGATCGTCGGCTGGAGAAATTCGTGCAGTTCAATTTGTACCACATAGTTGACAGTTCTTTCACGGCTCTCAAACTTTCCTGGCAGCCAGTCAAAATTACTGTTGCACAGCATGGACTTGAAATAAATGGCATCCCCGATACTGAACTCCTTCCATCTTCAACTCCTACACGGGGCCTAATCAAATCCAACTTGTTCGTCATATCATCATCAGTCATTATTTTGTACGGAGACTTTATCCCCAGTGTATTTTCCTTCAACTTTTCGCTTCATGTTGTAAATAGCTCGACAAAACGGCCATTTGTAACGTGCGCCTGCATCGGTACTTGTATGGCAGACTGTACGCGTTTGTGCCATAATTGTACTCTATTACATATTCGAGTAAATAATAATAATGGTACGATTCAAGGGGAAAAGAAAAAGAACAAGAAAACGAAGAGGAATGGAGACAATTTTTTTTGTTTTGATAGGGTCATTCGATTTTGGGATTTTGGTTAAAATTGGTCGACCAAGTGATATATAGTGGTGTAAAGAGTGCAAAATTAGTAAAATTAACAACCCAACAAGATATTAAAAGTATTGGGTATAAAAGATTGTGAAGTAATAATGATGTTAATAAAATTATAAGAGACTAAGTGTAATCGAGTTACGATTGCTGTGATTTTGTTTTTTTTTAATAAATAAAAAAAAAATAATAATAAAACTATTGTTAACTAGTATATAGTTTATATATATATATATATATATATATATATATATATATATATATATATATATATATATATATATATTAAATTTGAGAGCTCGTTTTTTTATTTACGTTCACCATACGAGACATATAATCCTAAGGGCTACCCACGAATTGCTTGAGACTAATGCGTTACGGTGGAATCGTTGCTCCCCATCTAAATTGTATGGGCGTATGAAAGCATCAATAGTGAACGCGCGGCGAGTAAGGCGTAACAAATAGAACGGGACTTTCCAAAACCGAGGCTGCGACTTACCGGTTATATTATTCGTAATCGTCACAACTATAAGCGGTGTAGTACACTATTCAACAAAAAAAATAAAAACGTCAATCCAGGCTAACAACAGTAAAATCGCACTAGCAACGGAAATTGCAAAAAGGAAAAAAAAAGCGGGAAAACCAACCGAAGAACCAACTAAGGAAATTGAAAACTACCGGGAAATCAACCAATGGTATATATAAACCTAACGGAGTAGCAGACCAACACCACGAGGTAACCTTCACCAGGCTACATATGGTTACGCAGGTACAATAAATATTTGTATTATTATATTAAAGTTATTTCTTTTGTTGTATTAATTTAATACATGTATCCCGTACGGTCGGTCTTATTATTATTATTCAATTATTGTTTTTTTCATTTTATTAATCCGACCGTTACGTATTGAGTTAAAGATAACTTTTCTTAGGCTTAAATGACACAATTTTTGTTTGTAAACTCATAACCACTATATATGAGTTAAAGGAACTACTTCGCAGGCGTGGTAATAATTACAATAAAGATTATCTTCATTCTTCTTGGTACGGTTTTCGATAGGATGCTTAATTAATTGTTTCACACGGGGAGGTGGAAGGTGGGTAGAATCGGTGGAGGGGTGGTGCGATCATGAACGTTAATCGACTGCACATGTAATTTTCTACGTAATACGTTGCCAACTATTGCCGCTTTGTAGGACCCGCCCTAACTGACGCTCCCGGCATAATATAACCAGCATGTGAGCACAGGCAATAGTAAAACGGTTACACATTTGACTGTAGGTTGTAGGGTGTCGTGGTAATGTGATCCATGCCGTTCTCGGTCACATCTTCTTGAAGCAGTCAGACTTAAACTGCGGGCCGTTGTCGCTCACGATGATGCCGCATAATCCATGCCGAGCGAATGTTTCCAACAAGTTTTCAACGGTATTTTCAGATGTCGTGCTATAGAATCCATTGACTAGTCATAGTCGAATCCATTGCCTGGGCCGGCGTAATCGATGTGAATACGTGACCAAGTTTCCTCTGGCATCGGTCACGCTTTCATTGTGCATTTCCGAGGTAATTTTGAGCTATTCTCGCAAATACCACATCTTTCTAGACGAGACTCGATTTCGTTGTCAATTCTGGCCCAGTAAACTTTGCTTGGCGCTAACAGCTTCATGCGTGCTGCCGTTGGATGACCCGAATGCAGTTCCTCGAGAATAGCCTTGTGCAATTGCAATGGTATCACGACTCGCTCGCTATTAAAATACACTCTTTAATCAATGAGAGCGATGTTCGGAGTTGGAAATAGTCTGCCACCGCGTCATTTCTGATTTGCTTTCTCCTTTCAGGCCAACCCTGCTGGATGATTTAAGCGACTTGCTTCAGGACCTCGGATTTTGCGGTTTCAGCTTGGATTGCTTCTAAATTAACCGGTAGTGATTTCGTTGACTCATCGAGATAGTCACCAGTTACGCTGATCACGATTTTGTCTCGCAGATTTGCCGTTCTAGGTTCTATTGCTTGTTCTGTTTCCATTCTAACTTTTTCTGTATTTCCAGTACTTCCAATTTCATCGCTTCTAGGCGGGTCACCTTGCCTTTGCTCCTTATGAGGTGGCCTAAGCGCTCAGCGTTGTTGACTAGCTCCTGCAGTTTCAATTTTTGCCCCATGTCTAACCCTGTTTCCGTGTACTGTGCATCCAACTTTGACAGTAGCTCCCCAAGGTGATGGAGTCCTGCGATTTGTTGAGGTTTTGCACAAAGAGCAGGACCTTGAAATCTTCTGCCGAACATTTTGCGAGGTCAAATTTTAAACAAATCGAGTTTACGCGGGAGGCGTATGTTTTGTAATCCTCATTCTTGCTCTTTGAGGTGTTTTAACACTTAAATCGCATCGAAAACAGCGATTCTTTCCGCCCGTAAATTCGTTTCAGTTCATCGACGGCAGTTGCCAAAGTTAATTCCATAAGCTTGCGTGGTGGAATAGTGTTGGCAAGTGTCTTGTAATCTTGATTAGTGTTCAGCATGCAATAACTTAAATGTTGCACGGGCTTGCTGTTGGCTTGCGAGATGCTCTAACAGTTGTTTCATCATTTCGTCTTTTTTTCTGAGACTCTAGTTGCATTTGCTGCATATCAGCACTACGTTGTTTATTATCTAGCTGTATTTGTCGGAGTAAATCTTATATTAGATTATTATTAATTTTAACTCATTTAAGATCAACTTTAACTTATTTAAGATCACGAACACAACTTGCAATTTCTGATCGATTCGGGGCTGAAGTATCTTTGATACCCGAAAACAAGTTTTCTCGACATGCTAAAGACACCGTTTGCGTTCTTACCGTAGCAAACGGATTCCCAATTTCCACTTACGGCACAAAACTTTTGAAAATTAATCTCGGTCTCAGGCGTTCGTTCACACATCCCTTCATCATCGCGGCAGTAGACAGGCCTAATATAGGTGCTAACTTTCTGTCCAAATTTGGTCTCGTGGTCGATTTAAAGAACAGAAGACTCTCTGATTCATTTAGTTCTCGATAGTTGTCTCGATGACCATCCAGGTAACGAAGCCAAATGACCACTAAGTAGATTTTGTAGACGAACTTATCCGATATGCTTTCCCGAAGTTAAATATTGAAACGGTTCGTAATGCTAGTTAAACTTTACATAGGGAGAAACGTAAATATGGATACGTTAACGATAAAATCGTGTTTGCTAGAATAAATGTTTATTAAAAACCATAAATCGCTGTATAATGTATAACTTCCAGACTAGACTAGGCACTCGTATCAAGATTGCGCCATTAAAATAAAAATTTAATTTAAAATCAAATAATAATAATAATTTTTCCACCAACGTTTTTAGAATGTGCTATCTACTTATATCACCATCTCTTTCTAATATACACATCAATATTTTTCATGAATTCAAATTTGCATATACGAAATTCGTGGACACCGCACATACCACATTTTATACATAATAAGATGATAGATAAGAATAATTTAATTTCCATGCCAAAATAGTGTTGGCGGAATCATAATATTTTGTCTCTCTTACGTGCCATGGTCTTCCTGAGATTCTAACAGAATTGTATAATATCACACCATATCATCGCACATATATACAGTAAATTTCATAAAAAACACTTTAAGATATTTTTTTTGCTATCAACACTCATGGCATCGTACACATTGAGCATTGGTGCGGTAAAGACAACGAACAGGATTTTATTTATTGCACCATCATCAAATTGTATATCGGAAAGGCGACCACATATAAAACATATACGAGTATACGAAAGCGAAATAGAAACGTCTGTGCTTTATATTTCGTTCTCGTTATATTGATAAAAATCTACAAGTAAATTTATTTTACGTAAAGATTTTTTTTTTGTTCGTCTTGAAATTAGAATTCTCATTTGTAGCTAAAAGTCCAACAACAACAAAAACGATGGTTCGAACAAAAAAAATTAATTCAACTTTTATTGAACAGACTCGATCGATACATCGCCGTATATATAAGACGCATAAATTGTGTGTAGAGTATTTATGATATTGATGATTTCCAAATCTGTGTGTGTGTGTGTGTGTGTGTGTGTGTGTGGGTTTACATAAAAGGGGTAATTTGAAAAATGTCTATTATATTGACCGGTATCTCTATCTGCCGTAACACCTTTTTGAAGGAAAAGAAAATTTACTGCTGATTTAAGATAACACTGTAAGCGTATACTCGTATAAGTTATTTATACGAAGAAATCGAAAGAAAATTAAGAGAAATTTGTAACGAATTAGCAGGAAGTTATAATCGAACGTACTAATTACAGTTTGTTATCAGTGTCGGTAGTTTGGACATAATGTTTTTTTTAAAAGAGGATATCGAATTTGGTTTAATGAGGATGCTATCGTGATTTATGCTTTGGTGTTGGGTGGGTGTACATTTTCGATGTACTTAATTAGATTTATGGTTTTGGAGTTGGACTAATCGAAATCGATTTAATGTGTAAAGTTCGCCAGTACAAATAGTGAGACGGTATTATTTTGGAATAGGCTTGCTTAGAGAGTGCAAATTTACCGATTTTTCAATTTACCGGTAAACGGCAAATTTTGTATAAGGTCGGTAAATTATCGATAGGACCGATAAGGACCGGTAAATTTTGTATAAGGACCGGTAAATTAAACACTATGTCTTAGGTATTAAATAAGTGAAACATTAATAAACCAGTGCTTGAAACAAATGAATGAACTTTATAAAATAAAATAATAAATATATTCATTATATCACAAAATAATTGTTTATATGTATATATACAGGGTCTTTGGCGCGTGAACCGACAATTTTTTTTGGCAGATTAGGGGGATCATTTGGAAGCTTTCATTCTATGGAATTGATGTTCTAAGTTGCACGTTAACTGAGATACGATAATTTTAATTTTTTTAAATTACCTAAAATCTCGCCTTTAAATTTTCATAACTTTTTTGTTTGTAGTCGTAAAGGCACGAAATGAATTTTATTGTATTTTGCAATGTGATTTTATTCGAAATACATAATTATTTAATACAATTGGTTTAAGAAAAATAACTTATGGGCTTCCAAATCCTAAAAAAATTTATTGAAGTACGAAAAATGTCACCTTCGTTTTTTATATTCATTTAAAAATACTAAAGGTTATTTTGAAATTAGATTTGTTTTAAGAAATTGTCCTAGCGCTTTCCAATGTTATACTAACATGTCATAGAAATCACTCATTTCGTGGTCAAAATACGAGATATATTTTGTCAGAGTTATTTGTACAAGATCTACAAACGGAAGTTAAACGTCTCGAGAAGGAGCTCCAAGATGTCAAGTCAAATGGAACAACACAACAAGTGATCCAGACAGTTAACGCAGTTAAGATAAAACCACCAACATTTGATGGAACAACATCCTTCAGTATTTTTAAGCTCCAATTCGAAACTGCGATTAAGCAAAATCAGTCGACTGAAGAACAATGTGTTGCAGCATTAATTGTGGCTCTTAAAGGCAAAGCGGCAGAAACACTACAAATCATGCCCGAGCAGGAACGGAACGTTTACATGGGAATTATGAAGGCGTTAGATCGAAAATACGGAAGTGACCACAAACGAGAAATCTATCGCATGGAATTGAAGGGTCGATACCAAAGAGGAGGAGAATCGCTACAGGAATTTTCATCGGCAATTGAGCGGCTCGCGCATTTAGCACATTCAAATATGTCGGCCGATTACATGGAGCGAATTAAAATAGATGCATTCATTGACGGTATTCGAGATCCTGAGACACGCAGAGCAGTGATGTTGTCACCTAAGGCAACTTTCACGGAAACCATCGCTTGTGCGTTAACAAATGAAACTGCGCAAACCATTATCAAGCCAGCAATGAAAATTCGTCGAGTGGAGATTGATTCCAGAATGGACACCGAGCGGGCTACGCCAAGGTTCAGAGATGGAAGTGGCAGGATTAAATGCTGGGTATGTGATAGAATGGGTCACATCTCACGGGACTGTTGGGAGATTAAGAAAAAACGAGCAAGGTCGCCATCTCCTATGAAGCGTAGACCGAACAAAGAGCAGATAGAATCCAGAAAGGAGGGTCAGACGACAGCGGAGTCGTTAAACTAAAAAGGGTCAGTTTGAAGGGGCAGAAGCTGGCTCCCACAACCGATTGCCCCATAACCTCCATCCATGTTTCGAGAGTAGCAAGATGCGGTGACAGCTTGACAATTGAAGCCGATATTGATGGGAAGAAATGCATGATCACGCTGGATACAGGAGCAACTCATACGATTGTTCGTGAGGATATTATCGATGGAATTATAGAACCAGCTAATGGCATGAAATTATGAACTGGAGAAACTGAATTTATAACTGAAATTATGTGACTGGAGAAAATTCAGCAATAAGGATTGGGCGAAATCACTTTCAACACGAGGTGCTGGTAGCAGATATTGTAGACGAAGTCATCTTGGGAATGGACTTCATGAGAACCAATGGCTTCGTGGTGGATGTTGGACGGGGTGTTTTAACGTACGATAATATCGAGTTGCCACTTTACGTTAGCGCTATAGGAGATACGACCAGGCAAATTATAATGGATCATCGGGAGAAGCTGCCACCAAATTCGGAGACAATAGTATGGACAAGATTGGGGGGAGGTTCTGGGTCACCCAGGTTGTGGGTTGTGGAAGCCATTGAAGCGTAGGGCGGAGCCAGAGAAATTACGATCGGGAAAGTTCTGGTGAAACCAGACAGCGATAATAAAGTACCAATTAGGACTCTAAATCTCTCGGATAAGACGAAAACCATCAAGAAAGGGACAATAATCGGAAAATGTGAAGAAATATCTGCGATAGTGAAGTGCGAGCAGAAAAATCCGATTAAGACGACTAACTCGCAAGTGCAGAAAGAGATTATAGATCAATTCATGGAAAAATGGACCGAAGATCTTACCATGGAACAGAAAAATTTGGCAAAACAATTGCTCGAGCGATACATGCCAATATTCTGCAGTGCATCGGACAATAATGGGAGAACCACAATGGTAAAACATCGAATAGATACAGGAGCAGAAATGCCGATTCGTCAACCACCCAGGAGATTATCATTGGCAAAGCAAGGAGAAGTGGATAGAATGGTAAAAGATATGCAAGCAGCAGGGGTAATCGAAACATCAAGCAGTCCATGGAGTTCACCAGTGGTGTTAGTCGAGAAAAAGGATGGTACCATGAGATTCTGCGTGGATTATCGAAAATTATATGCTGTGACGAAAAAGGATAGTTACCCATTGCCAAGGATCGATGACACGTTAGACACATTATCGGGTGCTCGAATATTTTCGACATTAGATCTGCAAAGCGGCTATTGGCAAGTGGAAGTCCAGGATGAAGATCGCGAGAAAACGGCATTCAGTGTGGGTAACGGATTATGGCAATTTAACGTTATGCCATTCGGATAATGTAACGCCCCTGCGACTTTTGAACGGCTAACGGAGCGCGTACTAAAGGGATTACATTGGAGGACGTGTCTCGTATATTTAGACGACATCATCGTCATGGGCAAGGATTTCGACGAGCATTTAAGGAATTTGGCAGGGGTTTTGGATCGGATACAGGCCGCCGGATTGAAGCTATGCCCAAAGAAATGTAAACTATTTAGAACGGAAGTAAAATATTTGGGTCATAAGGTAACAACCAATGAAATTCATACCGATGAAGACAAGATCGCAGCAGTGAAGGAATGGCCACGACCTAAAACCTTACATGAATTACGGAGCTTCCTTGGATTGTGCACCTATTATAGACGATTCGTGCCAGGATTCGCCAGTATCGCCAAGAGTTTACACGAGTTAACCAAGAAGAACAAGGCATTCGAATGGAAGGATGATCAGGAAGAGGCATTTGTGGAACTAAGACGTCGATTATGCGAAGCACCAATCCTCGCATACCCTATACCCAACATTAAATTCATTTTGGACACCGATGCAAGTAATGACGGTATAGGAGGAGTATTATCACAGGCAACAAATGGTGACGAGCGAGTTATTGCATATTACTCCAAGATGTTATCAAAACCAGAACGGAATTATTGTGTAACACGGAAAGAGTTGTTGGCTATAGTGGAATGTGTTTAGCACTTCCATAATGGAGCTTTGCGCTGGTTGTTACAATTCAAAAATCCAGAGGGACAAGTAGCACGTTGGATCGAAAGTTTGCAAAGCTACGATTTCCAAATTGAACATCGGAAGGGAAGCGTACACGGAAATGCCAACCCGTTATCAAGAAGGCCATGTCCCGTGGAATGCAAGCATTGTGGGCGTGTGAAAGGTAAGGAAAACATCATTGATATTCGGCTCATGCAAGTGCTACCTGATGAGGAATGGACTGATGAAATGATCAAGAAGGAGCAATTACGGGATGCTGACCTGTCTTTCATCATGGAATATAAGGAAAAGGAACACCGGCCCACATGGAGTGAGATAGCTGACAAAACTCCCATTGTAAAAGCTTATTGGGCTCAATGGGATAGCCTCCACCTAGAAAATGGATGTTTAAAACGAAAGTGGGAAAGCACGGATGGTAAAGTAAAACAATTGTTGGTAGTGGTGCCAAAAGATCGGATAGCGGAAATCCTCAAGGAGTATCACGGAGGAGCAAGTGGAGGTCACCTAGAGATTAATAAAACATTAGCCAAAATTCGACAACGTTTCTACTGGTCCGGATGTAGACAGTCAGTAGTAGAATGGTGTCAAAGATGTGACCAATGTGCGGCAGTGAAGGGACCAGCACGAAAAAGCCGTGGAACTATGAAACAATATAATGTCGGGGTACCATTTGAGAGAATTGCAATGGATGTGGCGGGGCCATTTCCGACCACCGAGAGCGGAAATAAATATGTGCTAGTAATAATGGATTATTTCACCAAATGGCCGGAAGTGTACCCCATACCCAATCAGGAGACAACAACAATAGCTGATGCCGTGGTCAACAATTGTATTAGCAGATTTGGTGTACCGATGGAAATTCACACGGATCAAGGAAGGAATTTCGAATCGGTGGTATTTCAGGAGATATGTCAGATGCTTGGAATCAATAAAACAAGAACGACGCCTTTACACCCACAGTCGGACGGTATGGTGGAAAGATTCAATGGCACATTGGATGAATATCTAGTAAAGGTTGTAGAAAGGAACCAAACGCAACTGGGATCGACATATACCGAAGTTCCTGATGGCCTATCGATCAGCGGTACATGACACAACAGGAGTGACACCAGCTAAAACCATATTTGGGAACAATCTGCGATTACCGGGAGATTTAAAGTTTGGAGCTGTTCCTTCAGCAGCTCTATGCGGACAGGATTACGTCGACCGGATGAAAGAGGAACTTAATGAAATACATCAATTTGTACGGGAGAAAATTCGGATATCAAGTGATCGAATGAAAGCTCGATATGACATACGAGCAAATAATCAAGGCTTCAAAGAAGGGCAATTGGTATGGCTTCACAACCCGCAACGGCAGAAGGGATTATCACCGAAGTTGCAACCCACATGGGGAGGACCTTTAACTGTCATTAAAAGGTTGAACGACGTGGTTTATCGTATACAGAAAGGCCGGAAAGGTAAATCAAAGGTGGTGCATTTAGAGCGTTTGGCGCTCTACAGAGGAGGTGATCTGGATCCTGTTCGGGACGAACAGGCTTAGGTGGGGGTAGTCTTACGGTGACACCTAGATTAGAATAGAATAAGTTAATTTCATTAATTGTTCAATTGCATTTATGATTTATACTCAACATTTAGGCGTCATTTCTATACTAACATATTTGCTCAATACTTGATGCGCATTTAGGATTATTCTAGAAACAAATATTTTGGTATATAAAGGCGTACGTTGACGTGGAATACTGAGTATTATTTTAAACGTGATACAGTGAAGGTTAAATTATTAAAGTGATTATTAAAGCGATTATTAAAGTGATAATTAAAAAGTGTGTTATAATTGTAATAATTAATTGTGAATTTTGTGTTGTATAATAAATTGTGTTGTGTAAATAAATTGTGTAAGTTCAAATTTGAAGCAGTTATATTTATCCAGTGATTCGAACCTTGAGTGACAATGCAAAATCGTAACAATATGTTAGTATTTTTTTTTTTGATTTGAACAGTCGTTCAAACTGTGACATAATCAAAGGGTCAAATTGTTAAAAATTAAATTAAATTTGAAAGCTATACTGTGGTTTTATTTAGATAATCCAAGGTGCATATACGGCATAGAAACGATTAAGTGACCAAATATAAGTGAGTAAAGTGCAGTGTAGTGAAACAAAATAAATTATACAGTCCACTTAGACCAGACAACAACGAAATTACACTTCATTTCTGCCAACTGTGTCACGATCGTATCGAAATCATAACCCGTTGGCAGATATATACACGTATTATTATGCTAACGTCATGTGTTTTGAAGTTGCTCAAACGAGGCATGTGTTTAATTGAAAAATAATTGAAACGCAAAGCCTACAACCTTCTCCAGTTTAAATAAAAAAAAATTCCATAAACATACATGGAAAATGTTTGAGATCATGTATCTCAACTCCAGGATAAAATTGGAAGATCAGACACACACACAGATACATTTTTTTGAATTATTATATAGGGTTTTGCCGTTTGTTAACTTTCAAATTTTCCTGAAATTCACTGATTAAGCAATTAGATATCCCTGTTTTTAATTCCCTTGATTTATACTAAAAATAATAATATAGATGGGGACTCTCCACGCGCGGATGAGAGGGCCAATACGTCGTTGGGAATTATTATTATATATTATTTAAATTTTTTGTTTGGTCACCGCATTAAATTTTTGCCTAACAGTATGGAATAAGAACAAACGCCGTGGGTATCGGATATTGACTGGGCCTGCATGTCATTTTCAAAACCAAATATGTCCGCAAACCACCGCTTCTTTGATTAGATAAAATCAACAGTGTAGCGTTACTGACAAAAAGTCAAGTGGCATAATTGTGATGTGAAATAAATTATACATTAGAATTAGGTGTAATCCTACCACCTATACACAAAAAACCATAACTCGGTAAACAAGCTGTCTAAAACTAACTCCATCACATAATACAAAATTGTTTGCCAAAATAAACAAATTTTGTTGATTAACTCAACAGAAAGTTCTCAGAATCATTAGGCATACATAAAACTCTATATATGTACATTGTGTACACCCTTCATCGCGTATAAAATCATAGACTCGGGGCACCCATTTCCTTCCTCCCAAAAAACTTCTTAAAACAGTAACCTAAATTATCCAACATAAATACTTAATGAGTTAAGATAATATTTTTGGAAGAACGTGATAAAAATAAACATTCAACGTTCTATATATCTATCTATATCTATCTCTATATATAGTATATATATACATATTATATACTCTCGGGTAGAAAGATTCTTATGTACATGAGAAGAAATAATTTCATTTGAGATAACAGAAAAATATTTTCATTATTAAGTGTTACTTAATGAAGGAGCTGGATATAGAAATGTAAATTATGTACCCCCATATCCATATTGACAAGCTTTCTATTCTTTTATGGCGCGGCACACACGGTGTGAAATGGAAAATCTGTCAAAATATTTTCCAAATTTATTTTAAAATACACATTGATATCATTTATCATATTTTGTAGTTGTTGTTGTTGCTGCCGTATCTTACACAAATATTTCTAATGGTGGATTCTTAAATAGATTGATGATAGTTTGGTGTGAATTTTATAAACATACGGAAATTGAATATTTATAATGTATACGTAACGTATATATATATACGATATCGTTCGTATATACACTTGACTCATATTCGAAACGTGATAAATATTTCAAGAAGATGCTTCAAGTGAATTAAATCCGTTGAACATACATGATATAAAGATTTTATGTGTGCGGTGCGCGGTGTATGTGTTATGATATGTTTTCATAACAAAATTTTATTTTTGTATATTTGAATGGGAATACAACAAGTGAGTTTGGGAGGGGTGCCCATTTTAAAGTGTAAACGATTTTTTTTAAAACAGATATACGTATATAGATGAATGAACTGAAAATCATACAGTATTTTGATTGATCAAATAGATATTGATAGGAATTTCTGGCGTTCCGTACAGATTCGTACTGGCTTTTGCAAATAAAGCACTTCGTTTTAAGTTACAAACATTACTCCACAGCACCTTTCTTCAGCAATTGAAGAAATTCGTTACTGTTCACCTTTCCTTTGCTTTTCGTCCTGTTCAATTTTTACGTCTTGCAATTTAAGAAAGTATTCAATGGTGAAATTAATTTTTTCGGAATCTGAAAATGTGGGGTGAAATGACCTTACAAAATGTAAGTGGCATAGACCTAACTAAAAAACATAGTAGCATTGATGAACAGTTAGCCCAAAGTGGTTTAATGGACTGAACGTTTTAAAATTATTTACGACTGCTCAACTTTTTGTCCACCTCAAAGGTTTTTCTTTATTCCATCATTTCTACACATCGTTGCTGATCCTCTTGACAATTTTGTATATACTGTTCCAATCTCGTTGTGAATCTTCAGGACAGCTTTTCCGCTTCCTGGGATTGTGAAGCCAGACAGTTATCTGCAAATCTCTCACTCTGGTCGTGTCGCGCTTCTGATTTATATGTGGCATTCGTATTGTTATTATTGTTATTCTCTAATGTGGACAGTCACTGTACATTCGTTGTCGTTGATCAGTCACGTTACTTTTAGAATATTTTACTACTTGATAAGTCAATCATTCCTCATCTTTATAGACGCTTCCTGCTCCGCATTCATTATGTCCCTGTTTATTTCTCTGCCTCGTCATATTCCAGCACACCTTCTTTCTCAATTCCAATGCGTACCACTTTTGCACGACCCTCCGTCGCGGCCTTATGGAATGCTTTCTCTTTATCATTCAAATACACTGGCGGAATCACCATCAACAGTCAAAATAAAATCTTCTGGTAGACCTCTCCCAAAGGTCTTTGTTACATTTGATAAGCCAATTCGTCCCTTATTTTTCTCTGGCCGTGAACTTTCTTTATACAGACTTGCGCTATCCGAGCTAGAACGAAGCGTTTACTTCTTATCTTCTTTGGTTCTTGAACTCTCTGTAGATTTTTTCTTATTCCCAGTCTCCGTTCCTCACGCCAGGTGTTATGTTCTTTAGCCCGAAAATCAATGAGTGAACCTATTTTCTCGCATCTAAAGCATCTTCTTTGACTTTGGGTAACTTGGGTTCATATTTGATCAATGCAATTTTTCGTAACTGTGATCGCTCTATTCCAATTTTCGCATTGCTCATTGTACCAGCACCTCGATCACAGGACCGTCGTTCGGATTGAGTATTTACTCCGATGTTGTTTCAGTGAATAAACTTCCCGTCTCTATGTTATTTCTCGCCCCAACTCTGTTGCGTGCCTTCTTCGGAACCAATGTGCTGTATTCTATCTTAAACCTTGAAATGCTCGAACTGGGGTTCATAACCTAATGTCTGAGGTATGAAAACTTAACTCGGGCTATCGGCTTGGACTTCTTTAATTTTACATTCAGCTTCTTGCTGGATTTTTAACTAAACTCGGTCGCCCCATCGGTTTTCAACTTCGTCTACTTTCGTAACAAAAGACTTAACCACATCAACTTTTCTGTCTTGATGATGATTAACGCCGTTCTTAATTCTAATACTTTCCATAATGATTATTGCCTCCGTTTATAACTGCTTTTGATGCCATTCTAAAATCCAACTCCCAATTGCTATTTAAGGAATACGCAACATCCAGCAATTTAAATGGCCAACGAGGAGTCCTTTGTCCTCGTTCCCTATTTTTTATATGATTCTAGTTTAGAAGTGAGAACGATTGAAAATCAAATCATAAAGGAGCGTAAGGATAAGGCCCATTGGGGCACTTTATATGAAAATTTACATTACTCTCGAGGTAGTAAATTTTTATTGAGGTTTTCGTATTTTCGATACATTTAAAAATTCATACTAGTGATTTTACTTTACTAACACCCTGGTTTATATTAAGAAATCAAATTCTGGTGTAAATTTTAGAAGCCATTTATTTACATCTGTGGAGTATGATAATTAGCTATTCCACCCTAAAAAAAATATTTGTTCACGGAAACTCTTTTCTGAATTTTACAATCATTGCAAACATAATTATCCGATGAGCATTCCGTTCATGTATTGGGATGTTAGAAACAACATAGTACATATCATGCGAATGACCATCTATATATGATAAAAGAGCTTTATACTCTTCTTTGTTAGCTTTTACGCGGAAATGAATAGTCAGATTTTTGGTCGCTGGCTTTCGGTTTATATCGATATATTTGACGACAGAAAAATTCTAGTTTACTGATTTCCTTCTAAATTCACCAAAGAATATACTTGAAATTCTACATCTGGTGTTATGATATAAACAGGTATTTTCGAGCCTTACTGTTTTAATTTGAAAACCATCACTTCAATATTACGTAAAGTGTAACTTATGTATAAGCAAAAGGAGTGTAGTGTTCAAACTCGTCTTTATTTAACAGCTGACATGGAAATCTTTAGAAAGTCGATGAATCCAACATGACATTACTGACATTATATTTATAAAACCAGTAATGGAATCTATAGTAAGATGGTTGGTTACTTTCTCCTTCAGCTCGGACCATCGTAGAATGATTATGGCCTGAATGAGCCCTTCACTAGAATATGATGTAAAGTTAATGGCACTTAGGAGATTCTCATTACAACGATTTTTGTATGCGTTACACCTTTGAGTAACAAACCAGCATTTATATAAAGCTTAAAGCTCCAAAGATGCTCAATTTAATTTTATTACTTCCTCCCGTTCAACGTATGTATTTCTATTTCAAAATACCAATTCAACAACACAAACTGGATTTTATCATAAGGGGTCAAAAAAACTTGATTATGGATCGACCGAGTTCGATTTAGTTATAATCAATATTGGCTGTATCCGCTGTATCCGCAACTTACGTGTATATTAACGTTTCCGTAAAATTTTATTTTACAATATCAAATTTAACATGCAAAATGTATTTAATCGGAAATATTGAAAGAATTTAAATTTCTAATCAGATCAACTAATATTTCAAGGTTATCATTTAATGTTTTGATTTCGAGTCTCTTAATAAGCCAACAAATTCTCTTCTTATTTCTCCTCTCAAGGTAAAACATTTTTCAAAACTTTTTCATATATGTATATACTTTGGTGGGTCATTGGACACTAAAACATAAAATTGTAGGAGTGCCTGTTATTGCCAGTCCTCGAATTTCAATTATACAAGTGTTTTCATGTCTACTCATTTGTAGCATAAGCGTTTCGCGCTTCATAATGAAAACCTAGTGATTTTCCAACCTTCACTTATTTAAGGAGGAAAGGGGGGGGGGCGGGGATTCTTTGTAGTAGTAATGATAGGTCAACCGAGTGTAATACATGCATACCACCCTGTATGGCATATACAATACTTTACATAAATTAGCATTTCCCAATAAGTTAAATTTCATTTACCAATAAATTAAATTAGCTTAAACTGCAATTAAATATTAATATTTCAATTAACAAAAAGTGATGACAAAAAAGGTAATTGTACGAGGTACAATGTACTGAAGAACGCTGACGGGTTTTTTGTATAAATCGAGCGTTCACCAAAATTATAAATGAATAATGGAATATAGAATAAGAGTGGAAGCAGAGCAGGTGTGAAGAATAAAAAATGTAAACTAAAGTGTAAAATAAAGTAGAACTAAGTATGTTATAAATCCCGTGTCTTTTATTAATGAAGTGAATAAAAAACCAATAGAAACTTTACATGGCGACCGTGACAGGACACGGGATCCTTTAAACAAGTGCTTGAGAGAGTTAAAATGAATAATTCAAAAATAAAAGTGAAAAGTTCTACAAACGTAAAATTTTTTTAAATGAATAATTCAGAAAATAAAGTGAAAAGTTCGACAAACTAAAAACGTAAAACGTGAGCAGTTCAACAAACGTAAAATTTTTTCAATTAATTATTTGAAAATTTGAAAAACGACAATCATAATGGGGAATGGTGCTGCAAAAGAGCCGGAAACAGTGGTCAAGGAGAACATTATTTTAGACAACAATAACAGCAGCAAGGATGAAGAAAAAGGATCAATCACACAGACGACGGAAATGATAGTCATCGCCGTCATCATTTATATAATTGGTGAGTTAGTAAAATATGTATATAATAAACACATCAATAATATAAAAAAGATAGCTAGAAATACGGCTGAAAGCGTATAAAATAATAGGAAGTAACTTAGCTTAAATAAATAAAATATATAAAAATATATTTAAAATACGTAATTTTTGGGTTAAGAAAAACAATAACAATTTATATTATCAAACAAATTTAGATTACCAACATTTAATTAGAAATGGTTTTAGATATTAAAAATATACGAAAGGGAAATTACAAAATAAGCAAAAATAAATATATTAAATATAACATTATCTATATGTGTATATACAAAGAACAAGGTCATTGTTCTTTGCAATCATATGTTTGATAGTAAAAAATAAAAATCATTTTAATATTTTTTTTATATAAAACGATGTCATAAGTACAATGCTCTTGAAAAAAGAATTATATAAGTATATATATTTTGTAATGTGATATTACAACAATTACAAAAATTATTTTTTCTACTTCGTTATTCGATATGGTCGTTATAAATTATGGTCTTAGATAATATTGTTTAGTTAAATAAGTATAAAATATATAAAATAGCGGTAGCAAAATGAAATATTACAAATAATTTACTGAAAAATAATGAGATGGCAATCATCGCAATTGACTCACTCTCAAATTACAAATAAATCGAATTTTTTTAAAAAAAATATATAACAGATGAAAAAGTTAAAAGAGTTAATTAGTCAATTGAAATTGAGGAAAGAGAGTTTCTCCAAAAATCCCAATAGAAAATTTTCAAATAAATTTTTATTAAATACTGTAACGATATTAAAAGAATCGAATAAAGTATACATAAATATAGTAAAAGATTTGGACATAGGAGACGAATCTGTAAAATTATTAATTGACACATACAAGAAATACTACAATTTAGTAGAAGATTTTGTGGGGAAACAACAATTAAAAATATTAGAAGAAACTACTAACTCGGAGGACAATTCGGAAGACGAAACAGAGCAAATCATGGCTAGCTTTGACTTATATCAGTCAATGAAAATTGTCCCAGAATTCAAAGGCAAAAATAGCGAGTTAGAAAATTTCTTAAATATAGTGGAATTAGTTTCCGACTCGTTAAAAGACGACACGGAAAGAGAAAAATTACTAAAATTTATTTGGACGATTAAAATAAATACAATTGTGAAATTAAAAATAAACAACAACGGAATACCAAAATGTTTACAAGAATTAAAAAACTCTTTAACCAACGGATGTCCGAATGAGGATACGGTGCAGACGTTGCATAGCCAGTTATCTCGTATTTCCCAAAATGGTTCAAATATCGATGTTTATATTTCAAAAATTGAGTCGATAATTTTAAAATTAAACAGATTAAATAAGGAAACAGTAGGTGGCGACGCCAATACTATTGAAAAAATGAATGATCAATTAGCTTTGAACATTTTTAAAGAAGGTTTAGATGAACCTCGGAAATCTTTTATAGTAGCTGCTAGGCCTACATCTCTTACAGAAGCAACTAAACTTGCAAAAGAAATGGAAGCCGCCAGCAAAACTTCCAATATTGCTTCATCAAATATCAATTTTATGAAATTAAACAAAGACATTTTTTGGGCACAAATAGGAATAATAAACAAAAACATTATTACAGTTACAATAAAAAAAGTATAGAAACTAAAAATAACAGTAACAATTCAAGATATTCGAATCGAAACCAACAAAATAGATTTTACGTACCAAATAAATACACTCCAAAATTTAACTATCAAAGTCAACACAGTCAAAAAAATAATGGTGCATATTCTAAAGGTTATTATAATAATCAAAAATTCCCAAATTATAATAACAATTACCAAAACCAGCGTTATCAAAATACACCTGGTACATATCGAACCGGTAAAACTTATTACATTAACAGTAACGAGTCAAAAAACGGGGTTACTTTCCCGCAGGGGAAAGACACAACTGTTCAAGGGTTGGAGCAAGATTTCCAGAACCTGAATATGTAACAGAATATAGTTTCAAATTGTATAATATATCTTCTAAATTAAACAATTATATTGAAGTATACACTTCACCGAATCTAAATACAAAACTGAATTTTCTGATTGATACAGGATCAGATATATCACTAATAAAATTAAACAAATGTGATAAGAACATAGAAATTAATACTAATCAACGTTGTAGGATAACAGGTATTACTGAGAATGAAAGCTATGCATTAGGTACAACAAACACTAATTTTATATTAGACAATAATAATTTTAATCAAGAGCTACACATCGTGGCGAATGATTTTTCAATTCCAACTGATGGAATATTGGGTAGAAACTTTTTAAATAAATATTGTTTCAAGATAGATTATGAAAACTATATATTATCGACAAAACTAAATGAAAATTACATCGAAGTACCACTTATAGTTCATGAAACTGAACATAATGATATTTTTATTCCCGCTAGATCTGAGATTATTTGTGCAATAAATATTGCTAGGGAATCTGAACTCATTATAGAAAAACAAGAACTGCAACCAGGTATATTCATTGGTAGTAGCGTAATACCAAGTAAGGGTATAGCACACGCTAGATTTTTAAATAGTACTGAAAAAGATGTAGTGATAAAGAATTTTAAACCAAAAACTTCAGAGTTGCACAAAAATACATGCAACATCTCTTCTCAAAAAAACCAAGTTAACAGAATAAAAAACTTAGAAAAAACTTTAAAAATAGATGGATTGGATACAGAGGCCAACAATGGAATATTAAATATATGTAAACAATATAACGATATATTTTTATTAGAAGGAGATATTTTGTCAGTAAACAATTTTTATAGACAAAGTATTATAACTACGGAACATACTCCTGTTTACACCAAAAATTATAGGCAACCATATAATCAAAAGGTTGAAATAAATTCGCAAATATCAAAGTTATTAGAGAATAAAATCATAGAACCGTCTGTTAGTCCTTATAATTCACCTATCTTATTGGTACCCAAAAAGGACCAGGACAACTCAAAACAATGGAGACTAGTGGTTGACTTCCGAAGGCTTAACAATGTTGTAATAAATGATAAATTTCCACTTACTCGATTGGAGGATATCTTAGACCAATTAGGGAGAGCGAAATATTTTTCTACGCTCGACTTATCCAATTCTTTTCATCAAATTGAACTGGATGAAGAATCAAGACCACTTACTGCTTTTTCGAGCGACCAGGGTCATTATCAATTCAAAAGACTTCCTTTCGGATTAAAAATTTCTTCTAATTCTTTTCAAAGAATGTTGTCAATTGCCCTTTCCGGACTAAAAAGTCAAGCATTTCTATATGTAGACGATATTATAGTACATGGTTGTTCAATTAACCATCACAATAAAAACTTAGTATCAACTTTTGAATGTTTAAGAAAATACAATCTTAAACTAAACCCTAGGAAATGTAATTTTCTAAAAAATGAAGTTGTATATTTAGGACATTTAATAACAGATAAAGGTATCAAAACAGATCCTTCTAAATTTGACAAAATCAAAAATTATCCCATTCCAAAAAATGCAGATGAAGTGCATCGTTTCACAGCTTTATGTAATTACTATCGTAAATTTGTACCTAATTTTGCAAAAATTGCAAAACCTCTATATTCGCTTCAAAAGAAAAAAGTTCCGTTTAATTGGTCAATAGAATGCGAAATTGCATTCAAAGATTTGAAGCAACGATTGATAAATGCTCCAGTGTTACAGTATCCAAATTGGGATAAAGAATTTGTATTAACGACCGATGCGAGTAATTATGCATACGGCGCAGTGTTGTCGCAAGGTGAGATTGGGAAAGATCTTCCAATTGCCTATGCAAGTAAAAATCATGACAAGAGTGAGATAAACAAAGATATTTTACAAAAAGAGCTTCTCGCAATTCATTGGGCGATCAATTACTTTAGGCCTTACCTGTACGGTAGAAAGTTTAAGGTCATAGCTGACCACAGGCCACTGGTAAGTTTATTTACAGACAACAAACCAAACACAAAAATGACAAGGGTGCGTCAAAGTTTATGTGAATATGAGTATGAAATTGTATATCGGAAAGGTACACTGAATGTGGTAGCGGACGCGTTATCACGTATAAAGTGGGATTCTGATATGCTCAAGGCATTAATACAAAAAAAGACGCTGATGTTAAAGTCATAACTAGGTCAATGACAAAGAAATCTCAAAATAATAATGAAAATATACATATAGATAAAAATGAAATAAAAGAATTGAAGCCTGATCAACTTCATATTTGGGAAAGTACATCATACAATGATGTGAAACATAAAAAAAAATTAAAATTTGTAATAAATAACGGTTTAATGAAGGTGCGAAATGAAAATAATGAAATAATAATTACACTTAACGAAACTCTACCAGAATTAGATTTGGTATTTGAGATGTTAATAGGTGCGATGAAAAGAAACCAAATCAAGGAATTATCCATGGATATAAATGATAATATTTTCAAATATATAACGCGCGAAAAATTTAAAAAATTATATCAGAATGTATGCGAAAATCTAGATAAACGCAAAGATAAATTAAAAATAATAATGTATGAAGCACCGAAAATTTTGGAAAATGAAGATGAAATAAATAAAATAATTAAATTATATCATGACAGTCCCATAGGAGGTCATGTTGGTACCCGCAGATTAATTAAAAAATTAAAACAAAAATATATATTTAAAAACATGAACAAAATTGTAACTAAATACGTAAGAAAGTGTGACATGTGTGCTAGGACTAAAATTAATAGACACAATAAAGAATTATTAGTAATTACAGATACTCCTGATAAAAGTTTTGAAGTAGTGGCAATCGATACAGTAGGTCCTCTCTTACCATCTAATAGTTTTAGGTATATATTAACTATTCAATGTGAACTAACAAAATATGTGGTAACAGTACCAATGAGGGATAAATCTGCAATCACTATCGCGAAAGCTTTAGTTGAACATTGTATTTTAGTATTTGGAAATTTTAAGAGCATAAAAACAGATTTAGGAACCGAATTCGTAAATGAAATATTCAATAATTTATGTAAGACATTGCAAATTGAGCATAGGACATCTACAGCTTATCATCATCAAACTTTAGGAACAATCGAAAGAAACCATCGTGTACTAAATGAGTATTTATTATGTTTTGCCAATAGTAATAATTGGGATGAATGGTTGAAATATTATGCATTCTGTTACAATACAACACCGCATACAGATACCAATTATACTCCTTTTGAATTAGTTTTTGGAAAAATTGCAAATTTACCAAACGATATCACAACGGTTACAAATAAGCTATATAATTATGAAGATTATGTAAAAGAATTTAAATATAGATTAGGAATAGCGAATCAAAAAGCACACGAAATGTTAAAAATAGCAAAAATGAAAAGACAAGAAATGTCAAAGAATAATTGTACCAATAACGAATTTAAAGTAGGGCAATGGGTATTAATACGAAACACAGATAGAAGAAAGTATGAGAACCCATATAATGGTCCATATAAAATAATTGAAATAAACAATGTTAATATAATGATAGAAATAAATAAAAAAAACAAATGGATACATAAGGATAGAATAAAATCCTATGATTGTAATACTTAAAATTTTAGAATATTATAAAAAATTTATAATAAGACACAAAAGTTAGTATTATATAATTATTAATTAAGTAGTAATTTTATAATGATTGTAATAGATAATAAGTATGTTATAAAAAAAAAAAAAAAAAATATATATATATATATATATATATAGAATATACATATATTTTTTTTTTCCTTAAAGGCCGGGGGTGTAATACATGCATACCACCCTGTATGGCATATACAATACTTTACATAAATTAGCATTTCCCAATAAGTTAAATTGCATTTACCAATAAATTAAATTAGCTTAAACTGCAATTAAATATTAATATTTCAATTAACAAAAAGTGATGACAAAAAAGGTAATTGTACGAGGTACAATGTACTGAAGAACGCTGACGGGTTTTTTGTATAAATCGAGCGTTCACCAAAATTATAAATGAATAATGGAATATAGAATTAGAGTGGAAGCAGAGCAGGTGTGAAGAATAAAAAATGTAAACTAAAGTGTAAAATAAAGTAGAACTAAGTATGTTATAAATCCCGTGTCTTTTATTAATGAAGTGAATAAAAAACCAATAGAAACTTTACACGAGTTTTGCTTTCATTCCCACGATTGTAATAGTTGAAGTCATTATAGCTTCGTGTAACAACTGTTGCATATTTGTATTAAAGAAAAATGAAAAATCAAGTCTACAGGACTTTCGACCTTAATTCCTCATTTAAGCTTCACGCAACAATCGCTGCAGTTTTTGCCCTTCACTCTTATGAATGAACTTATGTCTTTTTATAAGACTTTAAGACCTTTTAGAACAAAATTTTGAATGCTTGTTATTCATGTGAGCAAATCCAGTCACCGACCATTTAGCCGTTTTCTATTAAATTACATGTCGAGGACGACTTCTGTGGTACAAAAATGTTCATGATTAAATAAAAAAAACCCAGGCTTTTAACCCTTCACCTTAAAATTCTGTAGCATAAACTTGTTATGTCAACATTTAAAATGTTAAAATGTTTTTCAAATTAATTAAAATATTGCCACGGAACCGTTTGAATTCACTGATATGATTTGGCAACATAAGTATCAGTTTGCTATCACAAACGAATAAAATGTGGTCAGCCGTTTCTGAGCTACAATCGCAACTGCGAATTTTCTATGTCCCGATAGCATTTGCGTAAATGGAACACGAAGAGAAACTTTATTCTGTATCGTTTTTTTGCTATATTTGTCATGTAACTTGGAATACGTAGTTCTCCCGTTCAACCCCTTTTGAGCTTATTCTCATTTAATTTCCTAGAAATGTAACATTTTCGTAACTAACCTCTTGCTGTTTCTTTATTTTGTAACTAGTCAATCGCTCAAACAACAATATATCGATTGGGATGACTTAAGCTAGGGCTGTGACCGCTTCGGTTGAAACTGTCATATACGCCTTAGTAAAACCTTTATGCTTTACTTTCTATGGTGGCAGTTTATTCTATCCGTCCATACAGCGCAGCAATCAATCATGGATGAAACCATTCGGTCGTCGTATATTTTAGCCAAGCTACTTTGATTCAAGCCCCCACCATCCTTTGGTTAATTTTTTCAATATAACGATTGTGTCTTTACTCTCTGTAAATCGTTTGATGTGCGATACACCGAGTAACTAAACCGCCACTAACACCTACCAAAGGTTCCTATCGTCAATCATAGCGGTCTTGGAAGAAGATGGCTCCAGTTTGTTGCTCTAGCACCAATTAACCATCCCGCCAATAGCATTCTGCGATTTTTACTGAATGCTCAGTCTTAAATTGCCGGCAAAAGGATATCCTTTATTTACGCTTTTAGAAAGCATGCCATAATTTGATACAACAGTTGCTGATTTGTCAGAGGAGCAGGTGTTAATGTTAAAAATTAAATGGGCAGTCCATTTTCCGTAACTCTTGCACTACATAATAGGCCAGACAGATTATCAAACGCCCCAAATATAGGAATACTCCTTAAACGTATATTTGCTTTGATTCTTTTACTATGTTGACCATTGGCGCCATAGCGTTCTCTGTGGACCTATTTTCTCTGAAAACGAACTAACGAACAATAACAACAACGTTATATCTTCCGCTGCTTTGGAATATGTTCATCCGTCAGCCAGTAATCAAATTCTAATGTATTTCGGGGTTATTTCTATTATTTTGAAACACTTTCTTTATCCATATAAATAAATTCAGGAAAATTGGTCTAATTATTGACCAAGATATCTATATTACCTCTACCTCGATGTTGTCTAGGCCTGGCGCTTCACATTTTTTTCATATGAAACAATTACAATCAAGGTTTCATCTCATGTGACTGTTTCCTCGCCATCATCAGAAAAAAGAGTATTCAGTAGACATTTAGTAGTATCTTCTTAACATGTGGTGACGTGACCACCACCGCCTATATACCGATTTACCAAGTACATCAAGGTTTTTAATTTTTTCTGTGCTGAATTTATATACAAAGCCCCACGGTTCTGCATTAACTTGTTAATTTGTTTATTATCATCGACTCCAGTGATAATACGTGCGGACGTAGCAATTCCACCTATTCTACCTTGTACTACAATAACATTTGCATTTTGCATATTTAGCTGTACAATTAGCTCTGTTTCGTTAGACGGACCTTCTAGCGGAAGTGAATGACCAGAGTCACAGCAGAGGCAACAGATTTCTATCTCTATCTACATTGTAGATGATAATGCGAGTCAACTATTGAGTTGATAGCTTTGCTTCCTAGACGAACTTTCAATTAGCCTTTGTTATTCAGAAAGGATTCCAGGGCACGTATTCTTGAAATCGGTGGTTATTTCCGTCTGCGGATTATAATTTGCATTAAAATTTTTTATATTATTCGAATTTTTCGCCGGCTACTTTAATCGTTTTTTCAAATTTGCTTGCAAGTGTTCCATTATTTATCAATGCAGATTTATTCCCCCAAATAATAGAAAACTTGCAAGCAAATTTGAAAAAACGATTAAGGTCGAAACAAATTAAGGTCTTCTGACCTTACAGTTTCGATCAGCACTCCTTTTTCACGAATACCGCGTTTTTCTGCAATCTTGTTTTCTGCTGAGTTAATTATTTCCCGTAACGTTTCCTCACTTCGTTACTGTTTGCAAAGATAGTAGTGTAATCTAACAATCATTTATCATAAATAAGTAAAGGATTCAATGGGACGGCGAAAGTTCACTCATATTTTTTTTTTGCAAATAACCAGAGCTTTCTAATGGAAATCTACTAAATATTGAGCTTAAAGCTAAATTAATCATTTCCACGAAATTTATTTTGCGGTTTATCTATATTTACTTTGCTGATGCTTCCTGTTTTTTTTTTTTAATTTCAGATTAGTGAATGATTGGTCCTTTCAATCCTAGCCAGGTCCTAAGGCTGCTGGAAGATGCATATTGCAACTGGATGTGGCATGTCGGGGGTGGGAATGATATCGCTTTCTTCCATTTTTCAATTATCTTTTTTGGCTGTTCCCATGCGGTCATGCAAGTTTGTAAGTTACTTAGCATTAACTCAAGCGCAACAGTTGCTGGACGTTGTTGCGGAAGTTGTTGACACATTACCTCTCTTTGCAGCAGACGCAGCTCTTTTGTCTTATAACCTCCTCGCCGAGGATTGGAGTGCTACAAAGAGATGCTTGTCATTACATTATGCTGAAAGAGAGACGTTAGGACTCTTGAATATCAACTGGGAAGCGTAATCCAAAGAAATAAAAGTATTGGTGAATTCTATTACAAAATTACAGTACAATGAATTACAGTGCGGATACCACGACGGTCCTTATCGACACATACAGGAATAGAGCACTGGACGTTTTTATTACAGGGCAAAATGGGGACATATCGAAAATAGACAGGAACAATAATATCCTGACCATAAAACCGGCCATAAAGATCCATCTAATAGCAAAAACATCTACTCTACTAAATAATATTGAAATACGTGACCAACACATGGAGGAAACAAGCAAGGCTAACCTACGATCAATCATCACCAAATTCGCACCACTCATCGAGACCGATGAACATATACGAAAACCAACCCTTACCCCATCAATATGAGGAAAGAAGTAGAAAAACAAATAGAAATGCAGAGGAGTTGCATCTGTATGAGAATTACTTAAGCCCAAAACCACTTTTGTCTTTGAGGTCTTTTAAAACTATACGGTATCATAATTCTTCAAAATATTTTATTGTTTTTTTTTATTTAATTTAACAAAATTCGGATCAAATTGATGAAAATCAAGACACTTTTCCATGCGTTTGAACCAATGTTTGAACCTCTTTTCCACTTCGGTTGAGGTACCTTCTAAACATGCATTTTGAACGCATCAAGCGCTTGTTCAGACCTCGCAATTTATTTTTGAGTCGCGTTAATAAACAGAAGTCATTGGGTACCAAATCAGGACTTTACCCATTCCATCGATGTTTTAACCTCTCAAATATTTAGTTGTTTGTGCCGATGTGTGAGAGCTCGCATTGTCGTGGTGAAGAATGATCCGTCGTCGGCGGTTAGTTTTGCTTATTTCGCCGAAGGCTTCTGGCATACAAATGGTTGTTGCACCGCATGGTAAGGTTGTAACATGTCCAGTTTTTCAGAAAAACAAGCGACCATTTCCTTCGAAGTGCTTCGCATGCGATCAACTTTTGTTGGATTCGGCTCACATTGGCACATCCATATCGTCTACTGCTGTTTGGTTGTTGCCTCATAGGCATAAACACAAGATTCGTCACATGTAACGATGTTATAGGCATGTTTTGCATCGTAATAATGCCCAGGGACGTCTCAATCTCACGATAAGTCACGTACATGGCCATCTTGCAGTATCCGTTCATGCACAGCAACGATGTTGAACAACCGATTTTGGACTACCTTCACAAAATTCGTCAGTGAGCGAGCTTCAGCCACAATTGAATATTGAATTCTGTAAACCAACGTTAAACACTGGTTGCTACTGCTTGATCGCCAAAAGTTAAATTATGTTCATCAATGCACTGCTGTGAATTTAATCCACGCCGAAAGTCGTAAAAAATAATCGCACGAAAATGTTGGCGATTTTTTCCATTTTTGCACAGACATGAAATTTTGAAATCACTAAAAAATAATAAAAAAAAAATAGCGGCGGTATAAAAAAACCTTCTGAATAAATATACCGTCTAAAATGTCAAACTTTATGATAGAAACTTCAGTTACCAGATGGCAGCAGGAACAAAATCATATATTTACTAGCTGATGCCCGCAACTTCTTCCGCATGGTTTACTATTTTAAAAATATATTTTATTTACATAAGGAAACCCTTCAAATAATAAATTTTAAATAAAAAAAATGAGCTGGTTTGGCCCACACCTCACTTTCATTTACGACATATCACACTTAATTTCTATAGCAAAAATAGAACCTACCGGATTTGTGATAAAAATGACTTGTATAATCAAAAATCATCGTTTTTGGTTAAATTTCAGAAAACCAACCCTTGGTTGAAAATTAAAATCCTTCATTGCAAAAATTAAAAATTCTCCTACGGAAGCTGCACCTTCTGGTATACAGATTTCCGTCACATTTCACATGGATCTCTAAAATTATAAAAGAAGGTTTTGTATAAAGTTTTTTTTCCGAATAGTCAAAATCCGCATGGTCTCTAGAGATGCCAAATTTTGGTGAAAGATTTTTTATATCAAAACTCGCCATTTCCGCTAAAGTTTAAAAAATTTTCTGAACTAATTTTGTTTAAATTTAATTTACAATCGTTTTATTTTAATCTTTTAAAATGTTTATCAAAATATTTGCAAAAACATAAAAGCTCCGGTGGATATTGCCACTTCCGGTAGACCGCTTTTGACCAAATATCACTGGAATATCCAAATTTCTGGAAAAAGCATACGCATGAAGCTTTACTAAGATAAATCAATTCGTCTGGGCTGCACGGAGCCGCATTTATGTTGAAAAAAGACCTTTTGTCGAAAATAGTAATTTCCGGTAAAATTTTGGAAAATTGATCTGACCGATATTGTTCCAAATTTATTTTAAAATCTGCTAGTTCATAATCGTTTTTATCGTAAATGCTTTACTTTTCAAAATATTTACAAAAAAAAAACGTAAAAGTTCCTATGAAAGCCGTCACTTCCGTTTGAAAAACGAAAAAGCTCCTATAGAAGTTGCCACTTCCTTTGCTCTTTTTTTCTCAAAAATTCACTGGGATCTCCCAATTTGTGGAAAAAGCTTAGGTATGAAGTTTCATCCCGATCAATTAGTTCATCTGGTCTGTACAGACAGATTTGTGTTAAAAAACGTTTGTTTTTTTTTCAACAAATTCGTCATTTCCAGCTAATTTTTGGAAATGTGATTCTTTCCGACCTTGTTACAAATTTTTCGCATGTTTTAATACGTAGTCGGTTTTCTCGTAAATATTCAAAATGTTTGGAAAAAGCCAAAAAGCTCCTATCGACGCTGCCAGTTTCGGGGACCAATTTCGGCCAAAAATCACTGGAATCTCCCAATTTATGAAAAAAGATTAAATATGAAGTTTTCACCCCCCGATCTGAGCTGTACAGAGCTGACTTTTTGTTGAAAACCAGTTTTTGTCGAAAATAATAATTTCCGTTTAAATGTTGGAAAATGGAGGTGAGGAAATGCTCCTACGGAAGGTGCCCCTTTTGGTGGAAAAACGAAGGATACTATGTAAGCTGTCACTTTTGGTAGACCGATTTCGTAGAAGAAAGTAAAATACTGTTTACAAAATTTCTTTACAAACAATGTTTGGTATTTTTCCATCAGTAGTCAACTTTCATGTAGTAAAGCGCATTTAGCGTCTGCGCCAGCGATTTGTTAATTTTCATAGCGAAACAAACGCTTATATGAAATTGTATTCGTTTGAGAAACGGAAAATTATTGAAATAAAAGGTAAAATACCGTGTCACCTGCGCAATATCCCATGTTAGAATTCCATCCTGTATTCGATTCTTTTTGTAATTTGATCACTTTAAGTCTATTTCTGTTGCATAATATTGGGGGCTTTAAGTTTCGCAAAACCTTATTCAGGACACCGACTTTAGGTGCGATTCGATTTTCAGAAAGACCTTTTACAGTGAGGGAAGTTAGTAATTCTACCGGACAATTAGTAAGATCAACTTGATCGACTACAGTGTTTGTTAATTGCAGCCGCTTGGTTGTTTTTAAGCGCTAAAATAGCTCGTTCAACATAGCTATGTCTTCGTATATTAAAAGAATGATTTCCTCTAATACGTGAGTGTTAGACGCAATTTTCGAATCTTGGACCATAGAACGGAGCCTTTTAGTGAGCTGTTTATCTCGTCAGCCCTAGTACCTTTAGTAACTATAGGTAGTTTGTCATAAATTGCCACAAAAGAGAACTGTGATCTTACCCGCAATCTGGTTATTTCTACGAATGTCCTGCATGGTTCGATCTACAGCTGGAAATGAGATGGCTGTACGATCAAGAAAATACTTGGCCATGGTACATTCGTCCACACTAATAGACAGCAAGCTTAAAACACCTTTATACTTTGTCGCTATTACATGTTACTGCGCAAATAGGAGTTTCGTTGCTGTCTAAGTCCATAGTGATCTTAAACTTTGTGTACGCTGTTTTGTCGCCAGATAGCAGTGTAGCAGCAATCACGGAAGATATTCCATCAACTACTAATTTTCTTGTCCTTACACCCCTGCCAGGATAGCTGCAGGAGCGAGAGTTTTTCCAGTTCCACAAAGAGCCTAAAGTCCTTAAGAAATGTTCCGACAAATGATGCTAATATTTGTCCCATAACTCAAGTGGGTACGAAAGCCCATAGAATACCAACATGACAGGGAACAAAATCCTCTTGCAACTGGGGCTTTTGCTGATGCTCTCCTCCTTGAGAGTTTCAAAACTTGTAATAAAGTATTTTTAGCATAAAAAATTGTAACCTTGAAATTTTTGCAGATTTACCGTTTGCTATATCGCCGAAGTCAAATAAAAAAGTTTCTAAAAAATATCTGTGCGTGTGTGTGCGTATGTACGTGGTGTCGTGCAGACTAAATGTATGTGTCACCTATGTGATCAGGATGGAATTTCATACTTCACCTTTTTTCATTGATTGGGGGATCTCAGCGATTTTGACCAAAATCAGTGCCAGCCTCCGGAAACAGAGAAAAACGGTTATGAACTTAGAGATTCTAAATTAATTTTGCAACAATACCGGTCCCGATCAGTTTTCAAAAAATTTAAGCAGAAAGTACGGTTATACTCAAAAAACAGTTTTTAAGTAAACAGTTAGTCCCTGAAAAGCCCATACGTATTGATTAATCGGGATTAAACTTCATACTTAAACTTTTTCTATAAAATTGGAGAACCCAGTGATTTTGGTTGAAATCGGTTCAACGGAAGTGATAGCTTCCATAAGAGTTTTTTCGTTTTTACAAATATCTTGAAAAGTACGCGGGTCAATCAATAAATAGGAATGAAGCTAGGAATGAAGACGCAAGCTTTTAAATTTTTATTTTTTTATTCTTCAACGTAATCTCATTTTAGGTCGATACACTTTTCCCAACGTTTCTGCCATTTTTTTAACCCCTCCAAAAAATACGATTTCTCAATCTCTTCAAAATACGCTTCTGTTTCGGCGATACCCTCTTCATTTGGGCTGATTTTTCCCCCCGCAAGCCACATTTTCGTGTTGGGGAACAATCAGAAATCACAGGGAGCCATGTCGGGCGAATATGATGGGTGCAGCAGTAATTCGTAGTGCAGTTTATGCCATTTGACCGCCAAAATTTCTTCGGTAACACCTTCTGCCAGCCGCTCACCATCAAAAACGTATGCACGACCACGTTTAAACTCGTTGAGCCAATATCTCGGCTGTAGATGGTGAAGGATCCCCATAGACAGCATTCAACATCGCTTTTATTTCTATGCATGTTTTTCCACCCAAAATTGCTCTTTTTCAATTTTATTGAGAAACACGGGTGATATAACTGACTTAAAAATAAAATCTAACCTGTGAACTAGACTGAAATTTAGTATGGTGACGTTTAACAGATGTCAGTACACGATGGTAATGTCAACTTTCCTAAACAACGCCACCTGTATTCAAACACGGGTACTTATAGGTCGACCCCCCGTAAAAGTAAGAAAATTACAAATTAAATTTCAAACAAAATTAGTTGAGGTCATATTTTAAAGATCCATGCGAAATGTGATGGACATCTGTGAATCAGAAGTGGCAGCTTTTACAATTTTATTTTTGGAATGAGGATAAAGTTTTTTAACAAGCATGGATCTTGTTGATTTTGGCTGAAAAATTAACTTTAAGATATATAGTTCGTGAAAAGTGTACCCATAAAGAGGTATAGGAGTGCTTTGTAAACAAACAAATATAAATTCTAAAAATTATCAACATCCGAAATTTAGCTTGTCATGTAGAAGTATAAATTTATAAAGACGTATCCTTTATAAAATACTGCTACTCTTAGACATCTCAATTATTTTATCTTTTCTAAAATCGAACTAAACGTTTTTAAGTCTTATTCTAGCAATAACAATTAATAAAACGAATTTAAAGCCTTGATTGTATTTTATGTCACGTAAACGATAAATTTACGATACAGAATAGGCGAATACGCCATTAAGTACGAGTATAGAGAGAGAGAGCGACATGTAATTAAAACAATTAATTCCAAACAACAGCAAATCCCAAAATGCTATAAAAATAATTTGTATGTTAACATTTTTATGCAATTTCTTCATCGCATGCTATAACCGTTTATTAAGCCCATGGTAGATATATCGATCGTTAATGTATCCTGCACAAATATATAGACTTTAACTGCTTCCTATACCAACTCTCATCGTGTTGAATTTTCATTTCGATTTTTTTTTTTTTTTTTTTTTTTTTCGTCTTCCTATAAATTTAATCTTAACGATTTGCGGTTTTTTTTATTCGTCTGTAATTTATGCGATTTCATGTATCGATAGTGCGAGCACAACACACAAATAAAAATTAAACGGAACCCATTAGAACACAATTCCTAAGACATAAAATCTGATTAATTGTTGATAACAAACAGACAACACACAAGAAAGTGTTAAAATGTTTTTTTTTTTGAGGTTGAGATAAAAACGGTTTGTATGTTGGTTCTGCGCGTTTAATTTAAGAGTGTTTTTCGATAACTTACAACGGAGATAAGATTTAAATTATTGTATGTGTGTTTGTCATGGTTATGTAAAGGAGGCTAGACTAATATATTTTATTTAAATGTAATATGTATTGGTTGGTGTTAGGGGCCATAAATATTTTTTACTAGTTTTTCATGTTCTTATCTTGTATTCCAGAATGAAATGGAAATGCATTAATTTGAAAAATTATTTTATGAGTTTGGTATTCGGTGTTTTGGATTACATTTGGGATATCTTGTTACTGGTTTTATTTTAATCGTTTTAGTGCCTTCGGCTTTATGAACGTTGTTAAATGGTTTTACACCTTTAAATATATTTATATTGTTCTTCTGTTGAAAGGGAATGGCGAGGAAGTATAAAATGGACCGCTTTTTGGTGCAATAATATTTGAAACTATTTTAGGAATTTGGTTTAAATTTAGGAAAAATTATTTATGGATTGCGGAATGCCAAAAATGTTATTAAAAAATCGATATGGCGATCGTTTTTCTTAATTAATTTAATTTTTGTAATGTGTGTAATTATAAAGTAAGTAAAGACTTTACGTCGAGCTAAAGTTAAAAAAATTATTTGCATTAATTATGCATGCGCATATATTTTGTTGACTTGCGAATTTTATTCATGTGGCACAATGGACTCATTTAATATTTTATCTGATTATATGCTTTTGATGTTTTAACTCTTCCCGTCTAAAAATCCTCGTCTCGTGGATGTTCTTCAAAAATTTAGATGTATGGGTTGAGGTCCGATTGGCTCCGGATTGCTTGTTTTTTTCTGATGGAAACATAATCGTCCGTTTCCTTCGTAGTCTGAATGAGCGTCAGAGTTAGGATAATAATTATAATAGTTGTTTTTGTTATAATTCCAGTGTCCACTGTTTCATTCTGGTATTGAATCAGATAACTTCGTTTTGAATGCTTGTTTGATTTGGTGCAGGCCAAAATTCCGTCAAAATTACTTGAGAAAATGTAATATTCGTTTAACGGTTCAATAATTTCGTTCTCATTGATGGAAAATTCACATCCAGCGTTTAAACCTTTCATCAGCTGGCTAATGGCCAGTGGTTCTCTCTTATCTCTTGTAGATGATTCGGTTCACATATGATGACCTCTCTTATTTCGTGACATTGTCTAATTATGCCATTTTTGGGTTATTAGGATATCGTCATACTCTAAATAAACCTGCTTGTTATCCCTGATGGTTGATCTTATCTGGATATGGTGGAACTCTTCCTTGATGGTCTTCGGCCGGTTCTGCATACTCTATAGCTTCTATCGCGTTCGTTTGTGTGAGGTAATGTTTCTATTTCAGTTATCAGTCGATTAATCTCAGCTTTCTCTAGCCGATTTGAATTTATTATGTTTGCTTTAGCAAGTTGTACTGCCCTCACAATTTCTTTTACATCCACTTTGGCCAACAAGAGACGGTTAGACATTGTTTGTTGGATGACCTCGTTAGTGCCATTTTCTAGTTGTAATAGAATCTTATTGTGTTGACTTATAATTTAGTGTATTTTTTGCGTAACTGCGATGTTAATTTTATACTGTTCATTATTATTTTCAATTATCCTATCTCGATTTCTTAGGATTTCGTTCCAATCGGTAGCGTCTGGTGACCCAGCGATCCATTTCCAAAGTAAACCTAACCAGTCGATTGAACGTTAAACTTTCAATAGCCGCCCTTTGAGTTTATCTAGAAGTTTGTTCATCTCCCTGTATGATTTTAGAACATTCTCTGGAAAATAGCGGGGGTGTTCTTTAGGCCAAATGGCAGCCTGATAAACCCGTATTTTCCGTTCATAGTTGAGAATGCTGTTTTCGGGATATTGGATTCCTTCATTCTGATGTTGTGAAATTTTGACGTCAGATCTATAGTGGTGAAATATTTTGAATTGCCCAGACTAGCGATTGTGTTAGTGATAATTTTTTATAGTCGATCACCATACGATATTTTTTTTATCCCTGAGGCGTCTATTTTCTTTTCTACAACCCAAGTTGGTAAGTTGTAGGGGTTTTCGGATGGCCTTATGATGCCATCGTTTAGAAACTTAAGTTATGATAATAGATTTTTTACCTCAATCACTGAGTATTAAAAATATACGAATTCATTTACGGCAATATTTTGTACAATTTACGAGAGGGGCAGAATTCTGTCAGCTGTCTAAAGATAACTTACTACTAAATCTCCCCAACATTTGAATTTTACAAAAGTGTTCGAGCGATATCAAACTACATAGACAATTTCCTATATAATGTCTCACGATCATCCCAGCTTCGTATATGTGCATTGAGTCCATCATTATTTTAATTCCTTTAACTGCGCCATTCTATAATTTATACTGTTCAGTAAACATGAACATTTTTATTTTATTTTGAAAAACCTACATTTTAATATTTATTTAAAGTAATAAAAATAAAAATTACATTTATTTATTTATATTTTTAAAAGACGTATAAAATAATTTTTATGATTCCGAATGATATTGCATACGGCAACACACACTCCTCTCTTCGTATCGAATATATATGTATGCTGTAAAACCAGCGCAGAAATAACGTATGATGATGATGGTGAAACCCTCAGGAGATATCATTATAAAATTGACACCATCTCATAAATTGAACACAGAAATTTTATATGGATTACTTACCATACAGAATATTATTATTATGCTCGAGCATAAATATGTATACAACATATTATAAATTTGCTGCTGCCTTATACCATATACATATATATTTCTAATCCGTATTATGTTTACATATTTGGAGAACGATTTTTACAGTTGAATGCCAATAGAAAAATTTGATTGAAAATTATGTATTTTGAGAGGAGATTGGAAAATTATTTTTTGGTAATATGAATTTATAATTGGAATCAAATTTAATGATCCGCTATTTCTTGAATTACTCCGCGAGAACACGAAACCCCATGTGAAATTGGAAATATACGAAACATGATTAAAATCGCCCTCGGATACTGCACCCAATCGCTAAGTGTTTTAATGATAAATGATTTTAATTACGTTTTCATGACAAGAAGGATAATACAAAATTGCATTCTGCTCAGTGTTTCGTATTTCGCACGAAGTAAAAAAAAATAATAATAAAAATTGACTTACGTATTAAAGCAATGAGTAATGGTTCAAGGGAGTATATTACATCGGTACTTCAACCAATCAATTCGAAAACAGCAACCTCATCATCATTGTTCGTATATATATTACGATTTTCTAATCAAATTGACAAATTGATTTGTAACATGACCGCCACACATTTTGGTTTAGTCACGATGTTATGTACACTCGCGTAAATTCTGCCAAAGTATATGGTTGCGCCACGGCCTACCACCTCATTTCAACAATACAAAATACACAATGTATGTAGAGTGCATAAAGAAAATCGGAAAATTAAGATGTATAATACCAAAACGATTTATTTGCTGTTGTTGGATATAATTTATATTTTATCCATCAATCATGATTGATTCAATTGAGTCTTTATTGTCTTGGAATATTTTTTTTTTTGCTTTCTATCTCGCGTTTTATTTTATTATTATTTTTTTTATTTTTTGAAAGAAAACCAAACAAAAAACTTGGGAAAAAGAAATTTGAAAATAAATAAATCATGTTTGTGAACGGTGAAATTGCAGCAGGTTAATATAAAACAGCTCGTTTGTAATCGGTATTGTAATGGTGTGTTCCTCTTGGCATTTTGGTGTGGATGGATGTTATTAAGAAATTGCTTATTGTATTTGAATTTTCGTTTTGTATCGGATTTATTCATGCACTTCCTCAATCTTAAGTATGATTGATTGTATATTATTTTGACCTTCGTCCTAGAATTCATTTTAATATAAATTTTGATTGCACAATGCTCAATTTACTATCTTATCTGTTTAACAGTCTCTATGGAACACCTTGCTCAACATTTCAAAATTAGTACGTTTATTTTTAATTGTAATACCGTGGAAAAATCGAGACTATACAATTATTAGTCGTAGTCAACATTCCCGTAAAATTTACATTAATTCTTATACCTAGGTATAACATTAAACTAAGAATTTTTAAATATATATCAGGTCACAAGAATCATTTTGCAATATTTGCATTGTTAATAAATTACCAAGTTCGCTGATAATAGTGCTATAGATAGGTACAGTTTAGCCGTTACAATTCAAAAATTGTAGCGTTCCCATCCCTAGTCGCTTGGAGACATGAACCGTCCGGTTAACCGATCTACTCCAGCGCACTGTTACGTTCTTTTAAGACGTTGATCAGTTGTATTATGCCCGAAACTGTGGGAGTACTTCGGCACTCAGTAATTTTGGCAGTGGTAATTCATGTATGTTTGAGTTACCAAGCCACTTTCGTTTTAATGACTTGACCGTCATTTATGGCACTTCTTCTTAGGTGTTACATGAGCCCTCGCTTTTTGATTAGAATATCCACCGGGAGCACGCCGGCCAGAACCACAACAGCGTCTTTAGATACTGTCCGGTAGGCCTTTGTTACTCCTAGCAGAATATTTCTCTGAGCAATTTCCAATGATCTAATGTGGTGACAGTTTAACCTGTCACCTTTGTAAATTATTACAAGTGTATTGTGATTCAGTCCCCATCCCTCTCTTTACACTCTCGCCAATGAGTGGAATAGTTTCTTAGCGTTTTCACAGACTCTAAGAACGTGAGATGTTACGCTCATTCGTTCATCTAGGTCAACTCCTAGGTATCTATCGCTCGTGTTAAACACGATATTCCAGATTAGGGGACCTAGGATTGAATCCTGAGGACATCCTTTTGTAATTTGTTTTGTTACTGAACCATATTTGTCTCTGATTTCTGCGGTTCGGTTACTGAAGTAACTTTTAAAAACATTGATGATGTTTTCAGGGAGATTGTAATCTGATAAACTTGCGATGACACTAGACCACGTTAAGCTATCAAATGCTCCAGGAATGTCCAAGAATATACCCATAACATATTTTGAACTTTTGACAATGTTTGTTAGGCGGACAGGCTACGTTAGATTCTGTTCGATTCTTGGAGAGATACGAACTGCTAGTAACCTTTCTAGGAGTTTCCCCATGACAGGTAGCAACATGATTGGTCTATAAGACTTCGGAGAAAGTGGATCTCTATCCCCAGGACCCCTGGTTATAATCATTTCACCCTTTTTCACACCTTCGGGAAGTAGCAAATTTTTGGCAGCTGTTTAATAATTTTACTATGGAAGTCCCTATTATGGGCCAAACCAGTTGGATTATTTCAACGTTGAAGTTGTCAAGTCCAGAAGGTCTCTTCTCACGTAAATAGGGGGTCTTCAGCATCAGATATCCAACTATTGTTGGAGCGATCTCGCGCATTTCTGCTTGAGGCCCAGTAACGTCAGGTGTTTCGTCTGGCAGAAGTGAGTTTAGTAACTCCAAGCGTGTGTCATGCCACTCATCAGTAACGATAACGACTCCATTTGTCTTCCTGATGATGTTTAAGACTTCAAGTGGTCTTGCTTTGCCAGGGGCAAATTTGTTTACAAGTCCCCATGGGTCTTTATTCTCATGTTCTGTGACGTACCTTTTGAAACTACTTTGCTTAGCTATAAATACTTCGGGGAAGTATTTATTCCTAGCCGCTCTAAAGAGAGACAATTTCAACTCTTTTGCTATTTGGTTCCTCTCCTTCTGGTATGCTCTTCTGAGCTTGTGCATCGAAAATCTAAGTTTCTGTTACGTCTCTTTACCACTCTCTTCTTAGGAATTGAGTTATTGCAGACACTGGTTAACTGCGTTGAGATCAGCTCCACACGATCATCAATTTCGTCAATCGAGTTAATTTCAGGAAGTGCTTCTACACTGTCCCAAGAGCCGACCAGGTGTCTAGCAAATAGACCCCAATCAACTATCTTTATGGCAAATCTCGGAGTTTTGCTACTTGCAAGAGGATCATTCTGTGGCGCGTTTGATAGCTCAAACGTGATGACTCTATGGTCACTAGATGTCCAATTTGCTCTTACACACCACCCAACTATCGAACCCAGCAAGGCTCCGTTGACTATTGTTAAGTCAATATTGGAGTGCCCTTTAGACGAGAACGTCGTTGGGTGTCCCTGCAGCTTCATTATGAAAAGGTCATTCCTGGACACGAAGTCCTCTACTTTTCTTCCGTTTTCATCGGTTAAACAGTCATGCAACATTTTACTTCTAGCATTGAAGTCTCCGACGATCATTACCTTTTTCTGTTGACCCGATAGAGAGCCTACGAACGTTTCGGTTCACTATATTGGGCATATATTGAAAGTAAGTAGATTGAACCAATTTCCGATGATATTTCAACACATGTGCAGCGGCTATCACAAACCTGATTTAGCTTCACCATGTCCATGCCGACACTATGAATACTAATTGCAGCCTTTGGATTCTCAGAGCATCCTGTTGCTAATTTGGCTGTAGAAGGCATGCCGCTGATTTGACCGTTGACCGAGTGTGGCTCTTACAAACACAGAATATCAATGTCGTGGGTGGAAATGCTTTCACATATCTCTGATCCGACTAATTTAGCACCCTGCATGTTGAGGTGGGCGATTCGTAGGTTGCTTTTGCAATTTCTATATTATGACTAATCATCATGTTTAGTATTAAATCTCAGGCGTTGCACAGCATTTTTGTATGCGTTACATGAAACGCGACCTACTTGGTGGTCATTTCGTTTTTGCATTTCTTTGCAGGTTGCGCAGCTGGCGTAAATTAGCGTATCGCCAAAGAATTAAACACATTTTTTTATTTTCATTCGATATCATTTTCTATGCTGTACTATGGAATTGTTATTCCTTTCAAACTAGTTTGCCAATTAACCAGAAAACCTTAAGTATGAAGTTTTATAACCATCACTCAACGTGCTTTTACAGGCCAAAGTGGCCAAATTATGGTGAAATAAAAGTTTATTATCAAAAGTCGTTATTAAGCTTAAATTTTGACCAAATAATTTAAACCAGTCCTTGTTACAAATTTAATTTAGAAGTGTTTTGTTGTTAAACGATTTTTTCGCAGATACTATATCCATTTTCGGTCGACATCATATTTTATGAATAAAATTTAATTATGAAAATTCGTCAGTAAACCGGTCTGTGGGCAGGCAGGCAGACACCACTAGATCAAACTCACATCCAAAACTTATTTTGGAATCTTATCCTATGTTTAACATGCAAAGAAAGTTGTATATCAATCAGTTAAGGAATGGCTTAGGTTCATGAAAATTGACAATTTCCCCAAGGCATGCCATTAATTTATAATAGATTCCCATTTTCATAATTAATTTGAGTTTCATCCCTTTCGATTGAGATGACATAGCGGACCTCTATACAAATTTCTAAAAATCATGACCAATTGCAATCATTTCCTGATATTCGGAAATATCCTCTCTCAAATTTGTTTATCAAGATCGTCAGTCGATCTTTAAATAGTGACCCGAATCCTATTTGAGAATTTTTTTTAAAAATTTGTTCCACCAGAATAACCCTAAATGTATTTCCCAATATAAGAACTCACTCATTCCTGGTATTAGAAAACCTTTACAACCACAATTTTTAACTAAGTCGTTCGAGCCGAAAACAAAATAAAAATGAGTCCCGGGTCCCACCGAAATATTTCCTAAACAGGTTTTCTCGAAATTAAAACCCATCGAAATCGATTCCAGGCATTTTATTCTGAGGTATTCCCTAACTAATTTTTATCAAAATCGTGCTAGCCGAAAGAAAACTAAATAAAGAAACCCAGGCCGCATCGAACGACATCAAAATGATTTGAAGCGGAACAAAATGTTAAAAATAGACCAAGGTCAAAACATTAAGTAGATAGTAAATTTATCAAATTAATGTTGTTACTCATAACAACCAACATAGTTGGCGAAACAAAACGCCAGATATCAACTTGACGCAACATAGTACAAAATCGCGCAGCATAGTGCAACATCACGAAACTTGTTACACATGGCGCAATGTAGAACAATATCTAGCAACATTCCACAATATGATGCAACATTAAGCAACATGGGACACCATCAAGGAACATGGCGCAATATGACGCAGCATGATGAAACAATAAACAACAATACAATACAACAACAATAATGCAACATTGTAGCAATATCAAGCAATATCATCAAACATGGCGCAACATTGTGCAACATGACGTCCTGCCCAGAGGACCCCATAAATGTATTATCCAGGGATCCGAATTCCTCATAATCCTTTCCTTGCATTGAAAAACTATGTCCCGCCAAATTTGACCAAAATCATTCAAGCTACATAAAATGTTAAAAGATAAGGCCTTCTTTTGAGATCAACATGACGTCAGATAGTAGATCATCACACAACATTCCTCAACATAAATCAACATGGCACAACATCATGCAATATGGAGCAATATAGCCAAACATGATGCAACATCGCAACATGCTACAACTTGGTGCAACATAATGCAACGCGCAACATGGCGCGAGATGCTGCAACATAGCGTAACATCATGAGACATTGTGCAGCATCATGCATTGCAACATCATGCAACATGACGCAACATAGTGCACAATTACGCAACAAGGTGCGGTGCAACATGGCAGCCTATTCGAGAAATCTTAAATGAATTATGCAGAAATCAGAACTCGAAATAATCGTTTCCTTGTATTCAAAAATCCCACCCCACAGAGACAATTTTATTAAACAAAATGCAGGACCCATGCAGGAACATCAGGACCCACCACAATCGGTTTTTGGTTATCAAATTCACTCCCCTAGAAATTTTTATAAAAATCGTGGAAGCCGAAAAAGTTGAAGAAAGGTACCCAAGCCCCAACCAACGAACCTCTGAACTGATATTTCAGTAATTAGCACCCATCGTAATCGATTCCTGGCACTCAAAATCTGGCACTCCTTAGCCATTTTTATGAAAATCGTGCAAGCCGAGACAAATTAAAGCAAGAAGAGACTCGGAGCCCACTGTTCGACAATCTGAACGAATTTTCCCGAAATCTGGACCAATCGCAATCTTTTTCTGGCAAATTAAAACTCCTCTTCATTAATTTTTCGTCACACCTAAACCCATTCCTATAAAATCAGGACCCATAGCAATCGATTTCTGATACTCGAACAACTCGGTCAACCTGTTTCATCAAAGTCATTTGAGGTGAGAGAAAAATAAGAAAAAGGAACCCAGGCTCCATCGAATGATCTATAAACGAATTTTCCTGAAACTAAGACCCATTGCAATCAATTACCTTTTTTAGCAATTTTCATTTAAATCGTTTGAGCCGTTTTTGAAATCCTTCTGGTATATAGATGTCCATCACGTTTCGCATGGATCTACCAATTTACGGAAAAAGCTTATGAAGTTTTATTCCAAATAGTCAAACCACCTGGACTGTAGGGATGCCGAATTTTGGTCAATTAAAAGATTTTTTTTATCAAAACTCATCATTTCCGGAAAAATGTATGTAAACTAATTTTGCTTGAAGTTTAATTTACAATCGATTTTGTTTTTAAGCTTTGAAATATTCATCCTTCCTTCTGCAATAACGCAGATTAAAACTGATTATAATTTTATTTTTAGAGAAATTGAGAACTTGAAATGTCAAAACATAACACTAAAGAAAAATGTTTTAGGTTATATTTACTGCAGTCATATAAAAAAAAGTTCCTTTGAGCATCTACTAGTAAGTACTTGGGAGTAGTAAATTCATATATCTATCAAATCTATCAAATCTATCAAATCTATCAAATCTATCAAATCTATCAAATCTATCAAATCTATCACATCTATCAAATCTATCTAATCTATCTAATCTATCTAATCTATCTAATCTATCTAATCTATCTAATTTATCTAATCTATCTAATCTATCTAATCTATTTAATCTATCTAATCTATGTAATCTATCAAATCTATCAAATCTATCAAATCTATCAATCTATCGAATCTATCGAATCTATCTAATCTATCTAATAAATCTAATCTATCTAATCTATCTTATCTATCTAGCCAAGCAGTTAGGGGTCCTACAGAAGACTCACACTGCAGCCCAAGTCCCTTATTTAATTTTTTCGGCTCGCACGATTTTTATAAAAAAAAATTATAAAAAGTCGATTGCGATGTATTTTAATGTCGAAAAACTCCATTCAGAGGGTCTTCCAGGGGATTTGTCTACATTAAATTAATTTGAGGCTCGACTGATTTTGGTAAAATTTGCGGTGATGAGGGGTTTCTAATGCCAAGAATCTCAAAAACGAATTATCGCAGCTAACCGATATATGCTGACGACACAAATTAAGTTCTCTCTCTCTCTGGCACTATATCCCATCAAGGGATTTGGACGCCTCAAATGATGTTTCATAATCATATTTTCATTTCAGATAATGAGTGATTAATTCATTGATCCTAAACCAGCCGTGAAATTGTTTCCTTGTCACCACCGGGAATCGAACACGGGACCACCGGTCGCTGGAGCAAAAATGCTGACCACTTTGAAAACCGGGGCGGCGACAAATTAGGTTGCCTATCCTAAATCCTAATCATATTTTACCTTCATTAATTGTAAAATTAGAAAATAAATTTTGTTTGAAATGTTCGAAATTAAAAATAATATTTACAAAACTAAATCTACTAAAAACTTTTTTTGATGATATTGCCGAAAATAAATTTAAAATTTTAATTAATTTTCTGGAGATTTTCTGTAAAATAAATAATTCCAATTAAATATCCAATTGATATTGCAAAGTGGTTTTATACGGTATAAAATTGTGTTTGTACGATGATACGTTTGATTACTTGGCGCCTCCTCTACCGAACGAAATATTTATTTTATTTGCAATTTAAGATAAATAATTTATTATCGTTAATTTTAAATTAATATATTCTTAAACACTTTGTGTGTATAAAGGCGATTTGTAAAATTTGAATGCAAAATTTAATTTTATTCGTAGCTTGTGCCAAAAAACTTATATTACGTGATTCTGATATATTTGTATATGTAATTTTGTTTGAATTAAATTTCGATGTCATTGTATGAATATAAATGACCCTTCCTCCTGCTGTATAAAATGCTTAATTAAATGATATTGTTTGATTCGCAGTTGCAAACGACATATGAGATCATCACCCGGTATATATAGACAAAGCAAAATTAGGGCTACTACAGTAATAATTAGTTTCGACCCTAAAAATCAACACAATAACACAAAAATTCCCTGGCCTCGAAAAAAAGGGTTCAAACTCATTAATATCATTTACTGAGTGGCACGTATTAACAACAGCACAAAAAAGGTAAAACAAATAATTAAACGGGAGGATTGAAATTAGAAATCATAATGATCATTAACATCATCCGTTTATACGATGATGATGATGATGATGAACACACAACTTTTCTATATAAACAAATACCAAACTATACACACTACATGCAGCATCTTTGTTTAGGATCATAACCGACCGACACAAAAAAAAAATTAAAAAGAAAAGAAAACAAAACACATAAAAAGCTGGCACTGCTGGGAATGAGTATTGTTTTCATTTTCACTTCGAAATCCAAATAAACATCCAGAGATGGAAAATAATTTAAGTCCTTATAATTAATGCAGAATCACGTTCAATGTTTTATTTACTTTTCTTGAAATGAAAATTACTAAACCAAACCAAAAAAAAAAACTTTTCAATGACTTTGTGTTGTATTTGTGTACTATATATATATATATATATATATATATATATATATATATATATATATATATATATATATATATATATATATATATATATATATATATGTGTGTGTGTGTGTGTACAGGCTGTATACATGAAATACACGCTCACACATAAATTTAAACGCTTTTCTGGTAAAAACAAATATTGACATTTGACACAGTTTTTATATTTAGGAATTTATGTTATCTTTGGTACAATGAATATCCTGGTTTTCAAGTACATGAAATGTTTTTTGTTACGTGTTTGTTAATTTGGAATAATTTTACTGTGTCCTGTTTTACTGTGCGCACGTAATAAAACGCAGGTGAGATATTTTTATGGTTTATACCACGTAAATATTGACCAAGTAATTTATGTGTACGCGGTAGCCAATTACACACGATACTAACCAATCCATCTTCACACTGTCAAAAGTGCCCGCGTATATTTATTTTTACTGTGATGTCATAAATATTTAGAACACAGTATTTTAATGGTGATGAGTTTTTTCACATATAGAAATTTAATGATGTGATGAAAATTCAAAATATGTTAAACTACAAAATCGATTATTTGGGTTTTACCTTCATCTTCATGAGGTAATTGTGTGTGGAGTTAGCCCAGTATTTCATTCCAGAAAAAATGTTCATCAAACAATACGAATTATAAACCACCCCAGCATTTTTAAAATCATCCCAAAAAATTTCAAAATGACACGAAATATGATAACAATTGATCTAAAGTGTTTTACCTTCAAATATATTTAATAAAAATATGATAAGACAACCCGAGATTGGCACAATGACCTCATAACTTTATGGCTTATTCAGTTGATGCTGGAATTATTGATTTAAATTACTGGTATCGATGGCCTCTACTATCATAATAAATTCCAAGACCAACCTTATGTTTAAATTGGCACGATAGGCCCATATGTTAATGATCCTATTATTTTATGTATGAATTGTTGATTTAAAGTAATGGTTCGCCGGAATCACGAGTGTGGTGACTGATCTCCTCCGATTTCAAGACGGCATCAAATCCGCCATCCTAAATAAAATTCACACGATGATGTATACTGTTATGTTGAGATTTGCGCTATAGAAACCAGGGATGACATAATTTATTTAAAATATCCTTTTAAGATTTAAACGAATGATTCTCTGGAACCTTGTAGAGGTCATGACGTACCAAAATTAGAAGATATCAATGAAGACATTACAGATTCTTGGGAAGCATTAATTTAAATCCGAATGATGGTTTTAAAAATTATTTTACACTCCTAGCGCCACCTTTGTGAATATAGCTCAAATTTATATCCCCGAAAATCGAAAAATTTGCTTATGGCAATACCATTCAAGTTTATGTATACTATTGCGACATTTAATTAATAATTATAGCAATAAATCTAAATTCGAGTATAAATAAAAACACAAAAAGTTATAAAACGTGTAAATAAATAAAAAACAACTAAATTCTACTATCCAAAAAATATACTGACAGCGAAAATGAAAAATTACTTTACATCTTCCTCTTTTATCAAAATGCAATATTTTTACTGTCCGCCCAGAAAAACATTTGTATCATGATAGTTTTAGCTGTCATGACAGTAAATATTTTCGGGGCTGAGAGTAAAAATATGGTGATTTTTTGGGCTGAGAGTAAAAAAAAAATGTTATGATAGCAATAATTAGTATTGCCATCTATCTTCCTACACAGCCTGGCGCCTAGTTGTACACAATATGTCCAATCGATTCGAATTTACTTTCATTTAAATCTTAAATGTATATTTTATAAAATAAAATTCCATCCCAGGATGGTATAGCGCAAATTTCATACACCCAAACCTTTTTTACACGGTCTTTTTTACACAGTTTTAAAAAAAATTACGCCTTTTGGGCCTTTTTTGTCTATGTACTCAATGTCTTTTTGCACAGATTTTTTACACGGTTTTACGTGGTTTTTTTACGTATTTTTTTACACGGTTGGCACGTATCACCATGTAAAAAAAGGCTCTGGGCAAAATATCGGCGGTGTTAAAATTAGAAGTTAGCGGTCACAACACTCCCAGGAGTGAACCTATGAACTATTAATTTAAATCAATAATTCGTACATAAACTGAATGGGCCACATAAATATGAGCCTATTGCATCGTTCTCAAGAAATGGATGGCCATGGAATTTATACAGGTGTGAAGTTCTTGAACAAAAGTTTTTGGACACTCATTTACACACAGTGTTGTTTTGTGAAGTATTTGGACCGAATTTTATTTCTTGGACACAAATTTATGAAAGTGTGCAATTTTAACAGTGTATTTATTTATATGAAAATCAAAACAATAATTATAATAAATATTAATAAAATAAAAGAAATTGTTTGACATTAAAAAATCAAATATGCTTGTTATCATAAATTTTTGTGTCCGTCACGCCAGCCGGAACCATATCAGCCGGAACTAAACAACTATGGCACAAGTAGCACGATGCATTGTGCATCATTGAGCACTATATGTTTTTTCAGCCGGAACCTTATAATTCCAGACGGAACCCGATAAAGCCACACAGAACCATACAACAGTCAAACAAACTAGGGCACTAGTAGCACGATGTATTGTGCATCATTGTGCACTTTATAATTTTTCAGCCGGAACCTTGTAAATCTATAAATATAACATTTTTCGGAAAAAACTTTACAAATTCAGCCGGAACCATACCCTCTACAGCCAAACTAACTATGGCACAAGTAGCACGATGCATTGTGCATCATTGTACACTATATAATTTTTCAGCCGGAACCTTATACATCCAGTAATCGAAGATTTTCCGAGGAAAAAACCTTACAAATTAGGGTAAACTTGCAGTCAAAATAACTATATCATAAGAAGCACGATACATTGTACATATTTTTGCACTATATATTTTTTCAGCCGGAACCTTATAATTCCGACCAGAACCTAATAAAGCCAGCCAAAACCTTACAACAGCCAAACTAACTATAGCACAAAAATCATATGTTGCACTATTTATATAAACATTTTGTTTTGACTGGATTTTGATGGTTCTGGATGGCATTATAGTTTGGCTAAAAAACATATAGAAAACTACTATATAAAATTATATTGTGCACAATGATGAACAATGCATCGTGCTGCTTGTGCCATAATTAGTTTGGCTGTAAGGGTATGGTTCTGGCTGAATTTGTAAGGTTTTTCACGAACAATTGTATATTACTGGATGTATAAGGTTTTGGCTAAAAAATAATATAGTGAACAATGATGCACAATACATCGTGCTACTTGTGCTATAGTTAGTTTGACTGTTGCACGGTTTTGGCTGGCTTTAATAGGTCCTGGTCGGAATTATAAGGTTCCGGCTGAAAAATTATATAGTGCACAATGATACTATTGTGCTATAGTAAGTTTGGCTGTAGAGGGTGAGGTTCCGGCTGAAATTATAAGGTTTTTTCACGAACAATCGTATATTTCAGGATTTATGAGGTTCCGGATGAAAAATTATATAATGCACAATGATGCACAATACATCGTGCTACTTGTGCTATAGTTAGTTTGAATGTTGTATGGTTTTGGCTGGCTTTCATAGGTCCTGGTCGGAATTATAAGGTTCCGGCTGAAAAATTATATAGTGCACAATGATGCACAATGTATCGTGCTACTTGTGATAACAATGTATCGTGCTACTTGTGATATAGTTAGTTTGGCTGTAGAGCGTATGGTTCTGGCTGAAATTGTAAGGTTTTTTCACGTCAAATCGTATATTATTGGATTTATGAGGTTCCGGCTGAAAATGTATATAGTGCAAAATGATGCACAATGCATCGTGCTACTTGTGCCATAGTTAGTTTGGCTGTTGTACAGTTTTGGCTGGCTTTATTAGGTTCTGGTCGGAATTATAAGGTTCCGGCTGAAAAAATATATAAAGCAAAAAGATGTACAATGTATCGTGCTACTTATAATATAGTTATTTTGACTGTAGGGTTACCTTAATTTTTAAGGTTTTTTCCTCGGAAAATCTTAGATTACTGGATGTGTAAGGTTCCGGCTGAAAAATTATATAGTGCACAATGATGCACAATGCATCGTGCTACTTGTTCTATAGTTGGTTTGGCTGTAGAGGGTATGGTTCCGGCTGAAATTGTAAGGTTTTTTCACGACAAATCGTATATTATTGGATTTATGAGGTTCCGGCTGGAAATTTATATAGTGCAAAATGATGCACAATACATCGTGCTACTTGTGCCATAGTTAGTTTGGCTGTTGTACGGTTTTGGCTGGCTTTATTAGGTTGTGGTCGGAATTATAAGGTTTTGGCTGAAAAAATATATAGTGCAAAAAGATATACAATGTATCGTGCTACTTATGATATAGTTATTTTGACTGCAAGGTTACCCTAATTTGTAGGGTTTTTCCTTGGAAAATCTTCGATTACTGGATGTGTAAGGTTCCGGATGAAAAATTATATAGTGCACAATGATGCACAATGCATCGTGCTACTTGTTCTATAGTTGGTATGGCTGTAGAGGGTATGGTTCCGGCTGAAATTGTAAGGTTTTTCACGACAAATCGTATATTATTGGATTTATGAGGTTCCGGCTGGAAATTTATATTGTGCAAAATAATGCACAATACATCCTGCTACTTGTGTCATAGTTAGTTTGGCTGTTGTACGGTTTTGGCTGGCTTTATTAGGTTGTGGTCGGAATTATAAGGTTTTGGCTGAAAAAATATATAGTGCAAAAAGATATACAATGTATCGTGCTACTTATGATATAGTTATTTTGACTGCAAGGTTACCCTAATTTGTAGGGTTTTTCCTTGGAAAATCTTCGATTACTGGATGTGTAAGGTTCCGGATGAAAAATTATATAGTGCACAATGATGCACAATGCATCGTGCTACTTGTGCTATTGTTGGTTTGGCTGTAGTACGGTTTCGATTGGCTTTATAAGGTTCTGGTCGAAATTATAAGGTTCCGGTTGAAAAATTATATAGTGCACAAAAATGCACAATGCATCGTGCTACTTGTGCTATAGTTAGTTTAGCTGTAGAGGGTATGGTTCCGGTTGAAATTGTAAGATTTTTCACGACAAATCGTATATTATTGGATTTATGAGGTTCCGGCTGAAAATGTATATAGTACACAATAATGCACAATACATCGTGCTACTTGTGCCATAGTTAGTTTTGCTATAGTATGGTTCTGGCTGGTTTTATTAGTTTACGGCTGGAATTATTAGGTTCCGGCAGAAACCAATACAGTGCACAATGATACACGATTCATTGTGCTACTTGTGATATTGTTAGTTTGACTGTATTTAACCAAACCAAAATTATAAGGTTCCAACAAAAAATCACATATTGCTAGATTTATAAGGCTCCGGCTGAAAAATTATATAGTGCACAATGATGCACAATGCATTGAGCTACTTGTGCCATAGTTAGTTTGGCTGTAGAGGGTATGGTTCCGGCTGAATTTGTAAGGTTTTTTTTCCGAAAATGTTATATTTATGGAGTTATAAGGTTCCGGCTGAAAAATTATAAAGTGCACAATGATGCACAATACATCGTGCTACTAGTGCCTTAGTTTGCTTGGCTGTTGTATGGTTCTGTGTGACTTTATCAGGTTCCGGCTGGAATTATAAGGTTCCGGCTGAAAAAGCATATAGTGCTCAATGATGCACAATGCATCGTGCTACTTGTGCCATAATTGTTTGGTTCCGGCTGATATGGTTCCGGCTGGCGTGACGGACACAAATTTTTAAGTAAATCACATACCATACTGTATAAGATGATACACCAAATCGCCAAAATCTCAGAAATAGGCTCGCATAGTGACTATATACGTTCGAAAGGGGATAACTTGAGCTATTTAAATCAATAAGCTCCATCTCGAAATTTGAACAAGGCTCATGCATCGAATTTTTGTTCCGACTTCAGTTCCTTCTTGTTCATGTATGATATAGCGTAAATCTCAACAAACGGATCATCATGCGTGAATTTTATTTTGGATGGCGGACATGATGCCGTATTGAAATTAGAAGAGATCGGTCACGACATTTCAGGTTCCTTGGAACCATACTTAAATCCGAATGATGCTCTTAAAAATTGTTCAACACATGATGACACAAATTTCATACACTGATAACAGTTGTAGATATTATCACAAGTAGATGCTGCAATTAGGCCATCTAAACCAGAAAAATACAATAATTTAAAACGAGCTTTGGTTAAACGATACACAGTTTCCGAGCTCTCAAAATACAAAATTTTTCTCGACGATATTCAGCTTGCTGATAAAAACCTTCATAACTTCTCAACGAGATGCATTAGGCGGCAGAAGAGTCTAAAATGATTTATTGAAACAAATGAGACTAAAATTGTTACCACATGATCGCAAATCAATTCAAATTCGGGTAAAACGCGTTCCATCACTAGAAAATCAAATACAAAAATTGACGCAACGAATCAATAAAATCGTATGCCAAATTAGCTCGCGATATTCTTTGAAAGGACGACACGATAGCAAGATATCATCATAGGCAGGTAAGCCAACATTTAAAAAGTGTTGGTGGCATTACATAAATGGAACTTTAGCCAGTCACTGGGGGAGGCACAAGTGGTTGAACAAGTACTATTACATCGGTTATATGTTTTCGATCATTCGACACACTTAAAATTTTTAATCAACACTGGTGCAGATTCACTTCAACTGATAAAAATTAGTTACAGTATCTAGAAGTATAATGTGAACGATCCTTTCGTAGATATTCCTTAACAATATCGAGATATAACATTGCTTCACGACAACCGTGGAAGGAGCATCAGTTTTGTCTCGCTCTAGAATACTTTCACCCGATAAATTGGAGTTAGCAAACGCTGAATTTTCAATTGAGCGGTAACTATGCCTCACTGCTTTATATGGTGCGGAAGCCCAACGAAGATTGGCGCACATGTGGCGATTATACCATTGACATAATTTAATCACCATTATTCAGGATTTTGCAAGTATTTTACTCGAAAAAATAATTGTATCAATAATAGATCGACCATTACAACGCCTTTTGGCGTATTTGACTTTGCCATTTCGATTACAGTACGCGGCGCAAACGCAACAACGACTGACCGGTGACGTTCATCAAGTGTTCGTGTTTCCGTTATTAAAGGTATTGCGATCGCGTCAACATCTTTAGATCAGCACAAACTGTACGTGAATTCCAACTTAGCATCAACTTCGCAAAATGTAATTTCTGTAAATCATATAGAAGTAAAATTCCTGGGCACCCCGTGGCACCTAGAACAATGTTACCATTGCCAGAAAAAGTTGAGGCTATACATTAGAAGTTCTTAAATTTCCTCTGAGCTAGGTCTAATCGGACGGACACATTATCCCACAAAATGTTATTACTGTACAACGCTTTAAAATGCAGGGAAAGTCTAACTAAAGCTTATTCCGAGAATAGGGCTACTGAGGGCCATACATTTTGCACAAATCTCACAATTTATAAATCGTCCAATAGACTTGAAGACCTATTCATTTTTTAAACAGCATGAAAGAAATGCCCTACAAACCAACACAAATTATATCTCACTTCCCACGAAGGCATGTTCTTGAACTAGGTCAATCTGAAGGTAAGCGGCCAGATCTTAAGAAGAACCAGATTATTTTGTACTGGGACTTTCTATTGAACTATTCCAACATGATTCAGACAACATGATAAACCCATTCAAACATTAAATGTACAAATTTTAAACGCCAATCAACCCCAAAAAATTGTATTAAGACCATGCAGTGTCCAATTTGAAAAAATAAGTATGGCGATCGGACAATCGAGTATTCATTTTACCTCTTGATCTACGAGTAGCAAAAACGAGGGCCTGTTTTTTACTGTATCCGAGATATTCGATAAATCAAAGAGAGCTAACTTATCTGACAAATCTGATAATATTTTATCTGAAAAGGCTTTTTACTGATTTTTCTACACTGTACTGAAAATAAGTAAAAGCCACTGAACATTAGGCAACCGATTGACATTTCAGTCGAATCGATGACTTGTGAAACGTCAAAATAATAAAACAATAATAAAAAACCAAATTATACGAGTGAGTGAGTATACAATATATAAAAGCAGTGTTGGCATACCGGAAAAAAAATGTAACGTTATTAATTTCGTTATATTTGTAAATCAAATTTCGTTACGGTTATGGTTACTGGTACGTAACTTAAAAATCAATTAATTTCGTTCCGTTATAACGTTATTTTTTGGTACAAAGGGTCTAATGGAATTTGAAGTTTACATAAAAATATAAATAGATCGTTACATGGAATAATTGAGATTATGCTCGCTCAATCTGCTGCGACACTATAGAACTTAATTCTTGGAGAATTGCAAGTTTTCAAGAATTATCAACGTTTCCAGGTTATAAAAATTACCTCTACAAACGCTATGGTCGTGAATTTTTCGAATACCTTAATTATAACGAAATAACGGAAAATAAATTTATCGTTACGTTATAAATAACGTTATTTTCAATTTTATTATTTTTTATACCGGTACAAATAACGTTACTGGAAATATTTCGGGTTTTCCGTTATTGCGTTCCGTTTCAATAACGTTATGCCAACACTGTATAAAAGTACAAATTAAGACAAAATGGAGCAAAATGTCTTATTATTGAGTGAAATAGTTAAAACACATATAATTGGCCTGATTTTTTATTGAAACATGGCGGAGCTATGGAAAATGTCAATTAAAATTAATTTGTAATTATGTTTATCTTATTTCAAATTTATTATTTTATTTATTATTACATATTTACAGTATAAATCTCGGAAAAAAGCTTTTAAGATAAAATATAATCCGATTTGTCACCTAAATTATCTCTCTGTTTTATCTGATATTTCGGATACAATAAAAAACAGGCTAATTATCGGTAATTTATTGAATATTTTATACGTATCCGAAAAAGCCTAATCAAAATTGCGCCTTTTTACAAATAAACTGGAGTCATTATCTGAAAAATTATCTCTCTATTCTATCTACTGCCTCCGATCTAATATTCGAACGCCTCCATTGTGTAATTTATCATACGTTGTTGTTTGTTAACATTTTTTTCTAACCTACACTTTTAAACGTTAGAAAATTAAAACCATTTACACTTTTAGGCTTCCACTTTTTTATTTATTTATTTCCAAAGAAATCTATTCTGTGAGTACTTGTATGATTTCAGATTAAAACAAAAATTAAATTAAAAATAAAAATTTAAAAAAGGTTAAGGCTGTATGTTACTCAGAAAAAAAATCTGTTTTGATGTCAATATTTAAATGCCCAAGGACAAGAGCACAAAAAATGGTCCCCTCGTATCAACTTACAGAATCAGGAAAAGAACCGGGAAAGCTCTGTCAAAGCTCAACAAGATTCCTTTGGCTCTCATGAGCTAAACAGATTTTTAAATAAAGCAGAAGGGTTCGTCTGAAAGCTCTCAACCCTAAAGGCAGATTTCGGAGAAGGTTGCAAAAATGACTAAAATCCTTTCTTGTGTTAAAAATGGATGAATAAAAATGGCGTACAGAAGGGGGTTCAACTGCTGATCAGCCCAGATGCTGAATGCAGCACATTTGTTGACATTACTTCTACGAACCACTTCAATAATTTACAAGCGCGCGCGGAAATCATATAATATTGGGGGGCATAAAAGAATTAAAATTAACAAAATTTAACCTATTCAAGTATGCGATCAAATAGAAGCCTCCTCTTTATCTCTAAAACTTTGAACATCGTTCCATTTCTGAAAACGAAAACTAAACTCAAATTTTTCCTCTAACCCTCATACGACTCAAAAAAAAATTACACATGCATTTCTCGGGTGATATTTCACCCACGTATATATTATATAAAATCCATATACATATCCATCCATATATCACATATTTTAATATTTTATTTGTATTTCAACACTTAAAATTAAATTTAAAATTAATTACATTCATAACAGAAATAAACAGCTACCTTATGTTCATCACAAATTGGTTTCTGACAGCTATGACAAGTTAAATATGCTTTTCGATCGTTTTTTAGGCAAAATTGGCATCGAGAACCAGAAATTTTCCTTTTTTTAATACTGGGCTCACCAGTTGTTGCTTCCATTGCACTGCAGGATTTTAAAACATTGCAAGTCTCTATATTAGTGGATGCGGTAGCATAAGTGGCTCGCAATTGCTGACAAGCTGCAATGAATAATTTCCTCTTGGTAACATCTTGTTGGACAAGATCAGCCCCAAGTTGCTCCAAACACAAACGCCACTTGAGCAATTTGTGATTGGTTCAATCAGGGTCCACTTCTTTCCATAATACATAAGCATTAACGCCTGATACGTCAAAAATATTTCCAAAAAAAGGCAAAAGGCCAACGATTTTTTGCGCTTTGATGTATATGTTCCAACCATTTGGTCTAACGTATCGATTTGTTTTATTTAAAAAGATATCATTTTGGGTAGCTTTTTAGGATCGGTGAGGACAGTTATGTTGTGGTGAAAAGTACTTAGCACAGCAACATTTTGGTGGAAATAAAAGTCGGCGAATTTCCAGTTTCGTAATTCCAGGCAGAAATGTTTTATTTGCGCGAACTGTTCCAACAACAGTATTTTTTTTACTAGATTTTAAATTTAGAGTTGTAAAAAAATTATCGCATGTAATATTACGACTCTTCAAATTGTGTACTAGATCTAGTACAACCCTTTGACCCTGGTTTCTTTCCGGAGCTGCGTTGGCCAGTTTTCAAATACATATATACTTGCATATTCGAAGAAAAACTCGATTTGCTATCACACAAAGCCCAAATTTGTATGCCGTATTTTGCAGGTTTAGACGGTATATACTGCATAAATGGGCAGGCGACCACGAAAAGCAATCAGTTGTTCATTTACAGTTACGTTTTCGTATGGAAAGTACAAAACTGGTATATTGCTGACCCATTTATCCCAAAGGTTACGAATTGGGGCTAGTTTTTCGCGGATTCAGCATTATTTATTTATTTTCGGCATTGTAGCTCAAAAAAAATGTCTTTCATTTTATCGTCCCATAAATTATCAACAGATTCACCGTGGGATTTATAAACGCCAGCCTCAATTAAAATACCTATATATGCCTGAATCGTGATATCATCAATGATGTTACAATTTTCACCATAAGTTCGTTGGCCCTCTAAATTGGTATTATCAACTATTATTTTTCTCATTGAATATATATCAAGCATATTTCGAAGGCGTCTTTACATTTCTTATTCGTGACGCTGAGTATCGTGTTATACCAGGCCTTGCACGAACTATATTTTCAGCGCGGGCTCTTCCAAATCTATAAGGCAGTGTCGACCATGTGACAGTTTTATCCTTTGATAAAAAGGATTATTCCTGATATTCTTCTTCTGAATCAAAAGCAAAATCTTCTGCATTATCATCATTAGTCTCGAATAACTCAAAACCGCTACTGAAGGAAATTAATTCTACAAAGGTAATATTTAGCTAAGATGCAAATTTGGTACTTTTTGCGCACGTGCAACTAAGTTTACAAGTTATAACGTACACGTGCTACAAAACTAGTCCATATAAATTGCAAAGGATCAAACTGAATAAAAATAGATTAAATCGGTTGTTTTTGGCAATGTTATTCAATGTTTACCACCGATATAAAAAACGGCGCACCCGTTACATGTAAAAATGTGGCGCCATCTTCCATAAAATCATAAGAAAATGAAAATTAACTTTGGTTATTTTTAGTTGGTACATCAACCGCTGCAAATAAGTCTCAATATAAAACTAATTTTAAATTCATAAATTTACTGTTACCAGAATAGTGTGCATTATTATTTTTTACCATTGTTTACGTAAGAAATGTAAACAATTATTTTTACACCAATTTGGATTTCACTAACAAACTGTCTAGGGATTTTAGTCGCTTAAGGAGACATAGCACGTTCAAAATTGAAAAAAAAAGTTTTTCAATTTTTTTTTAATGGAATAAAAAGAGATATCTTTTAAGGAAACTTTCCATTGACATTTTATTTAACTGAAAGTACAAAAACAATTTTTTTAGATTTTTTTTTAGCCCAAGGTCGTCTACTACAAAGGTTTTCCAAAAACACTGAAAATTCGCGGCGTGCATCATAACTACTCTCAGAAACGTCTAAAAAAAACGGGGTTTTATTCAGCATTAAATTGCCCTTGGAATAAACTAAATGGAAAAAAATTGTTTCAAAAATAAAAAAATGGCGGCATTTTTTCGAAAATGCAGCTTTTTTGTCCCCGCCAATTAGTTGTAACTCAAAAAATTGAAAGCCGATTTTTCCTTCCGTAGTTCATTCTGAGCAGAAATATATGTAGATCAACGTGTTAAAATTTTAGAACGATGGGATAAGTAGTTTTTTCTCAATTTTGCACGCCAACTTGAAAACGTCATTTTGAGATAACCGCGTAAAAAAACGACTTTGGCGCGCTTCGCAATAAATAAAATAATTTTTTTTTGTTGAGATTTTCATGTTTATATCATTAAAATCATGTTTTTAAACGTTCATTCTAACATATTCTATCATAAAAAAAATTTCGATTTTTTGAAAATTTGAAGGAGCTATGTCGCCTTAAGGATTTTATTACCCTTGTTGATTTGTAATTTTAATAATACTAGTTTCCAATAATACTAATTTTCAGTAGCAGTCATGGACCAATATATAGAGTAAGAGAAGCATTCCAAAGGATAGTTACATGATGGTAATTGATCAAAACCAACATGTTCCAGGACAGCTCAATGTCCCGTCCAAAATCACTTCTAAACTAAAATTGATTCGCGCATACTAATGCGCGAGACATTTTAAATTTTCAATAAATATAAAAAATAGCGCTGGGGTAGGGGGTGGTTTATCTTTCCTCATTTAATTCTCGTACATATATATAACGGTAAATACCAAAATCATAACTTTATCATACGACGCATACAACAAAACGATAAATGATTGAGTACAAAACATTTCACGTGCGTAATATATTCATATCGTACATTAATTTGACATTTGGGACGGTTGGCGTATAATCCAATTTTTCAATTTATATCCCATTTTCTTTTTATCGCGCCATAAATTTTTTTCTTTAAAAACAAAAACAAAAAAACAAAGTTTATATTTTATACCCGTAGTTGCGACATATACCGAAGACAAATTTTCCACTCTAAGGATCAATTTTATCGTCTCTCGCAAAAATAATTTTTACGTTCCCCGCGTATTTCGACTTTTTTTTTGTATCCCATTTTATGCCAAACAAATTAGTCATGTCGATCGCTCATCGTTTTATTCATACGTGTAATGATAATTTTATGAGTTATGTACATATAATCCCGGGTCTATGCTATGTGTGTCTCCTGACGATGAATTATTTTTTGTTTTTGTATTCGTTTATGTTTTTTTATGATTTTAGAAAGGTAGCAACAAAATATTGCCATAAAAATTCTATTATGTCTCTTCAGCTATGTATGTAGAGACGGGGATCCGTTTTATACGAAAACACGGCACACCAATTTGTTATACGTGACTGTTGAAATTAACAAAAAATAATCCCGACATAAATTCGGTTTTAATTCGCCTCGTGCGTTCAAAAATAGAAAATCTACGGGATTTTTTTTTTGCTTTATTTTTTACGTTTTCCTTTCGGTTTTGTATATCTTAAATGATTGATTTGAAATGATTTGGTGTGGTGGTTCAAAATAATAAAAAAAAAGTTTTGTTTTCTAACTTTTGAGATTTTCCATTTTGGTTGCGGGCGAGGGAGATGGGAAACACGAGAGACTCGTATTTATTTTTTTTTTTTTTTTGGAAAAAGACAAAGTTTATTTATACATTTTATTTAACATCTTGTTTTAGGGAATATGTATAACACAAAAATGAAAAACTTTTTGACGGTTAAATGAAAAATTAGTTTTATCAGTGCTTGCCGCACCAATGGTATATATGATGTACGTATACAGAATTTTTTCGCCGCCATAAACGGTAGTATGAAATATTACATTAATTTGTACTTGTTTCGCATTTTACAAAATTTTTCAAAGGTGCAGTTGGTGGTTGGTGATGGTGGAGAAAATTGGAATAAATTTTGCGCGTATCGGTGAATAATTAATTAAGTTTAGAGATTTTTTAAATTTACGATACAACCAAAGTTAATTAAATTGAGTTAAGATAACCTGAAGGTTTTTCTTTATGGTTACAAAAGAAGCGAAAATGAGTTTATTATTTCGACATAAAAATATGATTTAGAGGATATATTATGTTGGGGGCATTGTGTAAAGCTTTAGACACGTCAGTTTAGGGTTTATTTATAGCATTATGATTTAAAATAGTTTTCCTGAAAAAGGTTTTGAAGTACTCAAGATCTGGCTCGAGTACAGGCATTTCCAAAACGAAAGTCATTGCAATTCCAGGTGCTACACCTATACAATTTTAGCTCATTAAAAGTGGATAAATGGTTAAAAGTTAAGGAAGGAAAAAAGTTCAACGCATGATTAATTTTAGAATTCCAAGTTTCATTCAGCCTTAGACAATTTATTACCCATATTACTCTCAAGCCCTCAATGGAATTTCCAAAAAATACTGCAAGTGCCACGAAATATGAGTAGAATAGAAAGTTCGTATGGGTAGAAGTCTGTACATGATGATCGAAACGCACAAATTTAAATTTTCACTGTTACATTTCATTCTATAGTACTTTACACAAGGAATATCGGAAGACTTCGTCAAATGCCACGAGTTAGTGTTGGCCACCAGAAATCCAAAACATTTATAACCTTATTATGAAACTTGGAGTTGACAGAAGATGAAACTTTAGGGATTAAGTATCATCATGAGAAACTGAACTTACAAAGAGAGAAGTAGACTAGGAAAAAGCAAGACAGTTTGATCCATTAGGGCCAATTACCATCACAGCCAAAATTAATTATAGGAACTTTGTATCCCAGAAATAAAATAAAACGACAAGGTTCCAAACGATATTACAGCAAAATGGGTGAAGTCGCAAAACGAACTAGTACAGCTTGAAACCTTATCAATCCCACGTTGGATAGGAACCATATCGTCAGCCAAACAAAACATTTGTTTACACGGGTTCTGTGTTGCGTCAGAAAGCGCGTATGCAGCTGTCTTATACCCGAGTAAAGTAAACGTTACCACATCTGCAACTTTGTGGAGCACTTCTTTTGTCACGTTTAATTAGCCAAGTGGTCACAACACTAGAAGTGCCAACGTTTACTATTTTTTCATGGACAGATTCTACCATTGTTTTGACTTAGCTACAAAAACTAGTGAAAAAATACAAAACGTTCGTCTCTAATCGGGTATCAGAAATTTAAAACAGCACTAAAATCGGGGGATGGAAATTAATAGCTCAACCAAAAACCCAGCCGCCAACCATGCATCCCGTAGGATTTCACAATCAAAATTAAGTATCGTGGAACAATGGTGGACCGCAACTGCTTATCGCCTCCGATTCGTTTATAAGATCAGTAAAAAACCATCGTGTTTCGATGAAATTCGAGCAATAGAACTCAGGATAGCATTAACCACAATCGTAAGAGTAGTTCAAGGAGTTTTCTTTGCGTACGAAATATCAACGGACAACGACAGCCTTATAAGGGTAGGAGGAAGACTCAAAATTTCGGATCTTCCATTCGAAGAAAAATATCCTCTAATTCTATCATCTAAATCGCACACTACTAGCCTAACTAATTATTAATTGCGTACATGCGTCCACACTACTTGGCATGTACCAAAGCAATAAGTTTAGCATTTCTCCGGAAAACTTTCTGGATAATAAGGGGAGCACAACGAGTAAGAAATTACATTCAAAAATGCAAAACAAATAATGAGCGATCTACCAAGAGGACGGGTCACCCGAACGCGGCCATTTACACAGCAGGGTGTTCGGTTATGCCGGTCTATTTAAGATACGAATCTCAAAAGACAGAGGCAATAAACATTCAAAAGATTTATTGGGTAACTTAGTTTTTTGGATTTTATAAGAGATGGTGTAACTTTAGTACTAAACATTTTTTTTCAATGACACCTACGGCGTTTTAAAGTGCGAAATCCGGTTCTCACCAATTACAGATCCCGCCCTTTTCTATACTCACGTACGCAATAATATACCTTGAATTTTGTTACTCAACCTATGACTCATCGCCTACCTGCGCGATCCGTAGATTAATTTTTATTGCTTATTTTCTGTCCCTCCTTCTTTTATTTATATTTTGCTTTTTTTCTGCTATATAACAAAATTTTTACTAATACAAATCAGTAGATACTCCTGATGATGACCTAACAAGTCGAAATCGATCGAGTGATTTTTTAAACTTTTTGAAAATTATTCAAAATAACTGCGAAACAAAAAACAAGTGATTAATAAAAAATGTGTTTATTAAGTATAAGTGTGTTTCGCCAAGTGCCTACGGCAAATAGCGTAAAAAGTATTACTTTTTTGCTTTAATCAAAAGAAAAAAGCTGCTGAAAGTTTTCGTTTGCTTCCAGAAACCTATGGCACCAATACAACAAACTTGCGAAAACTGGTTTAAACGATTCAAAAGTGGTGATTTTGATGTCAGTGACAAAAAACGTTCTGCTCAATGAAAAAAATTCGTAGATGAAGAATTGGAAGCAGTATTGAAGGAAAACTCTGCTCAAACAGAAAAAAATCTTGCAGAACAGTTAAATGTCACTCAAGCAGCCACAACCAAACGTTTATATGCCATAAAAATGATTCAAAAAGGATGAAAATGACACCGAAGACACCGAAGATGGCATTTTTTTTGTCTCAAATTGTGAGTAGCGATGAAAAGTGGATTTACTACCACAACCCTAAACGCAAAAAATCATGGGTTGAGCTGCTAAAATTGAACGAAACTATTAGTGGTAAACTTTACCAACAACAATTGATAGATTTGAACCATGCATTGAACGGAAATCGTCCGATTCCAGCCAACAAACAACGTAAACAGATTATGCTGCACGTCAATGCTCGATCCCTGTTGCAAAACAAGTAAAAAAACAAGCTGGAAGTACTTAAATGGGCAATTCTACTGCACGCACTCTATTCACTAGCACTTCAGAACCCACGAAGAAATCAAAAAATGGCTCGACGAATGGATCGCTTCAAGAGAAACAATTTTTTTGATGGAATCCATTTATTGCCAGAAAGATGGTCAAAAGTCATAGAAAACGATAAAAAATATTTTGAGTAAAATAAAATTTACCATTTCTTAGAAACAAACGTATTTTTTCTGCAAAAAAAAACCAAAAACTAAGTTATACTCCAAATACATGACGACGGGAAAATATTGCCCACATATATAGTGATAATGGTACGAACTTCTAATCCAAAACCAACGGCACTGTGCGAAGGTTCTCCAGGACTTTATACCTCCACGCGTTTCATATTTCGGAGGAATATGGGAGGCTAAGGTAAAATCACTGAAACATTACCGGGCCGTTGGAAATTATAAGTTTACGTATGAGGAGTTATCTATAACGCTATGCCTGGTCGAAGTATATTTCATTTCAACTCCTCCGTATCCTATATGCAACGATGCATATAATATGGATCTTCTAACATAGGGACATTTTTTAACTGGCAATGCTGTATTGGGTATTCCCCAGAGACATGATTTGATAGATAAAATTCCCGGTATATTGACCAGATGGGGTTTAGTAAATCAAATGGACTAGCAGTTCTGGAAAAAATGACACCAAGAATATTTATCTCAGCTTCAACACCGTACCAAGTGGAAGATCGAACCCCCAAACGTAACGGTGAGTAACTTAGTGCTGATAAACATAACTCGTGGGAAAGTGTAAAAGAAATTCACCCGTGTAAGCTACGATTTCCACTATCAAAAGAAAAATTAAACGCCCTACTACAAAACCGTGTCCTCTGCGAGCCTTAGCAGATGAAAGTGAGAGCCCATCAAATGAAGAAGAAAGCAAATCACCTTTAAGAAGCAGATCATGCCGCGTTGTAAAAGCCGCAATGGCATTGCTCACAGTATTATCCATTTTAACTAATTCGGTATTTGTTAAAACTCAGTCCACCAATTTGTAGAATACAGGACGCATATATTTCAATAATGAAGGAGAGGTTCAGTTGCTTGCTGCCCAAACTCACCAAAGCAGGTAAAAATCTCTTGTTGCTTTGAAAATTGTAAAAATTACAATCGATATATTGTGGTATCTTGGTCCAACAACTCTAATTACAGTTTGACAATATAAAGAGACAACAAACTACTTGAAAGAAAATCAAGAGACACACCGCATTCTCTGTCACATTTCCATCTGTGGCATATAAATATATGTGAACTGACAATCGGATTTAAATAAATTCCATATTATAGTTGCGACAGTCGTTGATAATAGGCTACTGACACAACAGATTCAAATAAATATTAAAATATTAATCTTGCAAATATCAAAAAAATTTCCGATCCGAAGAAAAAAAAGAATTCAGAAATTAGTTAGTATACTGTCTACAGTTAGGTGATCATAAGCCATCACACATATGTAATGATTTGAGGAAATTGAAACCAAATATCGGTCTACTTAAAGACTATGCACGTTAAATATTTTTTAATCAATTTTTCATTTTGGATTAATTATTAATATATTAATTACAGAGTTCACAATAATTTCATTTTTTATTTTTTTATTTAGTTTAAATGTTCGGACTTTTCTCTTAATACTGCTCATCATACTTTTTACAGTGGTATTAGTTACATAATTTGTTGAATATTCTTCCCCACGTGCCCGCTGCATTTCTTTTTTGTAAAAACAGCAAAATATTTCTCGACAGGCCGAAGCTCCGGACAGTGGGTTCATATTTTCCGGTACAATATGCGCGTTATTCAAAGTATATCATTTCATCACATCTTTCGCGTAATGGCATGATACAAGATCCGGCCAAAACTTGTGCGGATACACAGGATATTTCATGGTTTTTAAGGAAGGGCCAGAGTCTTTTCTGTAAGCACTCTTTCATATATATAATATATTATAAACTGGAAATACAGTTTACTTGCTCTCTCCATTGCCAAAGGAAAGCTTATTGATTCCCATGTATGCGGCAGTTTGTGAATAACTATTTGTCGTCTTGCGTTGGATGCCTGTACCATAAAGAAAATGGAGGTGCCAAAGCAACCGCACTATATCTATCGTTCAGCAATGGCCAAATATAAACCATGAAAATATATAAATTCAGTTAATTCCGTTTAATAGATGGCATTTGAATCGCCGTATATGTTTAGGGGCGTAAGGGTCATTGGTCTAAAAGGTCTGTCTACCAGCCCAAATGTCAACCTCAGCTGCACGTGGTGCTCCCTGCTAACCAACCAACGAAGCTCTGGCGATCGACAACCAGCGGTATAACCGGACAAGGAGAAACTAGCAAATGATGTTCTCTCCACTAACCCGCTAAAGTTCTCACTGGTTAGGTTCAGCGGCTGCAATACTCAGTCGTTAAAGCAATGATTGTACAACAAAACGGAATTTTTACCCCAGTAGCACTATTCTGGTAATTCCACAGGAATAGATTCCTCAGTTCTGGGAAAGAATTTACATGTAATTTCTGTTCAAATATTTATAAATATTTACACCAAACTTTTCTCCCGTGCATGCCGAAAAAAAATATTTCAACAGAAATTACTTACAAATCATTTCCCCAGTTTCCTTATCCCATGGAAATAGCTGCCACAGATGGTACGTAAGAAAACCATCACTATGTCGCTAGAGAAAACGCTTACTTAACGAAATCGTTAGAAGAGAGAAATCTATAAACGAAAATGAGAATCAAGCCAAAGAAAATACTATTTCCTAATCTTCACCTGAGGTGGTACAATCAAGACAAAGCGTAAGAAAAACATAAATAGTGAAGCAAATTACAGAGAGTACTAGAGTTCCTGAAGACAAGACAATCCTAAACAATTTGTCCAACAAACTTGAACTACCTATAAAAGAGATTAAGAATGAGTAATTTGCTGGCTTCCTAAGTAATCTGGCAGATAAACTCGAAGGCCTAAAATGCAACTGCCAACTGTAAAATAGTCCATCCCTTGGTTCAGTTCTTGCAACAGTTGGGGCATTGGTGCACGAAAGTTTTGAATTTTGGTCATGTTGGTTGAATCTTTACCATTTATTAATCAATAAACGTCATATATGATGTATCGGTCTAGAATGGAATTCTAACATGCGAATTTTGAGCTAAGTGCTTTCTTCTTTCGTCTATAATGTTTGGAACTAGGCAATATATAAAGTATTAATCAAAGAGCTGGTCATAAATTTTCACATAAATTCCAGACGCAGAACTAGTTTTTGGTAATACTGAATGGAACTAAGTTTAACCCAGGTACCGCTACCGACCATTTGGTATTTTTGTATTAAGGTACAAAACCAAATCCATCATAAATATAATTCTTATAATAAAATTTTAATAATAAAATATAATTTTTAATAGAACAATTCTCAAAAATATACTTTACTTAAATCTTAGCAATAGGTATATGATTTACCTTCTCAAAAATGTCAGCTAAAATCTGTAGATATTTCTAGGTTCGACGGCACACCATTTAGAATTAGTTCAATTTTAGAATTTTCTTTTGAAAATAAATTCCAAAAGGAAAAATAATAAATTTAACAGCACAACAACAATTTTTAATAATTTTTGTAGCACATACTTCACAATCATATAATCTAAGCTCAACCAGAAAAAGACTAAGAAGAAAGATTGTTTCTTAAGAGACTAAAGCCATTTATAGAGAGCAGGCATTACCAATTTGGGTTCCTAGAAAGGCACTTAACGATAGAACAAGTACAAAGGATTTGTACTGGGGAAAAAAGTATGTTCAGCAATATTCTTAGATGTAGCCCAAGCATTTGATAAGGTTCCTTTTCTTCGAAACGATGACATCAAAATCGACAAATTAATATTCATAAAATTCATGGTTGTACAATTCCTTAGTGAACGCAAATTTGGATTAAAATTAAAATTATAAACTCAACAATAATAGTGTTTCGATAAATTATTATAAGCAGTTCACATAATCCATTGAATTGTCATTATTTCGTCTAATCAATGTTATATAATCGATCAGTGTAAATGAATATAGTGGTTAATTAATTCCACAATTTTGAACTGTGTATAGTACAACTGTTTATCTCAGTTGCACATATTTTTGTGAATAATTTAACTCAGTTGCTGTGTTTTAACAAAATCTTAATAATATTTTTGTGTACGAATAAAAATAAGTTGTGATTAAATATTAGTGAATTATAATTATAAACTGTCATAACATAAGAAATATTAGCAGGTTTTGTAACATATTATCAGCGATTATTGACCGGCTTGCGGAAAGTAATTCACTTGTTCGCCTAAACACCTATACGTGCTATACGAATATACCAACTGATTGCGCTATACGAATCAAATTTATATACTATTTTCAACTCTGAATAAAACTCAAAATGTGGCACTTTTGTATTTTAAATCATGCGACCCTGAGTACTGCTATATTTTCTTCTAATACTATTGGTGTGAATATCTACAATATGTCTATTAACTGTTCGAAGTGTAGAAAGTCTATTTCATCCAATAAAACTCAGCATCGGTGCGTAAGTTGCAACCAGCATTTCCATTCTAACTGCGACTGTGAGCTGAAAAACAACTTAACTGATATTGAATCAAACAAAACCGTTTTCAAATGTTCAAATTGTGTTGATGATCGCCATACGGTTACCAGTGATAATGATGATGCCGCCTGCTCCAACTGGGAATCTTTGAAAAACGACATGGTGCTGATGCAGACGTCTTTAGCCAAAATGGTAAAGCAGTGCGATAATTTTCTTCGGCTTGAAAATGAAATTAAATCAAACACAGATAAAATAACGGCCGCCATTCAGTTAGACAATGCTAATTAAAATCTCAATTAACTGCTGTTTCTAATCAATGTTGTTTTCTGGAGCAAGAAATAAATCGGACTAAATTGTTAATAGGTATATGAATTGCCTGGCGATGACAGTTTAAATTTAATTGAATTGCTAAACAACTTGTGTACCGTATTGGATTTTCATTTTACTGCTAACGATATACGTAATATTTACCGTGTAAAATCAAAACTCAAGCTGAAACCCATGCTTGTTGAATGGAGTACTCGTTTGCTTCACATGAGATTCTTGACCGTCGCTAAACAATTGAAATCAACTATAACCAACGTCAATTTATGTGGTATCAACTGTAGTCTTGTAGTTACTGATTACCTTTCACCAGCCAAAAATCCTTGCTGTATGACGCTAAGGCACTTCTGCAAGCAAACCCGAATAATTTTAAGTTCGTTTGGGCTAACCATGGGATTATCTACGCCAAGAAAAATGAGGATAGCGAAGTTATTAAAATACTCTCGTCGTCTGATTTAGATAAGTTTAAGCAATAATTGTTTTTTTTTTCTGTATTATTTGTTATTATTATATTAATTTTCATTACTCATTGTTTTCTTTTTTCACTTTTTCAATCCATTTACATTTTCTTTTCTTTTAAATTTAATTTTAGTTTTATCTGCTGTACCAAGCGCATATTGTTTAAGCTACCCAGGGATTCAACATGGAGATTTATTACCAAAACTGCAATGGATTAAAAACGAAATTATTAAACTTTAAGCTTAATGTAATGGCAAATAATTTTGATATAATCTGTTTGACTGAAACGTGGTTGAACGATTTCATTAATAGTAGAGAGCTTATTGATGATCGCTTTTACGTTATCCGGAAAGATCGCGATGTGGCACTTACTGATTTATTAGACGGTAGGGGTTCTTTAATCGCTACTATAGACAAATCTTTTGTATTTAGCGATATATCCAGTCTTAATAGGGTTTACGATGATGTTTGGCTAAAAATTAATTTGCATAATGGAAAGGTACTAATTCTCTGTGCAGTTTACTTCAGGTCAAACAATACAACTTTTGATACTTACAAACAATTTTTCGATCATATATCTGATTATATAATTAACTCACCTACCTACCAATTATAATTATTTGATTGTTGGTGATTTTAATTTGCCTTGTATAACCTGGAGTTATAATCATGATGGCCTATGATCTTCGCTATACAAAGGACGCACTGGTCAATATCTGGTAGAAACATTAATGCTTCCCAACTTAACTCAACATAACAGTACGCCTAACACGTTGGTGAAGTTTATCCTAAATCTGTCCTAAAAACAACAATAACAAAATATGTGTATATGTGTTTGTATAATGTCTCGATAGAACGAATTTTACAATAAAAGGTTACATACAAATATTTTCTAACAAAAATTTTAACTTTTCTGAATGTTTTCGGGAATCTCATATAAACCAGTATTAATTAAAGTAACTATATATTAAAATGCTACTAGGCCCTATCTAATAGAAAAACTAGTTTATTTTATTGAAATTGAGATTTTAGGGTGTTAAGGACAGTGAAGTTGGCATCTACTCTTTATAAATCACTTGTAAGGATTTAATAAGTTTTCTCGGAAAATCCCAGCAACCCAACATTAAAATGTCTTATATTTTAAGAATCTTCTAGGTCATATTAAACTTCAAAACACCTCAATTTTGACCAAATTGGGGGATTAGGGTGTTTAGGACAGCGATGTTGGCATCTACTCTCTATAAATCACTTATAAGGTTTTCCTAAGTTTTCTCGGAAAACCCTAGGAACCCAACATCAAAATGACTTATATTTTAAGAATCTTCTATAGGTCACATTAAACATCAAAACACTTCAATTTTGACCAAATTGGGGGATTAGGGTGTTTAGGACAGCGATGTTGGCATCTACTCTCTAACAATTACTTGTAAGGTTTTTCTAAGTTTTCTCGGAAAATCCCAGTAACTCAACATCAAAATGACTTATATTTTAAGAGTCTTCTAGGTCACATTAAACATAAAAACACCTCAATTTTGACCAAATTGGGGGATTAGGGTGTTTAGGACAGCGATGTTGGCATAAATCACTTGTAAGATTTTCCTAAGTTTTCTCGGAAAATCCTAGGAACCCAACATCCATTTCAAATGATATCAAATCACCGAATTTTTGCTAGTTCCATAAGTCAAGACAAATTAAAAGTAATCCAACAAAAAGTACCTCGCTGTTTCATTTCACCCTAAAATCCGACATTTTCAATTTTGTTCTCGATACGGTAATTAATGTTTTCACCATCTATTAAATCTTTCGTACAAAGACCAGATTCGAAGTGAACTGGATCTTGTCGTCTACATTTAAAACGGACAACTTTCCGTCACAACAAGTTAAACAAAAACGCCCTAGGGATCATTCCGTTCCCCTACAAGTAATAATGAAATTCACATAAACTAGAAATAATTTTGCTATTTAATTCTGAAATCTCACCCAATCGATTTGGCACTAGCTTACGCTCCATTACCATTTCTACGCAAAAAAAAACGACACTTCGATATCTCATTCTCAGAATCTTATCCACCGAAATAAAATAAGCAAAAAATAAATTTGTGTTGTTAAATCTATCCTAAAACAACAGTAATTTATGTAACTTTTTATGAACAAACAAAACATAACAAATAAAAGACAAGAAAACGGCAAAATAAAAAAAAGCTCAAAAGCTTTTCATATATACGAAATATATTTCTCTAGCTATACAGAACGAAACACAAATTTATATAAACTTAATTTGCATCATTTAAAAAAATAAATTTTATCTAATTTTTTATAATTTACAAAAAAAAAATATTTATGTATCCATTTTTCTTCGTACATATTATCTTCCCGAAAAAATACTCGAGATATTTTTGTTGTTGTTGTGTTGTGTGTTCATTTCGGTGATGGTGTGATGGTATACGGTGCGGTTTTAAGTTTGATGCTTTATTTGCGTTATGGAGGAGATTGTGTGTTGCTTATCTAGATACTTCGCTTTATTTATTTTTTATTTTATATTTTTTTAGTGTTCGAGTAATAAGAAACTCATAATATCTTGTTTTGTGTGTTCAGTATTTTTTATGTTCTTAAGACATTTCTATTTATCTTTTGAGTTGTTATACGAATTGTGGTAGAAGAACCGCACAAGAAAAGTTTGTTTCTTTTTTTAATAAAAAAGTTTTATGTGTGTGTACTCATGTTTGGTGGCTGGTATGATGGTGGACTTATTGTTAGAAATCACCATAAAGTTAGAAATTATTTTATAAATGCGATTTAGGATGAAATTTGTTTTTGGGGATTAGGCGGAAGATGAATGGCATAAAGTTGTATACTTAAATTTTTAGTGGGCCATATACCAATATTGGTTACGATGCCCGGCATTTTGCCTAAACCAACTCAGTTTCGCGTTATCTGTATTCCGAGTAATATCACAATCAAACAATACATATTATAAAACTTATAAAAGCATTATTCGTCTCTTCCAGTTTCCGTTTCGATGGATAAACAGAATTACGTTACTAAAGCTCGCTCTTATATATACAGGGAAAAAAATAGAAACTGCACCTTGATTTACCATTAAAAAAAAAGCGCGAGAGAAAATCCGACGTTTAGACGATTTTCCATTTGAATAAATCAAGTACAAACATTTGTGTTAATCCTTTCCAACACAGAAAATCGTTGTACTTGTGCTAAAAATCTTAAATCTATATGTTAGTACGTGGTATACGTTCGTTGGCAAAAAGAAAAAAAACACAATTTTATCGCCGCGAAAAAATAAAATAAAATCATCTTCAAGTATCGATACCTGCGCGCGCTAAATATACCTCGTTTATATCTAAGAAAATTCAATTTAATTTTATATCGATAATCCCAATAATTGAAAATTTTACATAAAATACATAGCGAAATGAAATCTTAACGTAATTGAATTTTATGTACTTACGTTTGCATACTTTACGATGTGAAATTGGTTTTGTTGGGTCCCGATAAAATCCTTCTTTGCAGTAATTGCAATGGCGGCCGGTAGTCGAGTGCCGACATTTTAAACAAACGCCGCCCGATACACGGCCAGATAATTTAAATAGTTCCATATTAAAACGGCATCGACGTGCATGTCCATTGCAGTTGCATACTGAAAAAATTGAAAAAAAAAATTTTTATTAAAAATTTATACCGATAAAAATTATATTGAGAGTATTTTGACGCGGGGCTCTTGTAAACGCACGTGAGCCAAATTAGTAATAGATAATTTTTAGGGTGCTACAAACCATTGAACTGTTACATTTTTATAAAGGTTTTATGGTTGTGGAGCTGTACTCTTAGTACCTGGAAAGAATTGTTAATTAAACAGTAAATATTTTTATTTAATTGTTCTGAATTTTGATTATAATCAGTTTAGATTATAGGACGAATTGCTTGTTAAAAAAAACTGTTCGCAGTAACGGTTTAGAATTTTAATTTAAAACCAGTGAACACCAATTTTTATCATAATAAGTGAAGATTTGGGCTTAGTTCCGAAATTTGATCATAATTCTTTAAACATAAGTTTTTTTGTTTTGACGTATTTTCAGAAATTCTGCCCTAAATCATCAAAGATTATGAATTTGATTAAAATTGGTAAAGAATTGACGTACATATTTTTAAACCTATTTTTCAAAATTATTACCAGTTAAAAATCTCGGCCAAAGCAGTTTGTGCAATCAATAATCCTTTCTGCCATAAACCGGAACTTCATCTTGGCTATTTTTTAAATTTTAATTCCCAAAAATTATGCGTATTGATTATAAATAATAATCGCTGTACATCTCGATCAAATCCGTATGATCGAATTATTGTAAATCTGGTTTCATTTTTAAATATTAATTTTTTTTACTACCTGAGATATTGATTTAATTCGCCTAAATATATGCATCCACTGATACACTGCTTAAATTAATATATTGTTATGATTTCGTGTAGTAAGCGTCAAATCGGCGTATATTGATAACTTGGGCTGATTAACAGAATCCTCACAATAGAAAAATATTTGGTTTTACCTTTTGCCTTAAGCCTAGAAAAACAACCGAAAGTATTGGTTCCTAGAGGTAGTTATTAAGAAATAGCCGAGTTCCCTCCAGTTTTAAATTTATTTATATAGTGTAAAATGTACAGATACCATTTTTCTTAAGGACTGGTTATGAAATGGCCAGTTTAGTCCAGCACGAACAGATACTAGAATTGTGTCCAAAACTTACTTTAAAATCCCTCATCAATACTATTGTCCAAATTTCACCGTAATTTGTTAAGAAATGGCTGAAAGACGGTATTTTCTTAAATTTCAAGATTTCATATACCGAGTTCCTTTACATCGGCGATCAATCAATTTGCCATTTTAAGGATTACTTTCATTATTTTATTCAGCTGAGATGTTTTATTTAGTGAAGAAAGTGATACATAATGAATAAAGAATTTCTGCTGGTAATTACATAACAAAAGAAAATCTCTTTAGTGATAGAGCTGCCACTTGCGACGAGTATCGAAAGTTCTTATTTTCCGCTTTCAAATTTCCGCTATCTACTACAGCATCCTTTTGAACGTCCCTTAAACTAGCAGAACCCATACAGCAGAACATTACAAGATAGTATGGATAATTATAGGCTAATTAAATGCCGCATTAAACAATTTTGGGCTCCACTCCTTCCATTTAAAACGCGGGTTCTACTAGCTTTAGAAAAAAATAGCAGAACCCATATCACAAACTGATTTAAAAACATTTGGAAAATTAAAGGTTAATTTTAGGCTAATTAAATGCTCTATTTAAATTTTTTTATTCTGTTCGATCTAGAAAATGCACAAGGCTTTATCAATTTAAAGCTAGCAGAACCCAAATCGAAAATCGGACCAAAACTAAAATTAGAACGCAAAACAACATTAGGGCATTTAATTAGCCTAAAATTAACCTTTAATTTTCCAATTGTTTTTAAATCAGTTTCTGATATGGGTTCTGCTAACTTTTTCTAAAGCTAGTAGAACCCGCGTTTTAAATGGAAGGGGTGGAGCCCAAAATTGTTTAATGCGGCATTTAATTAGCCTATAATTATCCATACTATCTTGTAATGTTCTGCTGTATGGGTTCTCCTAGCTTAAGGGACGTTCTTTAGAGTAGCTCTCACAATGAATCAAAAACTAACAACAAAAATTGAAATTGAAACCAACTGTGTTTTATTTTTTTCGAAACTAGTGGCTTTTTTAAAATTGTGTTTTATTTGCCTTTTAACAATTCAGACAAAAAACGAAAACATCACATCCGATTTTGAAATGTAGCTAACTTCATTAGTCTTTCCTTGAGGCAACATGTTTAGAGTTTGCTCACTTTTTCCTTAACCAATTCAACGCCTTGTACAATATATTGTACATCGACTTGGGACGCACATAGCAGGATTAAAATATTTTTTTTGCTTTAGAACTGTGTGTAAAATCATTTTTCTTTTCATTGTTTTTAGTATTCTTTAAGAATGATTCAAAATTAATGAATTAGTCCAAAAAAAGCCCAAAATATTTGTTGCTATATTATTTAAAAGTGGCGTTCGAACGGGTTAAGGATAAAAATGCCAAATTTATTTTTTCTCAAATTTTATTTTCAAACAAACTTTTAAGGCAAAAGGAAAACTTTTTGTATTGTGAGAGCTCTGTAATTCAGCATAAATTTGTCAACCAATCATTAAGAGTTTATTGACATTTATAAAAAAATAGACATTTATTGAGAAATATATTTGATGAACGATTAATTTCGCGAAGGGGGTCACCAAAAACGTGCGATCTAACACCTTTAGATTATTTTTTGTGAAGATATCTAAAAGATACGTTTTAGGAGAATAACAGCCAGATATTATTTTTCATTCATAAATAGTCAAGTGTCTACACTAAATTTCAATAAAGACTACGGGCCAATAGTCGGGTAAAAGTCAATTTTTAGTAAAATTTTCGGTAAATTCATTTATTTTTCAAAAACTCTATGGCAAACTGATCGAAAAATCTGTTCTAAATTCGATTTTTACCATAGTAAACGATTTACCCGACTATTAGCCCGCCGCAGCAAGAATGACATATGTATATTTTTAACAAAACGCGTGTTTCAATTTAAAATTAAACAAGTTCTTGTTGGAAGACTCTTATTACCGACATTTCTTATAGGTTTATCAAATTTATTGAGCTCCACTCGTACATTGCGTTTAACCGATCGATTATTTTAATGCTATGTGAAATGAAATTATTATCATCAAGAACACTTAAACTTGGATCTGCTCATTAATTCGGTAATTTTTTTGATTTAATTTCTTAAGATTTCTAGGGGGCTAAAATTTAAGCCTCTTGTCACTCAGACTGAAACGGCTACGATTATGTTATAATTGTAGTCTGTATAAATAATTAACATCTTTAAACTTTCTGAAAAAGTCGCTAACTTGAAAAATGGCCAACCGGTCTCGGCACGAAATAATAATATTCAATACTCCACCATTTCAAAATCCCACTTTTTTAAATTCAACTTTCTAAAAATCTCGCTAATTAGCAAGCTTTTGTTTTTTAAGACTTATTAGAATCATTTTTTTTCTGGACTGACTATTGTTCTCTGTCAAATTTGCAGTATGCGATATGATTTGTAGGTTAAAAGGAATTTTAAGATATTTTTGAATTTGTTACACAATGAAACTTGACCACTCTTTATCCAATACGATAAATTGTCAAATTTATTATGCAAAGTTTGAATGATTTTTGAAAAAATTGATTTTTGAACGAATTTCTGTAATTTGGCAATGCTGACTGGACTAGACTGTTTCATAATAAATTGTGGTCAAATTTGGTTTGTGTGGTGAGAAATTCAGAGAGAATAGTGAGTAGAGCTAAATCGGGATTGTAACATCTATTTGGGCTGAAGTTCTAAATTTTGGTTATGTTGAATGGAACTTGTCATTTATTAACCAATTCTAGTCATATTTGATATGTTGGTGTAGGTGGGGATTCATATAAGAGTTTTGAACGCATTTCGAAATTTCTTAACAATTTATGGTCAACTATTTTTTTGTAGAATTGGGGTATAATTCTTAGGTACATGAATTTTGAAGATTTTCTGGAATTTGTCCATGCTGTTTGGAACAAGGCCATATCTTAACGTATTGGTGTGAAATTTTGTTTGTAGATTTGAATTAGGATTTTCATATAACTTTTAAATTTCAGGATGACCGAACTTCAGAACTTTATTCAAAGTTCATGTTGAATCCCAATACTGATCTATCTACTGATTTTTTTATGAATGCATGTCCAAAAATTAAAAAGCGGAATTTTGATAGCGGGAATTTTGAATAGCGGGCAAACGATCCTAACGATGGAAGTACTAAACCATCTGGGCATAAATTTCAGAATGGACTAGGCCCGTGATCATATGCAGCTATCTTAATTGCAGTGCTTATTCCATAGCAAACTCCAATTATTTCTATAGTGGCTCTGAAATTTTTAGAACCTTTCGAACAATTTTTAGAACAGTTTAGAACAATTTTTTGTGTTTGTGAAAATTCAGTTTTTGTAATTGCGGTCAAGGTATGGTAAAATAGTCATACTTTTATGAAAGTTTAAATAAACTCAGAAAATTTACATATTTACGAGTTTTCTTAAAAAGTGTGTGAAAAGATATTATATTTTTCCTAGACTTGCGTTATTTATAATCGCCAAAACTGAATTGTACCATCAATGAAGAGAAATTGGATATTGTGTTGTCACTCCAGTGAGGAAGTTGACACCCGGTGTCCTGAAGGCCATGTGACTTGTTTTTACTGAAAATGTGATTCGGCAGGTGTTCGTGTTTCTGTCGAGCTATCGTTGAAAATTCATTTTCAAAAAGCAGTCTTGTCTGAGAGTTGTTCAATTTTTGTAAATAGATATCTGATAAACAACCTGCTTTAAGTCTTAGAGAGTGGAATGCATCATTTGCCGTGTTGTTTATTAGCGCCCGATGAAGTCGTATTCATACGATGGATAAAAATCGGATACATATCGTTTTATCATCACGTAAATTATACAACATACGCCTCTTTTCATACAAAATAGTATCGAAAAAGGTGAAGTCAAACAGAAAACTAAGAAGTCGTTGCAAATCGCGTTATAAAGAAATTTCAAGTTGGCTCAATCCTAAGCAATAAAATAAAAAAGCGAATTATGTCACTACATTTTGTGGAAAGTGCAAAGGGAACCAGCAAAATTATTAATAAAATTATTTTACTATCAAATGTTTACGTTTAATATTATTCTAAGATGCGCTAAAGCGATGTAAATTACAGGAATTAATGTTGTAAACCGCCCACCAAATTTATAACTGTATTCACAATCGAGTGGTTCGAACCGGATTTGACAAAGCAAATTCGTAACAATATTAAAATGCTGTTTAGTTCGTTAAGCGCAGTCCAAAAGACAAAAATAGTTACCTACAGGTCAAAGACGTTTTGGAAGAATATATTTGGATAGATCTCGTCGTAATCGTTTTAAATTTTCCGCAATTTAGTGAAAAATTCCGATTCTGCACTAATTTGTTAAATTTTCTTATGGAAATCGAATTTAGATAGGGCGACTTAAGGATTTTAACCGATTGTGAAAATATAAGTACAGATGATGAACGAGTACAACGAGTAAGTACAGATGATGAGTGACCGCAAAATTCGCCCGTTTTTGCGCAGTCTGTAGCAAGAACGGGGAAGGTCGTACAGAGGTCCCCGTGGGCTTAAATTGACCGTCATAAAAAATGTGGGTGAGCTCGATTTTTTCAATATTGAGTCAATTTACCCTTACTTGAGGGGTGGAAACCACCCCCAGAAGAAAGAAATTGGAAAACGGTCGGGAAGTTTTCGGCAATAGGGGTGGTTCCCCCCCACCCAGGGGTGTATTTCACCCTGAGGATATTTGGAAGACCATTTCTGATGTCACTCTTGCCATGAAATTCCAAGCATTTTTATCAAGAACTTCCCGACCGTTTTCCCATTTCTTTCTTCTGGGGGTGGTTTCCACCCCTCAAGTAGGGGTTAATTGACTTAATATTGACAAAATCGAGTTATGCTCACCCACATTTTTTATGACGGTCAATTTAAGCCCACAGGGACTTCTGTACGACCTTCCCCGTTTTTGCTACAGACTACGCAAAAACGGTCGAAAAAATGGTGTTTTTTGCGATTACTCTTTAAATAAAGTGAGTTCTAGCGAAATTCTAGAATATTTCCATAACTGATTGACACAACTAATTATGTAAGTAGTTCGGAAATTATATACGATTACTAATAATTTTATTTTAAGAGCTTCGTTTATAATTTAGATGACACGGTCTACGATTAATAGCTCTCAGAAATATTTTATTAAAATGGAAACGCAATTGTTAGTGAAATGGGAGTGTTATTTTTGGAAGGATTCTTATATATTTTCAACCCTTAAAAATTGCACCGCATCAACTTATTTTGTAAGGTTGCCAAAGTCTCAGGCTCTGCTAGACAATGGTGACAGTTTACTGTCTACGTTGAAATCGTGCAGTATTAGTGATTAAAATTTAAAGTGCTTATTGTAAAACAACAAATTTGAAATTTGTTAACTCGTGGTAATGGTGCTAATTAATAGTGCTTTCTAACATAAACGATGATAATTCTGTTTGCAAAATTAATCTAAACGAATGCAAAAAATGTTTTTTTCTACGAGAATTATAGTTCGACTGCCAAAATTTTAGTGGCGCTAGATGCAGACAAGATTTTTTCTACTATCTCGATCTAATTTTCACCTGTGATGAAAGAAACAATAACATTTGTGATTCACCTGTGAAATTCTAATTTATCAAAATTTCCCTAATTCGATATATTGAAAATTCATTGTTAGAAACTAACATGCTTTCAAATTGGTGCCACTATAGTCATATTATAGAGTATAGACCATTAAGTTAGTCAATTTCAGCCCAATTGTTGAGATATTTTGATAGGGATACAGAGGTGTAGTTTATATCCCTGTGTCCCCAAAATTTCCCCGCAATCGGACCGAAGTTGACTAATATTATGGTCCGAGTAACTATAATGGTACTCTCACCAAAGTTTCTGTTCACTGGAACCAAAGATAACATGATGACTTATCAAAAAAAAAAAAAAAATGGTGGAAACGGGTTCGGAATTTTTTTGGCCATTATTAACTTTTTATTACGCCACGTCCCTTGTTATAACGTGTTACGTTAAAATATCTGTTTATTTGGTTAGAACTCACAAAGGTGCCGCACTCAAGCATCAAAGGGCCCATGATACAAACCAAGAAGTCCACCAAAGTGCTGTCTGCTTCCTTAGCCAACTGTAAGAGCTTGGAAAAAGGAATGTAATGTAATTGATACTATACTGTGCATTAGTTAAATAACAGCCTGACAAAAGCAGATCAATTACATCCAAAATGAATACTATCATCAATTTCTTCCAAGCAGTCTACGCCTACTTGGTTCAGAACCATTGTTATATAGCGAAGATGTTGTTTAAAGCGACCGTAGCCTGTAAGGATCCTTAGATGGTTTTTTTTAAAGATCAATCGCGTATTTCGCTAAATTGCGATTTAGTTCAATGATAAAATATGAATGCCGCCGTGCGATAATGGTGCGACAATACAATAATGATACACCAAGTTCAGAACCAATAAGTTTTAGTTGTGAAGTGGCTATGGCCAAAGAATCAGCAATCACATTCCTTTCGATGTCACAGTGCGGTAGTACGCACATAACCTTAGTATTATTCCTCTGACAGAAAAAAAATTATAAAGAGGTTTACACTCCATGACTAATCTCGAATCGACTAAAGTACCAATCCAATGTTCAAGATAATACATATAACTCTATAACGTTCGATTCTACAGCATCGAAGACACAGCAAATCAAACCCGTGGTCTCAGCTTAAAACACCGTACATACTCAGACTACCCTGGATCGCGAGAGTTCAGAGTAGAAAACAATAAACTTGTTCAATCCGGTCTTGAAATCCTGAGACAATCACAAATCTCTCGATGGATACAAAAGATTTAGAAAGCTCATATTCTGGAAATAATCTATCATTAACCATACTAATTTCTGGTACTGGCGGTTTAGGGACAATCCCCACGATTTACCAAAAGCCCTGCGGTACTACCAGTAGTTTTTTGTAGTTTAAGCTCTGCATTATGATTCCATGATAATTTAGAACTATGGTTAAGTCCTAACTGTTTAACACGATTTAATTTTCTAATCTTCCTCCCAAAAAAAAGTTTCTAATATGGAGGCACTTTTCAAAACGCGATATTTCGAAATGAGATATGACAAAACGGGATATGGTACAAAACGCAATATTTCAAAAACGTGATATTTCAAAACGCGTTATGGTATAGAATGTGGCAGACCCAATTGATACCGATCCTTTATACTCTCGCTCCTATCGATTTTTAAATTCCTATAAACTGAAATTAAATGTCCCCACCTGATATAACCCGATCCTAAACTCCAGTTTTGTACCATATCACGTTTTGTAACATATCGTGTTTTGAAATATCGCGTTTTGACAATTCGCGTTCTAAAATATCGCGTTTCAAATGGGACCCTTTTTCAACACACCATGTCTTCACAATGTGAGGAGCTAATTGCATCAGCTTCGAAATGACGTTGAGGTGTTTGCCTGATATACAGTGTATTTTCTTGAGACAATTACAACAACACCACCATGGCTAAAGCAAAAACTAAAGCATTTTAGAATTTTGCTTTGGCTGAATGATAATGCAGATTTGCATTAGTTGAAATAGCTAAATAGCGCTGATTCAGCTAAAGCAAAAAATGTTTTGGTTATCAAGAAAATACGGCTATAGTTAGAACAAGATCATCAGCATAGCTCTGAGCGATGAACTCGGACTACTTAAGCTTCAGTACAGACCAGAAGTTCGTTGATAACCGCAAGAGCCACGCAGTAAGAGTGAGAGTACACCCCTCCATAGACAACCTTTGGTAACCTTGACGGAATCAAAGAAGTCATCAAGCTCAAACTCGATAACTCCTGATTTAAGCATAAATTCATTCCAATTAACAATGTAGCTGTCAATGACGAAGTTCTTACAGGCGTCTATATTCGTAGCAAAAAAAAGTGCTGTCGAACGCTCCTACAATGTTAAGAAACGTACCCATGAGAAATTGTTTATTATTAATTGATTTTTCAATCCTTGTAACGAACTCATGTATTACCGTTTCGCAGGACTTTACCACTCTGTAAGCATGCTGCGTAATACTGAGTGGCAATATATTCAGAAAGAAGTCCCTAATAAACCTATCAATGATTCTTTCTAAACAAGTTAGAAAGGTCAGGACCACATTCATTCGTTTCGTCGTTTTGGAAGTTGTAAAGTTTCCGTTGTGTAGACGAAGAGAATGAAGTTGACAATTGTCTTTCTTAACCAACATTCTATTAGTGACAACTGACTTACTGCAATATGTTGACAGAATTTTCTCCTTGATGATCTGTGAGCTAATCTTAGCGATTCTTGTAGACCTTTTGTACTTTTAGGGAATTATTCCAGTCAGCCTAAAGGTTTCTTTTTCTTGCTACGTTTTAAATCTCCTAACAAGTTTCCTTAACCTTTAAAGATCAGAATACCAAAATAGTTTGTTCCAAACCTTTTGGATAGTGATTATTAAATAGGAGTTTATAAAAAAAGTCAAATATAACAATACAGTAATGAAGCCAGAGATTCTGTATCCTCCACTAGAGCACATCCGAAAGTTTGATAGATAAAAATTCCCAGTTGGTTAGTTATCTGTTGCGATAAAAATTAAATGGTGGTCTTTGCACTTTACAAGTTATAAAAAAGACAAATTAAATAATGAACACACGAGCACGAGGTATAATGACAAAAGGAAATTTAATACAAAGCCGGACTATCAGAGTTGCGGAGCTTTATTATTGTTATTAATTTTCTTTGTGCTTTCAATTAGAGACATCTTTACTTAAATAAAAAAACTTTTAGAAATAACTGTTTTTTTATTTTCTATCCAGAGCGGGCTATTACGAGCTGAATGGCAGTTTATATTCAAAAACGATGATTGTACCACACAGTAGCAAGTTGCATTTAAATTTTGTTAAAGAAGATTCCCTGGTCCGGGTACACTTGCCATGTTTTTTTATTAGCGCCCGATAGATGTATCCGGAGCAGTAACAAAACTTGAATAAAACTTGCTACTTACTGATGCAATTTGTGGTTTTAAAGCTAAACTACTTTTTTTAATTCAACTGTGTATCCCAAGTAGAAAAGTAAAGGTAAAAATGGCCTCCCCTCGGTAGCACGTTTCTACTTGCTGAAAAATGTCAAAAAAAAAAAATTTACCTTATTTTACAAATTGAAAATGTGCTAGCTAAATTGTTGTTTATAACGTCAGGTCAAATTAAATGTTAATTTAGATATTTCAGATCATTAACAATTCGATTGGTGGATTTGGAGTTGAATTGAATTTTTTACCGATCTATAGAAAAAGTCTGGATGACATACGAATCTGTCGTTGTGATTTTACGTATGAAACAGTTACATCTCTTATTGAAAGTAACCTTTCTTCAATCAAAACGTCAGGTTCACACATCTCAAGCTAGATATGCAGTTTCTTAAGAACTAATTAGTAAAGCGACAATACGGGTAATAGATAAACGTCGAATAGATAGCTTCCCACTCAGCTCTCAATAGCCCGTTCAGGATAGCGAATAAAAAGACATAGCAACTATTGGGCGCTAATAAAAAAACACGGCTAATAACGAACGGATTTCAAAGCATGTTTGATATAGCTGACCTATTTGAAGTGTTTCACAGTTTTCTTTTTGCCATGACGCAACACACTGAGATAGAAGCTTTGCAAACATACCAGTCAATTTGGCAATGGGTAGAAATCTGTTAGACACACGACTGGGGTCAAGACTGTAATGTAAAACTCAAAATCTCAATTTGATGTAGCATTTTGTCATACATTTCAGTTTGACTTTAATGGTCTAGTCGAAAGTTTATTTGTTAACCTTTTTGAGTTACAGAATTTTGTTAAGTCAGATATGGTGCGGCGGTGGTGCATAAAGACACCAATAATAATTATAAGATTATCAATAAAATCGTCATAATTGACATGCCAAACATATTTTAATATATGAACAAAAGGTTCTATCATACCGAATTTATTTTGCTGTTAAACACAATTTTCTCGTTTATCTTCGATCTCGATCGCTTGAACGCAAAATATAATTTATCGCCATCGTACAATTTGTGCAAAATAATTTCACGATTTAAATTAACTTTTTCTTTGCTCTGGTTCAACACAATCAAAATTACAGATTTTGGTGATTAATTAATTTGAAACCCGTAAAAGGTTATTTTATCAATTAATCAATGACGAATATACGTTTAGATGTGTAGCGCAGATTGGTGTTACTTTGCACTCGTGTCTAAGAAATTTCTTTAATTTGTTTTTTAACATTTCTTAATTTAGAAAACAATACGGAATGAAATGGATCTTTTCTTGAATGCGAGCACAATGAAATGAGTACCAAAAGTAGTCATGAGATAGATTAGCTATATATATATGCAAACCGAAATACGTTCTTTAATTTTAATGATTTTTAATTTAAATCGTGCAAATAATTATTATAAACCAGCTCTCTGGTTTTATGTACTTCTCGTGTATCGCTTGGACGAGACTTGCTTTTCGAAATTAAAAAAAAAAACACTGAAATACATTTCGATATATACAACATACGCTGGTAATAAAAGTTACAACTCAGCTTTAGGCTAATAAACTTGGCATGCAGTTATTATAATTTATTGGAATTAATTAAAATTTTTAACAATATAACATAAAAAAATTATATATAGGATTTTTAAAAAATGCTTTATTCTTTTAAAGCAATGTACCTCTTACACAATTACACATACATTTTTGTCGTACATTTTGCAATCCAACTGTGCTTACTTTGCGCGTATAGAACGGTTTGATTTCTAAATTATAAAATTAGCAAATAATCAGCCTAAAATAGATTTAAGCCCAAGTTTAGCATACAAAACGAATTTGTGGTTAAGTAACAAATATTACAAATAAGATACTAAAATTCGTGGTACTGTAATTCCGTACAGTTTTATTCTCGGATCTAATTTTTTAGTCTTTGCAATTTGTTCAGGGGCCTAAGCCCAGCTTTTTCACAGTTGGCTTTCCACGTTTTACCTTATAATTGTATCGCTCCATACAAGCCTATAGTATTGACATTGAAGTGGGTCGGCCCATGATTGTTGTGTGTTCTGCACCCTGACCAGAGGGCACTTTGTGAATTCATGTTCATCACCGATCGTAATCAGATGATAGAAAATCCCATTTGCATACTGCCTTTATACCACGATTAATTTTTACCTTTTAATTTTTAAAACCAAAAAACGCTAAGAATTTTTCCAGGTGGTGTGAATTAAGGGCACGCGTATAAAGTATACTAATAGACCTGTTTAAATGTGCAGTGTACTAATATGTTGGTGTTGCTTTGGTAAAACTAAGCGGGGTTTATTTTAATATCTCAAAGCAACATCTTTTGGCTTAGGTTTTCGATGTATTTTAATTTTTCTTTCGTTTTAAATTTATATTTACATATGTACATTAAAAAAATAAAAATAATAATAATAAAAAATGACCGCCTTGCGGTGAACACCATCACAATAAAATGGTTTTATTTTCTTATGATAGGTTCACCTATGTGATCAAAAAATGATTCGCGAATCAAGTTAATCGATGAGCGTCATTATTGCTCAGAATTTGTTTTTTTTTTTTTTTTTTTTTTTTTTTATGTTGGATACTTGCGATCAAAATTTGCCCAAAGTTAAAATTATTTCTTCTCAAGCGTGGAAATTTATTTCCAATGATTTGATTGGCTCTTGATTCGCGAATCATTTTTTGAACGCATAAGTGAACCTGCCTTAGAGCTAAAAAATTGTTCCTTCTCACTAATGTGTTTTGGGCTTTATATAATAAATACAATTGTTTTTGTAAGATAAACGGACTTTGCAAAACCAAAACATTTTTTTGTTATACCGGGTGAGTTTTTTAAGCTGAAACTTTCAAATATCTCGGAAAATAAGCCCTCTGCGATAAAAATGACCATTATCAAAATTAAATCATTCTGGAGGGGAAATACATTAGTGCTAAAATTAGGACCCCCGCCCCAGTTTGAAAAGGGGATGAGGCAAATTGGAAACTAAGATAGCAACCCCTATTTTTTATTCCAGATTCGGATTCTACGGCTAAAAGTACGTAGGATTTCCTTGAAACATTTTTTTCGATTCATGATAGATGGCACTGTAATAGGCGATATCAAATTTTTTTCAATTTCTCCTACTGAGAACATTATGCATACAATTCTGCAATATGTTTGCATTAACATTAACACGTTTTCAATGTAAATACTTGAAATTAGTTTTAAACAAATTGTATTTCTTAAATTTAAAAAAAAACTATTTTTAGCGTACAGGGGCGGGGGTCCTAATTTTAGCACTAATGTTTCCCCCCCCCCCCCCCCCTCCAGAATGATTTAATTTTGATAATGGTCATTTTTATCGTAGAGGGCTTATTTTCCTAGATATTTGAAAGTTTCAGCTTAAAAACTCACCCGGTATTGTTACTAGACATCGCACAGTCAGTGTTTAAAAAAATAGTTGGATCGAATGATCTTTCTTTAAAACAAAATTAATAATTTTTTTATAATTTGGCGTCTGAATTAATTAAATTAAATTAATTGGAATTTCTTGTAAAATATAAAATTTAAAAAATTTAAGAGTGTCTCATCCTAAATGGGGCGTGGACAACATTGTAAGCCAGAGGGATATCGTATGGTTGTCTAAATTCGACGAAAAGGAAAAATGTAATTAGAAATTGATGACGTCATGAGCTGCTCTCAAACTATGGTTAAAAACGCACCGAAATATTGTCGAAGAGTAGAAAAAAGAGGATGAAAAAGAAAAAATTCCTGAAAGAATAGAGCGGACGTTCGTAAAACTCACAAATGAAATTAAAAATAGAAGTTACCAAATTAACCTTTAGTTCCGAAAGGTACCACTACTAACAGAGCAACACGTAAGGAGCCGCCTAAAATTCGCGCACGAACGTTATAATTGGCCCATAATGAAATTGAGAAGGTTTTATAAACAAATGAATCTTACATTAATTTATTTTGCTACGATCTAGAAAAGCAATATGTGAGAAGACTGCAGATTTTCTCGAAAAATTTACAGTAAAAACATGCGTTTTCTTTGAAGGTGTGGGCCCCATTTTTTGGATAAGATACATCATAAATGCCCAACAAGCACGTACATATTTTAACAACAGTAATGCTGCTCTATGCAAAAGAGGAAATTTCGCTTAGATGGTATTTTCAAGTTGGTGAAAAAACAGGTTAGAGAATGACCTGTATCCTGTACAATCATTAGACCTTAACCAGATTGAGAGCTTGTGACATAACGTTAAGCTGGCTATTGCAGAAAAAAAATTTACTAATCTGGAAGCTTTGTGAAATGCAATGGAGTGCGCATGGAAAGCAATTAGCGTCGAACGATGTCAGCGATTAATCGAACGATGTGCACCTGTTCTGAAAAATCATTGGCATAGTACCAAATATTAAGTAATAAACTATATTATAAACGAATCGCCTAATTAAAAAGTGATATAAGTATAAGTTGCATGTCCAGAACAACCTTTTCGATATTATTGAAGGGGCTGCCAGACCCTTGGGCATAAGGGCTCCGGTACATACTTTTTAGTGACATGTTCGAACTTGCGGGTCCCGTCTCTTTGAACAAGACTACTCTATAAGTTACCACATCATCAATCCAATCATATTCAAATTTTGTATAGCAATTTTATATCAAAATGAACAGGTTTCCGTAATATTTTTGAAAGTGTCGGTGCCCCCGGGGTCTAAGTCTTCCATACAATTTTTTTCTAGGAATGTCTGTTTGTTCCGAATAGACGTTTCAGCCCCTCAACCAGTTTTCAGCATGAATTGCATGTCCAAAACCAACCTTACGATATTTATTAAGTGGCTGGACCCTAGGTTCAAAGACCGCAGTACAAATTTTTTGTAAACATTTGTTTTTGTCTAATCACAGGAATGAGTTAAGGGAAGGAACTATATGGAATTAGTGGCATGCCCGAATCCGGGAGTTCCGTATCTCGATCAAAGCGACCCTCGTAAGTTTTTTATGACTTCATGGTCATAGCATTGCTTTCCAGTTTTATTCTAAACTTTCGGTTTCATTTTTAGTCGATTGATTAAAATATCGTAGTGTTGTCATTGCCATCTGTATTCTGTTAGTTGGTATATACATTAATATTCTGTTTTATGTAAACGCCTATTACTTTTTGGAGCGAGACCAATCTGTACCCTTTGTGCGTGTGTGCGAGCAGTTAAGACGTATATGAGTATTTTTTTCTGTGTGTCTTGTTTTGTTTTTTGGCGCGTCACGTTTGCTCTCTTTTTGCACCGGGCATCAACTGTGCAGTAAGTAATTTTTGGTAATTGAAGGCAAAAGGTCAACCTTTACCATTTTTCCCCCTGCGCAACGTTTTTGCTGCAAGAACAATCGAAAGTTTGATGAGTAAAACGATTTTGGTGCGACGATCCAAACAAAAATTACATGGTACTGTTAACGAAATAAAGATAAAATTACAACGATAGTTCGTGTTTCAAAGGACACTATCTACTGATACTGCGAAACGTTAGTGCGGATGCCGTATTAATATAACGGTACGTCCAACCAAATTATTTTACGGGCGGACAGTTGAGACCACGTTTTTTTTCCAAAGATGCAGCAGTGTGAGGTGTAGAACGCCCAACGTTTACAGTGGCCACATATATTTAAGGCGAACCAACGACCAAGAAACTGACACGCCAGGTGAGGCTATTTCAAATTTGCGGTTTCGGCGACCCCTAAGTGGCCAGCCGAAGCCATTTGTAATTGTTTTGTTAGATATCGGTGAAAACCGCAACGTACAGGTGGCCAGCCGGCCGTCTCTACGGTTAAGGCGAAAGACGTTAGCGGCTTAGCGACAGACATTCCAACTCTGGCGGTCATCTCATGGATAAGTCTGCCTCTGGAATCAGGATGTAGCGTCCCCCTCTCGAAAACTTTCGCATGGAAGCCTCCTCCTACCATCATCTGCCCCGTCATGTACCGCATTTCGTCATCCAAGGCTTCCAGCCTGGGTCCGAATTCTGCCATTGATTCGCTGGGAGTAAAAACAGCTAAAGAAGGCGGCTTCCTTGCTCTTAATCCAGGCCCTGCCTCATATATTTTATTATACCCGGAAGCAGTATTAATCTCAATGCCAGGTATTACTTGCTTTGGCTTTTGTAGCACACCTTGCTCTTGCCTGGCCCATCGCAGGCCCTTGTTACGTGTCCGTACGCAAAACATCTGTAGCAGCGTACAGCGACGGCCCTTTCACATATTCGGCAGTACGTCCCACCCCACCTTTATCCTCCGTTGGTTGACTAGCTTTCAGGCAGACGCATTTCGATAACCGCAATCTTTTGGTCTCTGGGGCACGAATAAATATTTATTTTCGAGAACTTCATCACCGGAATATCCCGTAGGAGCGCCTTTCCCACCTATTCGGTGTAATAATCGAAGTACCGAATTTCTAAATTAGCTCTACTATCCATGCTGCGCACAGTAGATTCCTCGCTTAGGGTACCGCGTAGATCCTCTCGGAAACCACCCTTGTCTTTTGTATTTGGCCTTAGCTCTAGGGGGACATCGCCTGCTCTAGTTTGCCTAATTGTTTTTACTTCCGCCTCTGCGTGTTCTGGTTTGACCTTGCTGCGGATCTCTTTCACTACTTCCGTGTACGATTGTCGTTGCTTTGGATATATTAGAAAGGCTTCAGATCTTATTCAGCACGCTTTCTAGTTTTTGTGACTGGTCGACTAATGGTGTCATTTGGGGTCACTCGTCTTGAATTCGTCAGTGCTGCTTTCATAATATTTCTCTTGTCCTCTTTTAGCCTCTTTTCTTCCTTTTTCTTAGCCGGGCATGAAAGAATCCGATTGTACGTATCTCCTTAGTTCTAGGTCTCTTGACTTCTGGCTCTCCTGGTCGTAGGCGAAGGTTTAGATTGTATCCCCCAATTTGGCCAATTTTGAAATCGTTCGATATAATTTTTTTTATCTTTTCTCGGCCGCTCTCATCTTTGCAATTATTTCCCTGCACAAGCACAGGAAGACTCCGCTTTTCGGTCTTTAGCTGGCGCCGGTTGCGTGTTCACAGTGAGTGTCCTATTCATCTGCTCCTTGTCTGTCCGTTTATTAGTCTCCCTAATACATGGCGCTTTCTCAATAAACTTATTTTCTCTCGTTTCTGATGGCCGGGGCGTCCGCACTTCTTTTGGTCTTCCCATAAATGTGCCCGCCCTCTCCTACATAATCGATGGGTCCGGGGCCCCGATATATTCGCCTGTGGTATATCGTTGTTAAGACTAGACATCCTCATCAAGTGGCTTTTTCATTCTGGGGATTCTACCCACAGCATTCTATACTATACCAAGTCTTCGCATACAGCCGCTCCTAATAGAGAGCAGACGCTAACCGGAGAGCTGCTCAATCTGGGACAGTCGCTTCTGGGTTTTATGGGAGTTAATTTTTGGTCCGCCCCTGTTATTTGATTTCCCTGACCAGCCATACTTTGTAAGCGTTCCCCGATCCGCTACTTGGGAAGGTGCCCGATGAAGGAACTAGCAAGAAGGCCCACACGGGCTATCAGCTAGTAGATACCACAGGTTGTCAAGGTCAATTTAGATATGGTGAATTGTTTTTTTACTAACCCAAATTACCAATCCGGGTAAAATATTTTAAATTGTAGTTATTAGGTTTTTAAATTTGTCAAACAATGTGAAATTGGTCGCACGAAATGGAGTTGATCATTTAGTAGACCCTAAAAGTAAAACTTGATTTTCAGGTAACAGGAATAATTGTTTACCAAATAAAATTAATATGGCTAATTAGAACAAAGTGTTTTTCGTCGAAAAGTTATTTCGTTAAAAGTAACAAAAAATAAATCCTAATAAATGTATTTCATAGTGACGATAAAGGCTTAGCCAACAATAACTTCACGCCAGAAACTAGTGTGTCGCCCCGGTGGCAAAGTGGTCAGTATGCTTGGTCCAGCGACCGGAGGTCCCGGGTTCCCACTCATTATCCAAAATAAAAATATGATTATGAAACTGCATTTGAGGCGGCCAAATCCCTTGATGGGATATAGTGCCAGAGAGAGAGAGAGAGAGACATTAGTGTGCGGTATAAATTGGCTAAAACGAACGAAACTTTTTTTAATTTGCTTCGGTGTCACCATCGAAAGCTTTACCTTAGTTCGAGTGCCATATGTAATACGACAAGCATAACATAAAAATAGCGTACTTTAAAAAAAGTTTATGATAGAGCTTGGAAATTACGTAAACGTAATGTCTTTAACAAGCAAGACAAAAAAAGAAAAATTTGTGGTGTGAATCGAGCATTTCGGTTTCATTTGTCAAAACTGTGTAGCGAGAGGGAAGGAGGTGAAATGTTTACTGTTTTAGCATAAAGAATTCATTTATCATTATTACATATATGTATGAACAAACATATATTGTACATTGTTCAGTTATTCGTGTACAATTGATTTATATATAATTTGTTGTGTATGCACGATTGTACAAAAGTAAATTTGAGATTCCGCTTTTACTTTCTCTGTCATATTCGTTTATCGTAAAATTTAATTCAAACAAATCGTTTTCATTTTCCGATAAAGTCAAGTCCCGCAACAACTAACTAACTACTGGTATACAAAAATAAATAACTATAAAATGAACTCGAAACATTTAATTGATGATTTTATGAATACTCGCTCGTATATAGGCCGCTGTTCTTGTGTTCTACATCGAATTTGATTAAATTAAATTTATTACGATTAGAAAAACAAAGAAAATATTCGTTTTCCGTTCCGTTATGCACAGAGAGATGAAAAATTGTTTGGATGTCAGAAAAATATTATAAATGGTGTTGTTCCTCGCTATGTTTCTCCTCCCCCCGTTGAATAAATATAATTTAATTTGTGTATGGATATCGCACTGATAAAAGTCCTTGAGACAAAAATCCGTATCGTAAAGTCAAGTGAAATTTAACGATTCGATCGGCATTTTATATGAACATACTAGCAGCAATTAACGGTGATGAGTAATTATCATCACATCACCAAAATAATAATAAAAAGTACAAACAAAATTCTCAGTGTCTGGAACCATCGTAGGTGGTAATAAACGAACTAAAAAAAATTAATCGCTTAAAGTGCAGCGCGCTCGACAATAAAAATCTCTATACAGTTTATACCATATAATCTAAATTTGGAATGCATATACACACACCCGATACATGCACTTTAAAGTAAATATCATCGGGACGTGATAATCATTTAACACTTCTTCTTGTAGACGAGGTGGTTTTTTTTATAAATTTTATTTCTGCATCTTAAATTATTTTAACGCACAGCGCAGCACAGTTAATTTTATATCTTCGGAGATGGTGTTATATTTATTCATCTTACAGATTTTTTTTTTGTTACTTTCCGTCTTTTTGGTTTCTTTAAATGATTATTTGTTACATTAATTAGTTGATGATGGATTTAATAGTGGGAAGAGAATATGGTGTTCTCAATTTGCTGTCGGAATTATTTTAACTCGTTAGTATGTAGAAATAATATTTTCTGTACATATCTAGTTTTAACAACTAGTTTACTACTCAAAATTTGTGCAGTATAAAATTATAAAATAATTCCTTACATTGAAATTCCAAGCAGCCGCCAATTCGCAAAAGGTTAAAAAATGAACTTCAATTTCAAAATCGACCAACCGAATATGTAATTCTACCGGCGAGCTTTGGTCATAATGTGGAAAATAGGGATTGATGAAAAATGAAGAAATTTGACTAGAATTCTAATAGAAAAGCGAATATCAAGACTTTTTCTGATGGAAACCGATGTTATACCATCATTGTCGATATAACAGCATTAAACACTACCACCACCCTATGTCAGGTGACCCCTTTTGCGGAATAAAACTGAATAAACTGAATTTCATATATCCGGTCGAGATCGGAGCTCCCTAGGGATCGGGTAGGGCAAAATCGAAAGATAATTAAGTTCTTATTTTAGAACCGTGAGTAATCATCATTCACACAGAGAAGCCGCCCTGTATTAACTCCTGTATGCTTAGGAAAGTAATATAAAAATATTTCAACCTTACCATATAACGATGGGGATAAGACCACCGGCCACCGGCCACCAGCCTAGGGATAGGTTACTATAAAACCTGAGTGAAGTAACAGAACATATGAACTGAAAAAAAAATATTCCTCACTGGGTAACCAGCAGTAGGATTTTGTACGCTATTCTCACGAAATTCTCACGAGAATTTGTATACGTTTACCGCACAAATTCTCATGAGAATTTCGTGAGAATAGCGTAAAAAATCCCATTCCAGAAAGAGGTATTATGCAAAAGTATATTATCAACATTCGTTACGAAAAATAGGTGAGGAGTGGTAACAGTAACTCTCTCCTCTGACTGCGATGGTATCTGTCATCTGGTCAAAGATTAAAAATATTAATGGAGGGTTCCCCTTCGAACCACCGATTCTTAACGAATATGAACTAAACATTCGCGTTGCTATCCGGAAGGACTTTACAATCCATGCAAATTGAACCATTTGTAACAAATAATTGGAAAGAATTTCGAATTCGTCCTCAAAATCTCCCAGAGAGAGTGAAAGAACTGACTGTGCTTTTCTTACTTTTGTCGGGTTCAGAGTCAAGCTAAAATCAACATTAATATTTATTTGAATGGCGCTACATCCCATGTAGGGATTTGGTCACCTCAATGAGGTTACATGATCAAATTCATTTTTGGATTAATGATAGATAAGTTCATTGAATCCGAACCAGGTCCCAGAGTAATCTCGTTTTTTCTTTCAATTTTTACAAATTTCTTTTTATGCTGTTCCCATGCGGCCACCCAAAGTTGTACTGACATCGATGGTGGTGATGTTGTCGCATTATCCCGCTCTTCTACGTGCTCCTCGGGTGTAATCAATTTAGGTTGTGGAAAAAGTAGGGGTTGCAGAAAGTTTGCAGAAAGTTGGCAGCAAATCCTTCAATAAATCATAAACTACTAGAAGGCTCAGAATTGGAACTGCTACAAGGAGAACTTTTGAATCTATACAAATAATAGTCTAACCTGACTGCCTGCGTCAGTGACGCTAAGTGAGTTTGCCATGTGTTTGCTTTATTAAAACCCCAAATTTGTTATTGGCGATTTTCATCGAATGTAGATAGCGTTGGTTTCTACGTCTACAAGGGGGACGAGAATTGTCAAATTCATTGTTATGACAGTTTTAATCACCCTTGTTTCATAGCAAAGTATGTTTTATATTTTATTCACCAGATGTCAGCTACTTAGTTGAAAATCGCGATATCAAATTATTTTTATCGAGTCGAAAATGCATGATCGATCTTATGCCTTTCTGTGCACTTACCGAATCAACAAATAATTACATTGGAAGCAGGTAATGACGATGAAGCGTTGCTTGCAGCATAAACTAGCCGAATGAAGCTTGAGGCATGGTGTCAGCTCAACTTCAATGATCAAAACTTCGTCTAAGAGGTGGAGACGGCAACTTCGTCTAAGCGGTGGAGAGCTGGTTGTTACACGAATGTATAAAGTAAGCTTGAGAGATGAGGAACGTTTCTTCTTGCGGTTGCTTTTGCTACATATTCGAGGTGCCACCAGCTTTGAATTTGTATACGAAGAAGCTGCAGCTGCACGGGGCCTTCTACTAAACGATGATGAATGGGATCACTGCTAAACAGAAGCAGCAGTCTTTCAAATGCCAAGACAGCTTCGAGAGACTTTCGCTTTTATTTGTTGCTTTTTTCAACCTTCAAAACCTCTTGATCTCTGGATGAAGTATCTAGATGACATGACTCTCGATTACAGCCAACACCATATTGAAAATGTATCAAAAAAGCATTATGTTGATATCGTGTCTCTCCACGATATCAACATAATTCTTATACAGCAAGGACTTTCTTGCGCTACCGTCGGCTTACCAACTCCGTCGGAAAGTCTTATAAAAGTGCAAGTCTTCGATGCAGTTCGAGAAGCCGAAGAAGCTGAATTACGAATTCAACTGCCAAATGAAAATCAGTTGGATGCATTTCATAAAATACCTGCTGCAGTGAATAATAAAAATGTCTCCAGCCGAAGTTTCTATCTTGATTCACCAGGAGGATTTGGCAAAACTTTCCTATACGCAACACTGATGGCCTTCATCCGGCAAAATGAAAAACTATGCTTCTATTTGCAACAACGGGGGGAATCGCAGCTACTTTGCTGAAGGGTGGCCGAACAGTTCAAAGCGGATTCAAATTACCGCTAATTGACACTTCTGTCTCTGCGATGCAATTGGCATCACCCGAAGCAAAAATTTTGCGACAACTTTCACTTATTAATGTCGATGAGATTTCAATGCTGACAAAGCACGGTCTCTGCTGCATTGACAAGCTGTTGCGTGAAATAATGGGTCGCGAAAAGCCTTTCGGCCAAAAGGTTTTCGTTGTTGGTGGAGACTTTCAACAAACACTTACAGTTGTTATGAGAGGAACGAAAGCTGACATCATCGAGTGCTGTGTAAAATTGAGCAATCTGTATAGAAACTTTCTTCAATTGTCGCATCATCCTCTTATCAAAGCTATCAACAATGACTGCACAGTTCAAATTCCCCAGCAAATGATCGAAACTAGAGATCTGGTTAAAAGTATTTTTGACACAAATCTTTTTGAAATATCTTTGCAAGAGTTGACAAAACGCATCATTGTTGCACCGACAAATCAACAGACTCTTAGGATGAATCGTAAGATCATGGACATGATGCAAGGACAAGCTGAAATTTATTACAGTGCTGATTCAGAGGATCCAAATGATCTACAAAATTATCCAGCAGAGTTTCTCCATGATCAAACGCCATCAGGAATGCCACCTCGTGTTTTACTTCTGAAGCCTGGAGTAATTATAATGCTGCTGAGAAATTTAAACCCAAAAAAGGAATGTTCAATGGCTCTCGAATGATTTTTAAGAAGGTGCACCGAAGTTTTATAACAGCTGAAATTTTTTTAGAGTGCAATCGTGGAGATAATGTCTTTATTCCACGAATATATTTGGCTCCAACAGACACTAAATTGATATTCATACTGAAGAGACGACAATTTCCGATCACTCCTGCATACGCCATCACAATCAACAAATCGCAAGGTCAAACTTTCGATCATGTCGGAATTGATCTACAGACAGCAGTTTTCTGCGTGTGCTGAAATTCAACCAAACACACTTCTCAGTTGTGTACAATCATTTGAAATGCGTATTAATAAGTGCATTGAAGTCGCAGGCCATCATTTTGAACGCTTATTTTAAGCTAAAATTATTTTATTCACCTGCCATTTACATTAATAAATTGTTTTGATGACGAATTTCGAGTATTTCCAATGAAAACGTGATGTTTTTATTTCAAACGTATTGCAGAATCGAATGCGTGTGTTCTAAGAAGAAGAAATTGAAAAAATTGAATTTCGTCGATTACAACGCCATCTATCATGAACCGAACAAAACATTTCATTCAAATCATACGTACTTTTAGTCGTAGTATCCGTATCTGCAATAAAAAATATGGCTTCCTATCTTAGTTGTATTTCCCCCGCGGTATGATTAAATTTTGATTATGGACATTTTTTCCGTAGAGTGGCTATTTTTCGAGATATTTGATCGTCTCAGTTTAAAAGAAACACTCGGTATATACTTTATCGTTTATATGGGCTCCATATATTTTAGATAGGAGTGGGTAACGAAACGAATAATCAAATTATTATAAAATACAATTTCTTTATAGCCTTGATTTATTGGCAATGCTGTTTTTACGCATGGTCACCATTTTCATGATTACATCGTAAATTTAAAAACGTTTTAAAAAATTTACATTTTGGAAACAATTGTTCCGGACGGTCGAGGGCCGATTCCTTCAAAAATATCCTGAAAAAAACTGTTCATTTTATGATTTTATGACCACCTTATTACGCTGAGTCTTAGTATTTCGAGGTGGAAGGGATCCGGTTCCCTGCAATCCTGTATACAAATTTCGAAATCTCTGAGAGGGTCCGAACGTTTCACGTTCCAATCTTAATTCTGGTACGAAAGCAAAACAAAGTAGGTAACGATAAATTTAATTCAGTAGTTTTATTTTCTGTTTTCTGAATAATATTTCTTTCTAGTCAGTTAATCAGTCCACCTCAAACCATCAGCATTTGAATCCTGGATTTTACCACTCAATCTACAGGGCCACATAAATAAATCTTCATCGCCAATCCATCATTGAGTTGAAAAACAAAATTACGAAACGTTCGAGTATATCAATTATCTTTTGAGTTTTGTGTATTTATGGCAGAACAGTTTACGATTGTGTGATACGAATCTTTCTCTCGCTGCCTCTGCCTGCCTGCCTGTTATATGAAAATTATTCTTTATATTTATTTCTTTTGTGTGTTAAGTAAAATAAAATAAAAATAAATAAGATTTTTACTGGTGATATTAATGACAGTTAAAATTATAACTTTTTTATTTTATTTATTTGTCGGTATGTTATATCGCGCATAATGTATGCTGGGTAAGATAATATTGTTGTGTATAAATTTTCGGAGGCTTACACATATATAGTACACCGCGTGTATCTTTAGACGTATTTCATGTGATTTCAGAAGTCATTTGGAACACAAAATTTAATTTACGGACTATGATGTTAGTGTATCGCGTCGAAATTTTACACGATTTTTTTTTATTTTATTTGTCTTCTTCAGAGTTTTGGATATATACGAGGGCAAATCAAAAAGTCTTGCAATATCATATGAAAAAAAAGAGTGAGAGAGACAGCAATATTTTTATTTTTCGACATAATCTCCTTTAAGGTTTATACATTTGTCACATCGATCAATTAACTTACCTAAACCCTCTAAAAAAAAAGATTTCTTTTGCTCCATAAAATATTCATTTACAACAGACTGTACTTCATAGTCACTGGAAAATTTCCGGCCCCTTAGTGTTTTTTTCAAATTGGGAAAGAGAAGTAGTCACTGGGTGCCAAGTCTAGACTGTACGGTGGATGCGGAATTTCCACGAAGCCGCAGTCCTTTAATGCAGCTTGAGCAATATTAGCCTTGCGCACTGGTGTATTGTCGTGAAGAAGCAAGATTTTTTTCCTAACTTTCCTTGGCCGTTTTTCCCGGATCGCTTTTTTCAATTTTCGCAAAACCTCTGCGTAATATATGCCTGTGATTGTGGTTTTCGGTGGCATATAATCGATTATCAAAATTCCTTCAGCATCCCAAAAAATTGTTGCCAAAACCTTACCAGCAGACGGTTGAGTTTTGAATTTCTTTGGTGGTGGTTCACTACGTTTAATCCATTGCATCGATTCTTGTTTGGATTCCAGATCCCAGTGATGAAGCCATGTTTCATCGCCTGTTATTATGTTACCCAAGAAATTTTCTGGATCTGCTTTGTACATATCTAAAATCGCCTTTGAAGTTTAAACACGCATTTTTTTTTGTTCAGCATTCAACAAACGGGGAACCCATCGCGCACTTACTTTCGACATGTGAAGGTGGTCATGTAATATAGTATATGTGGTACCGTATGAAAGAGAAAGTCTCCACGCTAACCGCGGAACAGAAATACGCCGGTCCTCCAATACAATAGAATCAGCCAAAATTACGTTTTCATGGCTAATAGCATCTGCTGGCCGACCCGAGCGGTTATCGTCTTATAATGACTCCCAACCACTTTTGAATAATTTTACCCACTTTGTTACTGTGGCATATGATGGTGCAGATTCGCCGTAAACTTTTGATATATAGTTGAATATATAAATTGCATTTCGTCCATCTTTATAGAAAAATTTAGTAACGGCGCGATATTCAATTTCATTCATTTTAAGAAAAATTCAAAACACATGTTACTAAATTGACAAAAACAAACGAACCGTAAAATTTACATCGAAATGTTCTTCTAGAAGTTTCATCGTGACAAAAAATGGTTTTGAAAAATATATTGTTGTCTCACTCACTCGTTTTTTTCATATGATATTGCAAGACTTTTTGATATACCCTCGTATATTTGGTTTTTTGTATTTATTTTTATCTTAATTTGATGTACGGTGCGCGGTGCAGGAAACATCGCGCAGAATACATACAAAAGATTATTTGATAATCCGATATTTCGTTTAAAGTTTATCGCATTTTTGGAATTGCATATGTGCCGCCGCCGCCGGCTTTTATTGTGTAACCGAGTGGCTGCTGATTTGTTACCGGAGATTAGCTCTGTTGATTTATTCATCGTTTTGCGCGAGTTCTTTGTGACTTTGAAATTTTTGGTGTTCGCACGATGCATGAAATTTTTATTTTTTAATTCCCGCATTTAATAATGCAGCAGCCGAAACTCATTAGTTTTATGGTAATATAAACATTTTTAATTAAAACAAACAAAAATTTATAATATTTTTTTGGTAATATCGATATTGTTTATTTATTTAATTTATTTAAATTTTTATATCGAAAAATATCAACATATTAAAATAAAAAAATCAATATAACAGTCCGTACTACGAGGGCAAATCAAAAAGTCTTGCAATATCATATGAAAAAAAAGAGTGAGAGAGACAGCAATATTTTTATTTTTCGACATAATCTCCTTTAAGGTTTATACATTTGTCACATCGATCAATTAACTTACCTAAACCCTCTAAAAAAAAAGATTTCTTTTGCTCCATAAAATATTCATTTACAACAGACTGTACTTCATAGTCACTGGAAAATTTCCGGCCCCTTAGTGTTTTTTTCAAATTGGGAAAGAGGTGTAGTCACTGGGTGCCAAGTCTAGACTGTACGGTGGATGCGGAATTTCCACGAAGCCGCAGTCCTTTAATGCAGCTTGAGCAATATTAGCCTTGCGCACTGGTGTATTGTCGTGAAGAAGCAAGATTTTTTTCCTAACTTTCCTTGGCCGTTTTTCCCGGATCGCTTTTTTCAATTTTCGCAAAACCTCTGCGTAATATATGCCTGTGATTGTGGTTTTCGGTGGCATATAATCGATTATCAAAATTCCTTCAGCATCCCAAAAAATTGTTGCCAAAACCTTACCAGCAGACGGTTGAGTTTTGAATTTCTTTGGTGGTGGTTCACTACGTTTAATCCATTGCATCGATTCTTGTTTGGATTCCAGATCCCAGTGATGAAGCCATGTTTCATCGCCTGTTATTATGTTACCCAAGAAATTTTCTGGATCTGCTTTGTACATATCTAAAATCGCCTTTGAAGTTTAAACACGCATTTTTTTTTGTTCAGCATTCAACAAACGGGGAACCCATCGCGCACTTACTTTCGACATGTGAAGGTGGTCATGTAATATAGTATATGTGGTACCGTATGAAAGAGAAAGTCTCCACGCTAACCGCGGAACAGAAATACGCCGGTCCTCCAATACAATAGAATCAGCCAAAATTACGTTTTCATGGCTAATAGCATCTGCTGGCCGACCCGAGCGGTTATCGTCTTATAATGACTCCCAACCACTTTTGAATAATTTTACCCACTTTGTTACTGTGGCATATGATGGTGCAGATTCGCCGTAAACTTTTGATATATAGTTGAATATATAAATTGCATTTCGTCCATCTTTATAGAAAAATTTAGTAACGGCGCGATATTCAATTTCATTCATTTTAAGAAAAATTCAAAACACATGTTACTAAATTGACAAAAACAAACGAACCGTAAAATTTACATCGAAATGTTCTTCTAGAAGTTTCATCGTGACAAAAAATGGTTTTGAAAAATATATTGTTGTCTCACTCACTCGTTTTTTTCATATGATATTGCAAGACTTTTTGATATACCCTCGTATATATGCAACTATTAAGTGGTACTACCAACTTCAAAATTATGTCCACCGTCCCATCGATATTATATCAACATTGTGTTGACTGTATATTGACCAACCAACAAGTGGAATTATAATGTTTTTGTTGAAATTTTTGTGTACCCCAGGATATATGAAGAAGGATGAGATGTCTGCATAATGTATTTTATTGGGTTTATTGCCAAAATATTTATTTATTTAATGTATATATTTGTGTGTGTGTGTGTGTGTGTGTGTACAAATTGAGATATATATATATTTTAATTGAAATGATAATTTGGGATCACATCTGGGGATTTTCCAATTTTAATGAGGATTTATGGTGATTATATTGTTTAGTGTAGTAGAGGTTTATTAGCAACCCACTGAATGTAAATCTGTTATGTTAATAATTTAAGTTAGTGCCAGATACGACGAATTTCGGTACCAGATATACAATTCGGAGAATAGCTACTGAAATATCACATCATATTTGAAATTGACTTACCTGAATAATGTGTGAAGTAAGTAATAAAATTTAATTACTTTTAAGATACGGTAATTAGTTTTACCCATACGCCATTAACTGTACGCGCACGAATAATTGGACGCACCCAAAATTCTTGCTCATTTCTCCTAACTAGTTGATAGCGACTGAGGCGATTTTCGTATAGTGGAGACAAATCATGTTCTATTGGCTCCGTATAAGTGTTTTACCGATCAAAAAATGGCCTTATGTAAGCACGTTAAAATCATAAGTTAGAGGCCTTGAATTCATAACTGCTTAAATTTTAACCGAAATCGTACTAAACTCCTCATAGGTGAGCATTGACCTATTCCGCATTGGGTTCATTTACGTATGTGAAGTTATCCCAGGATTCTATCCCAGAAAATAAATTTTTTTAATCAGGCAACACTAACATATCAATAACCAATTTGCTCTTGGGTGAAGTTATCCCAGCCCAGGTTTTGATTCATTTCATTCAAATATACTATATTTGTGAAGTTACCCCGGCCCAGAAATTTTATCAATCCTGTATATATTTCAAAATCATGTTGCCCTGATCCGAGACATTTTTAGTTTTGACGAAATACTTTTTAATTTATCGAGCGGGACGAAAAATTATATAAAAATCATTGAAATTCTTAGCCCAGAGTTGATTTTCGGGAACTTGCCACGGAACGATTTTTTTCTTATATAGCTGAAATTTAGCTAGTGGTGTATATATTTCAAAATCATGTTGCCCTGATCCGAGACATTTTTAGTTTTGGCGAAATAATTTTTAATTTATCGAGCGGGACGAAAAATTATATAAAAATCAATGAAATTCTCAGCCGAGAGTTGATTTTCGGGAACTTGCCACGGAACGATTTTTTTCTTATTTAGCTGAAATTTAGCTACTGGTGTATATATTTCAAAATCATGTTGCCCTGATCCGAGACGTTTTTAGTTTTGGCGAAATAATTTTTAATTTATCGAGCGGGACGAAAAATTATATAAAAATCAATGAAATTCTCAGCCGAGAGTTGATTTTCGGGAACTTGCCACGGAACGATTTTTTTCTAATTTAGCTGAAATTTAGCTACTGGTGTATATATTTCAAAATCATGTTGCCCTGATCCGAGACATTTTTAGTTTTGGCGAAATAATTTTTAATTTATCGAGCGGGACGAAAAATTATATAAAAATCAATGAAATTCTCAGCCGAGAGTTGATTTTCGGGAACTTGCCACGGAACGATTTTTTTCTTATTTAGCTGAAATTTAGCTACTGGTGTATATATTTCAAAATCATGTTGCCCTGATCCGAGACGTTTTTAGTTTTGGCGAAATACTTTTTAATTTATCGAGCGGGACGAAAAATTATATAAAAATCAATGAAATTCTCAGCCGATAGTTCATTTTCGGGAACTTGCCATGGCACAAATTTTTTCTTACATTGCCTGAATATTACCATTTTTTATGCAATTTAAAATTTTAAAGTTTTTTTATACGTTACATTTAATTTTTTTTTATTATATTAAAAACATATCGAATTTAATAAACTTGATAATTTTTCGTTTTTTCATTAAAATTGATAAAATTTCTGGGCTGGGCTAACTTCACAAATATAGTATATTTGAATGAAATGAATCAAAACCTGGGCTAGGATAACTTCACACAAGAGCAAATTGGTTATTGATATGTTAGTATTGCCTGATTAAAAAAAAATTATTTTCTGGGATAGAATCCTAGGACAACTTCACATACGTGGTTCATTTGATGTTTCGCTATCTTGACAGAGGCTTTCCAAAGGCCACCAAATTTCGGCGATCGAGGTGGTATGTGTGATATTCGAATATTATGTTGTCCATTTATCTGACACGTTCCACCAACAAAATTTGGAGCTTTGTTGCAATACAGAGTTGAACATAAACCTCGTCGCTCGAAGAATTTAGATGACAGGTTTCTCACCGCAAAAATCTTTTTCAGACGCTAGGAACGAAGAAGCCGGTTGAACTCGGCGCGACGGTAGATACCTCATTATCTGCCTATAAAGAACAGGACGTACGATGTCTCTTCCATTAATAATCCAGTACTGTTGTCTCATTACAGCTAGAAGTGCTTGAGGTACAACGTGAAGATTCTTATCGCGCAAATATTCGACAAACCTAATTCTGTAAAATACACCTAATTCTGTTTTTGCGCGAACTTTTTTTGCGCGAATTTGTTTTAACGCGAATAAAAAAAAATCATTCTGTTTTTACGCGATTTCACTTGTTATTGCGCGATCAAAAAAAAATTCGGTTATATACATAAATATTTTCAAACACGATATTATGTATTCTTTTCCTTTCTTTCCTTCTCTTATAAATGTGTGCATATATACATATGTAGTCACAGACCCTGTTTTCTCTCTCCGAGTGTTTATTGTTGAAGGTGTCAAAGAAAAGAGATTGCTTTCCTCTACATACTCTATATTATGTACAGAATGAATAGGAGACCGAGAAAAGCATACATGCTAGAACCGATCAACAATATATATCCCAACTATAAAGGGGATTTCCCTATTATTTATCTTAAATCAGTAGTGTAATAGATAGTGCGTTACTCAGTGATGTTTATAATAGTGAGCAGTTATCAAAAATAGTAAAAAAATAAAAATAAAAAATTTCTTTCTAATAAAATTCCAAAATTCCGTCATTTTATTAATGCTGTTTAAACGAAATTTAACTTTAATGTTCAAAGTGCAATTATTAACAAAAATCGAATAAAATATTCAGTTGAATATACATTTTTTGAAAATCTGTAAACGGTAAATAATTAATTTCGACACATTTTCTTATTACATAATATGTCAAAGTAGGAGAGCTGGGGAAACAAAATCCGACTTGTCCCGCTAACAAATGGCAACTATCAAATTAGTTTTTTTTTTTATCAATTGTTGCAAAATCCATCCAGAGAACATTTATACCATCGTCCGATATGTAATGTTAATCCAGAACCCCCCCCCCCCCCCCCCCATCCGACAAAACGAAAACCGCTTAACTCTGTTAGTTTTTGCTTTGTCGGACGTAGGTTCTGGCATGACGCTCGTCTCGGATTGCGGCACAAATGTGTTCTGGGTACAACCAATCATAAAAAAGTCAGTTTGATATCCACTAAGTATGAGCAAGCCACGTGAGACAATCAAGATGAGACTAAATATAACTTGTTTGGACTTATTCGCAGATGCGACACCCCTATATACTTGTTAGTCTTGATCCAATTAAGCGGTTTACGCACTCTACAAATATGAAGTTAGATTTCGGCACTTCAGCTCTTACTATAACCGTACTATACCCTCGTATGTAAACTTAACTCAATTTTATAGGCAAGCTCATTCTTATACAATGTAAACTACAAAACAATCAAAAAGAAAAGCAATTTCTTTAGAACTTAAAATACAAGTTTTGGATCGTCTTGCAACAGGCGAAGGTGCCTCTTCTGTAGGTAAACACTTCGATTTAAGAGAATCTACAGTAAGAACTATAAAGAAAAATGGCGAAGCTATTAGAAAATCGGTTATTTCTTGAACAAAATTAAGCGCACATACATCGTCGTACATTAGAGGCGCGGTTAAAGAGAAAATGGAAAAGGCTCTTGCCATATGGATAGAGGATTGCGCACAAAAAAAAGTACCAGTCGATGGAAACTCCATTAAGCAAACAGGCTTAAGGATTTACCAGCAAATTAAAGAAAAAGAACCTGGAACATCAAATCAGAAGGCCACAAAATTTGAATTTTGGGCAAGTACGGGGTGGATGTCAGGTTTTCTGCAAAGGCACGCGATCCATAACATAAAGATTAAGGGTGAAATTGCTTCCGCAGATGAGCAGGCAGCTAAAAATTTTCCCCGAAAAATTGCTAAAATAATTAAAGAGTGTGGCTATACTCCTGACCAGGATATCGATTTTGTCTCGTGAGTTACTCATTTAAAATGAGTGAAGCAAAAAAAATCGAATACGTACACAATGTATAATACACAATTATGTCCTTGTATTTGTATTTTTCTTTTGTTCGTATTTGTGTCATTTGTATGATGAACAGTACCAAAATAACGCGATCCGGGCGAATCGGTTTAATTTTTATGGTGCTTACCTCCGCACATTACGTCTGCTCTCGAGCTGTGGAGTGTCATTTTTTAACATGCCAATATATTTTATATTATCTATTATCATAAATTAATTTTACATCTAATAATAAAATTGTATAGGTAAATTTATTTTAAATTTCATAAATTTTAGAAATTATAAAAAATCGGAAATACAAAAACAACGCAAAAATATGGCGTTTACAATGGTTAACCCTTTGAGTGCCAAAAAGCGCAATCGTGTTCCTCAATACACTAGCCGAAATCATGTTTGCACTGAAAGAGTTAATATGAATAAACAAAAAAAAGAATGACACGTGACTTGCATATGCAGAAAAACAATCATACGCAAGAAACTACCACAAATACATATGCTACTACTATATCATTCCGGTTACACTCATTTCGTTTCAGACATTTTGAGACAAAATCGATATACATGTGTTTAATGCAGATAAAACGGGCCTCTTCTGGAAAAGAATGCCTAGTCGAACGTATGTAGCGAAATCGCAGAAAAGTGCCAGTGGTTTTAAAGTTGCCAAAGACCGGGTGACGTTTTTATTTTGCTGGGGATCGCATGCTGAAACCGTTAGTTGTAAACCGCGCACTTAAACCACGTTCGATGAAAGGCGTGAATTTTGATACACTACCGGTTCATTGAATGGCCAGCAAAAAGACATGGGTGACAACTCAAATATTCACAGATTGGTTTCGTAAATGTTTTGTGCCGGAAGTGCGGCGTTATCTGGGAGATAAAGGTCTTGAGTTTAAGGTTCTATTAATTATAGACAATGCACCAGGTCATCCACGAATAGAACATCCAAACGTTGAATTTTGCTCCTTGTCACCTAACACGACTTCGCTCATACAACCTCTAGATCAAGGCATAATAGCAACATTTAAAACCTACTACGTAAAACAAACATTTAGGCACATTTTAAATAAAATGATGAACGACAAAGAACTAACTGTCATTTACATCTGGAAGAAATTTTCAATTGATGACTGCATTAAACATGCTGGGTTAGCTTTATCCGAGTTAAATCCATCAACGTTAAACGCATGTTGGAGGTCCGTTTGGCCAGAGTGCGTTATGAACAACGAGCCAGTGCTTTCTAATACGGTTGAGTACTCCAGCATCATAACATTAGTCATGAAGTAGGCGGAGAAGGATTCGACGATCTATCATCGGCGGATATCGAAGAAATGTTAGTGGATAAACCGCTTAGCGAGGATGAAATTATAGATGTTGCGCTTGAGGTGCCCGACGTCGAAGAAAATATTGGAACTGACGAAGAGGTTGTCACCATAACCGCAGATCAACTTAAAGAAGGGCTTAACTTAGCAAATCAATTAAACAACCATTTTCGAAAGTATGATCACATTGATGAACGAGCTGCAAAGTTTCAGCGTGAGCTAAAACTATTAATGGGTAGCTACCGTGAAGCATATAAGGACATATCCGGAACTCAACGTTTAATTTCGAAATTTGTAACTAGACGCACGAAACCACCGGCACTGATTGAGCAAACTGATGAAATCCACAATATTTCGAGCGATGATAGTGATGTTGAAGTTTTTCGCAAACGAATGCGTCTCTGGTCAGATAGCGACAGCAATTAATAATTACATATTGTGGCAATTTTTTTTTTAAATGGACTGACGGTTTTGAATGAATTACAGACACTAGATATTTTACTCTTTTTAATTTTTTTCATTATGTATTTTTATGAATTTATTTATGTACATATGATTACACTGATCTATATACATGGATACGACTTGATAAAAACTACACCTATCCCTCGATTAACGAAGTCTCTTTTTACGATATTTCGCTATAGCGTAATTTTAAAAATAAATCAGTTTTTGTTTTAGTCAAAAAATTCGATTTACGAATATTATTTTTGTTCTTAATAAATATGATAATAGTAAATAATTTGAATTAAATCTGTGGAAACAACTAAAAACCACTGATGTACGAAATGTTGAATTTTCAGTAGAGCAAAAACAAACTGTTATATCATTTTTTAAACAAACTGTTATATAATTTTTTAAATATTATTTTGAACTAAAAAAAACGGTTAATATTATTAACCGTTTCTTTTAGTTCAAAATAATATTTAAAAAATGATATAACAGTTTGTTTTTGCTCTACTGAAAATTCAACATTTCGTACATAAGTGGTTTTTAGTTGTTTCCACAGAAATAATATTTATTTATTACTAACTCTTCTAATTCATTCGGGTATTTATTCTTCACCGATTTTGTTAGTATTCCTAGTTAAGATGTGATCCAAATACAAAAATATACTAAAAATTCGGTTAACAAAATTTCGATTTACGTACAAGTTATCTGGAACGAATTAATTCGTTAAGCGAGGGATATGTGTATATGGTAGTGAAAAAATAGTTCTACGTTTGTGACAGAGACAGAAAAATTTTCTTTCTTTTGTTGAATTCCGAATTTTCGAAAATCAAATAATGTAAACAGAAAACTGGTTCCTATGAGTTTTTAACGTTTGACGTTTTGACGACACGAACTTTTTTGCTATTCGAAATATTTGCAGGTGCGCATTTCAAATATCAAGGGAAATCGCAAGAAGAAATTTGCATACAAAAAGGGTATCACATGAATTAAATGACTAAAATGTGATTTATAATTTAAATCATTTGAATTTTTTTTTGTGCGAGTTTTTGCGGAACGTATCTATCGCGTAAAAACAGAATTAGGTGTACAAATAAGCTTTTTTGGCTGTAATATGGGGTGTATTTGATTGTACGCCAAATTGGATTCTTGAAGATGCCGCCCAACTCGAATGATTTCTTTGTTATCACGGAATGACGGTAGTCTCTAGATGTATTTATTGTTATGCAAATGCTGATTTGTGGAAAATAATCTTCACTAAACGATTCACACTAAAGGATGCGAACCATCAGCTTCGCGGCTCTAAAAAGTTCTAATGGCGTAAAGGAAGAGTCAGCAACAGTTTCTGGCTTTGGTAATCGACAAAATGAAGGCTGTAAGAATGAAATAATTCACGAAATTGCACGACGTGATGATGTTTTCTTATGAGTTTGATGAAGCAAGCACCACGATATTATTCTTTCTTCTTTCTGGTACGTTTCTAATATCGACATCGTATACGTTGTTTTGGCCAGCACGTGGTAGAGCCAGTTAAAAAGCCAGTCCAATAAACCAGCTATTGTCTTTTAATAATTGTTAAGGCAAAATACCTCAAGATAACACGTCGGTTGAATTATGTTTTGTATTTACATGATTCCATACATATTTTCAGTTAATCGCTGGATAGTCGATACATGATGTTCAATATGAACAGGGTCATTTAACTCCAACATTATGCAGTTTTGCATAATGTTAATTTTAATATAGCTATAAATAAAATAATTAATTTTTTATATGCAATTCTGCACCTTTGGATTTTATAAAACATTAAAATATTGAAATTGATATATGAACATATATAATGTAAAAAACAACAACAAGAAACTCTCAAAATTGTATATAAACGACAAAAAATAAATGGACAAAACAGTTCTAATCAAACTCTACTATATGCTTTTATTACAATATTCCGGTATTAGCCCTCACCCGTGGAAAGCTCGGAATTAAAAGTGTATTAAAAGTGTTAAATTAGTTCAAGCTGAGGCTGAACTAAACAGTGGTCCTTCGAGCCATTAAGAACAGGCAAAAACTAACGCGTATTCTACATTAGATCAAGTAACACGCGATAATTAATCAACTGGCGAACGAGAACTGCCTAAATTCAAAAATGGAAACGCTTGCATTCAATCAAGAAGAGCTTGCGACTCAGATTGATAAAATATGTATTAATTATAAGAAGGATGGCCCAGAGAGGAAAACAAAAACTTACCTCACTAACCGAATCCAACAATTAAAGGAGCTTTATGCAAAGTTTCAAGAAACAGATGAGCAAATAAGGAAGCTGAAAGATGTCAACTTAGAGCACCCGTACTTTAAAACGGTAACTAGTGTAGTGGGAAAATATAATGAATTTATTACTATAATGCGTGCAAAACTAAACAACGGCCCACCACTTACACCGGTCCCACATCATCGCAGTATAAGCCAACCAAAGTCGAACACCAGTAACAACAAAGATGAAGATTTGGATACAATGAATCCAGAGTTGCAGCAATTAATAAAACGACAGACCATTCGGATGAGGAGTCTCTACAGGAAGATTGATGAGGCCGAAGACCTTGTCGTGACTGGGCCAAAACCGGCAATGAAACTGTCACTTGGAGTGATGCAAAACTCATGGAACAAATAGCTGAACTCCATGAGGAAATTTGCATGCTCGTTACTGATGAGGAAGAACAACGTATAAAGTACTTCACAGAACAGTACTTTGAGAACATTGATAACAAGTGTCAAGCAGTAATCCTTCAAACGAGGATAGAAGAAACCGAAAAAATTATACCAACAAACCAAACAACGGACATTCGGCTACCACGAATTCAGATCCCAATATTTGCTGGAGATTACCAGAAGTGGACTGGATTTCGTGACACATTCACCAAATTCATCCATGAGAATAGACAAATCAGTGATACCCATAAAATTAACTATCTAAAGGGTCAGTTGGAGGGTGCTGCGGCCAAATTAATCAACCACCTACAACCAACAGAAGAAAATTACCAAGCCGCCTGGGAAATTTTGAATAGCAGATATAACAACAGGAGACTACTGATTTCAACATATTTAAATACGTTACTCAGTCAAATAAATATAAACATCGAGTCTGCAGCGGCACTGAGAAATCTTCACGATACAACAATTGAATGTTTGTACGGAATACGTAACGCAGGGGTAAACATTGAATCGTGGAACTCAATAATAATCTTCATATTAACTAAAAAACTAGACAACGAGTCAAGGCGACTCTATGAGATCTCCTTACAAGATCCAAGGGAATTCCAAACAACAACGGAATTTTTAAAATTTTTGGAAGGAAGGTTCAAATCATTAGAGGCCAATGGCAACCAAAAGCCATTAATCCTACCAACAACCGCCTCACGTGAAAACAAAGCTCAAATAGTTAAAAGGACCTTCTTAACAACAACAAATATCTGTGTCTACTGCCGAGGGGGACATAAAATTAATGATTGTGGAGGATTTAGGAAATTAAATTCCAGTGAAAGATCGCAAATGGCAATGCTTCATAAATTATGCAGAAACTGTTTATCAGCAGAACATGAAACATATGTATGCAGGCAGAAAAACCAATGTAACATATGCAATGGAAAGCATAACACAGGACTGCACATCGATTCAAACGCAGATATGCAACGAGTATCTAAAAGTTATTTAACAACACAATTAGGTCCTGCGATATTACCTACAGCTCTAATCGTATTAACAACAAGCGAGGGAAAATGCATGCTCTTTAGAGCATTAATTGACCCAGGCTCTCAGGCGTCATTCATATCCACAAAGGCAGCAAATCTTCTTAAGGCTAGGCAGAAACAAGTCAACACTAAAATCTCAGGAATGGGAGGAAAGGAAGCCGGAGTGTGCAGTCATATGGTCGAACTAACTTTATCTTCACGGCTTCAGAGTTCCTTTGAAATTAAGTTTGAAGCAATGGTGTTTAAAAAATTAACTGATAATATTCCAGACATCGATTTTGATACCAACAAATGGGCACATTTGCAGCATTTACAACTTGCAGATCCACAATACAACAAGTCCAATAGCATTGACGTAATAATCGGGGTTGACTACTATCCTCTAATTGTAAATAGTAACATCATTAGAGGACGCCCACAAGATCCAATTGCCCAAGAAACCGAGCTTGGTTGGATCATAATGGGCAGCACAGGCAATAACCAGGAAAATAAAATGTTGTCAATGGTCACAACCAAGACAATTAAGCAACAACTAGACTTATTAATTGAAAATGATGCCATTCCGCAAGAAAAAACACATACCCAGGAGGAAGCAATCGCCGAAAAGCTATATGCAGAAAGCACAACGCGACTACCAGATGGGAAATACATGGTACATTTACCGTTCAAAGTAGAACCATCTATGCTAGGAGAATCCAGAAAAAAAGCAGTAGCACGATTACTGCAAATCGAAAGAAAATTTCTGAAAGATAAACCATTCGCTAAATTATATCACGAATTTATGGAAGACTATCTAGCGCAGGGGCATATGCAATTGGTAAAAGATGATCCAGATGAGAATCCAGTATACTATATACCACATCATGGAGTGATCAACCACGAAAGTACTACCACAAAGCTAAGAGTAGTATTCGATGCATCGAGCAAAACTACTTCGGGATTATCGTTAAATGACATAATGATGAACGGCCCCAAAATTCAAAGTGACCTAATTGATATCATCTTGAGGTGGCGAACACACAAATTCGTGCTAACAGCAGATGCGGAAAAGATGTTCCGGCAAATCTGGATGCATCATGGTCACCAGAACTTGCAACGCATATTGTGGCGAAAAAATCCATCACAAACAATAGGAGAATACAAACTAAAAACGGTTACCTATGGAACAACGGCAGCGACGTTTCTTGCTGTAAGAACATTAATGCAATTGGCAGAAGATGAAAAGAACAACTATCCGACAGCTGCAAGGATCATAGAAAGAGATTTTTACGTAGATGATCTACTGACTGGGGGTGACAGCGTTGAGAAGGTCGTAACCATTCAACAACAGATGGCAAGACTTGCATGGAGCGGAGGATTTCCATTGCACAAATGGGCGTCGAATTCAGCTGAAGTCATGACTAATGTTCCTGAGCATCTACGAGCAAAAGGAATGATTAATTTAAAAATCAACCACATAATAAAAACACTAGGGATTCTCTATAGTCCTGAGGATGATACATTTGAATTTGACCTGACCAGGCTAAATCTTTCAACAGAAGAACCAACCAAACGTCTACTGTTGTCCGACTCTTCAATATTAGTTGATCCTGTCGGCTGGTTATCACCAATAACGATAACAGCAAAGCTGTTAATGCAAGACACTTGGAGAGCTGATACACAGTGGGATGACAAGCTACCAGAAGCTATTGAAGGAAAATGGAAAAAGTATAAGATCGAATTAGATGAATTAAGCAAAATAAAGATTACAAGATGGGTTAAAACAACGTCAACGCAAAAATCAGTGTTACATGGATTTGCAGATGCTTCGCAACAAGCATATTCAGCGGTGGTCTATTTAAGAACCACAAATACGTTCGAGCAAGTTACAACCAGTTTGCTAGTAGCAAAAACCAGAGTTGCTCCATTCAAAACAAACCTGACAGTTTCGAAGCTGGAACTAAACGCAGCGCATCTGTTATCTAGGCTTCTAAGATACGCTAAAAATACCATGATCATCCAGGATGTAAAGATGTTCGCTTGGACGGATTCCACCATAGTTTTAAGCTGGATAGGAGCTGATATCACGAAGTTAGAAACCTTTGTAGCCAATCGGGTATCTCAGATTAAAGATAATTTAACTCAGCTACAATGGAATTACGTACCAACAAACATAAACCCAGCTGATTTAGCAACAAGAGGATTGGCAGCGGCCACCATCACCTCACAAGGCTCGATCTGGTGGACGGGACCAACATTTTTGCAGGAAAATTCTGATGCATGGCCATCATCACCTTCGTACAAGGGTCCACAAATACAAGCTGATCACAACCAGGACAGCGCAGAGGATATCACTTGTCTTACAATAACCGCTGAATCTAAGGCAAACACGCTACATGAATTAATTGATAAAATTTCAAACATTCATAAGTTGAAGCGTATATTGGTGTACTGTCAAAGGTTCATAAACGTGCATGTTCATAAACAACGGCGACAGTCGAAAGAAGTGACAGTACCAGAACTGAAACTCGCGGAAGTCCAAATAATTAGGATTGAACAACACCGATACTTCCGTAAAGAACTTCAGGCATTGATGAGTGGGATTTTATTAAATAAAAAATCCAAACTATCTGCGTTAAATCCAGTCATGAGCAAGGATGGGATATTAAGATTACACGGACGTTTACAAAATTCGCAACTACCAATGAATCAAAAGCAACCAATTATATTACCGAAGGAAAGCTCAATCAGCAAGCGAATAATTGAAGATGCTCATACTACTACAACACTTCATGGCGGCATACAACTTACATTGGCAAATGTTCGCAATAAATTTTTGATAATTAATAGTAGAAATCTGACACGTCATATTATACAGAAATATGTTACATGTATAAGATTTAAACTAGCAACCCTCAACCAACTAATGGGTGATTTACCGTCCTGCGGAGTGGGTATTCAGCAAGGTGGGTATTGATTATGCCGGGCCGATTCAACTGAGGAACAAGATAGGAAGAGGTCAAACCACGTACAAAGGATACATTGCGGTATTTGTCTGCCTGACCACCAAGGCCTTACATGTAGAAGTAGTCAGCGGATTAACAACAGATGCATTTATAGCAGCTTACCGCAGGTTCACATCTCGCAGGGGGTTGTGTAGAGAAATCTATTCGGATAATGGTACCAACTTTGTTGGTGCGGAACGAGTACTGAAACAACAACGCACGAAGATTGCAACTCTAGAACCAGAAATTGCAAGGGTATTTCAACAAGATGAAACAACCTGGTACTTCATACCACCTGCTGCACCACACTTTGGTGGCATATGGGAGGCAGGGGTAAACTCAGTAAAGACTCACATGAAGAAAGTCATAGGTGAGACCGCATTGACATTTGAAGAAGCAACAACATTAATGGCTCAAATAGAGGCATGCTTAAACTCTCGACCATTGACTACCTTGTACGACCATCCGGAAAATTTAGAATCTTTAACACCTGCGCATTTTCTAATAGGCGGACCAAAAAAGGTAGTTCCAGAAAGTAATGATGTTACCTGCACGCTAAGAACACGTTGGCATTTAGTACAAAAGATTGTAGATGACTTTTGGAAAAGATGGTCTATAGACTACCTGCACCAGTTTCAACAACGTACTAAATGGAGGGAACGTCAGCCCAATTTAGTTGTAGGGGATGTCGTTCTACTGAAGGAGGAATCACTGCCGCCGTCGCGTTGGAAAATGGGGAGAGTACAGGAGGTGCATACTGGCTCAGATGGCTTGGTTCGTATTGCGTCCATAAAATGCAACCAGAATATCTATAAACGACCTATCACTAAGATGTGCAAGCTACTAAGCGAAGAAGACAATTCATGGTCACAACAAATAATTAACGCAAATAAGACTCCAGATGCAAAACTAGCAACACCTAACATCAACCACCCAGTTAGACGCCAACCAGGAAGACAGGCGAAAGGGGGAATCAAGAGAAATCACCATAGAGAATTTCGGAATTGCACCATACTTAAAGGGTATGCACCTAAAAGATTTAACAATAGAGATATTTAAACAAAACTATGAGGAAAATGAGCTATTAACCACTCCAGATACAAGGGATTTAGAAGAACAAATCTGAAAGAGGTAGAAGAGAACACAACCATCTTATCCTATGGAACTAACTTTTATTTTTCATCTGGCATTATTGGCCCTGATGAGCATTTGTTTTTCTACCAGCAGCGCTAAAGAACTGATGCAGATTGAGAACTTCAAACATTCTACTGGCATATATCTTGAGGAAATCAGTAAGATGGAGCTAGTTGCCATGAGATGGACTTTGGTTGTGCGGTATAATTTAAATACGTATTGGGAAGAAACAACTCAAGCATACCGCTTAATAGACGAACTTGCAACTATGTGTAAAACAATACATTCGGTAATAGATATGGAGAGGTTTAACTGTCAACGAGTAATCCAGCAATTACGATCTCAAATGAGTAGAATAGATGAAGGCAATCAATTACTGATGTCATCCAATAAAGAAGTAACCAGAGCGAAACGGGGGATTGAGGACACTACAGGTTTAGTGTTAGGTGACATGTTTGGAATACTAACGCAGAGAGAAGCAGATCAATATGAAGAACATTTTCAAACTATAGAAACCAATGAAGATCATTTGTTGCTGCTAATAAAGAATCAAACCTCAATGATTGATAACTCTGTAAAACTATTCAAGCACAGCCAAAATGCCACAGTACAGGCAATTAATAACATTCAGAGGAAGTTGCAGCACTTAGAAAAAAGCATAAATAACACACGTGTAACGGAACAACAAGTATTAACTATTTTAATGACATCCCTTGAACTAGTCGTTGCCACGGGAAATTTACGGGACGTGCAGGAAGCATTACTAGAGGTTATTCACAATGCACATCTTAACATTTTCCACCCACTTTTATTGAGCCCATCACAACTTGAAGAACAAATAGCATCTATCAGAGAGCAACTACCAGTCTCCATTACAATTCCGGGTCACGGATTGCGCAAGTTAGACCACTTATTTAAAAGTATGACAACCAGGACTAGAGTGACAAAGGCATATGTGATAATCGAAATTTCAATTCCTTATCATATGTTTGGTCCTATAACATTTATTCAGTAGTAGCTGTACCTAATATATTAGTAAGTGAAAGGCGTGCACATATAGTGCCAACAACTGAATTTATCGCCGTTGATATTCAAAAAGAACATTTTACGCAACTATCAGCCAGTAAATGCAACATTATCAATGATGATCATCTATTATGCGAGATACCAACAATACTGTCGGGTGTCAGGGAAGGAACCAGCTGTGAAATCGCAATATTGCAACACAGGTCCAATTTACAAGACATATGTGAGATAAAATACCAAAATGTTACATCAAATCTTTGGATAAAACTATACGCACCAAATCAATGGGTATTCGTAATGACAAGGGAAACAACTGTGACGGTTGTATGTGGATCAGTTACAAACCAAAAGCAATTATCAGGGTCAGGAATAATAAAGCTAGAATCGGGATGCGCCCTAAGAGACAATCACTTAAGCATACTGGCCTCTGATAGATTCGAAACTACCATAGAGAATTTCGGAATTGCACCATACTTAAAGGGTATGCACCTAAAAGATTTAACAATAGAGATATCTAAACAAAACTATGAGGAAAATGAGCTATTAACCACTCCAGATACAAGGGATTTAGAAGAACAAATCTCCCTTATGAAAGAGGTAGAAGAGAACACAACCGACGAGCACTTTCATCATATTCATCATTATACAGCAATACATCTTATCCTATGGATAGCAGTTGCGGTGGGAATAACTGTTATAATTCGCTACATACGAAGAAACCGCAGTAACCAATCATCCGTCCTTTCAACTCCCGTCCAAACCCGTGCCGCAAGATGTTCAATATGAACAGGGTCATTTAATTCCAACATTATGCAGTTTTGCATAATGTTAATTTTAATATAGCTATAAATAAAATAATTAATTTTTTATATGCAATTCTGCACCTTTGGATTTTATAAAACATTAAAATATTGAAATTGATATATGATCATATATAATGTAAAAAACAACAACAATAAACTCTCAAAATTGTATATAAACGACAAAAAATAAATGGACAAAACAGTTCTAATCAAACTCTACTATATGCTTTTATTACAATATTCCGGTATTAGCCCTCACCCGTGGGAAGCTCGGAATTAAAAGTGTATTAAAAGTGTTAAATTAGTTCAAGCTGAGGCTGAACTAAACACATGATAAGACACAAACGTTGCCCAATTTGATGGATGTGCGGCAAGCCAAATAAAAACCATTTCCGAATCAGTCTAACAACAAATCTTTTTCGATTGGCCAACAGTTACCGTGCTATTTACACATATATGCGGTACTTTCCGACACAGAATTTCGATTCATATTCGACCTTTCCAAAAAAAAAAAAAAAAAAAAAAAAAAAAAAAAAAAAAATTCATATAAGTTGGGTATTCCCGCACTATCACGACTTTAACTCAAGAAAGAATAACCAAAATCTGAACGCCAATTACCAACAGAAAATTTTCTTTTCTGCGTTCATCTAAAAGCCATCTGACACGACTACCAAATAACAAAAAAAAAGAAAAACTGACAACACACAAACGTCGATTCATTCAGTAGGGAAATATTTTAGTACACAGGAAATTTGACGGTGACCACATTCTGCGTCACAGTACATTTGTGCATTTGATTGTGAAACAGAAATTACAGATGTACAGCAATAGTTTAGTTTGTGACTTTATATTACACCAAGTTCGGTAAAAATTATTTTTTACTCCGAAATTATTGAAACTGTTCAGGCTGGTGATCGCCATGATTGGCTTGAAACCAAAGAACGGTGATTCGCAAAATCGCTTGGTGTGCGTGACTTAAACTAAAGAATGCCATTTTTGATTTGTCATTCAACTACTACAAGATTCGGGTGGAACTGACCTATCAATAAATAAATAAAGTAACCGTGGAAGATTTCAAATAATAACGAAGGTATCCTAAGGTCAGCTCATTGCGGACAGAAACAACACATTGAACAAAAGGATATATGTTGGCTTGATCTCGATGTTCAGTATACATAGAGACTGCTAAACCATGTCCTATCGATCCTTTTGGCATTAATGAGTTTATAAAAAACAGATGACTGATGCTGAAGAGAATAAAGAAATTAAATAAAAAAATTTAGAAAATAAAAGGATTTTTGCAATAAAAGATTTTTATTTTTAATTACTGTGAGCGTTTTATTTTTATTCTTTGTGAGCGTAGCTCCTCCTTGGCTAAAGCTGATCTTAAATCTTCGTAACTAAGAGAAGCAACATTGCCACCGAACTCCACTTTTCATGCCACCTCGAATCCTTCGCCCATGTTGTTTATACACTCTGTTAAGCCAGTTTCACATGCAAATGCAAATGCATTTGCAAATTATCATTTGCATATTTTTTGTAAATTACACAATATTTTTATGTAGTTTACGTTTTTTACAATAAGATGTAAAAAACGTTTTTTACATTGTGTAAAACCACACACTTTTCCAACTGTGCTTAGGAGAGACAAACTTCTCAGAGAATTGCAATTATTTTGCCGGACACTGGTTTCATTCATCTCTGTGTAGTTTTCAATAATTTATTTTATTAGAGTTTTAAACATAACACTGTGCGAAGTTCTGAGTGTTTTCCTAAATGGAGGTACTAATCTATAAAATAAAATAAATTTTATAAATTTTAATATAGCGAATAAGAAAAGTTTCATCCTTGATAAAAAACATGCGAATTCAAATAATGCGCTAGTATACAAAAAAGAAGTGTCTAAATTGCTCGGTCAAATCATATCGTCGGTTTGATGTAACAGTGCTTCAACTCAAAATTTTCAGTTTTGCAATAAAGCGATTTGAAAAAATCACTCAAAATTGTTTGAAAAAAAAACCGCGGATTCGAATATCTTCGAAATGAGTGGAATTTGAGTTGTGTCACTATTGCACCAAACCGACGATATATAAATCAAAATGTAAAATAAGTTCATTCAGTCGTACATAAGAACCACAAAAGGTTAAATAAAATTATTTCCCACAGGCGTTCAAGCAAATCAGATTGTGCCCAAAAACTCCATTAAGAGATTCCACTAAATATTGCTGTCGGTTAGAATTTTTTCTCTGTTTTCAATTACCATTTTTGACAGTTTCATGATGATACTGTGGATTTTTCATTTTAAATTAAATTACACTTCGTCATCGCCCGTTTCCTTTTGTTGGATATATAATATACACGTATGAGAGGCGCAAGATCTCATGTGCAATACGATACTTAAGATGCTGCAAAAAACAACAGTAAAATTTAATTTAGTGCTACATTAATGGATATATGCAATTTTGCAGCTCACATACAGATCGAAAACGCCATGAACATGAATATAAATTACTGGAATGAGTATTGTTATCTCTAAGCAGATTTCTTTAACAACGTTATGTGCTTTGGCTTTGTCTTGGGCGCGTACAGTCAAAAAGGTGCACAATAAATCTTCTGTATATCAATCTTGTACAGATCAAATTAAAAATTTTTTACGACCCCGCGGATTTTTTATTTGACTTTTGCGCACATATATTAACTCGAAAACATGCATGTATAACACGTCGATTAGGTAATAAAATCCATTAATTTAATTGCATTAATTGTGTTTTGTGGAATAAAAAACTAAAAAATTTAATTGAGAGTTATGCAAAAATACTGCTTCATTTTATGGGCGGCATCGCAGGTGTTCTTCCTCGCGGAGTGAACCGTAAAATCTTAAAAGGTCACTGCAACACCGAAATAAACAGAAAAATTCTTAGAAATGCTACTGAAATATTTTTGTAGCTACAAACCATTATCATATAACGAATATAAGAAGATGGGTGATGTGTTTGTTGCTTAACACTAATGAAATTGAATGACCTGGGTAATGTGTGAAGTAATAAAATTTAATACTGTTTAAGATGCGACTTGTGAAGATTCTTGATTTCAACAAGAATAAAAGTGATGAGAATTTTATTTTTTTACAGCAATTCTGTGTTTTGTTGCGGTCGCAAGATTAATTTATTGTTATGTCCGTTTCTTGCAAATGTCTCATCGTTCGTCAAGGTTAGTCTTTGATTTAATTTGAAGACGACGACTATATACGATAGATAGTATATTAGCGAGGTAATATACCACAATAATTGTTAATTTAGTTAACAAATAAAAAACAACACCTAACTTACGTGTTGCGGCTTTGCGAGATCATTCATCATGATAAACAAACAGATAATGAGTAAAACTTACTCTACGTTTTCTTCATCTGCACTGAAAACAGCGCATACCCAATTAACCGTCTCTTATGTGGCATTTGAATCCGTAGCAGGTTGTCATAAAATATATTTCACATCCATGTCTGGTCCTAATATTGATCCTTGGGCTGCTCCGCAAGCATATTTTTCTGTCTGGCTGCGGTTTCGTACCGCAGGATGCGATCCTTAAAATAATTTTTAAAAATTCTCAGCACAGTGTAGGCACCTTGGTATCTCAAACTTATACTCAAGTGCGAAAAGGATGCCCCCTTCTTGCAGACTCAAATGCATTTTTCATATCCAACCATTTTATAGTAATGGTTTTATTTTGCTAAGGGCAGGTTCACGTATGCGATCAAAAAATGATTCGCGAATCACGCCAATCGATCAGCGTCATTATTGCTCATAATTTGTTGTTTTAGTCATTATGTTGGATGCTTGCGAGCGATCAAAATTTGCCCACAGTTAAAATTATTTCATCTCGGGCGGAGAAACTTGTATATGTTTCCAATGATTTGATCGGCTTTTGATTCGCGAATCATTTTTTGATCACATACGTGAACCTGCCTTAAGCTAAACAATTTTTGGTTTACATTAAAGCGCGATTTAGATGATGAAAAAATGTTGGCCCAGCAAAAGTTTGCTGTGTGTTTAGAGCTGCACACAATATAAATTTTGCGCATTAGTTGAATTGAGAAAGAAATATAAACTGCCATAAATAATATTTGTTGCCATAAACATATTTTCGGGTCGATTATATTTTATGGCAGTATTTTTATTTTACGGCAGCATTTGTTCGAAAAAAAGACAAAAACGCACAGAAAAATTTTTGCACGATGGTGTTCTTTTCTCGTCATACACACGAAAATTTTAATATACTATAAACTCCTCTTTTTTGCTAGGCCAACATTTTTCATCATATAAATCGCGCTTAATGCGTCTTGAGCTTTATACAATGCAATTTTTGTTGTAAGTTAAATGAACTTTGTCAAAACAGTTTTTGTTGTATTGTTACTAGACAGCAGTCAGTGTTTAAAAAAATAGGTGGATCGAATGATTTTCCCTTAAAACAAAATTAATAATTTTTTTATAATTTGACGTCTGAATTAATTAAATTAAATTAATTGGAATTTCTTGTAAAATATAAAATTTTAAAATCATTTTAACATAATAGAAAATTGTTGGGCAGAATTATCGAGAAGGGTATACGATCAAAGTAGGCACATTGCCAATTCATTAAATGACTTTCAAAAAGCAATAGAAGATGCAAGCCTCCAACTTAATCCCGGTTACCTTAAAAACTTGTATAATTCATTCCAAAGCGAATTTTTCAAACTATTGCAAATAGAGGAAAAATTACTCATTATTAAAATACGCAACCAAGGGAGCTTTAAGCTAACGGCGTGCTCGGACCAAAGATTGATCGATCCCTATAAAAGAGCAGTGGCCGAGGTAGGCGAGGTGTGGCGGGGCGCGAAGCTTGAAGCAGTCAGCAGAGGAGAAATCCCGAGTAGGCCGAGGGCACGCGTCTGGTTACCAACCGAGCCGGATAAACCAGAGGATATCATTGAGACTATCCGAGCCAGTAATCCCGAGCTTCCAACGGAAGGATGGAGGATTTTGAAGCAGGAGGAGCATAAGGGGGCTTGAGATTGGTAATCATGCTGATCAATAAGGAATCCTTGGCTTTCCTTGCTAGATCTAAGGGAGTGATTAACTTCGGTTTCGGGTCGATCACTCTTAAAGTGTAAAGGAAAGACGAGGTCAATAAGGGCGCGGAAGACCAGCCTGGGGGCGACGGTGAACGAAACGAGAAACGAAATAGAAGTTGGTGATGGAAGGTAGCCTCCTCTCTCTGGAGTCCGATGGGGACAACCCGTCGAACACACGACGAGAGGGGGTTGGCGACCAAACCAACGAGCCAGATGACAGTATCATGATGCAGGGAGTGCTATGAAGTGGTAAGTAAGGTAGATTACAATGATTAGCATTGTACAAATAAACCTACATCACGCGAAGGCTGCCTCGGCAGCTCTCGTGCTCAGACTGACTAAGTCAGATGAGGACTTGGTGTTAATCCAAAAACCTTGGATTAACAATAACAGGATCTGTGGTCTTAGAATGAAAGGGTATAAATTATTTTACTCAAGCCACTCTGAACAGATCAAATCGTGTATCTTAGCGAAAAATAATTTGAATATTTTTCTTCTTCCACAATTTACTAGCGTGAACGTTACAGCGGTGAGCGCGGTAGGCTATGAAAACCTATGGCTAGCCGCAGCCTACATAGATCGCGAGAAGGAGGTTCCACCGGACAACCTGGGGGAACTGATCCGGGAAGCAGATCAAAGAATGGTAGGTGTTATACTCGGATGTGATGCAAACGCGCATCACACAATATGGGGAAGCACAGACATCAACGAGAGGAGTGAGTTATTTTTTGATTACTTATTAAATACTAACCTTGTAGTTTGCAATATTGGGTGTGAACCAACATTCATTGTTAAAAATCGACAGGAGGTTCTAGATGTGACCTTTGCATCAGAAACAATTTTTGATATGATCAGTGGGTGGAGAGTGCCGAGAGAGCACTCATTCTCTGATCACCGATATATTACATATAACCTCAACATCAAACCTGTTGCCCGGAAAGCGTTTAGGAATCCCAGAAGGACAAACTGGAACAAATATAGGGAGGTGTTGAAGGAACTATTGCCGGTGGAGGTTCCTGGACTTCCGGCGACAGTAGAGGAATTAGATGGCATGGTTGATATTGTCACAAAGGCATAAAATCTTTCATGTAATGCTGCGTGTCCCCTGATAAAACTTAAGGGCAGGCAGAAACCGGTATGGTGGACCACGGAGTTGGGAACATATCGGAGAGCGTGTAGGACAGCCTTTAATAAGGCTAAGAACACAAGGGTAAATCGGGATTGGGATTCCTATAAGGAAGACCTGAGAAAATACAAAACAGGGTCGAGGAGGACACAAAGGGGGTCTTGGAGACTCTTCTGTTGAAGAATCGAGGAGGTCTCTGAGACTTCTCGCCTTAGGAAATTTCTATCTACTAACCCAACCAGTCCTAGTTACTTAATTAGGCCGGACGGGTTATAAACAGCGGAATCATTGAAGCTTCTCATTGAGACCCATTTTTCGAGAAGCATTGATGGCTCGATGGAGCCTGGAGCTCATCGAGGAATAAAAGTATGTGGATGGCATCCTAGACAGGGAACGAATCCTGTGGGCGCTGAACGGTTTTATGCCTTATAAATCGGCGGGCCCGGATCGTATTATACCAGCAGAGATCCAAAGGAACTCTGCAGGTATCCTCGCCTGGCTGGAGGTTATCTTCAGGGGATGTCTGCAACTAGTCTATATTCCCAGGAAATGGACGGAGGTCAGAGTGGTTTTTATCCCTAAATCGGGAAAGAGCTCACAGGCTTATCCAAGGGACCTGAGGCCTATAACTCTATCATCCTTTCTGTTGAAAACCTTGGAAAGATTGATAGAAATACTTATTCGAACAAAAGTTGAGCCAAGGAATTGGGCAATGTCGCAGCATGCGTACTGTAAGGGAAAGTCGGTGGACAAAGCTCTGCACGATCTAGTATGCATGATTGAGAAGTCAATTTACTCGCAAGAGTATTGTATGGTAGCATTTCTTGACTTTGAAGGTACCTTCAATAATGTAAAAATGGAGGCGATCATGAACCTGCAGTGCTCCAAGGCACTAGTATTCCTAGAAAAATGAGATTTAGGATTGGTCGTAGGGATACTGACAGGACACTGCCTTTTTAGGGAACATGCGAGAAGGCTGGGTCTAGAGCCGAATGACTTTTGTAGAAGTAATCGTATGGACGAAGAGACGTTAGTTCACTTCCTATGCTCGAGTGCGGCACTATCATACAAAAGACGTAAGTACTTGAGTGTGTACGACATGGACCGCCTTTCTGAACTCGAGGACTGTGGGGTGCGAGATATTTTACGCTACATCAGTAGCTGTGGTTGTTTTCAGCGGGAGTAAAAGGAGATTGGATCCTGTGGTATCACAATCGGCCATTATTGGCCTAAGTGTGCGATAGCAGCCACTCTAACCTAACCTAATATGTAAATGATTTGAATTAAATAATAGTTATTTATTACTCATTCAGGTAATTATTATTCTCCAATTTATTTTAGTTTTCTTAGTTAAGATTAGAACCAAATATTTAAAAGTATACAAAAAATTCGGTTAACGAAATTTCGATTTACGTAGGAGCGAATTAATTCGTAAAGCGAGGGATGAGTGTAACCTTTGTAGAAATTTTTACGATATTTGATTATTTTTAGTAAAACCTAAAAAAAATTAGTGGACGTATTTCATTGTCGGGGAGTGTACATATTAAGCCATGTAAAATCATGTCTTTTCATTGTAAAGGTTTCTGTTAAATACTTCATACAAAGCCAACAACGAAGTATTGTAAAGAGTCAATGAGATTATTGATTTAGGTGTTAGTTTCAATAGACAACTTCCAAAACATCCTGAAGAATTATTTTTTAAATTTTTAAATCTTAAATCAAAATTTGATTTATATTTTCCTTTGGTTTTAAAGTTTTTTTTTTAAATAATTTGAAATCATACATGTAAATCATAGAACAGGTTTTTTTAAATAAACAAATAAGAGAATAATTCATAACAAACTTTGGACCGGACTTCCTTGTATTTTTCCGTAAAATATTGTCGCCACGAAAATATTTGAATTTTCATCTTACAAAAAGTGTTTGCCCATTCCAAATCAAATACATTAAAACCCGTAATAAAACTTCAGTTGAATAGAGCACTAGATATAATTTATTTTCGTGAACGAGGTATTCGTCCTTCATTCATCAACCAGCAATGTCCAGTCCATTCACTGTTGTACTCGATTGCAAAAGTATTCGCCCAAAGCACCTACACAAATTTTTATGAAGTTAAAAAACAAACAAAAATAAAGTTTACCAAATTAATATGATTGCTTAATTGATGCTGCTTATCACGTGATGCATATGGTACAAATAAGATTGGTGTAATGCGTTACAGATTTCCCAAATGAGTTCACCATTGTTAATTTTTTTTTATTTGGTCCAGAATAGGTTTATTTGTGATTATACCCAAAACCGAGCAAACTCGAAAAAGTACCTTTTTTAGGCTCCGCACCTCTTGCGGCGTTAGGAAATATGATTTATTTACTCAAGCCAAGATGTTATTACTCCTTATTCCCACAAACACGTTTTGAACCCCATAAATCATTTCTAATAAATATACAGTTAAACAAAATGATTTACAGATCTATCCAAGATTCGTGTGACTCGAGAGTCTTTCTTGATGCGAAACGATACCATGTGATTTTCACGACTTTTTGTTCTACAAAATGCATCTATAAAACGTTGATGCAATAATTTAACAATAAGAATCAATCCCAATAAATTACAAAACCGTGATATTAAGATAATTTTTTTGTTTATTTTTGTAAAAATAATTTATTACTATTTTTTAGTGAAATTATATTTAATATCAAAATAATATTTCTAAAAGGATTGATTTCTTCATTTATCTTATTATTTTGCATCAATTGTAATGTATTATATAAAAATGGTATTTTAAGATATACACACACACAGTACTTCAACTATAATACATGTATTTACCAGAAGATGTACAAACGATAAGATACAAAAATTATATTAAGGCAATTGAGATGACAATCAATATTATTTTATACAACAGGAGAAAAGAATAAAATCGAAATCATTTCTGCTGTTGTTGTTGTTACGAGCAAATAAATTTTTGTTGCTGAAATTGAACGGAAATTAATTTTCCCATGTGAATTGAAACTTATCTCTTATAATAAATATAATAAAAAATTATATAAATTTATTTTATAAATGTATACATAAAATAAAATTGAAGGTAAATCTTATTGCCAGGTATATGTAATTTGGTAATATCTTTATTTGCTTCTGTCAAGCAAGCGTACGTAATATTTCTTTATCTAAATTGAAATTCGATTTTGAATACGCGATTTATATTCAACTTACAGTAGTTGCAAATAATTGTCTGTGTATATTTCATTTGAAGAATTAGTTTTCGAGTAATGACATCTTTAAAGGTGAAATGTAAATTAACTGAGAGGTAATGCTGGAGAATTACGAAGTTCCCGTTGTTATCGATCAAATAAATAAATGAAGAATGTTTCACAGTCTAACGCATAATACTTGTAATGTTCTCAAATATGCAATTATTATAACATTAACAAATTCTTTTAATTGCCTTTTTGAATTCACCAGTTTGAGTTTTTAATGACACGACTCTGCAGTGAACCCATCAGAATGTATCCTGGTTGGTGTTATTCTTCCCAGAATCCACCTATTGTAGGAGATACATTATCTTGATTGAGTAAAACGAGAGACTCAATTTTATGTTTGCATTCGGTGTCTGCTTTTATGTGTCTGTTGGAGCTCATTAAAATCTTCAGTCGACCACCTTTGCCAATATTGATGCATGTTGTAGTGAATTCATTGCCACTGTGAGGAGCTTCTGACATCTGTGTCAACGGACTTGAGTTTAGGCATACATCGACTTATCCATTTTAAATGGTGTTGGTGCAATTCAATATTAAAAAAATCGGTTTAAATCAATTATAATTCTGATTTAGCACTGAGAAAGTTGATCGCGTTATCACAATAACAGTTTGTAAATCGACTCGTTTGGACCACTTTGAAAAGGCTTGTTTTCTTTGTGAAACATATAAACAAAGCGATATAGGCTTTTGAAGTCTTACCTGGTTTAATCCGAGTTTAGGGTAGTTCCCTCGTGAGTTGTTCAATGCTTTTTGGTATAGCTCGGAAATACCATGCATAGGAAAACGATTCTGCGAAATAAATGTCTTTCATTGGTCGCCCAAAATCGTTGTCTGATTATGTTTAGTAATGCATGAGGGTTTGGGTGGGATCATACCCCAAACATGAATTTGTCAAACGGCCCCCGCAAACCATTCTTATCTAAGAATCGGGTTTTTTTTTTTTTTTTATTTATAACTTATTTGTTTGGTCTGAACGAATTATCATTCACATCACCAATGATTAAATATTATACATTAATTATGTTTAAGAATTTAATGAATTATATTTTTATATTATGAATAATTAATTTAAAAATTAAATTTCCAATTTACACTCATTGATAAATTTCTTTAATTCACAAATGTCATTTTTTTGAAGTTTATATAGGGCGTCACTCAAATCGTTGTTTTTTATTACACTGTATTTATTTCTAATGTCATTATATTTGTTACAAAATTTTATTTCATGTACACTGTTATTTATTACGTTACATCTTTCACAATTATCGTCTGTTACCATTCCCATTAATTTAAAGAACTTTTTATCATACGTATGATTAATTCTTAATCTTGTTATTATTTTCGTCATCTTAGAATCAATTTTAATTTTGAAAAACCAAGGTTTTTGCTTAATTACACCTTTTTGTATTTATTCTATGCTGGATACCTTTATTCACAGTTTTAATCAAAAATTCTCTTTGCCATTCCTCATACATTTTTTCTTTGAATATCCTAATCGCAGCATTTAATGGAACTTTAGGTTTAATTTTTCCGTTTCTTTAATAATTTTTATAATTTCATCTTCTGGATATTTAAAATTTTTATTTGGATTTGTTAATAATGATTTACATGTGACTAAAGAATCCGTGATAATTGTTACTTGTTTAATATTTTGTGCTTTCAAAATTTTAATTGCTTCTAATATCGCCGTCGCTTCAATATTTTTAATGGATAATTCTTCTTCAATTTTAAATATATATTTTGTTTGAGTTTGGCTATCATATATACCTATACCTCTCTTATTTTCTTTAATAGTCCCATCCGTGTATAATATTTTACCTTTTAAATTTTTGATGTATTCAGTAGTTACAGCTTTAAGAAGTTCTTTGTTTTTAGATTTTTTCTGTTTTATTAGATTATGCAAGCCAAAATCAATTTTTAATTTTAAAGGATCCTGCAAGTTTAAAATCTCTCGTGTAGGTAATTTATCCAACATATATTTGTATTTTGAAAAAATTATGTTCATACTATTATTACTATTTCCTTGAGTTAACATATCTTTAAATATAGAATCTTTACATAATTTTTTTGCAACATAATTATATTTGAATAAATCTGCTTTTAAATATATTGGTAGTTCTCCAGCTTCTGCAATAATTGCAGTGATCGGTGTACTTTTAGTAAGACCTAAACAAATTCTTAAAGCGTTGTTAACAATTTTTTGTATTCTATCCATATGATTATTTTTATTAACTATCATCATTATCATATCTCAATCTACTTTCGATTTAATATATTCATAGCTTTCGTACATTTATTTTCTAATAATTTAACATGTTCATTTAAATTAATTTTGAAATCAATATTAAAACCAAGAATTTTTATTATTTTGACTTCTTTTATTATTATATTATTAATTTTAATTTCAAAATTATTTTATTTTATTATTAATTTTCATAAGAACTGTTTTATCCCAATTTATATTTAATTTTATTTTATTTAAGTACATATTAAATTTCTTTAAAAATTCGTCAGCTTCCTTTTTTAATTCCTTAATATCGTTATTTGAAATTATGATAATAAAGTCATCCGCATATTGTAGAATTTCATTATTATTAGTCTGTAATTTATGAATGTTTTTCGTATAAAAATTAAAAAGAAGAGGACTCATTGGGTCACCTTGAGGTATACTATCACTAGTAAATATTTCTATTTTATCAAAATCATTTTTAAAAATAATTTTTCTATTAATTAACATATTATATATCCAATTTACTATCCAGCTGTCTATTTTATCATCTATCATAAATTGAATTAATGTATTTATGTATATCAACTCTGTCAAAAGCTTTTTCTAAATCTGTAGATATTATTACCGAAATTTTATTTTCCTCTTTATTTTTCTCAATTATCCTCATGAACTTATTAATAACATCTAAAGTTGAAATGCCTTTTCTGAATTCAAAACTGTTGTTAGGTAATAAATGACTGTTTTCTAAATGTTCTTCTAATCTTTTTTTCACTAATTTACTTACAATTTTAGCAATTATTGGAAAAAGATGAATTCCTCTGTAGTTGTTTATATTATTATGATCTTTATTAGGTTTGGGAACCGGTATTAATTTAATCGTTTTCCATTCTATTGGGAATTTTTGATTTTGCCATACTTGATTTAACTATTCTGTAAATTTAATTATGTGCGATTCTGGAAGACTATTTACTAAATTATTAGAAACCTTATTAATTCCAGGGGCCGAGTTTTTAATGTTTTGAATAATTTCCATAATTTCTCCTTTGTTAAAAAATATATTATTATCGTGGTTTACAGAGCTCTCACAATAGAAAAATTTTTACTTTTGCCTTGCAAGTTTATTTGAAAATAAAACTTGACAAAAAAAAAATTTTCGTTTTTACCTTAAGGAAAAAGTTAGCAAACTCTAAACTTTTCCCTTAAGAAAAGACTAATGAAGTTAGCTAAATTTCAAAATCAGGGTTTTTGTTGTCATTTTCCAACCAAAACATGTTAAAATGCAAATAAGTTCTAATTTATCGGTTTAATATATCTTAATATTATAATTAATAATATTAAAATGCGGATGTTAACTGGTATAGAGTATATTTATTTAAAATTGATAACAATTATAACATCGACGTTTCACACAGATATTCTGTGCATCATCAGGACGAAAAACTAAAATATTTTTACAACAAATATGAAAACGATAAAAATTAATTAATTGACAATAAATGAGAAAATTAAAATTTAAAAAAATAAGAACTTACAATTATATAAAGAAACAAATTATTTTTATAAAAAATAAATATAAAAATCTTTTTTTAAAAATTGAAAAACAGAACCAAAAAAATTGAAAAGTCAAACTGTTATGAAAAAAAAAATTTCTTTACAATAGAAAAGATGGTTTGATATTATTGAAAAACTAAACACATTTTATAGGAAAAACCTAATTATAGAAAAAGAAAACGTCATTGACATTATAAACGCATGACATACAAAAGATGGACAAGTTCAATAAAAGATCCTTATAAATAGAATACAACATTATAAATATATTAAAAGAACTGATTAGGAAAATTTTTTACAATAAATGATTGTAGGTATTTTGCAAAGTTATACAATCAGTTTGTTTGTTTAATCCATAACCATCCTTCTTAATATGGATCATTTCCAAAAACCTTCTCGTTGAACAATTTGCCTCATTTTCTAGAACTTCAACATTATCAGGAAATAAATCGTGTTTAGTGTCATGTAAATGTACAGAAAGAGCACTAGCATTATTCCGATCTAATTTATTAAGTGTAATATTTTGTGCATCTTTTTTATGTTGGTAAAATCTGGTACCCAAAATTGTTTAGTTTGACCGATATAAGACTTTTTGCATTGACAAGTGCATTTATAAACTACATTTCTTTTCTTCAATAATTCTACAGGATCTTTTAGAGGTGAAAATAACGACCTACCTAAATTTAGATGAGCTTTTCCAACCACTTTAAAATTAAATTTACCTAAACAATAAGTTAATTGTTCATGTAACGATTTAATATACGGAATAGTTACATAATTAACTAGAACATTATTATTTAATGGTGGATCAAAAACAACTGGTTGAAAAAATCTAGAATTTTGATAAATAATTGGATTAACTAAAGAATTGATAAAAGAAATAGGATAATTGTTATTTGAAAGTGTAGTTTTTAAAAGTCGTAAATTATCTAAATGGAAAATGGGATCAGATAACTGGAAAATTTTATTTGCTAATAATTTAACAGTGTTTCTTTTATAAGATAAAGGTAGATGAGAATTAAAATTTAAATATCTAAATTTAAATATTTAAATTTGTTATCAATGATCCATCTTCATTACGGATTATTAATAAATCCAAAAATGCTATTTTATTATTACATTCTAATTCTTTTGTAAATTTAATATTATGGTTAAAATCATTAAAAGTTTGAAAAAATATATCAATTTTATCATTCGGAATTGCGGTAATTATGTCATCAACATAACGATAATAAAATACGGGTTCAAAATCTAAAGAATTTAAAACACTAGATTCTAAAAATTGCATAACTAAATCTGCTATATCAGGACTAATTGGAGAACCCATAGGTGAACCAAAAAGTTGTTTATAAATCTTTTTATTAAAAGAAAACTCACAATTATTTAAAACTAATTTCATAGCATTAATGAACTGAGTTTTACTTAAGTTAGTATTAGAATTTTCTTTTATTTCTAACCATCTATCAGCTAAAAGTTCCAGAGCTAATTTACTATCAATGTTGGTAAATAGAGAAACAACATCAAATGATATAATTGTATAAATTGTAGGTAAAATTATATTTTTAATTTTATTTTTAAAATCTACTGAATTTTTTACTGATGTAGATGATATCTCAACAGTTTTTTTTCAGAATTCTAGATAAAAAAGAAGAAAGCTGATATAAAGGTGTACCTATGGAACTAACTATAGGTCTATAAGGAGTATTTTCTTTAGGTATTTTTGGTAAACCATAAAGTCTAGCTACAACCCCATGGTAACTTCTTAATTGTTTACCTTCATATAATGTTATCTTTTTTTGTTTTTCCCAAACACTAACCATCTTGTTTAATTTCCGTTAAATAGACAGTGTTGAATCATTCTGAATAGGTTTATAAATTCTAATATCCTGTAACATTGTCGATAATTTCTCTAAATAATCCGATTTATTTACTAATACTGTCACATTACCTTTATCAGCTTTAGAAACTAGTATATTAGTATATTATTTAGGAGAAACCTCTTTGTAAAACTAACATTATGTAAAAATCGAGTTTCTAAAAGAGACAAAAAATTCCTTTGATTGATCTATTTTTCAAATTAGTTAAAATATTAACTAATTCATTACGTAAACATGGTTTATTAATGCTATTATCATCTACTTTACTCAGAGCACTTTCAACATTTGCAATAATTCTAATATACGGTACAGATTTTACTTTTGTAGGTGGACAAAACTTATCACCAAGTTGAAGAACTTCTACTATATTATTAGGAATATCAATATGTATTTGTTAAATTTACTAACCAATTACACTGTGCTAGTTGAAAAATGCAACAAGCTGGGCACCCGGGGGGTAAACCTAATTCGACTATGCTGAATTCATTGGTGCTAGTCCCATTTCAAAGTTAGTCCCCATTTTTGAGATATCGCTTTCGACATATTTTGCCTCTGAGACAAATATTTGTCAAAATATACACTCATATTCACGTTGATAGCTCCTGAACCATTAAGATTTTCGTTATGCTTTCTTCAGCAAAGTTGTTGCGCAAGCCAAGACCAACAACTTTGCTGAACATATCAAGACCGAAAAACGACATCTACAATCACATTTTTGTGTTATTTTATTTTTTGAAACGCAAAAAAATAAAATAACACAAAAATGTGATTGTAGATGTCGATTTTCGGTCTTGATATGTTCAGCAAAGTTGTTGGTCTTGGCTTGCGCAACAACTTTGCTGAAGAAAGCATAACGAAAATCTTAATGGTTCAGGAGCTATCAACGTGAATATGAGTGTATATTTTGACAAATATTTGTCTCGATGAAAAACATGTTTTTTATCATTTTTTGTCCATTTATTGAATTTAAATTGATCGAATAAACACCTCATCGACAAATATAGATACAATAGAAACTGTTTAACAGAAAATTAGATTGATTCAGTTGATTTTATTGTGATTTTTCTCAATTTTTTCCTAAATAATTTACATTTTTCTTAACTTTTAATTTTAATTTTCTGATTTGTTCGCGTCGTCTTCGGGTCCTCTTGCAAATGCCAACAAATGTCGCCCAAGAGTGCATCTAGCTTTTTGCCGCTGTACCAATGTTCGAGCCTTGCCGTCACTTGGTGAAAACGCTCGCCGTGCTCATCGGATTCGGCTGGTGATTGTTCGGCGAACTTTTCCACATGACAATGCAAAAAATGTATTTTCAGTGACATTCTAACGTTTATATTATGAAAAGCTGTCAGCATATTTTCAATATATCTGCGCCAATCATCGGCTCGGTTAATTCCGAGAACATTCTTAATAACTTCTTTTACACATTTCCATGCCACAACCTCTCGTTCACTAAGAGCATTTTCAAATGCATCATCTTACATCAGACGACGAATATCTGGTCCATTAAGTATTCCTGTAATAAAATCAAGATGTGAGATGAAATTTCATTTGATCAAAACTTAGATTCGGGTAGATTTAAACACCAACCTTCTTTTATTTTCATTCCACTTAACCGTGGAAAAATGCGACGCAATTCGACGAACGCATTTCCATCTGGATTCAGCGCTTTTATAAAATTTTTAACTACTCCAAGCTTGATATGAAGTGGTGGTAGCAATATTTTTTTAATTGGCACAAGTGGAACCTCAACGAAGCTGTCGTATCGCAATCTAAAGTTCTCACGTAAAGCCCAGTTCGGTTCGTTGTATTGGTCGCCTTTAAAACGAGTATCCCATAAGCACATAAAACACATGTTTTTAGTGTAACACAATTGCATGCCACTTAAAAGAGCTATCACTTTTAAATCTGCACAAGCTTTCCATTGATGGTCATTGTACATATTTAATCAAATCGATGATTTTTTTCATTGATGCATAGGTTTCCTTTGTGTTTGTGCTGAGTGCAATTGGAATGGAATTCTTTGAGTTGGTAACGTGAAGGAGAACTGCCTTCAAGCTGCTTTTAGAGGAATCGATGAACAATCGCCAATCTTCAGGATTATATGCATTGTGCATTGTGGATACCAAACCTCGGATATCAGTGCAAAAAGCGAGTGAATTATTCTCAATTGATTTGAAAAAATTCGTAAAATGACGATGACGATTTATTGCTCCATATATCCGAACGTGTGGAGCCAAAATGTTCACTTGTTTTAAATCCTTTGACAAAAGAATGGCTTGCCGCTGAGATAGTTTCAGGCGTCGTACCATAATATCCAAACGACTTTGCGAGATTTCAATGTGATTGCATGGCGCAGTGACATTTGATGGTTGATATATTGATGCAGATGTTTCTCCGGTTTCACCTGATTCAAATGTTGTTGGTAAATAATCCTCGGTTGGGTTTGATCTTTCCGAAACAGGCATTTCATCTGAATGCTGCAGCGGTAGATGTGTATTTCTCGTTGCAGTGTATGTCAAAGAACCACTTTTGTTTCTGTTTGTACCGAAAATATAATTCATGCACCCATAACATTGAACTGCATCATGTCCTTGTAGTTCGACCCATATCATATGGCAGTGCGGCTCCAGTGTTTTGCCATCTATGCAGTTGGAAAATGCATGTTGTACAAACAAAAGACGGCATCCAATTTACACCACTAATAACAGTTTGTGAAAAGTATAGTCGATATAAATCAGCGGTTTCATCACTTATTTTGCGGCGATTGCTCATAATTGTAAATTTTCCACACACATAACAAAAGCGCTTGAGTTTATAACACCTATCCATATTATTTATTTCACCAGATTCACAAGACGATTTTCACTTTATTTTTTGTATTCTTTTGTCACTTTATATATTTAGATGAATAACTTTTTATTTTTAATTTTATATTACAGTTTTAAGTTCTTACTTCTTGTGCCAATTTTTTAACTTTTTTAGAAATATCAATTTCAAGAATAATCTCTTCTTCGGTTTATTTTCTGCTACTGTTACATAATCTATTTTGAAGCTCTTTATATACTGTAGCTAAGGCGCTGCTGTTTGGTACCTGCTTTGTTTTTAAGTTATGGAGGTCGTAAATTTTATTGGGGTTTTGTGTTGATTTTGTCGCGAAGTAAATTGTGGGTGTTTTTGTTTTTGTGCATTTTCAGGGTGTGAATTTTGGCCGTAATTCGTATACGTGCAGAATACAAATGTCTCATGACTCATGAGTCAAATTGGGACACCTGTCTAATTTCAGTCCTTTTTTGATTCTGTGCAAAATGGTTACATTTTTATTGAATTTAGTGTATGGTTTTCAGTTTTTATGTGTTGTACGAAACTTGATTTTATGTACTTGTGATGTGTTCTTTGTATCTTATCTGAGATGAGTGTCTTGTTTGGCCTAAGTATGCCGAATTCCAGTTGTATTTAGCTTTACCTGTGCACTTATGTTTCTCGAAACGGCAAGGTGGAGCCGGAGTCTTCTGTGAGAAGCTTTTGCCAAAACTGACAAGACCCTGGCTTTTTGGGGAACATGCGAGAAGGCTGGGTTTACAGACGAATGATTTTGTAGAAGTTGCATGGACGAAAAGGAAGAAGAGACTTTAGATAACTTCCTATGCTCGTGTCCGGCACTATCATACAGAAGGCATAAGTATTTGGGCGTGTCCAGTGTGACCAGCCTTTCAGATCTAGCTGAATGTGGAGTGCGAGATATTTTGCGGTACGTACGTAGCTCCGAATGGTTTTGAACAGGGGTAAAGGGGAAATAGGTTCCTGTGGTATCACAACGGGGCACTCCTGGTCTAATTGTGCGGAAGTGCCACTCCAAGCTCACCTTGGCCTAAGTAAAACACACATATATGGAAAAATAACACAAAAATGTGAATGTAGATGTCGTTTTTCGGTCTTGATATGTTCAGCAAAATTGTTGGTCTTGGCTTGCGCAACAACTTTGCTGAACATATCAAGGCCGAAAAACGACATCTACAATCACATTTTTGTGTTATTTTATTTTTTTGCGTTTCAAAAAATAAAATAACACAAAAATGTGATTGTAGATGTCATTTTTCGGCCTTGAAATGTTCAGTAAAGTTGTTGCGCAAGCCAAGGCCAACAACTTTGTTGAACATATCAAGACCGAAAAACGACATCTACAATCACATTTTTGTGTTATTTTATTTTTTTGCGTTTCAAAAAATAAAATAACACAAAAATGTGATTGTAGATGTCGTTTTTCGGCCTTGGTATGTTCAGCAAAGTTGTTGGTCTTGGCTTGCGCAACAACTTTGCTGAAGAAAGCATAGCAAAAATCTTAATGGTTCAGGAGCTATCAACGTGAATATGAGTGTATATTTTGACAAATATTTGTCTCAGAGGCAAAATATGTCGAAAGCGATATCTCAAAAATGGGGACTAACTTTGAAATGGGACTAGCACCAATGAATTCAGCATAGTCGAATTAGGTTTACCCCCCGGGTGCCCAGCTTGTCACGCAAAAAAAGTTTGAAATTCAAGCACAGTGTTATTGTTGTTATTTCTAGAATCAACAATGCCATTTGTAAAATTTGTGATGTTATGTGAATTAATATCAATATCACGTAAAATCTTATTAAATTTATTTATATGCTTAGTTTTAACAAAATCATACCTGTATTGAAATTTTTTTTCCAAATTTGTTTTAAAATTTCTAAAAAAATATGGTGAGATGATGTTCTTAATGTATTGCATCTTATTATTAAGAAGTTTGTTCAGTTTGTTAATTTTAAGAAAAATTTCTGCAATCTCCTGGTTTATAATACCAAAAATAAACCGATTCTGCAATTTCTCAAACACAACTTGGCTTATATTACAAACATTTTTTACACATCTTGCTCTATACCAGTTAACATCCGCATTTTAATAACATAAAAAGCCTAACAACCTTTATAATTATAATTAATAATATAAAATACAATTTTAAAAATATTATTAGTATGAAGATAAATAAAACGAAGTTGGTTTCAATTAAATGTTTTTTTTCTCATTGTGAGAGATACTCTTAAGGTAAAAGTTTAAGGCAAAAGGTAAAGGCAATTTTTTTTTCTATTGTGGGAGCCAGGTTAATGTTATTTTGATTTTATCTTTATTATTTATAAATCCTTCTTTTATGTTATTTGTTAAAAAAAGTTTGCAGTTTGTTATATCATTAAAAAGATTATTTTTTTCGCTTTTCTTGTTATTAAATAATCGAATCTTTTTCCACATATCTCTAATATTCGTAAAAGGTTTGATGAATCGAGTTAATTTTTTAAAAACTCAAGACACACTACAATTTTTGTCTTCTCGTTTGATTTTAAATATGATGTTTCCGGAAGCGAAGAACAATTGAAAGAAAATTTGGTTGTATCGTTGGTAAGGTTTATCAGAAAAATTTAATCGTCAAACAAATTTGTCAATCCAATCCTTTGAGACATTGATTCATAATGATCCAAGATGCATTTATGCTTGGTATAGTATTAGCGTGCTTTCGCTGGCTCCAGGTAATAAATAATTATTTGAAAGTGATTTTTCATTTCCTGTTCAATAATTATTTATTACTATTGATGAGCAATTGGAAAATCGACTTTGTAAATTTTTGAAGCAGGGAAATAAAACAAACAATATTACACGAATTATTTGACGACAGAATTGGCCCTAATATTTTGTATATGGCATTCTCCTTCAGCTGTGTTTGCCCATCAATAATATAATTAACAATAATTTTGAACAAATTCTAAGTACTAAACTACCTATCACATTCAGTATCCATACAGTCATAATACGCAGGCACGCGAGAAAAGTAGAAAAACCATTTTCCATTTAGTATATGGATACAAGAATACGATCTGCATACAATAAATTCAAAAATAGATTTACAAAATTTATCTTATTTGTTTCTTCGACTTCTTGTTCTTCTTAACGACATCTTATTTTAATCTCAAATACATTATAAAATATAATATCCTGTACCATAAAGAAGATATCATCAAATTAGGAAAGATAAAATTTATTAGCTAACATTTTTTTGTGCATGAGACTTTTACGCTAATTGTCCGCGCACGTTCTACTGAAATATGGACATATGCGAAATTTTATAATTTGTGTATGGCAGAATTTGCAAACTCATGACGCTCGAGAAATGTGGATGCCTTAATGTGTTAATAGATTATTGTACTTAATATATGTATGTATAAGACACAGTGCGATCATATTCATGTTAATGTATTTTTGTTTTCTAAAATCCGCGGTTATGACGTCTTCTTGTTGTTGTTGGGGTACACGCATTCGTCTTATTATTTTTAGAGAGACGAAAATGATATGTATCGCGTACATAAATCCAACATACATACTTACATCTTTAAGACAAGTGATGTTGAGGAATTAAGAATTTAATTTTTTTTTCGATATTGTTGTTGTATGTTGCTTTTAGGTTTAATAGACGTTTGCGTACGTACGCTGGCTGAGATGATATTTTTCTGTTTTATGATTTTGTTTAGAAAATATTATGATTTGTTTTGATTACATCTTTTTACATTTTATCTATTTAAATTATTTTTTTTAAGATGCTGGTTTCGTTCGAGATTTTTTTTTTTTAATGTTTATGATTTTTTATGACGATGAATTAAACTAGAGGAAGTTTTGCTTTCGTGTTTGTTTGATTTGTGTGAAACTGATGGTTGTCGAACGCGAGTTCTATGAGATAGTTATAGATTTTTTTTATGTTCGTTCTGCGGTAGTCCATGTATATCGATTTACTACATTTATGTTTCAAAATGATGTATTTTAATTGGTGCTGCTGACAGGTTGCATATATAGCATAATGTATGTGTGGCAGAATTATTACAGAGTATTGATGTTTTTTTGAAATGTGGTTATACAAAAACCCGGAATTACAGTGAAGATTAATATCCAACATCTTATATTTCTAGGTGACACCGAAAAAACTGCGTATTGTTCCTTTTTTCCAATTATATTGTCAAGTTTTAAAATTTCCATTTCGACTAACATTATGCGATTGGTATGACCTTTTCTCAATTACTTAGCAGGCATTTCATTCCCTACTTTGAATTTAGGTCCTGACCGTCCTTCTCTTTTAATTTGGTAATATGAGCAAGTGGATCAGATGTACCAGGTGCTGAATCTTTCTGGCAAACTCTCAAATAGTTTTTGCTATCTTCAAATACCCTTTAATTCCTTGTCATACACTTACATATTTACCACTTATTCTATGTATGATTTCGTTGTAGTTATTGCATTTAACTTCGGGAACTTTTAATTATGTATTTGCTTTTTTCAACTCTTGAAGATTGGAAATGAAGCTATTATATCGAATTTATATAGATTTAGTACAATCGAATGTTCTAAGTTAATATAATAGGATCATTGTACGGAAGATGAAATCTCTTTTTTTATCAACCGGTAACGATACTTGACGTCTGTTCAAGCATGCATGTGAAGTTAGACCTAACTAGAGTAGAACTAATATTAGGAATAGTTTAGCACAAATTTCAAATGCCTGTACACGCCTTTGAAGTTAAAACTAAATTGATCCTAAACTATGAAAGAAACAAAAATGAGAATGTATTGGTAGAAGTAAAATAAAAATGGCATTTAGGCGAATTTTTAAAATATTTGAATCAATTTTTTGTGTTTGGTAAAACATATAGGAGACTAGTTTTGGGTTCATGTTAAACTGTTGCGTGTTAACATGTCACGTAAAATGTTATACGACTATCCGCTAAACCCGAATGTTTTTAAATTTAATCGATTCGATCGAATTTAATCTGGGGCGGAACTTTGGCATTTCTTAGCCGATTATGTTTGGACTGAGTATGTTGGATGGAAATGGGATTCTTAAATGATTTTTGGGAGAAATTCTGGAATATGGCCATCTGAGACGTGTTGGATGGAAATGCGATTCTTCAATGATTTTTGGAAGAAATTCAGGAATATGGCCACCTGGTACGGAACTCAACCAATTCTTAACTCGTTATGATGGGATTGGATATGCTGGATGGAAATGGGGTTCTAAACTGTTATTGGAAGAAGTTTTGGAAAAGGCCACATAGAACTCGGCCATTCTTTAACTGACTATAATTTTATAGGTTTTATTGGATGAAAATGGGATTCTTAAATGATTTATGGAAGAAATTTTGGAATATTGCCTACTTGGACGGAACTCAAGCAGTTTCCATCCGATTACGATGGGATTGAATTTGTTTAATGGAAATGAGATTCATTAATGATTTATAGAAGAATTTTTTTAATATGACCACCTGGAAAGGGACACGGCTATTATTTAACCGATGATGATGAAATTCGGGACGTTGGATAAATATGTGATTATAAAATGATAAACTGCTGTAGGATGAGAAACCGAATCATAATATTCCTCTTTTCTGATTATTGCTGTAGTGGAAAGTGTAATTATTGGTTGTTTTTTGGAATTAACTCCCAGACCATTTATGCTCTTGTATTGCAAGTACCTCAAAATTGTAAATTTTTGTTTAATTCAAAAAGTTCTGGTAATCTCAAGGTCTTAGAAGACATCATATTCCATGTTCGCGTGAACAATTTTCGAGGTCGTTGTTGATAAGAATACTATAAGTTTATCTGAGTCCTTTGTGTAAGGTTCATAAAGTGATTTTTGTGCGAGTAGGTAGTTGGCCTGCCGCTCAACCACTAATTACATGAGTGGGTCACGTACTGGTCAAGCCTCTGGTTATGACTGGTTAAGTCATCAAGCCTCATAAGGAATAGGTTAACATCACGAGCCACTTACTTCAAGAGGGACGCCTGGTGGCCATATGCAAGCATTCCTTCCTAAAATCATTTAAGAATCCCATTTTCATTAAACAAACCCAACAACATTATAATCAGTTAAAGAATGGCCGAGTTCAAGATCGCCTTTTCCAAAACTACTTACAATAACATTTTAGAATCCCATTTTCATCTAACATACACAATTCAAACATAATGGACTAAGAAATGCCAAAGTTTCGTCCCAGATTAAATTCGATCGAATCGATTAAATTTAAAAACATTCGGATTTAACGACCTCCGCAATTAGTAACTGACTTCGAGGTTTTTCTGTATAACATTTTATGTGACATGTTATCACAACAATTTAACGCAACATTTAACATAACAGTAATTAATGCAGCGTGTGACCTGAACCCAAAACTAGTCCCCTATATGTTTTACCAAACATAAAAAATTGAAGCAAAATGGAGCGTCCGTTAAATCGAAGGTTTACTGTATATCGCTAAAACAATTTCAAATTTTTCCATCGCCTCCAAAATCACACTCCCAAAATGCACGAACTCCGCAACCGACTGCAGTGCTTGGCAGTGCTCCGATAATCAAATTAATTCTCGAGATATTCAATTTCTTAAGAAAATCGGATCCACTCGTTAACGTAGTATGTGTATTAATGTACTGTTTACGTTTGTGTTTGCCCAAAATTCTTTTAGTAAAGCTGGTGTCATATCCATTTATTTTGGCTGTTTCCATTATGAAATTTGCTTCCAGTTTGAACTCGTCGATGGATAAAGGTAATGTGTAAAGACGGTGTGCCATCGAATGAAAAGCACCCTTTTTCTGAGCTCCGCTGTGATACACCTTCTTGTATTTGTCGGTGTAATCACTTTTACGTCCAAGAAGGGTAGGTTTTGGTTTACTTCTATTTCATGTGTAAATTTAATGGTTTCGTATTGTGAATTCAACATCTCCAATGTTTGATTTAACTCAGATTTTTTAACGATTGCAAACACGTCGTCAACATATCTTACTCAATTCCTTGGGAACACATTGCAGGTGCTGATGTTTTCCTCTTGTTTGCTCATAAAGATGTTGCTCAAATACGGTGCAAGTTTGCTTCCCATACATGTCCCAAATGTTTGTGCATAATACTTTCCACTAAACTGAAAGAAACTTTGCTGCATCACGCCTCAGCTACTTTTTGATATAACATAATTTTGGTTTCGTCGACTTTCTCCTGTCTCGCATGATCCACCATCCACTTAATTGCAATGTCGACTGGAAAATTTGGGTATAAAGCTGCCACATCGAAAGAAACCATAATTTCATCATCGATGAATCGGGATATATCTTTCACTATCTTGGAAAACTCAATGTTATTCTTGACACACACTCCTGATGGTTGTTTAATTTTAGTAAGTTCAGTAATAAGCCATGATGCGAGTTTTTTCGTTGGTGTGTTGATATTAGATACAATAGGCCTCATTTTATTTCCAGACTTGTGAACTTTTCTTTATCTTTTGAGCATGGAATCTAATAGCTTGCTTCGCTTGTGTTCTTATCCTCGAGATAACTGTCCCTAAGCTGGTGAGAATGTCCTCTAACGGCGCTTTTGATGGTACGGGAGCAAACTTTAGGCCCTTGTTTAGCAATTCTAGATCATTATCCGTGAAAACTGCTGAAGACTGGGGGCCTATTATGAAATTTTCGACGCGCGTATTTTTTTCGACAACGTCGACAGTCGACAACGTCGAAAATCGCAATTATGATTTTTTTTTTTCGATGATGTCGAAAAATGAAATTATTTTTTATGTGAAAATGTAAATTAAATATTTTTTATTAAATTTAAATTAATTAATTAATTTTTATTAATTAAAATTTTATAAGTTTAAATTATTAATTTATTTTTACTAACAAACTTTCCTTATTTCTCAACACTTAACACTTTTCTTTTATGTAATCGACACCTCAAGAGCTGACTATTTTACGTCGACGTTACTCGTATGTAAAAAAACGCTGGCGAAAATTTCATAATACCAAATTTTCGACAACGTCGAAAAAAATACGCGCGTCGAAAATTTCATAATAGACCCCCTGGTTGTGTAAAAAATTTTCTACCATACTAATAGTTATTTTGAATGATGGGGCGCATTTCGATCTCAACTTCCGTAACTTTTTGTTGTGTGTAGATAATATAATTTAAGATCCAAATTTTCAAGCTCGGTGTATTTGAATTTTAGTTCTTGATTAATGCGAAACTGGCTTGCATATCTCATTGCTACTCTGCTTTCTTTAGATTTGTCTCTTATTATCACTCTAGCATTTCTTGAAAGTCTTTTACCAAATCTCTTTATAGTCGTCACATTCTTTGATTTTTTCATTTGTAACCTGCTCTTCGATCTCACTCTACGGATTTACGATTTCACGTTTCAAGCTAATCAACCATTGATATGTTATGCTGCTTCTATTATATATGTTGATTTCAATTTATCATCGAATCCTCTTCTTATACTTAAAATTGTTTTAGTCTTGACATATTAGTAGGTACAACAATTTCTTTGGTCGTAATAATTAAAATATCGTAATAATTTCACAATTAGTACAAATTAGTCTGAAACACTGATAATACCTATTTTATTATTACACAAATAAAATAAAAAAAATTGAAATCTTAATTTAATTGTGGCACAATCAATCAATGTCATATGGTAATCATAAATTAATTACGTGTTTGAACCTTGCTTTTGTTTCAAATTGTTTACAAAACTGACACCTCTATTTGCTTAAGGGGTGGGTAACTACACAAAAATTAAAAAAATATATGTTTGCGATAAATGCCGTTTCTGTACTTTCGCCCAAGGAAAAATGTATTTGAATTCAAAAATTTAAACAAGGTTCGTTAAATATGAATTGTCACTTAATAAAAATTATTGGGGCGAAATTCTGCGTCCAAACTTAAAAAAAAAAACAAAATACACTATGCGAAATAACTATATGGGACAAAGTAATCTGTACTGTTTTATTCAACATCATTTCGCTGATTTTATTTAGAACTCCTCTCGAAATGCATAATTAGAACTCATTTAGACTCCAAATTTAAAAACACGATTCTCCAATTAAACACCCCCACAGAACCTAGGATGATGAAACCATAGTTGTTGAATTGTTTCGCTAGATCGACACAAGTATTACTCAATTTCAAAGCAGTGACATTAGAATTACCCCGTGTCATGTTGACACTAAAAGATTAAAACACGCAATTATTAAGCATGGATAACGGTAATATTGAAGATATGTATACATAGATAATTACTGCATAAAAAAGGCGCAATAAAAGACTTCGCGAGACTTAAGAATGCTACGGACCAATTATCCCACAAACTTCGGGTCTTGACCAGTAATTACCTGAGAGTCTGAGACGGATTATGAAGATCTAACCGACTTGGTTTGCCAAAACAAATATGTTACGACTCCCATGACAGCAATCAATCTCAATCGTAATATGTCGGAAAAAAATGAAAATGGGTCAAACGTAACGAAAGCAGAACAACGATTTTGCAAAGATGGCGTTCGAGTGGAACCCGCAACCATGGGCGCCATTGAAATATGTAACGCAGATGCTTAATCTATACAAGGAATGAGGAGATAATGAGCTATAGCTTGTTTATTGATGATTTTACGACTAGTATCGCTGTTCCATGATACAATCGTTCGGCATCGAGGAATGTAATAATTTTATACAAATTAAAAAAAAAAAATCCCGGATAAGTTAAATCCAAATAAAACGAATTTGTTAATTTTATCGCGAAAGGACATCAGTAATTCCGATCCAATTGCAAACAAATTGGCAAAACTAGTTTCAAATTGATGTCCAAAAATAGAATCACAGCCTCAAGATACCGTTGGTACGTGTAATGAAACTGATTGGCATCATCTTCACTACGTAAAAATCATTTATGCCTGAGCTATATATTCAATGGGCTTTATACCGGAGGGGTCCCATTTGAAACGCGATATTTTAAAACGAGATATGACAAAACGCGATATTTCAAAACGTGATATTTCAAAATGCGATACGGTACAAAACGCGATATTTCAAAACACGATATTTCAAAACACGATATGGTACAAAACGCGATATGGTACAAAAAGGGAGTTTAGGATCGGGTTATATCAGGCGGGTGAAGGGGAAATTTAATTTCAGTTTATAGGAATTTAAAAATCGATAGGGGCGAGAGTATATAGGACCGGTATCAATCGGGTCGCTGCGCTCCCGTCGCTTCGCAATGGACATTCTGTACCATAACGCGTTTTGAAATATCGCGTTTTGAAAGATCTTGTTTTGTACCATATCACGTTTTGTACCATATTGCATTTTAAAATATAGCATTTTGAAATATCTCGTTTTGTACCATATCTCGTTTTGTACCATATCTCGTTTTGAAATATCGCATTTTGAAATATCGCGTTTCGAGCGGATCCGATACCGGAGCCGCTCGAAACGCGATATTTCAAAACGCGATATTTCGAAACGAGATATGACAAAACGAGTAATGGTACAAAACGCGATATTTCAAAATGCGATTTTTCAAAACGCGATATGGTACAAAACACCATATGGTACAAAACGCGATATTTTAAAAAGCAATATTTCAAAACGCGACATGGTACGAAACGCGACATGGTACAAAACGCGATATTTTAAAATGCCATACTTCAAAACGCGATATGGTACAGAAGAAAGTGCATTGCGAAGCAACAGGAGCGCAACGACCCGCCTGATATCACCCGGTCCAATACTCCCGCTTTTATCGATTTTTAAATTCCTATAAACTGAAATTTTTTCTAAGGAGCGGAGCGACTGGAGCGCAGCGACCCGCCTGATATAACAACGGGCTGTCCTCCCGTTTCTATCGATTTTTAAATTCGTATAAACTGCGGTTTTTTTTCCTAACTAAGGAGCGAAATGCTTACCTGATATAACCCGATCCTACACTCCCGCTAATATCAGTTTTTAAATTTCTATAAACTAAAATTAAATTTCCCCTTTTCCAGAATGTACATTACGAAACGACGGGAGCGCGGCGATTCGCCTGATATAACCCGGTCTTATACTCCCGCTTTTATCGATTTTTAAAATCCTATAAACTGAAATTTTTTCTAACTAACGAGCGACGCGACTGGAGCGCAGTGACCCGCCTGGTATAATCCGTTGCTGTGCTCCCAAATGCTGAAGTTTTTCTTTCTAACTAAGGAGCGAAGTGCTCACCTGATATAACCCGATCTTATACTCCCGCTAATATCGGTTTTTAAATTCTTTAAACTGAAAATAAATTTCCCCTGATATAACCCGATCCTAAACTCCCAATCCTATCGATTTTTAAATTCCTATAAACTGAAATTAAATTTACCTCATCACCCGCCTGATTTAACCCGATCCTAAAACCCCGTTCCTATCGATTTTTAAATTCTTATAAACTGAAATTTAATTTCCCCTTCACCCTCCTAATATAACCCGATCCTAAACTCCCCGATCCCCCTCCCCCAATTAAATTTCCCCTTTTCCAGAATGTACGATGCGAAGCGACCTGAGCCGACCCACCTGATATAACCCAATCCTAAACTGCCAGTCCTATCGATTTTTAAATTAAAATTAAATATCCCCTATGTGGATTATAAAAAAAATGAAATAAAATAATTGAAATAACAGTAATTTTTTTTATTTGTATAAAAGTTGGGATTTGGGGCGGTAGCCCTCAATCTTAAGGTATAAAATGATTTAAAATAATCATAAAAGCATTTGTGCTTCGAAAAAAGACAATATTTTTTCGCGTTTGGGTTGTCTTTTAAGACCATTTGGGGCATTTAGGGCCACTTGGGATCATTGAAAGCTACTTGGGGTCGTTTCTGGATATTTTCATGGCCATATTCGGAATCAGCATTCTAAAGTACCTCAGAATTTTTGGAATTATATAACCTATTCGGAAGTATAACCACGCAGTTAAAATTTTCGGCTGTCAATGTGCAAATTGAATGAAAAATTGAATTTTATTAAAACCTTCAATGTTGGGCATTTCTGTATCTTGGACACTTTCATTCAGTCTCTTGAAATTTCTTATTTTTATTTTTATAAAAATGGTAAAAATATTCTGTATATTGACAACCTCTTTATATTGTAACTTGGACACTTTGAAAATTTTCGTCTAATCTTTAATAAATTACCCTTTATATATTGGACACGAACACTTTTGTTCAATATCAGTAATTCGATTTAATGGTAAAAAATATCACGGTTTCTACCATATCGCGTTTTGTGCCTATCGCATTTTGAAATATCACGTTTCGAAATATCGTGTTTTGTACCATCTTGCGTTTTGAAATATCGCGTTTTGAAATATCGCGTTTTGAAAAATCGCGTTTCAAATGGGACCCGCTTTATACAGGGTGGGCCAAAAGTCACCATGGGATTTAAAAATTTAATAACTTTTTCGTTTTTATATTTTTTTTTCAGGTTATATATATATAATACCTGGAGAATAAATAATGGAAAGATTCACAACCAAGTAAAGAACCAGAATAATAGAATTTTATTATTTAAATCAGCGATCATTTATTTTAACGCAAAGAGCATATCGTCGCCATTTTAATGTCAGAATTTCACCTTCTGAAGCAATGATTCGATTTATGTATAAAAACCGTAGAAATTATAATAAAAAACCAGTTGTAAAACAATAACTTCGTAATATATTTGTGTGCCCTCACCAGTGGTAAGCCACAAATACTAATTATCTACAACAAACTTACAATAGATCTGACAGGGCGTTTCTTGAGATTTAGAAATTTTATTTTGTATGAGCCTTTGACTTTTATGACATTCCAAAGTCATTATTTTATACACATTTAGTATTAATTTTAGGGATATTGGTGAACTGCTTAGGCCCAAAGGTAAGTTCCTATAGTAAGTTATATGACTTTCTGATGGGTCTGACAGGATGGTCCATGAGATTTGAAAATGTGAATTTTAAATGAGCCTTTAGTACATTCCAAAGTCAATTGTCGTTTTTTTTAGTAGCGCCCGATAGATTTATCCGGAGCACCCAATTTTCTATGTCAAAACTTATATTTTGTGCACTATTTTTGCATATAATTACATAATTTACTATATTTAACTATAAACCAAGATTTTTCATTCAACTTTTTAGTTAAAAATCGATATAAAAATATTTTGCTCTACATATTTAGCAGGCGCCGCTATCGGCAGCCGTTATCCATTTCAACGAGAAATTTGAAAAGGCCTTTGTTTTGTACAACTGTTAACCCAAAGTAAACTTCATTTTCGTGAACAAATTTTGTCTTAATGTCAATTTAATTTTGTTTTATAGTTCGGAATAAAAAATGATACGAAATTGTTTAGTTTTTTTAGTAAAAACTGGTTTCTGTGTATTTTTGAAGAAAACCAAGAAAAAATAAACATGTAGTGACAAACAACAATAAAACAATAGTAGAACTGTCAGTTGACTGCCTGAAGCTAAGCACAATTTTATTTTTTTCTGATTAGTAGTGACACCAGTGAATAATAGCAGCAGCTTCACTAGATATTTCCCATTCTTCGGCGGCGAATGGGACTCGAATAATAAAACACGGCTAATGACTGCTTAGATCCAAATGATAAATACTTAGAAAGACTTTGAACATAAAGCAAAATATACATATTTCTACTCATGTAGAGATTCCGAGGTTAATCTATTTTACTTTTGGCAATCTGTATAATCCTAACAAGAACAATGAACTATAAAATAACTATGCCGATTTGTTTAAAAGATATGTGTTTATGGATTAAATATAGAAAAAATTAAATTTGTATATAAAAATATATTAAAACTATAAAATAAGATTAACCTCATAAAAACCTGCTTAAAAAGTTTGCACTACTTGATTTGTCTTATATATTTAGTGCTCGATGCTTTGAATGATTTTAAAATGTATCTAAGACAACAATTTCAGGGAACATTGTAATTTTTGGACAACTTAAATATTTTACATTCTTAGAAGTTCATTCAATATCAATTCGCCTGAATGTTTACTTTTACCTACTTCAATAAGTTTGCAGTGTTGTAGTTTTTGGATTAGTTTTGATAAATTTCACCAGCATTCTTAAACCCTCGAGATTCTATAAATTATAGGAGTTGTAATATTCGTTTTAAGAGTTGTGATATTTTTTAAATGACGAGGAATAGTTTTAATGAATAAAAAAAAATATTTGCTTTTCGAACAACACTGTTAATATGAATGATAATTTTCATTTTATTGATAGTTAGCTCCGTTAGTCCGGACTGCTGAAAATTGCAAGAAGTGTTTGATATTCTGAACTAGTTTTGCACTTTTCATATATGTACATACAAAGAATTTATAATTTTCTAACTGACTATAAATTTCTCGGTACTGCCTTATAACAACAAGTATTAAAATTACAATTTTTAATAAGCTGATCAAATAAATTCTCAGCATGGAGTGCTGTTTATGTTCCTCGATTTATTTTCGGCTCCGATACCTAGTAAATCGTCTTATTTATTTAAAAAGCTCATACAATTTATATATTTTGCATTCCAAGAATTACTCACACCACATTGGATCACAAATTATTAAAATTTATCGAAATATAAAACCACCTTTTACAAAAGCTAAGTAATTTGCCAAAAAATAAATGATGCCATATTTCTTAATAAATCAAGTCTAATGAACTCGCGATTTAGAGCTTAAAAGTGGCTAATAACCAATACCGTCTCACAAATGAATACATTTTGTCCATCGTGCCGCTGTGTGTTGGTAAAATATAGATGCAACAAACCGGCACCAAAAAATTCTTAAACCAAGCTCATTTCATTGCATGATTTTAGTATAATTTATTTATTTTTTTTTGCGTGCGCTAAAACCTCAAATAAATAAAAGGTTAAATTAAATAAATAAGACACAAAAAATTATTTATTGTTCAGCTTTCTTCACGTTGCTGATGGACATATAAAACGACGACGAGTATATAGAATTGCAGCAACAACAAAAAATTAAATAATGAGCTTAAATATAAAAGTTAATTTGAAGCTTTTATTTAACAAATTTTTTAGTCTTACTTTTCAACACACTTAAACACAGGTAAGCCGATTAAAACGATCAAGATTGTTCCAAACAAATTGTTGCAATATCGTCTTGTTCTGTTCTGCTCTGTGGTATTATACTTATAAATGTGTTTGTACGTCTGTAAAGAGAAGACGCGGAATCTCCAATTTTATGTCTTTTCGTAAAATTGGTATTCACGTTTTTTGCGATTAATTCTCAAGAATTTATTTCATTTCGGTGATCTTTCAAGGTCGCCGAAACATTCTGCTATTTTTATACAGACTCCCTAACCAAAAACCAAACCATACCAAATAAAAAATGGTAAACAAGAAAATACCAAATCTTATTGATGTTTTGTAAATTTATATATTTGCGATGTGTTGATATTTTTGTTGGGTCGTCGCAAATCTTTGTTTTGACGGAATTAAAGATAATTTTTGGTTCAGATTAATAAAAAAGATTAAACGAATCGTATTTGATTAAAAAGATAATTTTTATATTAATGATGATCAAAGTAAATAAATTTCGGGCGGCTCTTTGAGGAAAACCAAAAGTACTTGTTTTGGCTAAAACGAGAAAAAAAAATATCAAACGAATTTTCCAGGTATAAAGCAACTTCCTGTGCTTACTTATATTTTATAGTTGAAGAAGTACACAAACATGTTTAGCAAATATTATTTATATGTACGTAATAAGGTTGGAAAATATAAGGTGAAATAAAAATCTTAAAGAATTTATAATTGCGTGTGTGATGATTGATCGAATCAACATGTTTTGTGCGGAATCATTTTGAATTGGTTCCAGATGAGTATGAAGCTAAATAGCAAAGCAAAAGCGAGGTTTTTAATGAGAAGTAAATATGTTTAATGAGTCAATTATGGTAATTTGTATTATAAAAATAAATACGAATATAAGAAAAAAAAATATATGTATACGTTACGACGTGTGGTTGTGTGCATACACAGGTTTCAGCAAATCATATGTGCGTTTAGTATGAGGATCACCAATGAAGACAGGAATTTATTGCATACGTTTTGTTTGCACGCAAACGGCAGATTAATATTCGTTGAAGTATATTTAATTTATTTTCGATTAATTCTGAAAATTAATTTGTTTGATTCCGGCTTTTCTATTTTGTTCATCTGACCATTTTTTCGCAAGACGACATTATGCCTTACCTCAATCCTGTTTTTCACGGTCTATAACACAATCTTGAAATAGCGCGATCGAAAAAAATTATTTGCTTTTGTAGATCTAACTGAAATATTGTCTCTGGAAATGTAAAAGCAGTCATATGGTCGTATTATTGCGAGCAAAGGTGAGGACGACAAAAACCTGATAATATTGGTTGCTGGATAGTAATACATATTTACAATCGATTTCATAAACTATTTAACGTGGCATTAATTGAAATAAAATCGTCTAACCTAAGAATGCTCGTTGGTCCTAGTAGCCATATATAATTAGATTTAAGCAGGTTAGTATTGTTGTATAGCTTAATACACGGAATAATATGTAGAGCTGGCGGCAACCATCAATTCCACATTTCATCAAATTTTTTGTATTGGCTTTGGGAACGTCCCGAACAGCTCTGAGCTGCCAAATTATAGAAAAACATATCAAAGTTTTCGATTCCCAAAAAATGATAATTGGCATGGATATTCCTAAGAACTCACAGAGTGGCCGAGAGTACTCGAATAATTTTGGTACGAAATTATAATGAATAGCGGGTCTATTAGTCCAACTACTTGGGACGACAAGCAATAGACGATTACATTCTAGGATGACTATACACACTTCACAATGCTGTATATGATAAGCAATAAAGGAGAAACGGCGAATGTAATTCAAAGCTATATAGCAGATCTTTTATGGAAAACTCAAGAGCTCTATTAACTGAGGCTAATTTAGAGAAGAAAGGCGTGGGGAGGCGCAGTTCGTGAAGTTCGATTGTAATAGTTCAGTAAAACGAAAATTTATTTACAACGGAGAGGACAAAACTGAAATCAAGGAACGGGGTGAACGAAATTAACAAATTGATTCTCAAATCCAAGATAGAAAAATGGCTGAGTTTCGTCAAAGTGAAAGAAGTAAAAAATTGAAGGACTTACGTATCAGCAAGCTATAAATAGACCGAAAAAAGCTGACTGAATAACCGCTATCGAAGAAGAGAAGAAAGATCTAAATGGCAACCAAACTTGGACACTTTAAACAGTGAAGAAGCGTGAAGAGAACCGATACTAAGCAGCCATTGGATCCTTACAGTTAAAGACGATGAAAAACATAACGCTAGACTCGTTATTAGAAGGTACTTTTAGTACAGTAGTAAACGGGAGTTCTTTTAGATTACTGTTTGCTTTAGTTACGAAACAGTGGTTAAAAATAAACATATTTTATGTTAAATCAGCGTTGTTTCTCTATGGTCATCTAGAGATGAGAATATTTACATGCAAATTCTAGGCGGATACGACTTGGACATTTTGTTTATTTTAACTCGTGGCCTGTGAAGTAGCCCATAACTTTTATACCATCCAAACAAAATTTGTAAATTACAAAAGCCCATTTAGGATTTCAAACAAACGCCTTACAATTGGAATAAAAGATTTACGAAGTGTGTATGGGAGAGAAAGAAAGAGAGAGGGAGAGAAAAAGAAAAGGAAAAAGAGAGAAAAAGAGAGAGGGAGAGAGAGAGAACAACAAAATTTGATAACACTATGAATCACACAGACGTGACCAAAGTGGTTCTGAAGTAGTACTTGATGTAAGAAACCAATCCTTTTTTTTATTTTTTCGTCCAGTGGATTTAATGTCCTTTGAAAGTCAATTAATACTCAAATTTTTATTCTCGCACACACCACCCATTTACACCATTATAGGGTATACCACCTGCACATTGCAAGCTCTAAGTCAACCTATACACTGAATTTTGCACTCCAACACAGGGTCTTAGATGTGTTTAGTCATATTACCACTAATCTACGGAATCTTACTTAGCCACTTGCTCGGAAATTTGAGATTTTTATTATTCATAACATTAATTTATTTTCCTGGAAATTGACTAAGATTTGCTGGACTCTTTTGGGGCACATTGTTAAGCAAGTTTTTTAATGGTTTTCGGGTTATAATTTTATAAAATATGTAAATTATTACATAAAAAATTTAGAACATATTATTTATTTTTATTTTATTTAGTCTGCATCATATTAATACGGACATTTTTAATTTAAACAAATATAATAATCGAAAACAAATAATATAATAATCGTTTAAGAATTATACAGGAAGTATTGCTTTATATTAATTCGTGTTGCAATGACGAGTTATTTACTTAATAATGACTATAAAACTAAAATTAGATAACTGTTTAATCAGTGTGTCTATGCATGTGTATGTGGCCATCTCGAAATGTAGGGACTTTATTTGTACGTATGTGGAACGTAAACATGGAGAGAAGCTTTCGTGCAAATGCTATGGATTTTTTTGGAAAGTTTTTTGGCTATATTGGTTTTGAATTTTCATTCTACTGCGCATTGACTTTGTTTGTATATATTTAGTGAATTAGTTTTTGTTTTTGGGGTGCTTTTCGTTTGGAGATTTGCCATGTTCTGTGGTGGTGTCTTTTTTAGTCTGTTTGGAATGTATCGTATGAAGAGTGGTAATTTCGTTCGTTTTTCTTTTCTATTGTACGGTAGTCGTCGGATACGACGTCCCTACGTAGCGGAGAATGGTGAAGTTCTGAGTGAAGATTTGATTGAGGGTAAGGAGTATTTTATCAGAATTGGGGATGGATGGACGGAGTTTGTGCTCGAGTGACTGGGGGGTTTGTTTCTCCATCACATGTGTGAGATGTGGATGGGTGGGATTCGTGCAATTTGGACCTGCGTACGTGCAAGCCGTGTATTTTGTTCGGCTTCTACTTGGTCGTATTTTGGCTTACTAATAATAATACATTTTAAAGTGCTAAAATTTCTAAATATTTTAAGATTCTTAAGCCGTCTGAGATAATCAACATTAATACTATATTTTATTTATAGTTTCCTGATTGGACAGCTATAAATACTGAGTTTTATTATTAGAAATTAATAAATTATAATTTGTACATAAACGTTTTAATCCCGGGTTAAGTTGGTTTAGATATATATTTTGTAATTAAGAATTTCCTTCCTTATAAGCTCTTTCAATAGGTTTTACTGGGTATAAAGCTTCCAAATTGATCGTGTTTGTTAACCGCCATTTATGGTTTCAGATTGAAGTTAGTTTGCTTCAAGAACTGCATTGAAGTGACAATTGCCGTCGCTAGGAATATATTAGATTTCCACTATTAACCAGATAACAAATTTTTAATTATAGGACGAATTGTAATTACAATTTAATTGTAATTTTTCTTATTTTAATTTAATTTAATTGTATATTTAAGATTTAATTTGTCTCACGACATTTGGTTTACTAATATTATTTTAATAGATTAAATGACTATGGTTATATGTAACATTGAAGTGTCGGTGGAGGGAAACTTTATGGGTTGACTTATTTTTTGGCTTGGAGGCTATACAATAAAATTTATAATCAGACAAATATTGATACATAGATGTTTTTTGTATTTTAGGGATCATGGCACTTCTTTAATTAGATTATTTTCTAATAGCTACTTATTACTAATTCTGTCATCTTACAGATTCCTGATTAGCTTAATAGTTTTATTTAATTCTGATTGGGAATAAATTGTAATGGGTTAATTTGTTTAGGTATTGGAGATTCTTAACCTGTGACCTTATAGATTCCAGATTAGCTATTTTTGAAACCAGATGTCTTTGTTTCATTTTTATTTTTATTAATAAACATATTGGTTTATTAGGGATGGTAAGGTTATCCGTTGAAGAGGGGATTCATCCGTTTGAAAATCAAATTATAATTAATTTAGTTATAAAAATCATTACATTACATTTATTCAATTCAAGAATAATTTAATTATATCGTACAAAGTAAGGAATCTCTAACGCATTATAATGACATTTTATTTCAGGAAATTTACCATTAAGATGCCAACATTATTGTCAATTTTTTTAAGATGCTATAATAAAGGTGTGTGGCGGGCCTGGCGTCGCGTTATTGTAAATTGATATGAGGAAATGGTATTAAATAAAATTTCATTACTCATAATAATGAAATTTTATTTCAGGACATTTACTAATTAATCAATTACTTTTTAGGATGTTGATGGCTGATTATTTATATCCCGAAGAATAAAAATAATTGTGCCGTCTTGTGCTTTACTAACTATTGACTACTTAGGTGTCTGTAACCGGGTCAAGTCTATCATACCTAACAACCTTTTCTATCCCTCCATCTTGTTATATGTAAAAGGGGTGTACGGTTGGCCCGGCGTATCCGGGATCCTTGCTTAGTCTTGGCCGTACATTCTAATCAATCAATCAATCAATCATAACATTAATTTATTTTCCTGTTTAATCTTCAAATTTTTAATTTTTATTGATTATTTGAAAATGCATTTTTCTTATGCCATTGGCATCTGTGAGGAAGTAGCAATACTGAAGTCATTTGTTCTATCGAGACATTTTGTATTGTATTTTCTTTTTGTCCATCTCTTTTGTAAACGTTTACGACGGTTATTTTCTTTTACTATCCCTATTGTAAACGTGTACGACGATTAATTTTGGAGCGAGACAAATGTGTATCCTTTGTGCGTGTATGCGAGCTGCTAGGATATAGAAAAGCATTTTTGTTGAGTTTTCTTGTTGTGGTGCGTGCATGGTGATAAGGGTGAGAGAAAGTGTGCAAGTGACGCACGCAAACACACTTGATGAGTCTAATTTTGTTGTTGTTGTTGTAAAACAATTGAACCCAACAAATTGTTTAAAGTCGAGTTTTTGATTTTCAGTAACATAAAATAAAACATTTTTGTATGGAAAGTGTAAAACGAAAAATAATACAAAAATTGTTTCTAAAATAAAAGTTTGCTTAAATTTTGTTTTCCCTGTGTGTGTGTGAAACAAAATTGAAAGAGGAAATTTTTTCTACCATGTGGGGTTGGTGAGTGAAAATTAAAAATAAATACAAGAAACAAAGATAAATAAATCAAATAATAACAATCACTGGAAATCTATTAATTTTTATGGTTTGGGCATTCAAATTTACGTTGGATAGTTTTTCTTTCGCCCCGCTCCGCCGTTGCAAATCGTCATACAAAAATAAGACATAACGTTAAAGAACGGGCGCCGTATTGTCAACCGGTGCAAGCAATAAGCACCGTAACGTACGGGTGACCACCGTTTGAGTCCATCCCGTATATTATGGTGCTGGTTCTACGGTATCGAAGGCAAGACACTCAACGTTTTTTTAATTACGATTTACGGGTGGCTGAGGTGGTTGAGGCCACTTCATTTTTCTTTGGTTTAAGGCGAGCCAAGGCCAACTAATGCAATTACGGTTTTGGCCGATCCAAATGTACAGGCTGGGCTGTTCCATATGTACAGACTGGGATTAGTATCCGCTTCATCCCCTTTCCAGGACATTCACAGGGTCGCAGTGGTGAGTCCAGCGGGTGTGTCGTCCATTCGGGGATGACCGTAAAATTCACGCGGTCTCGCCGTGGCATTTCGGCGGTCTCATGTTGTCGAAGTGGGAATTGTGGGAGATTTGTTGGAGGTCTTTCCGGGTGAAGAGAGGCCGGATCTGTTAAGGAGATATCCCTACCCTCTTATGCTGCTTTGTTGTGGCTGGGCATCGACCTTTCGGGGTCGATGAGTCATTCGGGGAGGTCTCTTCAGCAGACTGGGTACTTGTCACTCGAGGAGATCCAGTCGCCATCGGATGGGCACACCCGGTCATGATTTATTTATCAAGTTCCTCGTAATTGTATTTCAGGTTTTTATTATTTGCTTAGATTTTTCTGTTCCACGATGTAGGCCAGGAGCACGCAAGCCTCTAATTACCCCACGACCCATACCATTACTCTCAGATCTAGCCGACAAAACATCACCGTGAAAGAGGCCTCTGCGTGCTTATTTAATAACTGCAGGTTGGCTGCGAGCCATCCGTAACACAATATCGTTTCTTACATCAAATACTAATTTAAAACAACTTCGATCACGTATATGCGATCTATAGGGACCAAGTTAGATTATTTAAAATGCTCAAATAATTGAAATCTCTAAGTTGGATAGGTAAGATTGTTTTATTACATCAAGTACTAATTCTGAACCATTTTGATTATCTCTGTGCGATTGTAATACCAATGTATACCATTTCATAACTTTCACTCAAATCTTTTCATAAAAACTATTTTTTTTCTATTTAATAGTGTTGAAATAATTGTGGTTTTAAATTTTTTTTATTTTTATCTGTTTTGGGGATCAAGGCTCACCCTGCTCTTCCGCGGTTTTTTACGTCTTTACTTTACGCCTTCCGGCCAACTCGAGGACGTACGGCTATAGGACCGATTTAAGACCATCTGCACATTGCAAGCTCCATGCCAGCCCATGGGTTTTGCACACCATAGGTCATAGATGTGTTACATTTCACCACAGATCGTAATCTGTCGATGAAATTTCACTTTACATCCTGCCCCTATCGGGAACCCGGTACCTCCCGATCCAAACGCCAAAGCTTTAACCACTGTACCATTTGGTCGGTAAGTTTTCAAATTTTGATGTGACAGTTCAATTTTTGAGTGTTCTCATTTTGAAGTATTTAGTTTATTCCATCACTCCGATTATTAAAAAATGTTTTCAAAAGTGCAGTATTTACAAGGAAATTGAATAGAGAAAAAAAAATTAAAGAATTTGATTCTGTTAATTTTACCGAAATGTTGACCGATCGAGATGTTTTTTAGATCATTGCTTATTTTCCCAAAACTTCAAATACCCAAATGACAATCTTCATAATTTAAATTTTAGCTTTTCATGCATATTGGAAGAGACCAGAGATTTACGAATAAATCACAAAACCAGAAGTTGCACTTTATGTACCAAGTCATGTAATAGAACACTATTAGATCTAACCTTCAAATCGGGAAATACCATGTCAATATAACTTCCATAACAATATAAACCCGTCGAACGCCAAGGGAATAGCTGACCTGATATGTTTGCTGAGTTCTTTCAGTCTGCCTAAGATTTTAATCACTTTTTCTATTCAGTAATTCGTTAATCTCTACTATGTTTCCCACGAAATTAAAAATTTCAAAAATAAAGCTATAACCAGCGAGTCTGTAAGAGTCAGTAACGAAACCTTACAGAATTTAACGAAAATGTTTTATTACAGAATCTTTGACAGTTTGACCAGCGAATCTGTAACACGATTATTGTCAATTGAATTTTTAAATGTCAATTTACTACACATCCTACAAAACGGCAGAACAAATTGAATAGATAATATCCATTTATAAATAAATTATTGATAAATTACAAATCAACCATGCCACGATGGTATGACATTTATATTAGAATTGTTTTTATATTAGAATTGTATTCAATTTTGAAGTTTCCTTCAGTTTGAGCGATAATTTTCGCTCTTGTTACGGATTGCTAAATGACAATTCAAATTTAACGAAACTGAACGAAAAGTACTTTGGGTTTCGCTGGTCAGTAATGTCAATAAACATACATTTTTCAGATATCGCTTGTTACTTAAATTTCTTACAGACTCGCTGGTTACGCCTTAACACAAATTTTTAAATCAAGCAATCGAAGTAGTTGTGTGCAATAGTGTTAAATCCATATTAAACGTCATATATCTGTCAACCAACATGGATTCATGCTATGCCGCTGTATGTTTTCTAATTTGGTTGAATTCATCAACATAATTATAAAAGAGATTGAAAAATATCACCAAGCTTACACGGATTTCAGTAAGGCATTCAACTTTTTAGGTCATTAGAAAGCAATATAACATTTATCTGGGTTCGGACTTACATTGGAATACGTCAAATAGTTCAAGTCATATTTAACAAATCATCAGCAATCAAAGACTTTAATAATGTTATATAGACTGGTAATAACTAAATGTCAAGTGAGTAAATTTCAAAGAAAACAAGAGATAGTCAAAAAATAATCAGTACTGTATTAAGAATTTTTATTAACGAATATTAATAAAGTTAGTTACAATTAGAATTTTGTCTATATTAATTATCAACATTCATGAATTTTATAATATTTTTTAAACCACAACTGTTTCATGAATATTAAACAAAATAATTAATCGAATTTATACAATAAAATTTTTTCGAAAAAGCTATTCAACTATTCCATATAATCCATAAAACCGAACTATTCACTGTTAAACAATGATCAATATAATTACTTAGCCCTAGAATCACATTTAACTATAATTATACATATTTTATTATTAAAATATTTAAAATACTGAAAAAAATGCGCCATTTTGTTTCCATAGATAGTATATATGTAACTGAAAACGTTTTGGTGCGGGACTGGCGGAATCTATTGTGCATAATTCATATCACAACAAATAATTTTTTTCCCGATACATTTTATTTAAATAACACACAAATTAGAAACAGACAAATTTCATCACAAATTATATAAAATTTTCAAATAATTCTATTTTGAAAGACAAACAACCAGAAACAAAAGCTTTGGATGATATAGAAATCAAAGATAGAGAGAGATTTAAATATAATTTTGTATACGCATCCCGCCTTAACTGTCCACGCATGAAATAGGCGATGTTATATGGAGAAAAAGCACATTACCGGTCTATGTATATAGTATTATGTCAATGTCAGCAATACGTTATACATATCTAGGAAATAACAAAACTAACGTTACCGAAGTGACATCTGGTGAAGTCTGGCTTTTATTGTTTTCATTGACAGCATCACGAACATAATAAAAATCTCAAATGTTCTCATATTTACCGGCGACGTAAACATTTTTTATACGATTAAACAAATGGTTGATACTGTCTCAGATCGACTCCTCAATGACACCTCAATCAAAACTCATCATTGGGCTTGAATATCAAGAAATGCAAAATTATGTTTTTTCATCGCAAACGGAATCTAATAATAACTGCATACAATATCCAAGACATATAGAAATTCTTAGGGGCATGAGATTACTGAATTTTGAGTCGTTAAAAATATTAGTTTTAACAGACATATCGGTAACTGTATTGCTAAAGCGAATTTCATGTTTGGTTTTGTCCAACGATGGACTAAGGAGTTCAAGGATGCACAAACGTTATGTTTACTTCGCTTATGCGTGATCTCATGAGGAACAGATGATGTACAAGTTTAGAATGGTGTTCACATTAAAATAGTAGAAAACATACAAACAAATTTTTGATATTGGATTCTGGGATTCTGACCATAGCAAACCCTTACATAAAAATGTGGCCCGGCTACCTCCATATTCAACAAGGTGCAATGAATATAGTATTTGCACTCTTCAAAACAGACGACTTCTTCTTGATGCTACTTTCACTGGAAACGTCCTAATTAATGAGAAACATTTTTATCAAAGTTCTAGCAGGACATTGTGAAATCATAAATTTTGGGCTCTAGAACACCACTCCAGCAAGCATGGCGATAACAACTCAATCAATAGATCAGTGAAAACATTTAATACGAAATTAAGCAAACTTTTATCAGTACCAGTTATATTGTATGTTTCGTATGTATATAAATTGAAACATTTAAAAGGTTGGTTATTTAAGGTTTTCGCTAATTTCAAATATGACAGTTCATACTAGTACAACTAGGATGTTTAAACCTCATATGGAATTATGTTAATTTCAGTTATTTTCTCCAGAAACAATACCAATTTGGATATTACTACTTCTTAAGGCAAGAGTTACAACAACATTAGAACCTCTGGAAGCCATACTTTGTAACATGAAATCTGGAGACGCTCACGTTAGCACTAGAAAGTGCTTATTGAGTAACTTAATGAACTATATACAGTAGTAGTAGTAGTGCATAAAACTACTCAGAACTGATATCGATCCGGTCTTAGTAGGTCATAGAGTCCCGTAACATAAGCCACCTACCGTTATGTATGAATTACATGGAGTACATCGTTCCTTTTTTTAAGGTTCTGCAGAAAAAAAGTCAGGAAGTTTATAGTTAGTCGAAGTTTTAAATGCTGCAACTACACTTAATAACAATAATTTTAATGAAATCCGAATATGTACAAAATTTCACCGGTATTATTTATGGAAAAAAGATAAGTAACTTCAAAATCAACGTCAAGCAACCATTCCTTGGCATACACAAGGTTAAATGACCGCTTGAGACCATCACAAATGAAAAAAGAAGAAAACAAAAACCTCCTGTCCCCCAGCATGCTACATTTCATAAATCAAATCATTACAACAGTAATTTTATTAAGGCGGTCAAACCCATCTAGGGTATGCACACCAATAGTTACTATTCGATGTATCAACTATTTCATGGTATTTATAAGCTTACCTGTTCAGTTGCTTATTGTACTTAAATCACCACCAGGTTAATAAGACAGCTTCAAATCTTACCTGAAAATAAATAAATAAAACAAAAATTAGTAAAACCGCACGATTAAAATTTTTTATTATACATTACATGCATCTTAACGTCTAGTCATTTGAATTAAATGCGATAAATTAAGCCAAACCAAATACTTAATTTATCGCAATTAATTCAATCCCCATACCATTATGAAATTTTCGACGGCGCTTTTTTTCGATTAGATCGAAAAAGAGCTAATTATTATGGAATTAAAACAGTAGGCGAAGCGTTTTGTGATAACAATGTACATTCCAAAATTTACTGCCAGCCCGGCAAACAAAATCGCTGATGGTTGCAAAAAAGTAAAGTTATGTTAGGCTACCTATAATGTTGATAACTTTTTTTGTTGATTTGGAGAGATTTTAAATACCACACCATACACAAGATTAGAACGGAAAGGCAATTTCTGGAACAGGAGGAGGCCCATGCAGTATTAAAAGTCAAAGCAGTTTGGAAGAGCAATTAAACGTGTTGCCGGACTTGTGGCGAAATTTGATGGTAATAACACCATGAAGTTTGGGTTCAAGGCCCAATCGAACGAAACTTTAATAAATAACCCTGGCAATCCAAATCACATTCACTTCAAGTATACATCCTTGTCGAACAAAATGAAGAATCATACACACTCAATCACCGATCGTACATAAATGATAAACGTAAGGAAGGAAAGGACACAAATGATAAACGTATAAAGGACATCATAAATGTGGGGAAGACGTGAGAAATGTGAAAGAAAAGAAATAGTTTTTTCAGAAAGACAAATGAAAAGCCAAACATAAAATATTTTTAGATAATAACTACAAGCAAAAAGCCCAAATTTTACAATGAAAGGAAAGAGAGTTGAATCAGAACACGTTGAACAAGAATTGGAGGCATACAACTGACTGTTCTGTTAAATCTGAAATTATATTACCTGTGGGTTATATAATTTCAGATTTAACAGAACAGTCAGTTTAAAACTAAAACTAAATTAAAATAAAAAAATTAAAACTACAAGATCTCTCCATAGTTAGTGGAATTGGGTTCCAGTGATAAAAACTAATAGTTTCCAAATGTCCAGATTGGCACATGAATTGATGTTTTCCAAAATGTTAGCTGCATCAATATGACCAAATAAAACGTTGCCAATAAAAGCCGCGCTCATGAGACCTAAATCCATAATCTCATTGCCTCTTTGCAATACTTCGCTGGTTGACTTTGAAAAAATAAACGGGTTCCTTAGTTTCGGCCATTAATATAGATACGGTGGATTGTGCCATTTCGATTAAATAATCTTATCCTACTCCTTCCTTGCTGGTAGACTCCTTTTCCCAATACCTGTAATGTGACGAATGCAGTATAAGATAACGAAAATTTCCCAGCGGAAAATAAGAGATAAGTCAATCCAGCACTATCACGATTTTTTTTTTGTTATTTTATTACCAGCAGACATTTTTTATTCGTTTTGTATCGTTGATCCTTAAAATGACATTTTGATTGATCTTCGAAGTAAAGGAAAATAATATTATATGAAACTATAGTATATGACATTTTAAAATTTAATAATATTTCGTCTTTCCGCCTTTTCTTAACGAATACGATGAAATTTGGATAGTAGTATTGGTTAGGGCTTTTAAATTGAGTTTTGGACAACATTTTAGGATCTGTTCATGCTATTGTGGCCATTTCATAACCAATCCTCGTGAAAGTTAGTTTTAAGATTGATATTTGATTGAAAAATAAATGTTACATGAAAATATGGTATCTGTGCATTCTACACGATTAAAATGGATTTTGAGCTGGAAAGAATTTGGCTATTTCTTAATTAATAATTGTAAAATTTGCATTAGACAAAGTTTATCGATACATTTTTACTATAATTTTTTGATTTTCTGCTGCCTTCTTTTGAGTTTTTCGCCTATTTCTCAAAAACTCAGACTGCAGTCCAATTCGTGACTTATTTTGTGGAGACTGACTTATTTGAAAGTCTACAATAAGCCTCCTGTCGGCTAGACTTATTGTAACCTTGTTTGACTTTTATGCGAGGTTTGCACCCAAACAGGTAATTCATCAAAATAATTTTAACAAGTTTCCAATAAGCCTATTTGACAGGAGGCTTATTTTAGACTTCCAAATAAGTTAGTCTCCACAAAATAAGTCACGAATTGGACCGCAGTCTCAATCAATCATTGGCGAAAGCGATTTTTTTCATGACTGAAGTCAATAATGTAGACATGCAGAGAATTAGCCAAGTGTAAACTAGCTTATTAGCGTTGCTACTAATGTAGATGTGAGCAATATCATTCGTCTTAGCAAGTAGTTGTACCGTTAGACGCATCCACACCGCTGACAGCAATTTTGGCTGAGAAACTCAATTACAGTACTCAACTAGATCGAGGACAGGCAACAAGTCACTTCGCCGATTCAACACAACCACCGCACCAACAAACACTTCGTCGGCACATTGGTACAGGGTTTGCAAATTTTATTTTATTTTATTTTTTTTTTTTTTCAGAAACATATTACGCTGTACTAATCAAGAAGTATAGATCATTTGTTTTCGGGTTGTTTCCAACGAACACTTTCTTCAGTATTACATGAGCCCTCTGTATTTTACCTAAATCAACAGCATTATAATTAAATAGTTAAAACATTTCTATTTGTTCCCTTTTTCTTCATATATATTGCTCAATCCACTATATTTCTTTACCAATAATGGGTGATTCATTTAGAGATACTTTTTTCAGTAGGGATTTTATGACAGATCACATGTGAGTCGTGTCAAACAGTTATGGTATTTTTGTTCAGTATTGTTTGACATTTCATCATGAAAAGACTAAGCCCGTCACAGCGTCTACAAATTATTCAGCTGTATTACAAAAATCAGCGTTCTACGAGGAATGTGTTTCGTGCGCTTAGAGCAACTTATGGTCCACACAATCGGCCTAGCGAACGCATACCATCGAAAAATTTGAAACTCAATTTTCATTATTGGATAATATGCAACCAAATAGACCACATCTAGCAAGTAGTGATGAAAATTTAGTGGCGGTAGCTGACAGTGTACGCGATGAATCGATCCGGAACCATTCTCAACAGCTTGGCTTGTCGTATGCAACAACTTGGCGTATTTTACGTATAAGGATGGTTTAAAAGCATAGAAAATTCAACTCGTGCAAAATTTGAAGCCGGCCGATTTTCCAGATCGTCACCGTTTCAGTCTTTGGGCTCTTAAAAAGCTTGAAGCAGATCCACTGTTTTCGGCCAAAGTTTTGTTCAGCGATGAGACCAATTTCTGGTCTAATGGCTACGTTAATAAACAAAATTGTCGTATTTGGGCTGAAGGGTAACCCGATGAGGTTCAAGAGCTAACATTATATACAGACAAAACAACGGTTTAGTGTGGTTTATGGGCTGGTGAACTCATCGGTGCATTTTTTCAAAAATGAAGCCGGCCGTCATCACGGCCGATGTGATATCACACCTTTAGAATTTTTCGTTTGGGGCTACAAGAAGTCCAAAGTTTACATAGATAAGCCGGTTACGATTGAGGAACTAGAAGCCAACCTTACTCGCGTCATTGGTCAAATACCACTCGAAATGCTCGAACGCGTCAGCGAAAATTGGAACTTTAGAATGGACCATAAACATATTTGAAATAAATAATCTATAAAAAATAAATCGATAAAATTGAATTTTTGTATTTTTTTTTTTATTTTTGAAAAAGTACCTCAAAATGATTTACTCATTAATTGCTGTGTTCGACGCGTATTCACATTATATCACGAGTGTACGAGTTCAAAAATTCGTCAAACGCGTTTCAACGAACTTCACTCCGCAAAGAGAGCTTCCTATATAACAGCCACATTTTCGGGTAATTTTTCAAATTTATCCATTTTAATTTTCATCTACGGTTTTTATAATTTTATCACCTGATTTAAATTAAACAAACCTGACAACCATCGCACACAACACACAATTAACATATCACCGACATAACCACATCAATGACACTCACCACACCATCAATACTCCCATTACCAAAAACCACATAAGATATGGATGTAGGTAATCCGGCTGAAAGGCGATTGACAGGTTAACAACCTTCACTCACAAAAACCGACACCATTACATAACAAACAGATCGAAAATGATGCACTAGCACCGCTTTAAAATGAATATTACCACTTTCATATTCTTAGCAAAATCTAAGGTGATACCGCTAAGGCGGTATGTTGTATCATCATTTCGAATCGAAATTCGGAAAAAGTCGTAGTGGTCTCGTCGATTTGAGTGCTAACTGGACTTGTCGGCCAAAAATCCAGTCGGCGATGATGTTGTCGGTCATCTGGCCAGTTGGTGATGTTGTTGTATATTATGAGCAGTGGTATGAGCGGATTCTACTAAATAAGATTTTAAAAAAATTTGAAAAATGTTGTAGTAGGTCGAGCGGTGAAATTCACAAAACAAAATATGTTTTCACTTTAACAGCATACCCTAAATGGTGACTAGTTAGAAATAATTTTCGATGATATCGAATAATTCATAACAGTGGTACTATTCTGGCTTTGTTTTTCCCTTCCCCGACCAAATTGTATTTTTCTGGCCTACTGAATGAATATTAGTGCGAAAATTTTCAAAACAAAGTTAATCAGGACAGTTTTTTTCCACAACATTTTTATAGGAAAAAATATTTTTCCATTTAACTTTGTTTCGAAAATGTTTACACCAAACTTATTCCCTCAGTAGGCCAGAAAAATACACTTTGGACGAAAATGTTATGAACATATTCCCTATGCCCAGGGAAAGACAGAATAGTAACCACAGCTAATTTTCGGCGTAATCTGATTGGTCGATAGTGTCGAAAAAACAGAGAAATCGAAAATTTCATAATAGACACCCACACCCACCCCCTGATTAAAATATGTGTAATCGATCTTATCGAATCGGTTTTTAAAAATAAACCATTACATCGACTATTAGTGTACACAATCCTTTAACACTTGTTATGCCACGAAAATAATGAAAAATTCCGTTTACATTTCAATCACACAAAACAAAATTGAACATTTGATGAGAGACACGACGAATCAATAAAATGCCAAATTACTGTAACCCGTTGAATGTGCCGTGCCGCAAATTGTGTTGCAATTTATTTATACAATTTAAATAGTTTATTGTCTTATATCGGCGTTAATTCGCCGCAGTAGGGTTATGGCGCCAAACGTAACGAAAAACCAAATTGTATATCTACACTGTGCTGTGTAAATGCTTTTGTTGTTTTTATGATTTCTTAATCTTATTCTTATTACATATAACAGTTTTATAAAAAAAAAAATAAATTTATATTCTTAGTTTTGTCTTAATTTAATTATATTTTTTTTATTTCTTACTCAATTTAAATTGAAATAATGAGTTTGCAGAATACATACAAACACATTCGAATTAAACGCGTTTTATGTATAGCGGAAGACAAATATAATCGTCTTGATAATAGATAGATTAAGAAGAAGATACGCAGCGGCTATAGAATTAAAATTAGATTTAGAATTTTGTGCACGACCTTCGCTGGGGCTATGCGATTACATGTGGCTACGAACATCCGGTACAAATTAATCAATTAATTTACGATTATCAGCTAGATTCTAGGAAATATTCCACTCAAATAAATAAGTACATTTAATCCACTAAATTGGAACACAGCTCAGATTGATTGCAACAAACGTGCATGCGCTTGCATATATGACATTTAAATTATTTTAGTTTTCAGTACAAAACATTCATTTGGCATCTAGAAAATATTTTAATCCTTTCCTGTGGATTAAGCGTGAATTTTTTAAAACAAATTTTTTAATTTTTGGAATTAATTAGTCATCATTTTGTATATTGCGTCTTTGGTACATTTCATTAAAACAAATTATAACAAATATGTTGTGTTTATGGATTAAAATTATGTTCTAAAAATACGAATACGACTTTTCGAGGCAACATTTTTATGAATTATTAATAGAAAAGTGCCCAAATTAGTAAGACCGCAATAACCATAAAGACGTGACTGTACACAGTATTTGGTCCATTTTTTTTGTAAATCTACAATATAAATAAATTTTATGTCGATTTACGACTGCCAATTTTTCGTCACTATGTGTAAAATATTGCATGTAGTAATGTGTCGCACAATTAAAAATAAAACCGCAATTAATTTTACAAGTAATTTTTGTGTGATCTCTTTTTAGTGTCTTGTAACAAATCTCAATCAATTAAGTAAAGACTTAAGTATTTTATTTGATTTAATTTATTATTATTTATTTTTTAACGCTTTGGAAACTATCCAAAAAAACACAACTACTGTGGTGCACCGCATTTTCGATGTTCTTATACGTACACCGTCTGTCGCTCATATATCGATGACGACTGTGGTAAAATTAAATTCCTTTCATATACACAATTCGATCGAAAATTTTCATTTTATGTTATTTTATACATATGATTTCAATGTTTAGCTCTTTGGTACATCAAACAGTAGAAAACCAAATTTGAATTGTGTTGATAGATTTATCGTGTGTTCTTAAGTGTGTTACAATAACAGAACCTACATGCTCGCGATAAAAAATAAATATTGAAGAGCATGATACTACATATACACCATTTGTAGTAAACATGTTACAGTGCAGACAACACAATCAATAGAAATAAGCGGATATTAATGTTAGAGGTACATCGATGATCTTCTATATCTAAAATCTGAAAGACCATCTTTTTTTAGATCTACTACAAATTTTATAATTATGTTTTAGGCCTTGTCCTTGGACGCTGCCCCAAAAAAAGTTCGAGGTTGGTTCTATCGTTGTATCCACGTTTCGGGCGGTTTTTAAGATTGAATTAGCTCCTCGTAGCCATTAAAGCTCCAGCACCCAACGCGCGATCCTTCAAGTAAAGATTGAGCTGCTTTAAATTTGCATATTTTTTTAAAGTCCGGCGGAAACCGGATGGGGACCTTTATACCTCCCCGCGGTGCTCTCTGAGTAACTCTAAATGAAGCAGGTGGTGAAAAGGTGGCAAGCAGATGTAAATTTTGTTTATTGCCATGGGCACCACAATGCACTATTACGAAACCAACCCGCAGATTTCACCTAAACATGAAGAGGCCTCTCTCAAGATGATTCTAATGACTAGATCTCAGGCTTATGGGTCGTGAGGAAGTTGAGGCTTGCATGTTTCTGGCCTACACCGTGTCACAATAAAAATAAAAGCAAACTAAAAAAACTGAAATTAAATTGAATTTACCACAGAATCCGTCGACTGAAATTTGAGGAACGTGAATAAATATAATAATATCCCGGTGTGTCTACCCAGGAACGACCGGACCTCCCCGAATGACCCATCGACTCCTAGAGGCGGATGTCCAGGCACAACGAAGCAGCATAAGAGGGTAGGCACGTTTCTGCAACAGACAAAGCCTCTGTTCAGCCGGGGAGACCTCTAAAGAATATCCCACAATTCATACTCCAACACTGCAGGAGATACTGCAGGAGTTTCACGGAGTGACAAACCCAGCCTGCAAATATGGAACCGACAAGAAATGAGATTTCCTTTCCCATCATACCAACCCGAAAAAAATTTAGTAATTCGTGTTATGAGAAAAAAACAAGGATAAGTACAAAACAAGAATAATAACAACATCTCGAGGCTGATGATTGAGAACATAAAATAAAACCGAATGCTAGGAATCATACACAGTGCTGTTTTTTGATTTAAATAAAAAAAAAATTAACAAACAAAATTAGAGGCGGAAGGAAGGATAAAAACTGAAAAAGTTAAATTATAAAGGTTAAATGTGAATAATTCCGAAGCGAAAGAAAAATAGATCAAGCTAAAAAATGGTCGCGGAACGTGGACAAATTTTGGAGGCCAAAAAAAACGAACAAAACAGAAAATGGTCGCTGACCCCGATTAAATTATAAAGCGGAAAAAATTGAACAAATAAATGGTCGCTGACTTGACTAAATTGTGTAGCGGATCAATGTACACCCCTACCTCGCGCGTGCGCCAATCGACCGCGACTTGGGCGCTCAAATATAATATACATATATTGAAAATTGAAAAGTTCCAAAATTTGAAAATATTGAAAATTAAAACTAAATTGAAATTGAAAAAATTTTAAAATTTGATTAAAGAAACAATACAAAAAAAACTAAATAAATCGGTACCTTTTGACCTCATTGAGGTCGACCTTGAAGCTTGTGGCGTCCTGGATTACCGAAATGGGTTGGACGTCTTCCCGCCGTTAACCAAAAATTGACGTCGGACGTCTTCTCCCCGTTAATGAATTTGGTCTCGATAGGCCGCCGTAAATGTTGGGCGTCTTCCCGCCACTAACCAAAAAATAACGTTGGGCGTCGTCTCGCCGTTGACTGAAAATAACTTTGGACGTCTTTGGCCATAACTGGCCACCGGTACGGTGTAAATAGTGGGCCTCTGTCGGCCGCCCGTAAATAGTTGGTACTAATAAATATTAACAGCACCCGTTGACAAATTAAGCTTACCGTTGAAAATGAGGCACTAATTGTTGTTTATTGGCCACTCCCTACAATTGCGGCACTATCGCCGTTATTTAAATTTATAAATAGCCTCGCGGCTGACCACCCATAATAAGTTGCGGCACACACTTGTTGATAACAATTATTTATGCTCCGCATTCAAAATTTTACCACTGACACGAATTTAGACGGGATACGATTTGGACGCCTTTATGATGACGGCGCATGCCGATATATAAAATACTACTACGTTAGGCAATAATGTTTATTGTGGATTAGATTATCTCGCCGATGAAAATATTTCTGCAGTACTTCACCACTTCAAACAAAGGTTTTAATATAAAATTTCGTATTATCACACAAAACCACCAACAATTGCTGAACTTATCTTCTCCACGCAAAAAAAAAATTATTTTCAACGCCAACATAACAGAGTTTTCTAATTTTTCTAATATTTTTATCCTATCAACAAACCCACACGTTTTACTCGTACATCCATAACTTGAGTTTTCCAAAATACTAGACTTTTTTTTTGAAATCGAAAACTAGACTAACTAAATTGACTCGCACCCAAAAAATCCAGAAGAATATTTTCGTTTTTCGTGCGCGTCACTCATCTACCCCTCGCCCATACCGCACATCAAACCCCACGCAAAAACGAAAAACGTACGACAGTAATATTCTTCTATATTCACATGCACAAGGTCCACATTAGTCTCGCTCTCAAAATTATTCGACATTTATGCGATACAGCAAAGGTGAGCAAAACGTACAGAATGTAAAGGCCAATTCACAATCACACATAAAAAACCGTAGTGTCAATGTTCGAGAAAAGATGGCAATGCCATCAGTAAAAGGCATCGTTTACTGAGGTGGTAACGAAATTAAAAATTCAAAAAGAAAACTATGTACATATGAAATAATGTTATGACCGCTCCAGGTGTCGTAACAACATGCATTGGCGGTATAAAACCAATACAAAATCCGTGTCTGTAGTACGGGTTAGGGGCGACTGAAGCGAGCATCTGTCTTGTATCAAGCGGTTCGCTATGTGAATGTGTTAAATGTAGGCCTGGATACTTTAAGTTGTTTTTGCCATCAGTACACACATTTCAAACGGGTTGAGCACCAAGCAAACAACATTTCGTAAAAACAAGTAAATTATGAACGGTAAACAAAGGCCCCGAATTACCATTTCGGATTCATCACACACAACGCTTTAAAAATGGGAACATGGAACGTGTTTAGCCGCTTAAGATCTGGAAATCTCCAAAACCATTCGAACCATCGGCGCGGGTAGCAACGTATCATCGGCTATCAGCATGCGGATATGCACGGCCAGACACCGCACTAAGTTATTTAACATCACGATCGTTAATGTACATGCACCAGCCGATGATAAATTAGATGAAATCAAAGATATATTCTTTGTCGAGTTGGGGGAAGTCATCAATAACATCTCGCACCACGACATTAAAATCATCGTGGGTGAAGAAGTGCAGAAGTGCAGAAAATACATCGCACACAGGGAGTAACAGCTTGGACCTCACTAGCGTAAAATAACGTACAACTTAGTTGTATCAAGTACGTTTTTTCCACATAACAGAATCCACAAAGTAAAGTGGAGATCGAATGATGGAAGAACGTAAAACCAAATCGATTAGATCATGGTTAATAGAAGAGACACTCCACCAGCATATCCGACGTTAGATTTTACAGAGGTGCAGAAGAGTTCCACCTAAGAAATACCAGCCATCACAGACGGAAATGGAGAGTTGAGCACAAATGTGGCTGATATTCTCTCAGTACGGCAAGCGTACTTTAAAAATCTGCGAAATCGGAATGACAAATTGATCCTCTTGATCCTCATTAGAGCAATTGGTTCATCAAGTGAAGCGAATTTCGTCTAATATGCTACAGTGGTGGAAGTAGACTAAGTTTTTTTTTTATTGTTAACTATGCGATCTGTTTTGGGGCTCAAGGCTCACCCTGCTCTTCCGCGGTTATGCTTTTTACGTCCTTTACTTACGCATCCCGGCCGACTCAAGGACGTACGGCTATAGGACCGATTTAAGACTATCTGCACATTGCAAGCTCCATGCCAGCCTATACTGGCATGGAAGATGGGTCGGCCCAAGGGTTTTGCACACCGACAGGGGGTCATAGATGTGTTCCATTTCATCACAAATCGTAATCTGTATGCAATATAAGGGAAGGTTAAGCGGTGCAGGAAGTCGGATCCCTAGTGCCGGCGTCTGGTTAGGGTTGACAAGGAGGGTCGCAAACGCAATCATCAAGCAACTGCAGCTCTACACCAGTGAAACCCTGGGAAGGTGTAAAGTCACGTACTACAAGTGAAACTACGGCGAATTCGTTTGATAGAAATTAGAATATAATGAGCAACCTATCCCGAAAATCCACAAACGACGATAAGGAGCGCAAAATTGACATGGTAAACCAAGTACCCAAATGAGACGGATATATTTAGAGGTCGTAGAGTGCGAAGAACAAGTCGAGATATATATAGATGTTTCCACGTTCTGGAAAGCAGATACGAAGAAGCAAAAAATATTGGAATGGCCATCAAAAACGGAATATCTCACTTGACAGAAGCTCTAAGTGTTATCCTAACCATTTAACTTACGTGAAAAGGGGCGGAAAATTTACGATGGATACAAAAACCGCAGAATTCTCCGCTAAAAATAAGGGAATCGAATCCAGTCTCGCAGAAGGCGAAAGAATTAAAAATGAGATAACGAGTGTCCAAATAATAAATGTGGAAAACTTAGATAGCGGGAACGAGAAAATAAAATCGATAGATGCTTCCCCGGAAGGCAATAAAAAGAAGAGTTGCTCAACCACAAAGTCAGTAAACCTAAATCCAAATCAGATGTTCTTACTTAAAACTGGGAAAGACACAACGTATACGCACAGGTGCTCAAGCCTCGAGGAGATCTACGAAAAAGTAATACCTAAAACTCTGAACACAGAGATCAAGTTAGTCCGCCGAATTAGGATGGGCGACCGTTTGCTAGAACTTGGCCCAGAAATCAAAAAACGTGGGATAATTCTTCGAGGCTGCGGTAAAAGAGGCGATCCAAAGGGAATTAAAGAGACACAAACACGGGTTTAGAGTCTTCTCGAACGAAAACCAACCTGAAAGAACAAAAAATGGCGTTTGTAGAAATTGGAAGCTTGGTGAGCTCTCAACTCCTCAAAAATGGACGGGTTGAAACAGAACAGGTATACAGTATAAAAGGGCGGAAAAGTTATCAACAAGCTCCAAATGTAAGGAGCCAAATAGAAGGCGGCAGATTATATGCCTTAAATGTGACGAGAAGAGCCATTTTAAAAAAGTATGCCAGTCCAAACAAAGTCGAGAATAATTTAGCGAATGAACATATTAAATATGCACCCGGATCAGGCGCATGCCAAATGTTTAGTCGTACCAGTGACAAAGTAAGGAATAAAGTGAAAGATGAGGGTTCTCCAAGGAAACCTTGTAACGTCCACTGGAGACACACTTCTTTTTTTTATTCCTAATTTAAAATTACATGTACTTGAGCAAATTAAAGATGTAATTTACATGAACAGGTATTTCACTCCGAAAGAGACAATAAACGATTTCCGAGTGAAAATCGACTCATTAGAAGACATTATGTTCATGTCCCGCCCGCCAGATCTTTTGCATTGAAATCCGCGGTTATGATGAGGCAGCCCTCCATTTCTCGTATAATGACTAACAGTGATGAACGTTGTTCTAGTATCGATATTCAGGAGACACGGCTACGCCGAAACAACTCGATAGGCTATCCCAACGAAATCTAATAGTAACCATCGAAACGGTTATAAACGCCGTACTACAAGAAACTGGATCGCCAGAAAAAATTGTGAGTATCAAAATGCGGGTATTGAAGCTTGTGACGTAGTAATCTCCAAGAAAAGGGACTCAACGGGTAAAAATACAACGGTCTATTGGTGGTCTGATGAAAACTCAAATCCGACTTGCCAGATGTGCGCTTAAGACATAAATTAATAAAAGTAAGCGCAGCAAATGTGAAGATCTGAAACGAGATATTGACGCGAAACTCTGGGATCCGGGGTAGACTAGCATGCGCAAGCTAGGATCAGGACTACGGCCGGCCACCCTGCTCCGATAAGTCGGATGAAATATCAGTCTTTAATACGGAGGAACTAAGGGAAGCCGCTAATTTGCTTCAAAAAAGGAAAGTACCGGAACCACACATGATTCCTGTAGAAATCTTAAAGGTGATGGTCTGATACCACCCAGAAGTACTGTTAATGTTAAAAATCTATAACCACTGCATTAAAGATGAAATTTTCCGGAAAGCCAGGGGAAATCAACGCTTGGTGCTAATAAATAAAAAATGTGGTAGCCCGCACTTCTCATCAGTATGTTGGATATAGCTGGCAAACTATTTTAGCATCTGTTTAAACCAAGGCTTACATCGGTGTTCCAAGCTGCATGACACCTCTCTGTTGAACAGCACGGTTTCAGGAAAGGTCGGTCCAAGGCCGGCGCGATCGCAGAGAAAGTAAAAGCCTTCCATAAGGTTAAACAAAGAAATCATTTTGCTTAAGAATAGATATACTCTCGGCGTTAGTACGTGTGTTTCATGTGCTCCACCTTCAAATTATACATATGTAGCTATCTCCAAAACAGAATATTAATGTTTCAAATCACGAAGGGACCATGCAGAAAACATATCATAAGAAGTGTTACCTAAGGGTCTATTCTAAGTCTAAGCCTCGATCTTTGGAACGTTTCATACGACAGAGTTTTGCACCTGCCGACGTTTTCATGGTAGGAAACACAAATGATATTTCGGTAGTAATGTTACACGAAACTTAGAACACGTTTAATGTAAACTAAACCAGGTGATGCGAAACATAGCGTTTGGCTTATTAAACATGGCCTTATCGTAACCAGGGAAAAAACGTAACTGCACTCTAAAAAGTTTTAGTTGAATTTTACTTCAATAATTGAGTGTAACTGATTACACTCAATTATTGTAGTAATTTTAAACGCCTTAAAAATATTCAACTTCCTGTTTAAACATCAACTTTTCAAGGAGAGAATTTAAACAAAAATTTATTAATAATATTTTGAATATTGTTGAATTATTAACAAAATGTGTTTCCTTTAAACAATATAAAATTATATTTAAACACTTTTAAACATATTTGTGATTAAATTGAAACAAATTAGATGTAATTTTCAACAATAGTTGATGAAATTGTCATTTAAAATTGCTGAATTTTTAGAAGATATATGCTACATTTTTCATATAATTTGTTTAATTTCAATAACTCGTTGTTCGAATTTAAACTAAAAATTGTTGATATTTTAGAAGTCAAAATTTACTTTTATTTTTAAATTTATTATATTTAAATTATATCTATTATATTAATACGCTTAATTTTTTCAAACTCAACGCAAAAATGACCCCTAAACATGATCCGATCCGTTAAAATTTTTCAAGGTAGGTCAACATAAATATAGCGGTGTGCCTTTGCTAGAAAAATCGGAAAAATTCCACCGGGAAGTACCTCAAACGGGTACCTCAGGTGTTTTCAGCAAAATTTTGTCACGACGCCAGAATGCCATGACAAAATATGTTTATATTGAATCTATGATCAAGCGCATTACACCGTGACAATGACAAAATTTATTAAAATTGCCGATGTTTTTGTGATGACACACTGTGATGACAAAATGAGTAGAAAATTTGTAATTGAATCTCAGTTAAACAAAACAGAGAACATAAAATGATTTTACATACATTTTGGGTTAATAGTTGTGAGAGTAAAAATACAATTTTGTCATGACACTCTATCTATTTAATATTTAAAAATTAACCGCGTATATGAATTTACTTTATTTTTGATAAAAGTGTATCAAATTTACATTTTAAAAATCTTCTTATTATTTCTTAACCAAAAATTCAATAAAATATATTCACGTGACTGATTATTCAGTCGAAGGTCAGCTTCTATCTATCTTCTATCTATCTATTATATTAATATTCTTAATTTTTTCATACTCAACCCTAAAATGACCCCTAAACATGATCCGATCCGTTAGATTTTTTCAGGGTAGGTCGACATAAATATTGCGCTGTGCGTGGGCTAGAAAATTCGGAAAAATTCCAACGGAAAGTAACCGAAATGGGTACCTCAGGTGGTTTCAGAAAATTTCCAAGTTTTTGTACGCGTGAAATCTTGCAACATTTGAGAATTTTATGGGATGACCAAAAAGCAAATATTTTTGTTCAAATTAGTGGCGCGCGATTCAAATTCAAAGTTGTAAAACAGTTGGTATGCGATTCAGATTCGAAATTGCAACACTGTCGGCGCGCGAATCAATTTCAAAGTTGCTGAATGGTTAACGCGCGATTTAAATTAATAAAGTTAATCATGCCAGGAGCAGAGCTCACAATCATAGACGGGTAGTGCGTGTTCCATTAGCTGGGAAAATCATCCTCATGTGTGGTGACTACCTGAAGGCGGGACGCGCGCAAACTTGCGAATCCACCATCAAGTATAACCCGCTTTGGAAATTGGTAAATAAGTTTACACTCACCAAGAACATGCGCGTCGATGAAGGTGAGGACGAGTTTGCGCAATATTTGCTTTCTGTTGGAAACGGCAATGCTCGAACCGACTCGATCACACTTTCGGCAGACATCCTCAAAGTGTGATCGATTTCGTATATGGTGGCAACAACACATCACCAGCCGAGGGAACCATCGAGGAGCGCACCATCCTTGCACCCAATATGGAATATTGCGCGCTTACCAATCAGTAGGTGCTTGACCTACTGCCCGACGAACAAGAAGTGAAACATAGTGCTGATAAACTTGAGAGTGACGACATGCATGAGAAACTCCGCCTACCCGTCGAGTTTCTCAATAAAATTGAAGGGTCGGGATTTCCGCGTCATGCCATCCCACTAAAGGTAAACGCGATCGTTCGTTTGATGAGGAATCTAAACACTAGCAAGGGTTGAATCAATGAAACACGCATGCGCGTCGCAAAAATAAACCGCTACATTCTGGAATGTGAGGTGCTGACTGGCTTCTCAAAAGGCGAGCGCGTTCTCATCCCACGCATTAAGCTCTCACCCTTGGAAGGCATCTTCTCATTTAAAATGTCTCGCCTTCAATTTCTGGTTCAGCTCGCGTTCGCTATAACCATCAACAAGAGTCAGGGTTAAAGCTTGAAGAAGGTAGTGTACTTGCCGGGACCCGTATTTACGAATGATCAGATGTATGTGGCCTTTTCACGATGCCGCTCATTTGACGGATTCAAAGTGTTTATCGCTGAGACAAGCGATCAATCAGCTGATCGGAATGGACGCATCACAACAAAGAATATATTTTTTGAAGAGATTCTGTGCATGTAAATTGTAATGTATTTTACTATTTTATTATCTACCTTCTACTACTATTTTATTATCCTTTTGTACATTTCTTATGAAATATTTAGATTATAGTTTGCCTCAGCAATTGTGTGCTTTTCCCTTTTGAGATTTTAATATTTAGTTTGGGTGCGTAAGTGATCATGTGATCCCGAGCGCGCGCTTCCTGTTTGAGATATGAATATTTGACTTGACACGTAAGTCGTACTGTGTACATTTGAGCGCGTGCTTGCCGTTTAAGATTTAAAAATTAACCACGTATATGAATTTACTTTATTTTTGATAAAAGTGCATCAAATTTACATCTTAAAAAATCTTCTTGATCATTTCTTAACCAAAAATTCAACAAAATGTATTCACGTGACTGATTATTCAGTCACAGGTCAGCTAGTTATAACTAAATACTTAAGATAAATTTTCAAATTGTATTTATAAAATGGCTTAACATAAAATATCGAAATTTTTTATTCAATACAATAGTATATTAAGCACAGTACAATAGTACTCGTAAAGGCACACATACAGGTCTACCTGGCATCCAGTTTCCGAACCAAATCCCTAATTTTGGACCACTGATGGACGTTTTAGGTCCGCGAGGTTTGGACTTGATAACGTCACCATCTGTGTACCCTCCGATAAATGATAAAATAAAATAATGTATATTTATAATGCATTACATATAATATTACAAACATAAACCGTATTGACGATTTTTTTCAAATTTAATAAAAAACACAATAGTTTTAAAACACTTTTTACTGTAACTTTATAGACGCTTGTTTAATGCAAACTATTCGAAACGAATGATCTGACATGACAGTATTAAACACAGCTTTGTTTCATTATTCATTCTACATTTTTATTAAGGATTATCAAGTATTTTAATAACATTTTAGCTCGTACCTACCTTTAAGACAAAATATCACAAAAACTCCTTAAATTCCACTTTATACTTGACTGTTAACTTTTTACGTTCGTTGACTTCAGTTTTAATAAATTTTTACAATATGTCACCTCTGTAAATGAATTTTGTTTATTTTATTGATTATTCAACAGTTTTATGTTTAAAATTTACCACAAAAGGATTTTATTCAACAGCTCTACTGAAAATTTATCAATTGATTAAAGTTCAACGAACGTATTGTTTAATTTCCAACAACAATTAAATTTGCAACATATTTGTGATGAAATTTAAACAACTAATTGAAAAAAATCAACATTTTATTGAATAAATAACAAAAATTTTCATTACTTCATTTATTGTATGGAAATTTCTAAAATAATTTAAATGAAATTAATTGATCTTTAGTTTAAATTTGATCAAATTTTTTAGAGTGTGGTACTCCTTACTAGGCGACACATAACACCGAAGTAACGTTCCAAGTGGCAACGAGGGAATTTTGACCAAACGGAAGTGAAACACTTGGTAGTGCATCTTGACACAAAACTCACATTCTGAGGGCATATAGATTACTCTTCAGAAAAAACAAATAGTCACATTCGTCCTGAGTAAACTGATTACAAGCATAAGAGGCCTCATATTGCAAGTAAACGCGGACTACTGATGTCCGTCGACAATTCAATCCTTCTGTGTGTATGGGAAGTGTGAGCCAATACAATCAAGTAGAAAAAATATCGAAAAATCTAAGCCTGCTCTCTTCGTAATTGCCAGCATAATTCCCATTGATGTAGTGGTGCAGGAAAATAAACAAATTTACGACAGAAATAATGGCATTGGAGCTACTGAACCAAGAACTGTGGCCAGCTTACAGATCATGCAAGAAAGATGACAACACTAATTAGAGATTAATTTAAATAGGTAGGTAAGAAACATGGGGAAGTAAACTACTTCCTTACCGAGTTCCTAATGGATCGTGAGTATTTTTGCATGTCAAACGAGCGAAAAATCACCAAACTTCTCATGCTTCTACGGCGCCGCTGATTTGGATGATGCAAACAAACATTTTTCGAATGCGTAAACCAGCCACTAGAAAGTGAACTGGTGAAAAACATTGGAAATGTAACGCCTGTATCTCGAAGCAGAATCACTCGCTTGGTATATTTGGTAATTTTACGAAGAATATCTTGCAGAAGAAACCAAATTTGAATACCTTATCTGCAATCTTGAAGCGTAACAATTTTCGTTCTTTGCGCTTCGACACTCCTTGACACCAAAAAATTCGAGTTCACAACTAAAGAAAAACTAACCCACTACTTTGTTAGATAGCTCCGCCGAGAGGTATATAAATTAATTTTACCTCCCACCAAAAAACCATTATGATCAGATTAACCAAAACCACAAAAAAAATATTATAAATGACTTCTACACAAATCTGTCTTACTCATTCATAAATTTTTTCAAATTCACAGCTCATCTAATGATCATGACATGATCATCATCGCGCACCAATTCTTAATTACTTTACATGAAAACGTATTAAAACCAACACAATAACAACGATCGAGAAAAAAAATCGTATCCGTCATTATGACACAAGGAGTGATAAGTGTATGTTTAGAGATGATATACAAAACAGTCAAGCTGCGAGCGCTTTAAAATCTGTTGAAATGTATACGTGTGTGCGTGTGTGTGAATGTAAAGTGGATATAATATGGAGAGAATATGATCTTAAGGCAAGTCGTCGGACGACGATGCTGCTTCAAGATGTAACAACAACAATATTAGATTTCGGCGCGTTTTGTTTATTTAAAATTTTTTTTTGTGTATCTGTGTTGTTGATTTTACGACTTGATTTGTTGTTTCTTTACAAGTTTTAAGATGAAATGCATCATCACAGTCATTAACGTTAAAAAAAAACTAAATTTCTTAATGACAGTACATGTTAAGATGATACACGGCGGCAGTAATGGTACGATGATCATTCTTAATTAGAGAAGTTTTTTATTCCACCGCCCAATTTAACTCTTTGAGCTAGCCACTATCGTTCGCATTACTTTCGAAATATTTTTTTTTTGCAATAAACCTAACTAACCGCAGAATGCCACTTACGCTGGATACCGCGAGTGTTCTCGTAGTTGCTGTGGATATATTTTTTATGTTCCTCCAAGTAAAATTAATTCAATGAAATTTGATACAGTTTTTGTACAAAATGAAATAACTTATGAGACGTATTTGATATGTTTTAACCCCTATCCATCTAGCGTACGGGGAATAATATAAATATGCTTATTTATTGTAGGCATGAGAGGGTTACATAAGTTAATGAAATCACTACACATTGCTTTTTACTCCGGCAATTAAATCTACACAATATAACAACAAAAATATATCATTTCATTGAGATGCTTAATTAATGTCTTGAAAATAAATTTTTCAATTAATTTAAGATGCGGAGTATTAAAACTCGTGGTGTTGTTGTAGTCGACTTTTAGAAAATCATCATCAATTATGAAACAAAATTTAATATAATAAATTAATTACATGTGAATCGAATTAGAAATGAATTAGAGGTAAACATAATTTTATGTAATTAAATCAGATAGAGATGTGAAAGTATATTTGGCAACGCTATATACTCGGGGGCAAAAGATGATCAATTTTATGGAATATCATTAAATTTGTAATCCAATTAGTTTAATAACCTCTATTCAGGAGGTAGATAAGTATCCAATATCCACTCAAAATAATCCACTTACAACAACGCCACACATTCAGCAAAAAAATTGTGCGTTTCAAAGTCACAGACGAAATTTGCACTACAGACAACAAAAAATTAATTTTATTTTAAATATAATTTGGCAGTGATTCAAAAAAATGTCATAATTACAAAATAACACGAATATATAAATAAATAAATAATAATAAATGGATAAAACAATTTTAAATTTATAAATAAACAAATAAAAGTCTAATTTTAATCTATTGCTGATTTTTTAAAAATATAACAAAACCACCAAGAACAATAACAACAATTAAAAATACGAGCCACGGTGCGAATTGAAGATTTATCACATGTGGCAGCAGTACGCTTGATAGCATTATCCCACTAAACACCGGAGTAACTAAAGCATTTTAATATGACGTTCGAGTGCCACTCCATCGAAAATTTCATGAAATTTGATGAAAATTTAGCTGGTAATGCCATTTAGCTGGTAAAATTGGTATGTTTCCTATTAAAATATAGATGTCTCTGTTTAACTCTACACAGGAGAGTGTTATCTGCAGGTACGATTTTTACATGTTGTTGTGTTGTGTTTCAAAAATTGCATTAAAAAAAATTTTAAATCTGGCGGAGGAAAATTTTTAGGAATACCCAGTATTTGAAAGAAAATCTCTTCTGCGTTGATATTTTACGAAAATTGACAAACTTACTCTTCATGGAATAATTTATCTGGTTAATTTGGAGCCCAGCTATAATCTTATTTCACGTCAGCATAACATTTTCTGAAAGCAAATGGTTTACCAAAAATCTGAACAGATGATAGATGATGAAAGATATGTTTCTTTGTTATTATACGCCACAAGTAGCTCAGTTAAAAGATTTAGCCACCCAAAGAGCACGCGCAAACAAAATTCAAGGAGTCCTTGCGTCTCCACACAAAACTTAGTCATAATGCGCAGTATTTGCTCATGTAATGCAAAATTATTAACTTCGGCCTGTAAGAACAATTTATTGGAATCCTGGTAAAAATTAAGAAAAACGACAATTGCCCAAAAAAATTTTATCGGCGCTTTGTAGACCTCTGATCCTTCCTCAAGAGAGTCGGGACCTGCCGAAGTGAAAAAAAGGCACCACGATATTGCATTACGTTATTTCCCTCTACTCGTGTAGTATGTCATGTAAAAGGTCTTGGATCAGACAAAAATTTTAACTATATCCACTAGTACACAAATCCACCGTTTTGATGGTGGTAGCTTATTTCTCGTTTATTATAGAATATATACTTGTCGTATATCGTTGAATATGTCTTGAAGAATACCGTAATGCTGTAGGACCGTAATGTCACGACGACGAAATCATCCACCAATTGAAGGATGTTTCAGTCTAGTCATAGGCGAAATCGAGCGTAGTTTCAGACAACTCAACCAAATAGCTCAAACTTATCGTTTGAAACGTGATGTCGAAGAATGAACATGAAGAACCAGCAGTTGAGCGTGACATTCGCATCTCTCCGCGAAATCCGGTTGATGCAGCTCATCAGTTTGTTAATATAAAGCTTTTATAGGAATAACCAGGATGACAGCCAAAATGAACGTGTGAAACATCAGCATGCTTCAGTTCAAAGCAGTCCCCACATAGATTCGTAAATATCTTCAACCCAATTGTGAGAGCTGAGGCGCAGGAGTAGTTGGTCGACTTATACCACCATATTGAACAACATTAGAGTAAACCAGAAGAATTTGCGTGCAGAGCAATATAAAGGACACGCCGATCACGTCACAAACTGGGCCTAGAACGAGAACGAGCGTCAACTGGCATTCCACTCATTCTCCCATCCAGCTTCGAAGGGCACCTGTAGTATGCGCGAACAGTGCATTGATATAATGAAGATCTTTGCTGAATGATGTCTGCCTGATCTGTTCATCACATTCAGGGTAAATAAAAGTTGGCATGAAGTTAAGGACATGGTAGCGAGTCAGGTTCCAGCTGATCGACGAAACTTGGTAGCGTAGTATTCAAAATGAAATAAAGGCTTCGATGGACAATCTAAACATAAATGGAATCTTTGATATTTCCAACGATTTCTGCTATTCGATTGAGTTTCAAAAGCGTGGCCTCCCGTATGCTCACATCTTGGTGGCGCCTCGAACTGAAGACAAATTTAGAACATCGGAACGCATAGACCAATCCGCACAGCATTCACTTTCGTGCTGTTTGTTTGGTCTTCCAACCTCAACCTTAACTTTATGATGATGCTCAAGAATTTGACGTAGTTAAAGAGCGAATTGCGGTAATCATGGTAGTAAATGGCCCATAAATTATCAGTGGTTCCTTCTATTTCGATGGTCGTAGTGGTTCAGGAAACACTGAGTTAACACTGACGACAAACATGCGCAGCAACTCTCAGGAGCAACACAACGAATGGGTTCAGATCGGCATAGGCGAGCATTCAACACTCTACGGCGTTTCTGTTCAAATCCCACAGAATATGATAGCGACGAAAAATGTCATTGAATCACTTTTCGGCAGAGAGTTTTATATATTGACCCAGACGCTTGAGATGAACCGCACGCTCAACGGCATGACTACAGTTCAGATCAAAGATTACTACAATGCGTACTCAATCATTTCTGATAATCCAAATGATTGACAATTATCCGGTTTTGATACCTCCTGGGCAATACATCCCTAGGCTCAAATGAAAAGTCTGGCTTTTACAGAAATTTATTTTAAACAGATGGCTTGGGAAATTCGGTGCTTTATTGTTGGCTTTGCGCGGTCAGACAACATAAGCATTAATCTTTGACCTCCACAACAATGAATTATAATTCAGTTTTAAAATATCATTCAACAAACAAAAAGGTGACCTGTAAAATTCAGCTGCATGACAAGTAGCAACAACCAGAAGAGCTTGTAAGATTTAGAAAAAGAATTGACTACATTGGTGCTCAAGTTTAAGGCTTCAAATGCTTGAACGAATTAATAGCCGACACTTGTATTTACGCAGTAAAAAATAACCATTTTAAATTCCATTTAAGAGTCAACGAGAGGAGTAAACATAAGAATGAGATCTTGGAGATCTAAAGGAATTTTATTCACGGGTTCAGTAACATTAAGCAAACTTGACTGAGGTGATTGTATGCAATTAAAGGCGCATATCAGATCATAAATTAGACGACTAGCACAACGCATTAAGTGGCAATCGGGTGCAGAGCGAAACATGACAAGTGATACCGGAAATAGTTATAATGAATACGAAAAAGCGCAAAAAATGGAACAAAACAAGACACAAAGCTCAATTCACGAATAACAACGACGAGAGAATAATGGGTCCGGCCTTGAGACCGAAGATACCAGGTCCAAGATGAAAAGATTTGTTAGAGTGATACGCATTGCAGTTGTTGAAGTAACAGGGTGCCGGAAACAATATTTTAGCAAATGCAAGATATACTGATCTTCTAGACAACGATACAACTCAACTGGAAAGGTACAAAGTGGTCAAAAGGCATACAAATTGTTAAAAGGTTCAATGTGAAGATATTTTGGATACACCAAAACCTCGGAAGTACACGGAAAGTTTCTACGGTGATGGATGAAAACAGTGAAAATATGGAGGTATTTCTTCGTGCGATCAAAATTAAGATGAGCAATTAACACTTGATGGTCGAATAGTTAAGGTATACAACACCGCGTAGATTTATCCAAAGAAGAGAGCTGACGTTTTAATAATACAACAGCTAACTAAATCCACTAACCATCAAATAAGGATAAATCTCAAAGACTTTATGTTGTGGAATAATCTAGAATCCGACTGTTTACAATTGCGAACTGTTTACAACTGAAGTGACGGATGCAATAAAACCAAATATATCAGATGTAGGTTACAGTTGAGAAATTATGATAAAAGTAAAGAATGCATCAGAAGTGATATTTGCTAGCAGTGTAAAACAACAAAGACAGATTGGATATTGTGTACCAGCCCACTATGTGCGTCAAAGAGTTCACGAATGTTTTGTATGAATCTCAAGTTTATCTTGGAACTGTAGATGACCTTTAACACTCTGTACCAAAGATTTTGACTCAGCTTTATCGTCGTTTTGAGTACAAATTGTATGGGATCATGTATTTTTGGTTGATTGATTATAAGAAAGATATAAACAAACAATAGAAATTAAAGCAAAAAACTGCGGCTATTTAAAAATGAAATCCTTTAAAAACGATAAAAAAAAATTAAAAAACACAAAAAAATAAAAAAATATTAAAAAAAATTAAAAAAAAATAAAAAACTAAGCAAAACAAAAGTGGGTAGCAAGTTCCTAGTTTCAAACCTCCCAGTGGTGCTACCTGGATAATTCAAATTGAAACAGGCAGATGAAATCAAAATGAAAAAATTAAAACCAAGCGGTGGGTTTTTGGCTTATTTGACCCTGTTATTGCCAAGAGAATCTCCTCAAGATATGTGATCTGATAACTCTCGAATGGACCAAACATGATCTAAAAATACAAGTCTCATTCATGGCCAAGACCTAACAGTAGTTTCTGGAACGAATATATTGCAATTTTTCCGTTCAACATATGACAAGAGGTGGTTTTTGTCTTATTTGACCCTGTTATTGCCAAGAGAATCTCCTCAAACTGTGTGTGCATCTCGAATGGACCAAACATGATCTAAAAATACTAGTCTTATTCATGGCCATGACCTAACAGTAGTTTCTGGAACGGATATATTGCAATTTTTCCGTTCAACATATGACAAGGGGTGGTTTTTGTCTTATTTGACCCTGTTATTGCCAAGAGAATCTCCTCAAACTGTGTGTGCATCTCGAATGGACCAAACATGATCTAAAAATATTAGCCTCGTACATGGCCAAGACCTAACAGTAGTTTCTGGAACGAATATATTGAAATTTTTCCGTTCAACATATGACAAGGGGTGGTTTTTGACTTATTTGACCCTGTTATTGCCAAGAGAATTTCCTCAAACTATGTGTGCATCTTGAATGGACCAAATATGATCTGAATATTGTTAGAAACAACATAATTATGAATGCAAATCGATTTAATTTGTATGTACAGTTTATTTATTGGAGTTTTAAGGAAATCGTACTCCTAACCCCCAATTGATTTTTTTGAAACTTTTTGCATATCTTAAACTGAACAAATATTCGCTTATTGATGCCTTCGAATCCTAAAATAGTTTGTGGAGGCAAAATCATGAGTTCTGATCTATTCAATTGATCTAAAAGTAATTTCAGTTCTTCAGGGACGTTTTAGTTTGAATAATAATTTTAAAATGAAATTGATAATGTTAGTTTTTTATTATTTGGTTATTTTAGATTTTTAAACAATGATTTTTCTTTATTAAAGCTTTCGGTTGGTAATCATTATCACTAGCAATTTTTTTAATCATTATATTCAATTATTTTGTTGAATGCTATATTATAAGCAATAATTGAAAGATTCACTAATACTATCAAACGATTTTAAATTTAGGAAAGTTTTAGGAAATTCCTCACCACCGTCATCGTGCTACTTTTGCCATAGTTGGTTTGGTTCCGGCTAACGTGACGGACACGCCAAATCAGTTTTTCTCATAATATTAATTATATTTTACTTTATCTGTCAATAGTTGTTTTCAGAAAAACACTATAGTAAATCGGGTGAGTTCGTTGTTTTCTCGAATATGTCAAAAATTTCTACACAAAAATAATTACTCCAGGTTTCGAACACAGTTATAGACTAAAAGTATTCTGATAATATTTATAGAAAAGAATATACAGAGGTATGCATGTTAACAGTTCATTGACTTTGACAAAGCTGTCCTTGGTTAAACTGAAGTCAGCTTAGATGTTGGTGGCTGACTCTGTTAGTATGGGTGGTGGAAGGCTCAGATAAATATCGTCGTTCACTCTGAATCCTTATTGATACAGCAAAACAAGAGAATAGTCATTGATTTCTGCCGAATTATGTCCAAAAGTTTGGCTGTAATGTGATTGGCGTACAACTGTCCAAGCTCTGGAGTACGTGTCTCAGAAGTTCTATCTCACAATGTGATTGTTTAGTTGTATGTTGGAAATTGACGAAATAAATATTATTCTTATCATTTTTAATTTGAACGCATTGTTGAAGTTCTTTCCTAGTTAGAGGAACGTGTAAGAGAGTGTAATTCACCGTTGGCGATTTTTGGGATCGGCACTATGTGAAACAATTGATATGTCACGGAATTTGTCGTTGTCGCCTTACGAGAATCATCATGGTTGGGGAATTATAGCCTTGAATTCAGTTGATTTCCTCCTTCAATTGTTAAGGGGCTAAAAAAGCTGGATGGATATGTCCTTGTATTCGCCTCATAATAATCATTATTTGAAGCGATTATGTTGTAATAGGTTGTATCTGTGGGTTAATGCCAATAAATATTTATCATTAGATTCTGCCTTTTCTAGCTGGTTATGTACATGTGACATCCTTTTGATTCATGATACCGAAAGCGTCACCAAGGATGCTGTCACGTTTTATCAGTACGTGTTCCTTGAGAGTTGACATAAGAAGGGCATTTTTCGATGAAATTTCCTGCATTTATTCATTTAATCGGTGTATCATTACATCACAAAGCACCAATTTCTTCTCCGCCTTCCACTCATAGTTTGACAAAACAGAACAGAATATTGGCGTCCCTATATTCTGATAGGTTGTAGTTTAAAATTATTTTCCACCTGATAGCATTCAGGTTGGCAGTTTTGTTGTTGTAAAAATAGATCCCAGTATTTGTAGGTAGTCGATTTATCGTTGTTTCAGATGTGGCAGTGGAGAAAAGCCCGTGTATCATTCCGAGCATCAATATTATTAGTAGCATTGTTGCTCCTTTTTAAATATTACGTTATTGTAGTATACTCGTCTTTGTTTAGCTTCTCGGGAGGTTGAAGACGTAAAGGTATCGTTGGTTGTAGTTGTTGCTCAACCGACGACTGCGTATTTGTGTATTGTAAGGTTTTTCACCCACTGTCTGACATCTTGGCGAGTGGTCTTGAATTTAAACAAGCCTCTATCAGTGAAAAATGTTGTACCATTGTCGCTACACAATTGTCTAAGTGCAGATACGAGTATCAATAACAAAAATAAAATGTTTTTAAGAACCAATCGTACTTACACCCAGGAGCAAGGCCCCTAGTTGTTGTTTAATTAGAAATAAATTTTACTTCATAAATTCTTTTAATGATAAACGATATGATGTCAACAGTCCTTTACTAATCTGATGTGCAGAATGCAGTCCGAAAAAATAATGACACGTTGCATGTTTAGTGATATATGATACAAATGCCAATCTTTATTTCAGCCTCCAATTATAAATTTGTCATTAAACTAATTAAAATAATACATGTAACGATCTGTCATCCCACAAGTCTATAGAACAGAGTCACAACCGCAAATGAACTCATCATCTTATATTTCTACTGTACACCAATATATGTATGAGCGTTATTAAATTAAAGAGTATCCCGAGTTTTCTTATTCTTTTCACTTACATAAACTCTTTGGCTATCTATATATAAAAAATAAATCATTTTAAATTTTTTAACAACAAAAGAGACGTGAATTGAATTCCAAAGTCGTTTTTTAATAATAAATTGATTTTATTGAACATTTTTCGTCCACGCCTTTTAATTTTTTTCCCCCGTCTTTAAGTTGAAGTTTCCCGCGTCTGATACAACAAAAAAATGTTTTTATATGTGGTACGAGTATGAGTATTGAGATGCGTATTTTTCAGATCTTTTGAGTGATTTATTATTGGAAAACGTAATAAAACAATAAGTCATTTTAAAAACAATAATTAAAAATAAATTTTACTAAGTGATTGATTCGCTTAGCATACCAGCGTCATTTTTGGTGTGCTAGCTACTGTTCCATATGTAACGAATTAGACGCCAATTTCTGCCAAATGTGTGTATTGCAATTAGTGCATGCATATAATTGGATGCCAAAAATCACGATTGCAAAGTGATTTTTCAAACTAAAAATTCAATTTAATTTCAAAATAGACACGCATTAGAAAACAAAATAAGACGAAGACGAGAAATACAATATAGAATCTGTTTTATCTAATTTTTATGATCTAAATTTAATTTTTTTTTTTGATTTTATTTTAGAATTAAACTGAAACAAATAAAACAACAACAACAAAAAACTATCGAAACTACTGTAAAACTATAAATAATGAAAACACACGCACACCAACCATAGGCTTTCAAAAAACAACATCAGACAGCATCACGAAAATGGATTATTGAAATAAATCTGTTTTGGTTTCTAACCTAATTAGAGTATGATTTTGATTTATCGTTTGCTCGTCTGCGAAATATCAAAATCGTTTGTGTTGTTTTGACATTTGGAAGATTTAGAATTTTATATAGTTTTCAGATGCCTAACGGTTTAGTTCGTTTATTTATGATGGGAATTAATTCTTTTAAGTGATTAAATATTTCATGATCGTATTTCGACGTGGTGGTTCAAGTCTTCAATCTAAATTTAATAATTTCATTGGTTTGATATTAATTACAATTTAAAAAGAATCTTAGAAGTAGAAATAGGAATAAATAAGTTTGCACAGTTCATTGGAAACATATGTGTGACCAAAAGAGTTACACTAATTCTTAATACCCACAGTACAAATATGATAATGTCATTTTGAACTCTATAAAAATTTGAAAGCGCATTAACGATCTACCAACAGTTGTTGCAACTGCACGAGTCTGTTGCTCCGCATAGATATGCTCAATTGTGGGCTGTAACGGAGTTAACAATATTGTTCACTGAAGATGCACTGAGGATGGGCTACTGAAGATGGGCTACACTGAAGATGGGCTACATACGATTTGTTTCAATCCAGTTAATAACAGTTATTATATGAAAAATGTCAAACTTAGTAGTCGGAGCGGAACGAAACGAAACGAATCTAAGTGCCCGAGTTTGAGCCCACCGCGATCATTCAAATTAACTAAAATTTAATTTGGACCGCTTTTATTTTTATCTTTGACCGCTTCGAAAATTTATCGAATTGAAGGCTTAATTCAAACAAATTAAAAAAAAATGATGTAAATTAAAAAAACATAAACAAGTAGAAATTCCAGAAATAAAGAGATAAACTCTTGTGACTTGGGCTTTCCTTCCAAGGAAATAAAAATCCGCCGTTTAGACTGAAAATTCGTATAGATTGAGAAGGCCCAAAAGACTTGTAGTGCAGTACGGCACGCGATCTATGCGCTACTGCACTATACTGTGCACCTAATCCCGGAACATTGGGGTAGCGTCGGTTGCACCAGGAAAAGATAGTCCATTCCATCATGTGTAAAGACAACTGATCTGTTGGTCAAGTACAATCAAGTATAACAATCACCAACGACAAATAGACTGCATCATCAAGCGAGCGTGGCGTAAAATTAGTCTATAACGAGATGTCACATTAGGTTAGCAAGGTGCCAAATTAATAGAGAAAGGTAATCTTTTAACTGCGTAAACAGCAAAACAATCAGTGATGAAATATTGGGAAACAGACAAAAGCTCGAAGATAAAATAAAAAAAGAAAAGGTGGACTGGAGATCTATTTGTCACACAGCAAACTACTGGCTCGCAGAGTAAAACTGAGTTGAGGAGCTCGCAAGAAATTTTGAAATTCAAAGAGATTCTACACGGAAACTTTTCTATTCGAATGTCATGTAAAATTACATCTTGAAATAGACGATAATCGGATATCGTTGAGTGACTAAATTTGTGCGCTAAGGTTAAAGAAATATTCCGACAGTTGCTTTGAAGACGATGATGAGGCGAAGATGATCTTAAACTCCAAGGAAAGGTAAAGGACTTAAACCTCACGAGGTAATCAACATTTCGACCCGACATACCAACTTGGAAAATCCATCTAAATTGCGGAAAAATCAATAACTTTCACTGAAAACCCATCCGCAAAACGACTTAGAAAAAAATAGCGTACGTGAAACATTGATTTTGAATAAATTTAATTTGATAATCTGTTTTTTCGCCCTTCAAACTTAATTTCAGAAGTGATACAAATGGAATATAGATTTAGAATATTTTTTTTAAGGAATAATTTGCCACCAGCGCGCGAACTTAATTTGAGCTGATAACAAAAATGTTGCTTGGTCCATTACCTTTCAATTTTCAAACGATGTGCCACAAGATTATAATATGTAGAAATAAAATCAAATGTATCTACCTTCAACATCTAAATGGCAGTTTTGAGTACTAAAATGCATCAGTTAAGTTTTTGGCGTTCTTCATGACGACTTCATTGTCATAGCGGTAAGACAGTGGATTTGCGAATTTAAATGCTGATTCCAGAACGATTGGTTTATCCATATCGTGGCACTGGGTAATCTTTTGGATGATTTTATAGTCCAAACGAATTAAACCGCAGACAGCCGGACGGCCGGACCATTTTATTGCTATTTCGGGCCGAGAGACCTACAAAACGTCGAGTACAAAACGATTTTGGACCTAGATAATTTTTTTGTATATAATTATAATTACAAATTGTATAATTTTTGTCAGGATTGCAATAGTCTGAGAACTTGTGAACTAAAGTGGTAGTATCAAATCGATCATCCGATCCATTCTCTTTCGAACGACAAAACTCCGACTTTTCGAAGTTGAGGAGCTAAAAATTTCGTATGATTTACACCTACGGACAGAATATACAATCCTCAAAGGGTTAAGATTTTGTATTTGATTTTTCCAATAAAGGGTGTCCCGGCAATACATTGTGTTTTTTGGCGGACAAATTTAAATCGCACAAGCCTTTTTGGGATCTCGTGGGTACCGACCAACAGCCAGACTAATTTTTTGTGTTTTTGGGATTCAGGAGGTCCCTTGATAGTGGGAATAGTGATTTTGAACCTAGAGATTTTTAGTCATATATGATTTCAATGACTTTTCCAAACGGACCGAAGTTAAATTACGAAAGATTTACTCAAATCGCATAATGAAGGCATTGTTAAAAAAAAATCAGCTTCACGCAAGAATAACTTGCACAAAATTGAACTCGAGAAAGAGACGTACAAAACAGGAAGGGAGTTACATAGTTATGAAAAGAATTTTAACACATCATCACACATTTACTCTGGATAAATGGAACTTCCATTGGTTAGTTAGTCTATAATTTAAATGAGAGTAATTTTCGTAAAATCAATATTGTGCAGTCTAAACAGCGACTCTGTAAATGAAGCGGATCGCATTTCACATTTATTGCGCTTTTTTACTACCGACCGAACTACCTTCGAGTTGCACCTGATATTACTAATGTTGGAAGAAGTCATTTAAATTGAACCACGGCCTCTGCATCTTGTGAATACAGAATCAAGAAAACAAAGATAAAGTATGGGTAACTCGCACAGATGCTATGGTGGTCGTTGCCAACATTGTCATAAGCCCAGAATTAAATTAAATTGGAAATGTAACATTCTTCTCATATTGATGTAATCTGATTTTTCAATATAAGGGATAACAGGCTAAGTATTTTTACGGGTAACTATATTATTCGACCGCAATTTATTAAAATCAAAATTTTTATTTTAATTTTTGGTACTTAATCAAACAATGATTTTTCCTTGCTATGGTTAAATTTTAAAACTACCAAGACAATTAAAAGTTTACGAAATAGTTTTAGCATTTTAACAGTTAATTTCCATGACAAAATCTTAAGATTCCTTTAATATTTGTGAGAGATCAATAAAACTCATATTTTGATACTCATACACAAACAAGCCATAGCGGCAGTTAAAAAATGTACGTGTCCTTCAACATTTTTATGATATGGGTTTTAATTTAGAAGTTTAAATATTGAGAAAATGTAAGATTTTGGATTATAAAATAACATGAAACACGCTAATATAACCTTCGACTAGTATACGACTGATCAGAATAAAGACATTTAGGAGCAGTTTATCTGAAAGTTCGTGTCCCTCACCCCCTTTGATTTGTATGAAACTCGAGAAGAATTTGATCTATAAAAAAACACGAACAACTCGATTTTAGTTTGTTGGGGCGCCTGTAATTTTGATCAAGAAGCGCGCCGTTTCTAGGTTCTCGCAAAAATCGAACTTTTAAAAGTCGGATTTTCGGTTCGCAAGTCATTCAAAAACTGCTTAACGGTAGGTAAAAATTTAAAGGTAGTTCTAGAAATATTTGTTACTCGAAAGTTTCTATTAACGGTTTGTGTGAGCTCCCGCTACTTTCGAAAACAAAAAGTACCAGATTTATCGATTTAAATAAATTTGATAATTCTTTTAAATAAATAAAAATATGACATTTTCTACTTAAAAATATGATATTTCAGAGACTAGCTGGAAGCGGAAAAAACACATACTTTTGAAGCTCCACAAAAAATAAAAACTATTACTTTTATAAAAAGAAAATATATCACCTCAATCTAAATTGTTATCACCAAGTATAACAATACATTTATTAACTAAAAATGTATATTATCTTGTTCAAGTCGCACTTCTCGTAAGAGCTTTTAAAATAGCATCGTTTGAAAACCGGTCATCTTTGGCAATGCATATTGTAAAAATGTATACTATTCGTACTCTTTCAAAAAAGAACAGCGTTTAAAAGGTGATAACACATTCATCGTTTTTGAAATTAGATTTTATCTGTTTTAGATACGCTGTAGTCCCAACTCCTGCGCAGTGTTGGACTTCTCTGAACTAAAAATTTTAATGCAAATGGTTTCACGACAGTTTCTTGAAAAATATTTGACTGAAAACGACAATTCACAGAAAACAACAATTCATCGAAACCTCAATTCGGCAAAAAAAAAACAATTCATCGAAAACGATAACCAATTTATTGAAGTGAATAATTTATTAGTACAAACCAGTTAAATCTCGAACACATGTCATCAGGAAAGCTCTTGTCAGGTTGTTTTGTAAAGGAAAAATCAAAATCCGTTATCCAAACCTAAATGTTTCTTTCGTTATCTACACATATTGAAGACAGTTTTAAATGAAATGCAATACAGTTCAGGAGGACTGTTTATTTTATTATTTTATACAATTTCTCGATATTTTGCGTAGTCTGACATTAAAATCAAGTGAGCTCTAAAATGGGGGGCGTGCAATATTCAGGATTTAAAAATCTTCTCACTTTCATCCAACGATGTTTTATACTTTATTTTTGCGAAATTCTTGGTATGTCTTAATCACCTTATATCATTCCAGTTAAATTTATTGCCTTCTGCATCTACTTTTCTCTACGTAAATTTATTTTTTTTAAATCTAAAAAATTGTAAATATTTTCCTGAGTCATCTCAACTACTGCGCATTTTCGTTTGCCTCCAAACAGTGCATACCAACTGGTACCAGTCCCTTGGATGGTGAATTTTACTTGATATTTTTTTCTTTCTACGCTCAATAAGTGTGTAGTCCACATCACACTACATGTGAGTGTGACGCACGACTAAAAGTTTATGATCAATGAAATAAATTGAACTGTTGATTTGGAATACCAAAACCATAACTGCGAGAAACGAATTACGTTTTTGCCCTAGGCAACAATCAATCACTGTAAAGAATAACTTGCTTGACTTCTGGTTTTAAATTGTTCAAATGTTGAAAAATACACGATGCAATTTCGCTACCCCCACGTTTGTCGATCGCCTCATTCCACGTATAACAGTATAGGTTGTTAGTTGCTCCGTCATGAATTGTGAGATTGTAAGTCCAAAGTAAATTTTTATGAAATGATACAGATATAACCATGTTTGGTGTCGGCAAACACTGTTGAAGGTCGAATGTGAGCATTTTATGTGAAGGATTCTTTTGAGCAGCTTTATTATCGAACTTATTTTTGTAAGCATTATCAGCATTAATAGGAGGTTTTTATTGCTCTTCAAGAAGAATCCGTTTATCGTCACCATCAGAAAGATCAATTTTATATTCTAAGATCTCGCAATAATTGCATATATCCAATTTGGGAGGTTTACATTTTAGATTTAATTATTGAAAAATATTAGCATATTTGGATACGAAACTGCATTTTCTCTTTTTTCTAGATACATTTTATGCATTAAAGTGACTTATAAGCAGGGAAACTATTTATGTGCGCTGTAATTTCACCGACGATTTCATCAGAGTTTTCTGATCCATGGACCAATATACTTTATTTACTTTATTATAGTTCTTATAAGACTTCGAGATTCTCCGATGCTAACATCTGGTGTGGATGAAGGTCCATATGAAAAAGACAAAGAAAAAAGTAAATTATTGATGAACATGATTAACTAAAATTGCTCAAAACCCTATGGGAGTGACTCCTAAATTTGGTCTTTCAAATCCAGTTCCGCTGACATTTCATCCATTGACCTAACACAATCGCCCTCAAGTTGTAAGTTACAATGTTTAGCGGTTACTTATTAGAGGTAGTTGCTTAAATTAAGGGGGTTAATACAAATCATATTGTTTATTTACCATACCATGACTAACAACATCTCAAGAGTCTGAACATTTTCGTCATTAAATTTAGTATTACCGTTTTGTTGTACTAGTGGCAAGATTTTTACCGCTCTTTGGCTCATTTTAGTTTTTAATGAGAACCATATCATTAGTTGAAGAATAAAAACTAATAGAAACAGTTTTAGAGCACTATAGGTTTAATAAAAATTTACGCATACCTCATTAAAAATCGAGATTTATAACATTTACTTAAAATTTAATTTAGCACAACACGAATAATTTTATTTAAAACGCACAATTAAACTTTGTTAAACAGGCACAAATTAAGTTGAACAAACAAATTTCTAAAATATTATTTCAACAAAAAAGGCATAACTCGACTTGATGAAATAATTTATTTTAAAAACCGTTACGGTTTTTTTTTATTATAACTACACAAAAATATAAACTATCCAATATGTAATTTTAATAAAAAGACCCAACTAAAGATGTGCCTTTTTGACTAAATAATAATTTTGAGTTATATTTGAAAATTTTACTGAAGTAAAAAAATTAACCAATTTAGTATTTTTAACTTTTGTTTATTTTTATAGGTATACCATTTTTTCCTTTACTCTTAACACAAAACCACAAACTAATCAAACAATAAAGTAATTTAAACGACCATAAACGACATTTTTCGTCTTCCAGTTTCCATAATTTGGAAATTACAAGTTTTGACAAAAAAAAAACTTTTTTCAACAAAAATTGGGACGCGCCATCTCTTGTTTTCAACAAAAATTGGGACGCGCCAAGGGTCACTATTCTGGCTTTCCCTGGGATTAAGGAATTTTGAAAAATATTTTCATAGCATTTTTGTTTCAATTGTGTAGTAGTGAAAATATTTACGAAACAAAGTAAATTCGGAAATTATTTTGCCTAATAAGATTTTTATGGAACAAAAGTTTCCCATTCCACTTTGTTTTCTAAAATATGTACACCAAACTGAAACCACCAGGCCAGAAATATACAATGGTATGAAATCTATCTGAAATGGTATGAAAATATTTTTCAAAATTCCATATTCCCAGAGAGAGCCACAATAATGCCAAAGATGTATTGATTGTCAGAATAAAAATTCATTCTTGATCGTGTTTCATGAATTGGGAGATTGCAATGATTTTTGACCGAAATCAGTTCACAGGAAGTGGTAGCTTTCACAAGAGCCTTTTGATGTTTACAAATATTTTGAAACGTATATATATATACGAGGAAACAAAAAACAAAAGGATTGTAAATTAAGAGGGTCCTTTACTAAAATAAATTTTAATTTTGAAGCTAACCTAAAATTTAAAATACGCACATGTACAATCATACTACATTATTTTCCTAGTAGTGGTTAATATGTATACTTTTGATCTCTTGTTTAGTTTTGCCAAGTTTTGCTTATGAATGGAAAAAAATCAATATAGTGTAGTGTTGTTGGTTTATGGAATCAGTGCCTTCTATAGTACTTCTATAGTATAGTAGTTTAGAAGGCATTGATGGAATGGAATAAAAACGAAACACATAGAAATTAAATAATTTGAAGTCAATTAGTGCATTCATGTCCTAATATCCATGGAAATGTTTTAAAAATCTCGCGTAAACACAAAATACATTAATAATGCCTGTATCAACAACCTATGACTTGTATTTATAGAAACGTGAACAAAATGTGTAAGCAAAATAAATAGTTTAGTAAAAATTAGATTTATTTTCGTATGTCCTAACATTCTTACCTTTATAATTCGATCTCTATTGGTTTGGACATTTGCATATTGTAAATTGCAACTTCTGATGTAGTAATGATATAAATATAGTTCCCAGAATGTATTACAATATACATAATTACAATTCAGTGAGTACATGAAAACCACCCCTATAAATTGCCTAAGGGAAAATTGTATCCCAGAACAGTTATTATCATCAACCAATCAAGAAATCTTGACCACATCAATCAGATTAGACGGAATTGGCCTCAGACGATATAGACCTCAGATATGTACAAAAATTGTCGATTTTAGTGAGTTCAATTATTTGATACACCAGACCGCCACCAGATATTGAATCAAACGTTTGTCTTCGATATATGTATAACGATTTATAAGCTCACAATAGAAAAGCCCCATACCATAAATTAATCTGTTACGATTGATATGATGATCAGTGTTGTGCATCAACGCGTATTTCCGAATCGTCTCCATGTTGGTGTCGAAAATAGCGTAGACAATGTCGATAATTTGTAGGATATGTAGAAAATTTGTAGATAATGTAGATTATTACTTTTTTGTTGTTTTTCATTGTTTTTCTGTAAGAAAGATGACGACCTATTAGTTTTCCAGTTTAAATTGGGTTTTATCTATTTATTACGCCAATTAAAATTCAAATTTTATTAAACAAATAGGTGAGATTTAAAATCTTGGTCAATCGATGTCTTTAATATTAGTAACCATAAGCGATTTACTAGGTTTCGCAGTACCAAATGCGGGGTCTGTCATGAACATTTTCGAAACAAATACTTCATGTATGATTTTAACATCCGGTTTTGAGCAACGTAACTTATAGCGTAAATGAGTTTTGTTGATTGTTTACTGTTTTGGTTGTATATTTTGATCAAAATTGAATACAAAAAAAAGATGTTTCTTACAGATAATGTAATTTTCCAGACTAAAATTGTCTGATAGCTGTGATGATGATCTTGTCATTAACAAGTATGCAGGGTGTTTTTTTTAGAGTAGGTGATATCAATTTTCCCTCGAGTTAGCTCAGGAATAGATTTGACCCAGAGATTCACCAATTGATTATCAACCGACGTTTGTGTTTCCTGGTCTTTTTCCAATGGAGTTATCTTTCTTGAAATTAGGAGCGAGTGGCATAGATAAATAAAACAACAACAACTTCATCACTAAAGTCAAGCAACCATTGCTTGGATTATTACCATTGCTAGTCTCCGGGTGACCACTTGGGAACATAAGAGAAAAAAGTGAATAATATGAAATGGAATGAAACCTCCTCCCAACTTCCCTCTCCCTCCCCTCAACCTTCGGCCAGTGTACAAAAGAGGCATGCTCAGAAGCCATGAAAGCTGGCTAGGATCAATCATTCATTGATCCGTATTCAAAATGATTACAGAAACCAATATTAGAATAAATAATGCAACATGACAAATATCCGACACTAGGTTATCGTATAGGAACACGAATATTAAATTGAAAATCAAAACTGTAACAGAAACGTGAAGGCTTAGCAACAATTAGAGAAAAAAGAGAAACGAAATTCTTGGCCCCCGTGCAGTGATATAAAACAGTAGTGAAATAAGACCAAATGAAATAACTTAATATATTCTCTGGACGCAATGAACAAGGCGTGGGCACACTCCATGTGCTCCTAAATTGTAGATAAAGGGAAAAATAAAGCTTAAAGTATCAGGTGATCCTTCAGTCATATATTTTGGCATTTATTAGGATATGAACTCGTTACTCGAGGAACTTGTACTCGTATGGTCATTATTTGTCTCAAAATGTGTGTATGCTTTATCATTTTATTGCGTGGTAATGATGTTGAACATTGTAAAGGATCTTTCAATAGGGACGCTCGAAATTTGTTGGGTTATAGCAGCCATGTTGTTCGATATTGTCAAATCTGTTGTGAATTGTTCAGTAGTATATGGCAAATTGCCGCAAATATACAGTAAGTTCCTGCACCTCCCTTCCACAGTTTAATCCTCCCAAGCCCTGTTTAAAACCGATTTTTATCGTGTAAATGATTTTAAATTTGTTTAAATTTGCTCATTCAACGATTTCTTACTTAACCTTAACCTAAACCGCACTTTAAACGTAACATTACCATATCATATTTTTCAATGTGACGAAAGAAAGAATTCCATCTTGAAATGGTTTGTTTGATTACAAAGAAATAATAGAATTTTGATAATTTTTTTTACTTTGGTTTTCGATTGTAATAGTGTTATTGTGATTGTTCCGTATATTGGTCGCGAAATGATGAGGAAGCTGATTTTTTCAAATCAATAATCTCATCCGTTCGAAACTGATTGTTGTAATTCTTACACATTTTCCATCTATAAGTTAAAATTTAAATTTTGATAATTACTAACAGAAATATAATTTTCGGCATTGCCTACATTCTCTACATTGTTCACGCCATTTCCTTAATTTTCTACATACATTGTTTTCACGTGTAGAATATAAATTATCTACGCGGTGTAGACAATACGGCACAACACTGACGATGATCTAATCGAATTGATTTATGAGCTCCAATATTAGCTCAAATACCTATACACAAAATCCAATATAGAAATATTTAAATTTTTACTGTATAAATGGGTGGAGTTTATTCTAAAGGGTAGCAGTACAAAAACTATCCAAAATAATATTTTTAGAGGTGAGGCCCCAAAGGAGCTCAAAATTATTCATTTGGAGATTTCAAAAGCTTATAAATAGTTCATAGTTCCACCTTGTTTTATTTCTTGCATGATTCCCAGGCTAAGTAACTGAACAAACTTAAAGATTCCCATGTCCTTTAAAATCAATTTCTCTTATAGGTATATATGTACAATACATACATAGGTTTTACATATGTAAATAATAATGCCTTGTAAAATAATAAACTAATGCACAACAAATATTTTATAACAATCTTAAATATCAAAGCATGTACATATTATATAATAAATAAAAATATACATAATGTTTATCAAAAATTACATCGTTATCGCCTTTGAGTGTGTGGATTCAATTTCTTTTTAAATCGAATCGAAATACAAATCACACAACACAAAAAATTTAATATATTCTATATGTAGATGTACATTAGTATTCTATGTAGAATAAATTAGTATTGGTTCCGATTGTATAATCATAAATATAGAACACTACCAAATTCATTCTGTTTCGTTTTTGTTCTTCATTGTTATTCTCCATTCTTTGTGTAAAATTATTTACACATACAAAAACATTTGATTCCCTTCATGTGCGCGCGCATACCAAACGAGTAATAGCCACCATTCGGAAATTTGCTGAACTTATTTTCATGAAAAATTTTGATAAACTATTTTTATTTTTATAATTTATATATTAAAATTGAAAAATATTTAGAAAAGAAGAAAACTAGGCACGAGATTAAGAATTCTAATTGATTCTTGTGAAAGAATTTTTTGTCTTCTGTAGTTGTACATTCCAATCGAACCTGCACAACTTGCTCAAGTTTGAGAGCTAATAACAAAAAATTAAAAGAAAATTTGGGAAAACTAGAAAAACTAGGCACGAGTTTTACATGTTATCCAATGAATATAAAAAAATTCTAGAAGAAAATATTCACACAAGTGCTTATCGAACCTGCACAAGATACCATTACTTTGGTACAAGACCCTCTGACGAGTTTTGTTAGAAAAACTACAGTTTAATAATGATTTAATGATAGCTTTTACCCATTAAATGGAAGATCCTTACGAAATTTTGAAATTCATGGCTTTTCAGTTTTCGGAATAATATGAAAAGTTTGACATTTACAAAAAACGACGAAGAATTAAAAGTTTTTTCCAAGAAATTGGTTAACCTTGTTGGTTTTCTGAAATTTAGGCAAGAGTAAGGGTTTTTGATTTTACAAGACAGTTTTAAAAGAAGTCCGGTAAGTTTTATTTTTCGATATTAATTATATTTTAAATGTTTTGATATTTTGTATTTCACTATTCACTATCGTTATGTGAAGAAGATTTGTGGACCGATTCTGAAAATGTAAAAATTCTATAGCTGCAACTTTATAAAAATTGCTTACAGAGCAAAAGATGCAGTGTTCTAAAAAATGGTATTCACAAACTGTAGACTTTTCGCCGCTGTAAATCACTACGAAATAAATTCGCCGCTGTAAAATAAAATTCGCTTTGTTTGTATCATAAAAATAGTAAATTTTACGTAAATTAATTGAGAACTAAATTAAAATAAGAATGTATTGTACAGTTGTCAAACAAAATATTTGTACGGTTGATGTTATATGTTTGTATTCCTTAAGAACAATAACTTGTGCCTTTTTGTAAAATGTTGTGTACGCAAAACACGAGTTGTGTTCTTTTGATTTTTAACGATGAATTTTTTTGAATTTATCTTTTAAAAGAATGGGTCTGAATCAAACATAGCTTTTAGTTTAAAGAATGTAAATATTTCTTAATTTAACAAACTCGACAACTCGACTTATGGCCCTTTGTTTTATGAGCACAGAAATTATGATCCACCTTTTAAGTTAGAACGTACTAAATAACTGATCGGAGTAAATAATTCATTCACTTCCATCAAGTATAACAAGTTTTTGAAACATCGCGAAAGGGACATAATTTCGAACAACAATGAGGATTACTGATAATTCATCTGTCCTTAAATATTCAACCACCAACTTTATTTTTCATTCAATAAAGCTTAAAAAATTGTTGCTTTAAGGCGAAACGCCTTTCAAAAGATAATTCAGGAAACTTAAAACCAAAAACATAAAAAAGATTAAATTTTTCTACAATGATGCTGTAATATTCAATTTGATTGATTTTAAATTTTTGTCACGAAATCATTCACCTTGTGGTTAAAATTAATCTTGCCATTATGAGTGTGGTAGCAAATTAAATTAAATTGAAACTGTTTGAACACTAATTTAAAAGCAAGTTTTACACTGTGGCCTGATTATAGATAAAGTGAATTTTCTTTTGTAGCTGTAAACGTTTTTTTTTGTACGTATGTTCATATGTACTCCGCATTTCTTATGCATCGCACCGAAGATGAATAAAATTTGATAAGGGTTGTAGATATCATTCAGCTGTCAGATTAAAAAGTAGTTTAAGGTTTTTTGTTCGCTACGATTCAAATTTCTTATCATTATTATCGCTTTACTGTTGTTATTGCTTTGCTGCTATACAGGAAAATATTTTTTTTTGTTTCGATTGTAATTCCGGTTGGCAGAGTACCGCAGGTAGCATATATAGGTTAATTCAAATTTTCAATCATTTCCTGTCAAATTTATATATATTTTTTTTTTGTTTACAAACTGTATGTACCTAATCCTTATCAATCTAGGAAGTTTATGTTAACATCAGTATATATTTCATGCCGTACGGAGATATGATTAAATGGTTTTTTGGGTAAATGGCATGAAAATTGAATGTCAAAATGTGTTTATGGCAAATTGATGGATTTTGTTTGTGAAATTTAAATTATTCATGATATTAAATCGTATAGGCCTGGCATTTTTTTATGTATTTAGGACTAAATCAAACCATAATTGGATATTCTTAACAATTGTGAAGTATTCTACCACATCCGACGCAGTTTGCTAACTTACAAATTACTCAAGTAATTTACCAAACTAATAAACTTATAATGGTTCACTTTCCACTAACATGTTTATTTTAATATTTTTGTGGTTCTTTTATTGGCGTCTTATTTCGATATGTTTCCTCCATGTCAATGCTCTATCTAGATGTAGACCTAGATTTTTAAACGTTTCCCATTGGGGCAGATTGATGTTATTTAGCTTTCTTCCTTCTGCTCGTTTTTGCCTTTATCTGCAAATGTTGAAACTGTTACATAATTTTAAGTAGGAAGCGCCGCTGTGTAAATTAAAAATGACACAGAACCCTGTATACTGGCTTGTCGAACCCTTGCTTATATTTAATTTAAGATGCGCTATTATATTTCATCATGATCTTAAGGTTTAGCAGGTAATTTTTAACAATCGCATGATAGTTCATAAGTAGCTGTACCTTAGCTTTACATATGAGTCCTTTATAAATTTAAGGCACAGCTACCAACGAGTGTTCTTTTGTTCAAATGAGTTTCTGATTTCTGATACGAACATATCCACTTGTTCTATGGTTCTATGATCTTCTCTAAATCCAAACTGGTGATTATTAAAATTTACTTTGATTTCTTCTTTACCATGTTTAAAAATCATTATGACCTTGCTCAAACTACACAGCATACACCCACATTTTGATACAGCCCGGAAAGAGTGTAAAACCCTAAATTGGTTTTTGCATCATGTTCCAAAGACTTCTGGAATTTCATAAATACCAGGAAAAAGCAGCATCTTCAATGGCCTACAAGAGTTCGGACGCTAGTCAACCGTAGGATATATGTGATTTATTTGCTCTGACGTCTTTGAAGAATTTAAATTTATTAAGTTCACGGAACAGAAAGTTCTGAATTGCATATTTCAAATTGATGTTAATAAGAGTTCCGGTCACGACGGCTTGCCTCCGATTCTTATTAAGTTTTGCGCGGAAAGTTTATGTATTCCGATTTTTTTTAAATTCAATGAAAGTCTACGTATAGGTCTGTTTCTTGACCCGTGAAACGTTTCGTGCATTGAACCAATTTTTAAAGCAGATATAGAAGGAAAGAGGTAAGTAATTATCTAGGAATAGCCATTCAATCCGTCATATCTAAACTTTTTGAATCAATGGTTCATAAAGTATTAAGTTTACATATTCAACTACATAATTATATATTTGGTACATCAAGGATTTTATACAGGGAGGTCTACAGTTATGCACTTTATTATCTTCTGTTGTAACTTATTTGATAGTTTAAAATCGAGACAACAACTTGACGTCGTTTATACAGATTTACCAATATTTACAGATTGGTTGTATCTGCTTCGGTAATATAAAAAGGTAAAATTGCTGTTTTTTGCAGAATATAAAAATCTAGATGAAACCCTCTACTAGTAAAGATGTTGAAACCATTAGTAAAACACGAAAAGAATTGCTCCCTTTGAGAATAACTCTGGCCGATTCTACATTGGGAACTCAATGTATATCAGAGATGATATGAACTATAACGTTCTTAAATTTAACCGTTTTAGTTCTAAGCTCGGTTTGAATATTTTGTGGAATGAAATTAAAACTTCAAAAATTTGACAGATTCCGACTTCTTGTGTTCGATATATTATCGAGCTCCATAGATATAATTTATCAGTTCTTCCTCGTCGCTGAGGTTGTTGCCCTGGATTATTTTACTGTCCACACTAACACTTGGTCTAGATTGTTAGTCTAGACTTCAGGAATCGCGCCGGTGAAACTATTGAACAATTTGCAGAATTTAATCTGCTCAGTTAACTCGTTGACAAACCACCCAGGTGTTCTCCTCATCTTTTATATTATTTCTAAGTACCATTCCAGACAAATGATCCGTGGTCGTGTATGCTTCTTTGGGTATTTCTTATCATTTGGTATCAGCTAGATTCGCAATTACCCCGCAATTTTTGGAACCCACTCGACCAAGCCGTGTTTGTCATTTTGAAAGTGCTAACTGAAATGTTGATCAATCTACTTATTACATCAACAAATTAGATCTATAAATCAGAAAACAGAAACTTATAGAAATCAACGTTTTGATGAAAAATTACAGCAGGCAGTTTCCCTTAAAAAGGCGGCCGATTCCATCTGCACCAATTGCCCCCAGATAAAACTCTTGCTAGACTTCGAATATCCAGAAACAGAACAAACGCCATACAGCTACACCCAAACTATAATATGACACTTAGTTTTGTGACAGCATGGAACTCTGTTTCAAATACTCGATCATTTTGGTCCTTTGCTGATCTGGTTAAAAGAAATTTTGATTGCAAAACTTCATGTCTTTTTGTTGTATAGTAATCCGACAACTACTAAATCCTCTAAGGGAACTGAACCCAAACACAGCAGTTGGAGTTATTCCTCTAGTAATACTACGATTTCCTAGTTAGACCGCTTTGGTGGAGGAGAACAGGACAAGATATTCTGTTCCAAATTCGTTACTTCCGGAGGTATACTCGTAGGCCGTGGTGGTGACACGGTTTTATCGTGATGATAATTTCTCATATTATGTGTTGCAGTCCTCTACATTTTCTGGACCTAGGGATCAAATATTCTAGAAATTTACTTCAAACTATGAATAAACTAAAATCATGCAGATTATTTTGTACGATTAACACACAGTTCGCTAAAGTGACATCGCAAATCGGGGTTACGAAAATAACATATAACTCCGCGTTTAATTAGAAAATCATGACTGACACATAACTAAATTGATTTATCTAAATTTGTAAGTAATTTTTATACAATGAAAATCTAACCGTGTTGTTGTCTGTCTATCTATTAATTGCTGTCAGATTGAACATTTGAAAAAGTGAATTACATTCACCTGAAAACTATTCCTAACAGAACATTATAAAAATGAAAATCGTTAACGATTTTATATTTTTTTTTTGCTTCTTTCTATGTTATCTTTTGATCTATTGAAACTGTAATTATAATAGATCGATTTATGTTTTATTCAAACTACTCGTACCTTTTGTATATATGTAGCATAAAATACAACTATTTATAGTGTCTCTCTCTCGATCTATCGATCGGATCTATCTTTATATTTACAATTTAGACGAAAATTTTAGATAGTTTTCTACTTTTCGATTCGATTTATTGATTAGAATCAAAATAGAGAAGAAAATACAACAACGAAACATAATAAGATAATCGTGATTTTATCGAGGACGAATGAATATATGTATATCTTATTTGTAGTTTGAATAAAAGATCGCGTATTTTATATAAAAAAAAAAATTTAATTTTAACAATAAGACAATAAAATCAAATTACTTATAAATTAAATTAACTGAATAAAAGTGTGTCGAATATTTTTTGTATTTGGTTTGGTTTTAAATAACAACAGTAAACAGTTTAGCGTCTTTTGTGTATTTCTCGTGCCTCGCGATTTTTACGAACGAGTAGTCACTCATCCTTTTATTTGCTTTGTGGAATTGGGCGAGTTGTTCTTTACATATTTCGTTCGATTCAATCATTTTTGATTATGTACTCAACCAAATCGCACTCTTATCTTTTGGCTATCCTTTCGCACATACCGCCAAAAACAGCTTGGAATTGCTAAATGCAAAGTTAATCCGGCACAAATTAATTTGATGCATATTTTGGAGCCGGCTATCGAGCAGTAATTTCAATTATACACACTCAACGAAATTTTTTGTGATGCAGTTGCGTCTCTAAAACTAGCGAATTTAAAATAATTCGCTAAGATTCAGCACTTGAGTTTAATAAAGTACTGAAATATTGTTTAACTCGGTTAAATTACACTCATCGTAATAATATCATTTCATTGTCTAATAAAAATATTTTTGAGTGAACATTTAAAATTTTTTATTTTATAATAAGATCAAAGTGGATTTTGAACTAAAAACGATATAGAACGGATTCCTAGTTCTAGCTAACAAAACAAATTCAAATCTTTCTTAGAAGATCAATTTTCTACATCAAATACTCTGTAATATTCGAGTTAAAAATTTTAAAACTCAGCAACTCTCTAAAAAAAAACTCAAAATTAAAATTTTAATTCGAATTTTTTTTAAATAAGTAAGTCAAAGCAAGAATGGCAAAAGTTTTAAAAATATATTTGTTGGATTCAAGGTCATAACTCATAACACAATCGACTTGCACTCCAACGAAAACCACAAAAGAATCATTTCTGGACTCGCCAAACATACGCTTATAGAGTTACCCAGACCATCATTTACCTCATACATACGTATGGTTTGAGTGAAATGTCAGATATACATAGACTGCCCTACTTGAAATTTACGAATTCCGCTGTGCTAATTGAACGCCCTTTATTACTTTCAGTAACTTCTATAAGTGGCTTCGCAACCGAAAAATAAAATTGGTCCATTTTATTAGGCCCATGTTTGAACTGTAACCAACCTATCACCAAACTGCCATTAATAAAATCCGAATAAATCTCTCCGAAGAGTTCCGCCTCCGGAATTGTTTATCATATTCCGAAACTCTATATGATCAATTTCAATTCAAAAAATGTCTAGCTATAGCCAGATCTGTTTTCCACTTTTGATTAATGTGCTCTATCATCCAAATCTACCCTACCCGTTCGAAAGAATAATAATACAGATGTTCGACCTTTCTCTTATATAACCTGGTGAAGTTCGCCGCGCCAGGGACGTTTATTTACAGGTTGCGACATTCCACCACATAAAAAAGACGTTTTAAAATCTCATTATCTTTTCCGTAAAAATAAAGTGGGAAACAAACTCGACGAGATGAGAACTCGAGATCGGACAAAAATTCTCGCGTAGCTTTCGGAATTAGTAATTACATAAAATTCAGCGATTCTTCGAAATTAAAGACGTCCAGTTTGTGGAACCCTCCACAGCAGAGCGATATAAATACATTAGGAAAGCACTAAGTATGAAGACTTTATTGTTAGAAATAGTTTACCTCTACATCCCATTGCTGGCTATGGTAGAGACGGCCAATGGATCCGCGAAACTAGGTTATGTTAACTTTCGTTGCGCTGTGTGTTGTCAATATGCAGAGTCCGTTTTAAAATTTTAAAGTATATAAATCAGTTTGGTGGTACTTGGCTACAAGTACAAGATCGTTAGATAAAATAAATTATCTTCATTTTTCGGTGCGAAGTCACTGAATAGAAGCCGCTGAAAATAATAAAGGAATTTATATAGTGAGACAATCTATTTATGTCCGATACTGCACCCAATGCAAAGCCATAGAGAAATACGCGGTAAATCTAACTCCAAAATTTATTAAAGGTATTATTATTAAGATGATTGGAAACATAGTTGTGAGCTTACCGATGATCTGCCCCTAGATATCGGTATATTTTAGCAAATATAATATTGCCGATCTCATATACATTTTTTCACCAAATTTTTTTTTAAAAGATGGAACCAATGCACAGTAACCCACCATACGGACGCTTTTTTCATTAAAAAGTTTAGCTAAGACAACAATTTTTGTGAGACATCTAACGTTACATGAACAAAATTTTACGAACTTTAAATTTTTTTATCGATCTTTATTTTCGACGATTTGCACATGCTGGATGCACATGTTGAAGTATGTGCATATACTTGTTGAAGAAAAACGTAAACAAGAAGCAAGATCAAGTTTGAATTTCTTCAATGGTTTTTGTTTTTCGTAAAATATTTTTTTTTTTGTTTTGTGTCCTTTTAAAACAAAATTATGTTTTGTGTCCTATATTACCTACGAGTATGTACCTTATGAATGAACTGTGAAAATATTTTATGATACGAGAGACTCCATTAAAAAGAAGTTATTGTAAATAAGACTTATTATTATTACTTTTTACGCTATTGGCCGTAGGCACTTGGCGAAACACACTAATACTTAATAAAGACATTTTTATTAATCACTTGTTTTTTGTTTCGCAGTTATTTTGAATAATTTTCAAAAAGTTTAAAAAATCACTCCGATAAATTACGGCGAGGGTGGCCAAATCTGCCAACTTAATACTTTTTACGCTATTGGCCGTAGGCACTTGGCGAAACACACTAATACTTAATAAAGACATTTTTATTAATCACTTGTTTTTTGTTTCGCAGTTATTTTGAATAATTTTCAAAAAGTTTAAAAAATCACTCCGATAAATTACGGCGAGGGTGGCCAAATCTGCCAACTTAATACTTTTTACGCTATTGGCCGTAGGCACTTGGCGAAACACACTAATACTTAATAACGCGAAACACACTAATACATAATTTGGCCACTGGGCCATTTTGGCCATTTTGAAACTGGGGATAATCACTTGATTACGCCGAGTTATCAAAATACTTTATTATGCAATGTAAATTACTAAATGGGTACAAGACTCAGTCGTAATATAAATAAATAAAAAAATAAAAAATATCCAGATATCATTACAAGTCAATCATCTGTTCAACCGCTAAGAAATATTAAAAAATTTAAGGTTTATTTAATTTGTCCATATTTAATACTTAAATCGTTAAAAAAATTGGCTACCTGCTTTTTAATATTATTAATGTATATTACATCTTATAATTTGTATGTTATATTAATAACTATCGTTTATATATTAGCATTAGAATAAATTGCAGTCGAGAGTACACGATCAACGTAAAAAATAAGAAGAAACAAAATAGGAATTTAAATAATTTCGTTTTTCTGTTTATAATATTTAAAGGAAAAATAATTTAATTCCTCGGAAACATAATTTTGGAGAAACAATACATTTATAATATTCGATTTTTTTAAATAAAAGTTTATTGCACATACATCACAGGAAAAAAAAAAAATATTTTGAATAAATATTCATATTTGTTCGTCTTCCTTCAATTCCCATTTCCACATTTCTACTAAATAAATAACAAACCGAAATCAAACTAAATTCAAATTTATCAAGTATAAACGCGAGTTTCTTCTAGTTCCTATCGAATATCAGCTTTCATAAAAAAAAATTATCTGCTGCTGTTTCTTTAACGAAATAATATTTTACATTATAATAGGCTCCTATAATTTAATAATATTCTTACTTCCTACTCTAGACTATATTTATAAATTGGGGCCCTTTTATAAAATTTTATCATTCTCAGATTTTTTCGATATTTATTCTCATATTATGGGTTGTTATCCGACCGAATATAGTTTGCGCGAGAAAGGGTTTTTTTCAATTCTGCTGTTTTTGTAGACTACTAGCTAACAATTTTTGTTGTTGTTTTTGGAAGAGAGTATGCATGTTTGGTGATCGACGAGAATTTTTCGTTTGTTTTCTGCTTTTGGTAATTTTAAATACTATCTTTCGTTTTGTGTACTTATTTACTCGTAGTCATATATTATATTTTACATGGATATTAGTATTATAGGTGTTTGGCGCGCGGGAAATGCATTTCAATAACCACCGAAAATGTGGTTTTGCGATATATAACTCGAAGCCAATCGCAATTATATTCTATAGAATGTAATTGTGCTTGGTTCTGATATAGCATGTTATACGTATATGCGTTTATCTGTGTCCTATGTATGGGTGTGCGAAGGAACATATGAGATAATAATTATTATTTATTTTACATCATTGTTACATAATTATATATTTGTTGTATACATATTTACGTTTTGTGCTTGTGTGTGCAGATGTTTTACAATACGCGTGTGTAATTCCGTGAGCTGGATTTTTTGTTGTTTTAATCAGCCAAGCTACACACGATTTCAGCTTCTGGTTTCAAATTAAGTCGTGATGGATTTTGTTGTTGGTTTCTAATTTTTAAAATTTAATGTCGCAGTAAAAACGGATTTTGTGGGTAAAAGGGGAAAGAAAGGAAGGTGAAGCCGGTCTTACGAAACCGTGTGTAGCATGGCTGAATGGAAAATTAACGCATGCTTTTCGACTGCGAACGCTATTATATCTTGTCTGTATAATGTTAATTGTTTTTCGGTTCATGATGGTAATGTTTTATTTTGTTTCGCATGGTATTGCTGATGTTCATAACCTTGCATGTAGCTTGTAGCACGTTTTATGTGGATTTGTTCAGTTTCGTCGGCTTGTTATGTGAATCTTGCTTGGGTGATGATGAGATTGCGATGGGCATCTCTATTTCCTGTATTTACATTTTTAGCGATTTGACAGGGGGTACACTTCTTCTCTATAATGTGGAGAACTGAGGGGGGGGGGGGGGGGGGGGTTAACGAGTGATGCAATATGTGTGATCAATTTACACAGTGGCGGCGGGAATATGGTATAGTTGTTAATTATTGCTAAATGTTGTGGATGTTTTTGTTAAAGTTTATCGTCAATTTAGCTGGGCGGAATTAGAATTTTAGAGTAAGATAATTACGGTAAATTGATGAAAAATTTCCACTAATTAAAAAGGGTCATCTATTATTTAACTCATTAACTATAATTTTATATAATAAAATAATCTGGAGGCTCAGATATAGATGGAAGTGGAAGCTGAGTCTTTTAAGCCTCATAACAAATAAGGCTATTTACCTTGGTTTAGAATAATATTTAATCATTGTTAATACTAATGAAATTTTAAAATAATTATAGTTTAGATTAATCACATTACAGTTCATATACAATATTTATAATAAACATTATTATACAAATAAAATGGAAGTCAGCTAATTTAATCTTATTCTTAATCTCTATTATCTAATATGAATGTTGAATAATTATATTATTAGTATTCCAGGTTGTGTACTTTATCTACAAATCTCCTCCAGGTTGATGTTGGGTTGTAGCAAACGACCACTATTATATTAATGCTAGTTTTTAAATTAAATTAAATTTAGAATTAAGTTTATAATATGTTATTGTATGATAGAAAGTATACTTATACTTGGTAAAGTAGTTAAGCTAATTTATGATGTGTGCTGGCTGATTAATGACAAATATTCGGGTGTGATAATGTTTTAAAAATGGATTGGAATAATAAAATTAATTTAATCCGGATTTAGGAAAGGATTCCGGAATTAATAGTATCTATGCATCTCAATTTACTAACAAATTTAAATTGTAGGACATTGGTGTTTTGGAAGCAGTTTTGTTGGCTACACTTTCGAATATTGTAAAGTGAAATGGTAGTCATTAATCTTAAGTTAATTTACAGGAAATATTTCGGAAGGCGACCGGGTTAATAACTATTTAAATTTAGTATTTAGTTATAATAAGTTATTATAAGTTAGACAGAAGTAAATATAAGGATTTTAGATTAGTTTTATTATCAATATAATTGACAGTTTAGTTATGAGTTTATAACTTGTGGATTGTATTTCGAACTATCCATTCAATTTTTTTTTTTTTTTTTATTTTTGTTCAAAATTAATTTACTACAAGTTTCCACTGGTTTTTTCAGGGAAATATAATTTCCTGAACAGTCAAGTTTTTTTTTTGAGTAAATTTTTTGAATGGATAGTGAGATTTTATTTTATTTATTTTATTTTTATACAATATTGTATTATATTTTAATTATATCATATTTTAATTTTAATTTTATTATATTTTCAACTTTAACTTCAATATTGAAAAGCAACTGTGCATGTGTAACTTTTTTTTTTCTTCTCATTTTGCGCGTTATAATCATGTTTTAGTATCTTGTTTTTATGTTTCTTAATAACTTGAACCGTGAAGTGTAAGTAATAAGGTTGCATATATTAAATAAATTAAGTAGTCAGTAATAAGCATACAGTTTGTTTTCAGGTTTAATAATTAATATATGTTTACTGAGTTATTTTAACGGCCAGTTTGCAGTGAATTTATTAAATGCTAATGGTTTTAGAGAAATTATTAATAATTTAATATTAATTGTTAATATAATTCAATTTATTATTAATATAATTCAAATAACTATGAATTCAGGAAATTTTATTGTAAGTTATGGAGTTGTAGAGGATTAATAAATATTTATATTATTTAGGAAACCGGTAGGGTAGATTAATTAAGAATTAATTTCAGGAATCTTTAGATGTTATGAAGTAATATTTCTTTGAAATATTAATTGCTGGTTGTGTAGATTAGAATTGTGCTTTCATTATGTTATTAATTATTGGCTTCACCTAGGTATTTGGAACCGGTCTGATCTAATTAATCAATTTTGTTTAGATAGCTGAAAAGTATTAATGTAGAATTATATTACAGGAAATTTCCAGATGCACGTGAAATAATATTATTTTTTCTCAGGTTGCTGATTTAGTGAGGCAATTGTTGAAGATCAAAGCAATACCATCGTTATCCATTAAACCTATTAAGCCTTTATCCTTCCTAGTAGATTAGAAGTAGATTAGAATTGTGTTGTTCCGTACGATCGCTAGGTGTCTGCAACCGGATCGTTCCGTCCCCAAAAAAAAAAAAAAAAAAAAAAAAAAACTTTCCTATCCTTCCTATTGTTATGTGTAAACAGGCTGTAGGAATAGGCCCGGCGTTATCCGGGACTCTTGGCTAGCACTTGGTTCTACAGTCCAATCAATCAATCAATTCTCAGATTTTTTCGATATCAAAACCAATCGATGCAAGAATAAATAAATAAAAAAGTGCAACGCTCAACTAGTTTACCTCATCGACGGTATTCCACACTAAGAATACGTTTATAAAACAAAAATGTCTAGTTCATACACTAGTTCAAGGTCGATTTTGTTCATATGCGTTTTTAAAATACACACTCATAAAGACAAGATAAAATTAACACGTGCATGCTTCCTTAGGTTTAATATTAAAAAAATATAATCTACATATTTATTATCCCTACTATCAATTATCCACGGATTAACAAATTATGGCTTAATAATGTGAATAACAATGTTGCATTTACAATAATAATAAGTCTTATTTACAATAACTTCTTTTTAATGGAGTCTCTCGTATCATAAAATATTTTCACAGTTCATTCATAAGGTACATACTCGTAGGTAATATAGGACACAAAACATAATTTTGTTTTAAAAGGACACAAAACAAAAAAAAAATAGTTTACGAAAAGCAAAAACCATTGAAGAAATTCAAACTTGATCTTGCTTCTTGTTTACGTTTTTCTTCAACAAGTATATGCACATACTTCAACATGTGCATCCAGCATGTGCAAATCGTCGAAAATAAAGATCGATAAAAAAATTTAAAGTTCGTAAAATTTTGTTCATGTAACGTTAGATGTCTCACAAAAATTGTTGTCTTAGCTAAACTTTTTAATGAAAAAAGCGTCCGTATGGTGGGTTACTGTGCATTGGTTCCATCTTTTAAAAAAAAATTTGGCGAAAAAATGTATATGAGATCGGCAATATTATATTTGATTTTAGTTAATTTGGATAAAATTAGGATTACCAAATTGAGTTCCGGGTCTAGTTCTGCGAAAATAGAGAATTAGTGTGGAACAACCCCTTGTGTTGCGTTAGATAGACAAATTGAATGAAACTAATAGATTTCTGAATGAGTCGGGATTAACCTTAGTTATTATACAAAAAAAGGTAGGAGATTTTGTTGTGGCCAATATCTGAGTTTCTTTTACGACAAATGTACATGAGATCTATCTGAATGATGAATACACGTAATTTCTAAAGTGAAAAATTGAACCTGTACCGGATTTGTGATAAAAATTGTTTTGTATCATCAAAAAATATTATTCCTGCTTAAATTTCAGAAAACGAACAAGGTTTTTCGTTGCGAAATTTGGTTCAAATATGTGTACCGGAAGTGGCAGCTTCGTTGGAAGCTTTATAAATTTTATAAATAGCTTTATAAACTTTAAATATTAAATTTTCAACCAATAAAGTATTCCTCGTTGGTATTTTGAAATTTAAGGAGGTAAATTTTTGACGTCGAGTTTTTTTCTCTTAATGGCTGTATCCTCTCTACAGCCCAGGCGGATTCTTTGATCGAAGTGGAACTTCATACTTAAGCTTTTTCCATAATTCGAGACACCCTAGTAAATTTTGTCGAAATCGACCCACTGGAAGTGGTAGCTTCCATAGGAGGTTTTCTGTTATTTGCAAATATTTTAGAAAATTATATCATTTACGTGAAAAGCCATTATGAACTTAAAGCTTTTCAAAATAAAATTTGCAATAATACCGTTGTAGATCAGTTTTCCAAAATTTAAGTTGAAATGACTCTTTTTGACAAAAACCGTTTTTCAACAAAAATCGACCCCGGTACAATCCAGATGGACTGATAGATCGATATGAAACTTCATACGTAAGCCTACCTAGCTTCATACCTTTCAACAAAGTTGGGAGATCACTGGTGATTTTGAACCGAAATCGGTCAATTGGAAGTGACAGTATCCATGAGGATTTTTCGTTTTTACCCCAAAATGTTCTCTACAGAAACAGGCGAATTTTGGGGAGAATTTTGGTGAAGTAAGGTTTTTCTTTTTTTTATCAAAACTGATCATTTTCGGTAAAATTTAAAATATGATCTGAACTAATTTTGTTTGAAATTTATTTTACAATGTTTTAATTTTAACCGTTTTTCGTGCATGCATATTTATCAAAATATTTGCAAATAATGAAAACCAATGAGCTCTCCCAATTAGAATCTGTTAGTTCTTCAAAGGTTTTTTCGCAAATGATATACTTTTCAAAAAAAATGAAATGCGTCATCAGGGGCTGTCACTTCTGGCGGAAAAACGAAATTTCACGGTGGACCGATTTCGGTCAAAATCCACAGTGATCCCAATTTGTGGGAAAAGTTAGGTATAAAGTTTCATCCCGACCTATCAGTCCATCTGAGCTATACAGGAGCCAAATTTTTGTTGAAAACTGATTTCTGTCAATAATCATCATGCCCAGTGATTTCTCGATTTATGGAAAAATATAGATACATAGTTTCACTCTGGTCGGCCAATCCCGTCTGGGCTGTACAGAAGACACAGAGATTTGCACCATATTTCGCAAGGATCTCAAAAATTAACTGAAAAAGTTTAAGTGTGAAGTTTTATTCCGAATAGTCAATCCTCCTTTAGAGATTCCGAATTTTGGCGAAAAACTTGTCATTTTCGGTAAAATTTAGAATATGATCCGAACTATTTTTGTTTAAAAGTTAATTAACAATCTTTTAATTTTTAATTGTTTCTTCGTAAAGGCTATATAATTTTCAAAATATTTGCAAAAAACGAAAAAGCTCCTAAGGAAGCTGCCACTTCTGGTGGACATGAAAAGGTTGAAGTGAAATTGTACCAAACCCAAATTTACGTATCTAGGAAACTGTGAATTGTAATTAGTATTTCTCGGCTTAATTGTTTATCTTGACAATTTCCATATCCACTGAACAAACGCCATTAAAAAAACTTATACATAGTTTAAAATAAAAATGGACAAAGCATAGTTATTGTGAAATAATTAAAATACTGCTTAGTGCAATTTCCAAAAGTTCAAGATCGGGACCTAAAAATTTAGCGATGGCCAATGAAATTAATGAATTTCCACTAAGGTGTTTTTGTTACCATAACTTTTGGAATCGATTGCAGTGCCACACATCATAGTAGGTTAGGTAGTTTCTAGGAATTTACCCCGGTCAATACATCACTGCCTGTTATTTACCGGTACCTTATCTATCGGCCATTACCCTTCGCCATTTCTCGGCCGTTATACGCAGTCAACTCAGCGATCACCCTCAGCCATTTAACTCCCGGACTCGCAAATTCGCAGGAACTCCGAGATGCTTTACAAGAAGAATGGCAACAAATACATACATTTTTTAAATGGGTGTACTACGAAATCCCGGTTTTCTTTTCTTCTAGTTCTAAAGTCTTGATTTTGAAAAAAATATTTTTTATTAGTTCGGGCCGGCCGGACTAATAATATTTTAACATACAAATAAGCTAAGATATCTTAGATATCTTGAACAAAAATTTACTAGAAAAAAACCAAGGCTGCAACATTTTGAAATGCAATAATTGTAGAGACTAACAGCTTCAATAACTTTCATGGGCACGCGACAGGTCGCTGCTCACCACCCCCTCCCCCCCCCCCGCGTTTAGTCTTCGAAGGAGTTTTAGATTTGAACTTCGGGGGATGTAGTAGCTGGGATTATATAGAATCTATTAATGACGCCAACTAAAATGAAAAATAATTGCATCATTTTACAAATCAATTTCCTCCGCACGTGTAGAATTTCAACAAAATGTGTTTAGAAATGGCCTAGTTTCATCTCTATTGACCGCTTTATCGAAAAATCATTTTAGAATCCCATTTCCATCGCACGTATCGAATTTCAAAAATCTGTTAAGAAATGGCCAAATTCCATCCCTATAGCCATTTTCTAGAACTTTAACGTAAACTCATTTTTGAATTGTGTCAATAAATCATTTAAGAATACATTTTACCACTTGTAAAATTTTAAAAATTCAAACCGGGATTTCCTTAAAATCGGGATTTTTTATACAAAACCGGGATTTTGAAAACCAGGATTTCGTTACACACACCTTTTAAATATGACACGGTGTATTTGAGAAAACAAGGCGATATAAAAAAATCCATTTTGTTCGTAGATTTTAGTTTTATTATACGACTGAATAAAGAGGATTTTTGTTGCATTATACCTTTTGAAATAAATCACATTTTTTACTGCAAACACTCACTTCTTCTTGAGCTTGAACCACCCAAATTATGCCTGATATGAGTGATTTTGGTTACGTTTCTCGCTAAAACTTCAAATCGACAAGGAGTCCTCGTACAGAAATTTACAGAACATCGTTTTCTAAGTTTCTAAATTCTATATAAAACGGCTAATTTGGATTTCAGAATGAAATATCGAGCAAATTCGTTTACAGTCTCAAACTGAAGCATTTTTTTTCTCTCAGACAATTTTTATTTTACTCAAAAAGTTATAAAAATAATAAAAATAAAACGGATTCCAGTATCGAAAGAAGACAAAAATTCCTTCAATTAGAAGCGAAATTATTTAGGAGGGATAAAGGGATCGGAGATAAAAAGCCCAGGGGTACTGGCAGGCGTAATTACCTAGTGGGTAATGATGAAGGTTAATTAATGACTGAGGAGTAACGAGGATAAAGGACGAGATATAATGACAGGGCTAATCTCCTGTTGCGAGTTGGTTACTATTATTTATAAGGCTGAAATAATGAAACCCGCCATCAAAAATTAAATCGACACCTTCGGTTAAAGAGATGCGAGCGTCGCTGGGAATAATGTATAAACTTACAAGGATTCGTTGTTCTGAAAGGGGTTACGGAAATTTTTCATAATTTATTCCACACGTATACGTATACGAATCATATTAGAATTCGTAAAATCCAATTGAATTCTAATTGATTTATTAAGGTATTAGTGCATGTGTACCCTGTTATGAAATGAATTATTTTTTCAGCAAAAATGTCATTAAAATTAACTAGGGATTTTTAAATAAAATTTTATATAAATTTACTTTGAATTTGGTAATATTCGATAATGTGATTTTAATGTGGTTTGTTTGGTATCTTGTCAATATTTTTTTGTTAACATTTTCTTACCCGCAGTTTGCAGCTGCAACAAAATTATTGAAAGCTGCAACGACGAAAATGTATCGTGAGCTTTCCAAAGAAGTATTCCAGAAGTTACGTCAAACAGTTGCCAATGGCTTTATTTACACATGGTTTTCGTTTCGTTTCGACCTTTATGAAAAGGTATGGAAAACCGAAAACACTGTCACATTGTTCAGTTAGGCGGAACCGAACCGAAAGAGTTGATCAAGTTAAAAAAAAATCGTCAACAATAACCTCAAATTATTAATTTTGACATTTATGGTTATCGTTTTTTTGTTAGTGTGTACAATACAGTACAATTTATTATTTTTTCAATCTTCACTCATTATTAAATTAATTAATGTGGTATTATAAATAATTGATTGTATTCAAACAATATTGTGAGAACTAAAAAAAATCGATCTGTCAAATAACACAAAAAAACTCAAAACGAAAGCTATGCCTAGTAGGTATGCAATTTTTTCACTGTGTGGAAAAAATGGTTTTAATTCCATACTAAATTCCGTACTACAAAATATCAAAGACAGCAAAATATTGATTTTGGACAAAAAAAATCTTTCTCTTTCATTCACCAAGTTTTTAATTTTTTTTTTTTTTTGTTAGTTTTGTTTATAGATTTGTATCTTCAGTTTATATATAGCATTTGAGAGGATAACATGTACACATTTGTGTTTTGCTCGATTTGTACTTTTTATTATGTTAACTTGTGTTTTTCGTGTATTTAAATTAGTTATTAATCTTTAAATTATTTAATAGTTATATGTTAATTGTGTTACATGTTTGTAACCACTAAATTTGGATGTAAAAAATGGTAATAAAATAATTTTAAAATGGCGTCATCATAAACAAATGCTATGATGGAAATTTCCGATCAATCTTTACGTTTTTTATTTTTACATATTGGGAAGTTAAATTGGATGGCATAAAAAATTAATATTTATTTTATATATTTTGTTTTATTTCGAATAAAAATTATTATTTATTCCAATTGAAAAATACATACAAACACGTTCGTCTTGTTTCGTACATAAAACTGTCTCAAATCAGTATGAAATAGACTGTGGAAAAAACGTCAATTTCCGACGAAATTCCATTCATTTCCCATCTTTATAGTCGGGATTCACATCCACACTGGAATTTTTGTGACACTTTTCGTGGGCGAGTAGTATGGAGTTCCGTGTACTTGGTTCTTTTCATGGAAAGAGTGTGGTTTTTGCACGCGGATACACGGAATTCCATCGGCATTGCATATTACGTGCGTAAGAATTTATAAAAACTTATTGAAAACGAAACGAATCGGAACGAAACGAAAATTATGTGCAACGACCTTAAATGTGATACAATTCGTATCGTGTCAGATTCAGATATGTTGTTAATGTTAGGCAAAGTTTGTGTACTAATCTATTAGTACATAAACCAAAGATGCAAACCTTAAAAGCCGAGTAATTTGGTTAGTACTAAACTCATATAACTCTGATGAGATTTCTAATTAAATGATTTAAATATCGAAATTTAATTATTAGTGTAAGTTAATAGTAAAATGGTAAGCCATTTTACTTAAGGCTTATTTTCTTGGCACGACTACAACAACAACTCCATTGGCTAAAGCTAATAGTTTACCAAGTTTTCCTTTAGCCAAATTGAATTGTTATTGTAATCGTGAGAGTGTCAGAGTTTTAATGACCATTTTCAGTTCCAAGACAAATTTGATTTTGTTCGAAAAAAAAATCGTGAACACTTTGGGACCCGGGTTGAAGGATGGTATATGGATTGATCGAATGAGAAATTTACTTAGCTATTAGACGAATTATCAAGACCTGAGTCAAGATAAGCAGCGTTAATGGTCATTTTCAGTTCCAAGACAAATTTGATTTTCTTCGAAAAAAATCGTGAATGAGGAATTTATATAGCTATTAGACACACTATCGGAATCTGAGTGAAGATCTCTGTAAGGAGCGTTAATGGCCATTTTCAATTCCAAGACAATTTTAAAATTCGATGAACACTTTGGGACCCGATTGAAGAATGGTAAATGGTCTAATCGGATAAGGTATTTAATTAGCTCTTAGATGCAATATCAGACCTTGAGTTAAGATCTCTGGTAAGGAGTGTTAATGGCCATTTTCAGTTCTAAGATAATTTTGATTTTCTTCGAAAAAAAAACGTGAACACTTTGGGACTCGGGTTGATGGATGGTAAATGGGCTGAACGGATAAGGAATTTAATTAGCTATTAGACGCAATATCAGAACCTGAGTTTAGATCTCTAGTAAGGAGTATTAATGGCCATTTTCAGTTCCAAGACAATTTTAAAATTCGATGAACACTTTGGGACCCGGGTTGAAAGATGGTACATGAGCTGATCGGATGAGGAATTTTATTATACACACTATCGGAATCTGAATGAAGATTTCTGGTAAGGAGCGTGAATGACCACTTTCAGTTCCAAGAAAATTTTGATTTTCTTCAAGACAAAAAAAATTGTGAACACTTTGGGACCCAGGTTGATGGATGGCGTATGAAATGATCGAATTAGGAATTTAATTAGCTATTAGACGCAATATCAGAACCTGAGTCAAGATATGTGGTAAGGAGTGTTAATGGCCATTTTGATTTTCTTCAAAAAAAAATTCGATGAACACTTTGGGACCCGAGTTGAAGGGTGGTATATAAGCTGATCGGATGAAGAATTTAATTAGCTATTAGACACCCTATCGGAGTCTGAGTCAAAATTTCTGCGTTAATGGCCATTTTCAGTTCCTAGACAATTATGATTTTTTTCGAAAAAAAAACCTCAACACTTTGGGACCCAGGTTGATGGATGGTATATGAACTGATCGAATGAGGAATTTAATTAGCTATTAGACGCAATATCGGAATTTGAGTCAAGATCTCTGGTAAGGAGTGTTAATGGCCATTTATATGATTGCTCAACCCGGGTCCCAAAGTGTTTACGAATTTTGTCGTAATATAACAGTGTTAAACTAATACAAAAGTAAAAGTGTGAATTCGTGAAGAACTTCACACGCATCTTACAAGATTTTGTAGAAAAATAAAAATAAATTTGAAGAAAAAATGTCTTGTATCTTTGTTAGGCCGGACAATTTTCAGTCATCCCTCGTAACAGCATCTAATCATCCATCAAGAATTTTATGCTCAAGCGCGATTTAGTGCTATAGGTGGTTCATTCAGAAAATACTTTTTTACATTCACCGTGAGGTAAACGACATTTCTCACACAGATCTGAAATTTATGTTTACATCTCTAAACTATAAAATTTCCATATCTAAATTACAAAATGATTTGAATATAATTTATGTATGATCTGAGGACCTCCCTCAAGAAAGCAGCAGGTCTTAACGTATAGTATCTCGAAACGTATTTTTTGTAGACTATGCTATTACTATGTTTGATTAAAATCACAGTTTTTCGATTGACTAATAAATAAGCATTAAATAAAAGAAACCCCAAACCACTTACATTATAATGTCTTCATCAATTACGCAAACCATGAAATACATGTGCATATGTATAATATTTTTCTACTCTTTATACACCAATCAAAGTACGAGTACTTCCAAAGATAAACATTTTTGATATTTCGTCAGAAAAGCAACAAACTGATTGTATCGTTCACCTTATCAAACTTGCCAGCAGTCATCTTACGAATAATATAATATTGTAAATCAAAGAATGACAATTCAGGCAGCCTAATTAATAATTTAACGACCAATTAAAACCAAACAATTTTTTTTCCAAAGTTTTGCTAATTAAACATTTTAACTAAACAAATCAATTAAATAAACATTTAGTATAATTTAGTTCTGTTGTTTGTGTTCTTATATTTATTTTTAAATCAGCCGAAGTTACTCTCCAACTAGTTATCAATGATTCTTGTAAAAAATAAAATAAACTATTAAAATCGATTTTCAATTTAGCATAAAGCAAATATTTAAAATGCATACAGAAAAAAATCTGTATTTGATATACGAGTAAATATGTAGATATGGAGCCTGATACAGGGTATACGAGTTTCGCGCGCTTGAAATGATCCATACGTAATAAAAACCGTGCTGAGTGTATATTTACAGAGATAACCTAAATTCCTGTTGGTTGTTTGTACTACACAAATCACATATGGACATACGTATATTTAAATCGTTTTGTTTCTAAATTAAATATTTACAACAAAACACAAATTGAAATTCTGAAATTCTACCTTCAAAATAAATTTATATATATGTACGTTGATTTTGGAGAAAATAATAAGATAAATTTCTAGACACGTCTAACGTCTTGTTGTTGCGTTGCTGTGTATGGTCGATAAGGCAAAAAGATCAAAAAACTCCAGGGAATAGAAAAATAATTAATTAATGCCAGTATAAATCGTTTGTGTATATGTCTACTATGTACCGCAGTATATGAGTGCGTAGCTATACAGTGTAGATATCGAGAAGCGATTAAACAGACAAAATAGTTGAATGAACAATTCAATGGCGAGAAATACACACAGTTCATGTAACTAATTATGTATATTTAGTACGAAACCGAAATTGACCGGTCAGATAAAAATAAATAAATAAATGTCGATTTTCTTAATTCAACTATGACCTCGTTCGTAATCTTAATCGAAGGAGTTATGCTATTTTTGCAACCTACCGTCGGTAAGTAAATTCCAAATTGATATCACAAGAATGAGAAGTAATTATTTATATAAGATAGACCTCGCCTATTGGTTTGATGGACGAAGAACTCCGCGTGGGCTAGACATTTATTCTGAGAAAATTTGCTAAACATCATAGAAAATTAATGACATTTATTTTTGAGATTAGTGACATCTAGGTTTAAGTAGTATCATTATAGTCAGTTTTATAACAGTTTTGAGGCATTGCAGATTATAGTAGAATAGAACAGATCCGAAGAGAATATTACTTATAGAGAATGAGCAGGCGAGTCTGGAATGTTACATCGGTAAATAAATACGGGTCTTTCGAACACAGCCCTGGTGAGTAATTTGGGAGATTCGGTACGCGAAAGATTAAAAGCGAAAATGAGTAGCGAAAATAATTTATAGTATTAAGTGGAAATGGTGATATGATTTAAAAATAATGGTAAATGGTTCATTCATGTATGCATTAATGGTATTTTCGGAAATATTCCGGAAACGGTGTAAAGTGCGAGTATTGTTATAAATAAACTGATAAATTTTATGACATTATTCACAATCCAGTGATTTGAACCAGATTTGACAGGCGAATTCGTAACAATTGGTGACAGCGGCGAGATTGTTAATATTAAAAGATGGGTGTTAAGGATTTAACGGTTATGGAATTCCAATTCCAATTAACAAAGTTCCATTAATTTACCGACGTGTGTTGGAAAAATATATTAATATTATTGCGAGTACGTAAGATTATGGAGAAGCAAAGATAAGACCCGGATAATTATGAGTTCGAAGATGTAATAGAGAAACACCTATAGATGGTAAATTTGAGATGGTGGAAAGCCGTTCCCGGGCTCCTGGAACTTTCGATATGATGCATTTATTGGCTGTTCTGTTATAACTCAGTAAACAAATAGAACAAATTTGACACCAAAAAGAATCAACAAAACAAAAAATTTTATCAACAAAGTAAACATTTGAAACGAAAAGTTGAAAACAATGGGTGCTTTCAGGTCCCCTATCATGATTAGTAAAATCATTGCCAATTTGATTTAAAAATTTCATAGTGCTAAACATTTTCATAGCGTTGGCCGCGATTTTACTCAACATGTTCCCAACTGTTGGGTGCCCTGAAATCGCCCAATGAAAGCAAAACAGTCAATAATAATATATAGAGGAAACCGGATCAAATGGTAGTAAATGGTAATGGTATTTAACAAAATGATGTAGGCGATACGAAGCAGCATGTCGAGCATTTACGATGTTCAAAATGTTTGTTGGTAAGGTCAATGAGCAGATGTCATTAGTCAGGACACAGCAGATAAGGAGAATCAGTTGCGCCACCTCGAAAATGATGAACATTTTAACCGGGATATTGTCGCAGTTCAAGAAGAAAGAAACGAACTGCTTCGGATGCAGAATCACCGACTATAAGGCGTTCTTTTATTAGTTAACAATAACCGGGAGAGTTGTTTTCTATTGCAAATGGGGTTAACGATGTATCACGTGGCGGGAATGATTTCGACAGAGATATTGAAAGTTCCGTTGGATAGAACATTGAAATGTATCTGGACCTGTCAAGCCGAGTGAGAATTGCAGATGGTCCACCAGCAAGAGTAATCGGGAGCGATGATTGGCGTTTGGCAATTCGTCTGAAAAATGTCGCGTCTGCAAATCTGCAAAGCTGCGACTTTAACATCGGGCATCGAAAAGGAAGCGCGAATGGAAGTGCTGACTCTAAATATTTCGGCCAAATGGAAGGAAAGGACGATATAATAGATGCATAGCTTATTTAAGTATTACCCGATGAGAAATGGACGTAGAATCAATCCGGATGGTGCAGTTACTATAAGGAAGGGGATCGTCGACCAACAGGGACTGTGATTTCAGATAAGGCGCCCTTAGTGAAGTTGAATTGGGCACAGTGGGAAACTCTTATTTTATAGAATGACGTTTTGAAACGAATACTTCTCGGATGGTACGGGGAGGGGTGGGGGCGGGAGAGAGAGCGAGAGGCAGAACAAGGAGAGACAGAGAAACAGAGAGTGAGACAGAGAGCGAGAGAAACAGCGAGAGAAACAGCGAGAGAAAAAGCAAGAGAAAAATCGAGAGACAGCAAGAGAGAGTGACCGAAAGAGAGAGAGAGATAAAAAGCGAGAGAAAATTGAGCGAAGAAGCGATAGAGAAAAAGCGAGAGAGAGAGAGAGAGAGATAAAGCGAGGAGAGAGAATTGGACATACTCTCACTTAGAGTTAAATCTACATTTGGTGCTGAACCACCTTCTTAATGTATCATGAGCAATTGACAGCTACCGTCAACTCCAAACGATACAGTAAATAAGATTAACCCTCTCACGCAAAACACGAATGAATATTGTTTTATGAAACACATTAAAAAAGGGTTAAATAGAAATGAGCACAAAAAAGTCTAGTTTAGCCATGCGACAGACCCTCTTTGGAGTAGTTCCTTTGAATATTTAAAAAATGATCTGTTGGATCATTCCTTATATTTAAATAGAAAATCCAATGGGTGATTTCTTGCTTCATTCTGAGAAAAAATTGTATGGAAGATCGAGTATATGTGTATTAAATGATTACTAACTCGACATTTTCAACAAGGTGGCTCGATTATAGAATTAGAGACAACAACGGTAGTGGTGAATACAGCCGAAATTTAAATGACGCTGCTTCGCACAAAAATGGCTTTACGAAACACATTTATTTCAACTAACTATACCACACGCCTCCAATACTCAATGTAAAGCTAAATGTTTATTGCTTAGCGTTTTTGACAACGATTATAAAACAGATGCTTATACAAAATTCAATTCAGCACATGCATGTAATTTGGATTATTGGGTGAAAACTATTAATTCCATAAACTCTACTGTTATACCAACCGTTGCGGGGTTCAGATAGTTTTCTCCATCGGGCGCTTCTTCGAGTGGCGGATAAGGAAGTACCTACTAAATATAGCAGATACAGGGGAAACCAAATACTCCGGGTGAATATTAAAATTAGCACCTCTACACCAGTGACAACCTTGGCTGGATTATGGTATTCAATTACAAGTGCAAGTGCAGACTTCAACAAAACGTTAAATGGGAATTCAAAGAAAGTCGAGGAAGATATGTTCTTTATAAAAAGTGACATCCTGCAAAGGACGGCGCCTTAAGTACTAAAACGATCTTGCAGTACAAGATAATAAATAGGACAAAAAATACTTGCGAAAAAAGATTATTAAAGAAAAGCAAGCGGATTGGGCAGGGTCCAGGACAGAGATCGAATCAAACCATGAATCCTTCCTCTGCATAGGGATACTTATTACAGCTGAAAAGCTATTAGAAATTCTATTAATTTCAAGATTGGCATCTCCGATCATTAGGAACCATTTCTTTAGAAAAATTTGTTCCTCTGGTACGGTTGGATGCAAAAAACATCGAACCCGTTCCGAAATACCTGCTAAGGATTATATCGAAAGTTACTTGGACAAAAAAGTTTACTTTTTGACACCGGACTGCCACCGCTCAATGGTCAGTTCTAGACGCAGTTATTTGAAATGTTATGCACGCCGATGTGTTCTAAATACAAGTAACAGATGCTGCCATTCGGATTGGATTCGCGGAAAACATTGCTGGTGTTAGTGAAAGAGACCAGCAAGGAGATTCCAATAAAATTACAGGGCAAGTTTCAACTTTTGAACCTTTGTCTCGAGCCTTTCTTCCAGAAGGTTATCAAGACTAAAAACTCCGTCAAGAGTCTCGGCTTAAAGAATGTTTATGATAAGATATCAGCAAACAAAATTATCGACGGCATTCCATAAAACCTAGATGAAAGCAAAAGAATTGAGAAGCCATAGCTAAATAAAGAAGCAAAGGTCATAACTATAGACGGTGCGAGCGTATAAAAAGGCTCCTTCCGAAGTAATGAACTGAGGTCCGAACAATACTTAGGTCAATGTTGTTGGGGTTTTATGGTTCTTTTCTGGCGATCACAAGTGGTGGTTAAACCTTTAGCACTTGCCCAGGAGTTTCTGGATTCGAGTTCCTACCAAAGATAGGATGGAAAATGGACTTTTCTCATCGATTACGATCAATGACTTACTAAACACAACTAAGGCCATCTGATGGAGTGCCGATTTTTTTCCCGACCCATCGTTAATTCGGATTTTAATTGGTCGAATGTAGGGTATCACAACTGACCAATAAATCCAAGTGTTCCAAAAAAAAGCGCCACAACGATTTAATTTTTTTTTTAACTCATTTTGAGTATAGCAACGACATAGTTAAATCATTAAACGTTAGATTTAACACGAATTTTGAAACTGGCCAATTGTTCAAACTCAATTTCTCACGTGGAATTCGAAATATTACTTCTTAAAACTGATCTTGAAGGATATAACAAATGAGAATTGAATGTCGCTCCGATTCAGTATCCTGCACAAATTTCTCAATTAAAATTTTTCATTGACCCATCAATCTTTAAGATATAATTAAGCCTACATTCTATAAATTGAGTACGCTACTTATCATTAAGAGGTACAATAATTCAAAACCCATAAAATTATCTAATATTGATTGAAAGACAATTTCTGAGTAAAATCTAAATTTAGACGAACCGAATTCGAAATGACAAGAAGAAAAAAAAACATTGATGAAAAATAATTTCCTTTCCATTTCTCGATTTTCCTTTTTTTTGTTTCAATATTATAAGAGTTTGTTTAATTTAACAACAAACATAACGACACAAAAGTACCAAAACTTATAAATAAAAATACAATTTCATCTCAAATTCCAAAAAATACAACCGGAAAATTTTCGAAAAGCACAACCGATGATACCGAAAATATAGAGATGATGTCGATGAGAAAAAAAAAAGTTTATTAAAAGTTTATTTTATTGACATTTTCATTTTGTGTATTTTCTGTGTGTGTGTCACGATGATGATGTTCTGTATACGAAAGCTTATATTTTTCTGGTATTTGATTGTTTTTGTTTTGTTCGGGTATATAATAAAATAATTTAGGGAGAGGAGGGTACTCTTATTTAGTGGTTCACGAAAATCGGAAAAGTTTTTTTTTTCTTTATTATTATTTTTGTGGTTTTGTCAGTGAATCTGTTCGGACCAAATTTTCATAATAAAATTTAATTTTTGATTAAATTTCGTTGGGCTCGTTCTCTATTATTAATAAACCAAAACCGAATAATCAAAAACTTTTTTTATGATTTGGTTCGTTTATTTTATGTATCTGCCGTCGCGATACGGTAAAAAAGGGTGAAAAACAAAAATTCGATTTCAAAAGTCAACAAGTTAAAGAAAATATAAAATAGAAGCGCGCGACATCCCTCCCCTTTTACCCAAATGTGTAATTCTTTTCCTGAATTGCTTTAGGGTTAAAAATGAATATAAACATTATGGATCTATGTTGTGTACTATCTCTACATAGGTAGTCACAAGATATATCGTCAACTGCGTGAAAATCGTTTTGTGTTAATTATTATGCGCGTGAATTATAATAAAAGTAATAAAAATTTATATTTTCCTATAATAAAATACGCTACTATACGCTACTGATAAGAATCTTTAATAAAATTTATAAGAATTTTAATTGAAAATATTTTTTTTTCTTTCGAGCACATAAACAAAATATGTTACGCATACCGTTAATTTATATTTTCCATACAAATATTTTCGGTTGATTTGACATCGAATGGGAGGTTTTTCCATTTACGTGTACACGAGGCAATACGCGATTATTATCACACGCTCACATACTGCATATTATCATGTTCACCCTAATTGTGTTAACTGATAATTATGTTTTTATGGAAAGTTGTTCTTGTACTCGTATTATGTGCATCGGACAAATTGAATTGAATTTCTTTTCAAGTTTCTGGGTGGTATCTTTTGTGCGCGCAAGGCAATTTATATATAAGGAAAACTTATTAAATAAACACATGGCATTGAATTTTATTATTGAGATGACCGCAATTGACAAGCATTTGTTAACATAAAGCTAATTGTAAGGTGCGGTGAATTGCTTCCTATTGCATTGTGTTCCAAGCAACTGCCCGTTAAGTATAGCAGACATTACATTATTTTAAATTTATGATTGTGTAGACTGGCTTTTCCTCTCGAAGCATCATTCATCTTATTATCGAAGCTGTGAGTGCTTAATTGATTCACGTTTGCCATTCGTGCATTCGCTTGAAATGCGATTTCACATATTTGATTGTGGGCCAAGTTTAATAAAATGTTGAACGAAAACCGAAACATAAATGTTTATGTAAATTTTTATTTTTTAAATTCGATTTCTACACGATTAAAAACCGGTTGACTGGTATGCTTAATTTAAACGTGGTCGTACAACTACCTCTCAAATGAGGATGTGACTCCAAAAACATAAAAAAAACCGGAAATTATTTTTAGGGACCATAAAGTGAAGTTGTTTGAGATAGCTGAGTTTGTAAAGATATCATTGGAACGTGTTGGTCATATTTTTGCACATGATTCCGAACTGCTTTCACACCTACCGTATTCGCTAGATTTAGCCCGCAGCCGTTATTATTTGTTGGCAGACCTAAACAAAAAGCTCCAGCGAAAGAGATTTGGTTCCAATGAAGAAGTTTTTGCCGAATGATAAATCGTTCTACAAAAAAGGCATCAAAATGTTAGAGAGGCGTTGGACTGATTGTATCGCTCAAGAAGGAAATTTCGTTGATGAATCCAATGTATTTTTCCCCAAAAATTTGTTTTTTTTTAGACCGGGAATTTTTCAGGCGATACGTTATAGATATTGCATTTTTTCCAACCCGAGGTGGAAGAAAAAATATACCGAGCGAGATAATTCGATTTTTGCATTCAACAGGTCCGTTTTGGATTTGGAGATAGAGTAGAGTTTTCGGCGTTCAATCGCTGGGTGGTTATATTACTTTCTTTCACGTAGTAAAAAATTGAGGGGTGACTATATTGTGGCCAACAACCACAAATATAGACCGCACTTAATTTATAAAGTGAAACAATAAATTTACTGGACTTTTTGCACAACTGTCTTACTAAAAACAATATCTCTGTCCAAATTTTAGAAATCCAATAAAAGCAACCCTTGTTAAGTTATTGTCGTTTTCTGTAAACTTTTCGATGACATTGCAAACATTAGAAAGCTCTAACTGATGCTGCCACTTCCGGTACACAGATTTCCACCAAATTTCGCAACGATCTCCCAATTAATGGAACCGAATAGTCAATTCAAACTACCAAAGCAAAACAAATTTACTCTTCATTGTTACGTAAAGAAACATTATTATTTGTACCGAAACATAGTCGAACGATGATTTCACATCTTCACCACATGATGGTTAAATAATTATTACGGTAAATAACGACCTTAAATTTGATCAGGTTAAAGGTCAAATGTCGCTCGTTATGGTTATTTATTATTGGAATTTACATTAACCTAATGAAAGTATCCGCTAGGTTTACCAGGGTTTCATTCAATTCGTTGCCGATGCTGTTCTATCGTTCTGTGCGGAATATGATCAGTAGTGCGATTTTGTACGCTATTCTCATGAGAGTTTGTAATCGTTCATCAGATCGGGTAATCGGATGCAACCAGTTAACGATGTTTACAGTGATTATTGCTTATGGGCGCATTTTGAACTTTGGATTTTACATCGTTAGATTTTATTGAAGTTGAATCTTGTCCGGATTTAGCTGGACAGTCTAGTATAACACACACCACTTTTAATTAAATTTAATTTTTTAGATTGAGATTTGGTTGAATTTGTTAAAACGATTTCAGGTTTGACTTTGGGAAAGTGGATCTTTCTTCGTTAAATAACTTTTTCGAAAATGTCAATTGGATCGCGTTATTTGGCGGGCTGAACATTTCATTGGCTGAACATTTTATTGAACTATTAGTAGTGAGCTTCCAAGATATTTAAGTTTTCTGGGAGTAAAACTCACAAACGTAAACATCGCGAATTATGTATTTCGCTTAACCGATTTTTTCATTAATAACTAAAAAAACAATTTTGTTGACTGCGATAATTTTAACACAGTTATTCAAACGGATACTTGAGGGGTCGGCGATCGATCGTCGTACGAGAAAGACGCGTTTTTGTCTTTCTCTGTATAGAAAAGTAAAACTTATTTTTTTTTTTCTGTTTTAAATAAATAAATAATTAATATGTTGTATATAAAAGTTATTAATTAAATTAAATATATAATATAAAGTGTTAATAAATAAATATTAGTAAATTAAAACTTGAATTAATGTGAAAATTTGCAATTATTATAACAATTATTTTATTATTTGTGTGACGCATTGACGCCTGCAATAGTGAACGCATAACTCACAAGCTAAGTGTTTTTTTATGTTTCATACTTTTTATTTATACTTTGCTTAATTTATATTTTTTATAAAAAATTTATATAAATATTAATTTTATTAATTTAAATATTTTTTAATATACATACGCATTTGTAATATGTGTCGTATGATTCACGATTTTGTGTGTGTGTGTGTGTGTGTGTGTGTGTGTATGTATGTGGGTATGGATATATGTACGTACATTCACGCAGTTTAGTTTAAAGTCAAATAAGACAAAAAGGATGAACATAAAATACTCTTCAGTTGCTTATCATTCATTTTACGTTCATTTTGAAATGAATTTTTTATGCTAATTTCTCTTCGCTCTTGAGTCTTGAATAGTAAAATGAATTTTCAGAAATGTTATGCAGTAAAAAACGAATAGTGTCTAGTGAGCGAATAATGAGAAACTAAAAAGGTTGATCTTATTTTTTGTGTTAGCGAACGGGATCCACTGCTCTTTTGGTTTTACTTTTCTATTCTAATAAGAAAGCGAAAATTCATTATAGTACTGATTGGATAAGATGTATTGTTGCATCGATCGAATAGAGAATACATATCATTTCTTTCTACTTTATTCTTGATAAGTGAAGAGTAAAACAAAATATTTTTTGTTCCTTTACATTATTCTTGTTGATCAGTATTACAAATAATGCATTATGCCTCTATTCCATGGAAATAATCTGCTGTCAGCAAAAATAAAAGCGAGAAAAAAATATAGATATTAGTGGTTGTGTACGAAACAAAACATGTTGTCAGTAAAATTTTGCTGAGAGGGGAAGTGTGATAGGGGAAGTTTGCTGCTATAATGCTGCCATAAAAAATGTAAATTGTAGTATTTTTTATGGCAGCATTTTTCACACAACTACAAAACATGTGTGTAAAGGTCGGCGATTGAACGTCGTAGAGGAAAGACGTGATTTTTGTCTCTCCTCTATATAAATAGTAAATAATTTAAAATGTGTTTAAATTAATTAATTAATTATTAATATATGTGCACACATAAATAAATAATAATAATATTAATAATAATTTGTGTTTTAAGTATAATGAAAAGAATAGTATATGAAAAATACATATTGAATAGTTATAGTAATTTGTGTGTGATGCGCTTGCAATGGCGTAGAATATGTATATAACAATTTCGTTTATATGTATATTTTAATACCGTTGTTAAGTACATTATACACATTGTGTGTAATTTTTCAATATGTATAGGACTTTTCGGATTTCAAAGGATGCTCAAGCTAAGTGTTTTATCATTTTTTCATTGTTTTAATACATATTTTTGTATTTAATAATTTTTATTCCAAAAAATTTAAGATATTGTATGCACCAGTGCACTGATTCTCTAGAAACACGATTGTGTGTTAACGAAAAAATAAACAAAATCACACAGGATTGTTGTTGTAATTTCGAAAAGCTTACTATGGTTTTCACGTTTACACATTGTCTTGCATTTTGGAGAATCAGGCTACAGTATACTTACTATTCGTAATTAGCTAACATTTTCATGTACATAGTGTGTTAGTCGCATATGGTTTGAGCGGGAGAGGATTTCTTAATTTTGTATTTTTGTTTGTACGTGTATTTGATATCCTTGTTAAAGTTTTAAAGTTTTTGTTGTTTTGTTTGTGTCGTGTGTGTGTGTGTGTGTGTGTGTGTGTGTGTGTGTGACCGGCACGGATGCATTCTGCAGGTTATATTGTGGAACACACACCCACACACAATTCTTGTTCGACTTTATCATAGTATTGTGTGTAAATGAAGAGAATATGTTCGTAAAAAAAACGAAACTAAACATGATATGCATGCGTAATGTATGGAAATAAAATAAAATAAAATTTGTAGAACCTTTACTTTACAGTAACAAGTCCGTAATTGTTATCCTTGTAAAGTATATTGTGTCTTGTTGCTATTATTATTATTATTATTTTTATATTATATTTATATATTTTGACAAAGAGACAGCGAAATGATAATCGATAGTATTTTCAGGTTTTATTTAAAAAAAAGAACTTGAGATTTCATCGCGAATTGTCACGGCTTTGGGGTAAATTCCATGTCATGTCTACTTTAACATTATTTTAAATTAAATAATCAAGATTTTGTGTGCAGGCCTGCATAGTGGTTTTAATTATGGTTTGATTCAAAATTTGTTTTGCTGGGAAAATAATTCTGGTTTAAGTCTTAATTATGCCGAGATCTAAGTTTATTTATATTTATCACGATTTATTTAAAAGTTGAACTAATTATTACTGAATTATATTATATTATATTTTGACAGGTTTTATTCGGTAAAAGTGAAATTTTTTGTTTCTTATTAATAATTGTAAATATATGATTTAATGTTTTACTTTGTTTTGTATTTAGAAAGAGTTGAAGTTCCTGAAATTATAATTTTGATTCTAATTATACCACGTTTATACCAGTAGTATAAGAGTATGTATCATAAAAGTATGTCGATGTAAACTCAAAGTAAAATACTTTGCTACTTTAATACGTACATACTTTTTTTGCAATTAAAGTGTTCTACGTATCTAATGAGTATTGGTATAGTGTTTGCGGTGAGAATGATACTATATCATATTTTTTGGATACGAAATGTCATTTTAGTCATTCTTCTGATTTTTCTTGTTTATTGTGATAAAAGACAACTGTTTCTTTTTTAAATTGTAATGAAATATATCAGTAATAAACTATTATAATGTGTTCACACCACTATGGTGTAAACTGAACGAGAAAAATACTTTGTTAGCAAAATACTATTAAAGGGGCTATGGTGTAAATGTGGTTTTAGTCTTTATATTTAGATTTTAGCTGGATTTTCAGATGACGGCAGTGACGAGTACTATCATATTGTACTAATTGTTTGGTAGTTTGAATTCAATTAATTTTATTTAATATTTATCAGGATAATTGAGTTGGATTAATATACGAATCATTACATTTAACTGCTTTAATTTTATTATTCAAACTTCAATATTTTATCACTTTTTATTGGTATTCCTAATAGTAAAAACGATCACTGAAAATAGTATGAGTTATATTTCCGATAATTTTATATATTTTTATGATTCTGATTGCTGGATATTATTCCATAATATATTAAATAATTTTGTTGTCTTGTACTAACCGTCTTACATTATATTTCAACTAACAATTTACTAACTATTGACTACTTAGGTGTCTGAAACCGGGTCAATTTACATAATAATTAATTCACCTTTCCTGTTACTCCATCTTGTTATATGTACAAGAGCGTGTGGTTGGGTCCGGCGTCAAGCGGGAATCTTACTTAGGTTTGGTCACATATTCCAATCAGTTAATCAATCAGTTGAAATGAAATGGAACTGGTTGAAAATCCAGCTAACACTCCATATACCTGAGGTTGTATTTGGATTTCTAGGGATATTTTAATTGGCCTTAGAATTCTTAATATATTTGGTCAGAATACAGAATTCTATAAATTGTCCCCACCTCTTGATGGGAAGCGCTGATTAGGTTTTCTAGCTGACATGGTTCTCAACAAATTCACCAAATTTTCTTTAAATCACCCATTTTTCTCAGAATTGAATTATGTCCACTGCGGTTATCTCATTTGATTTCAATAATTCAACCTAATTAAGGTTTCCACCTTTTCAAAATTTATAAACCGGCACCGAGGTAAAAGTAATAAACGCGTCGTTTCTCTTAATTATTATTATTTTTATTTTTTATTATTATTTAATCTTTGCAATCCGTTGTGGGGCCGAAACTCTCTCGCAGTTCGCTTTTCACGTCACGAGAACGTCCTGCTAATATGTAGGTTTTCGTAACCATGTGCACATTGCATAGCTTCATGCCACCCTATAGTACTGGTATGTAATATGGTTCGGCCCATCAGTTCTGCACTTCGACAGGGGCTCATAATTGTGTTCATTTTCTTCACAGATTGTAATCTGGTGGTAGCCTGAAATCTGAGTCCTCGTGTGGATTCACCCAATGTAATTTAAGTTCATGTATGAGATATATAATGTGTACATATATTTAAAGGAGGCGTTATTATTATTTATTATTATAATGTTTATTTAATTGGTTTATAATTTATGTAATTAAAATCGAACTCTAGAACTTCTTTTAAATCTGTTTCGGGATTTTGACGTGTCTTTTTGGTGGGATTCTGCAGTTTGACCATTCTGATTGGTCCTTGGCCGTTTCCCTGTTTCGGCTATTGCTGGGTCACGTATGCGGAACTTGGTGGAGATTTAACTAAGTTCTGCGTGCGTGATTTGGCGGTGACTGGGGTGGGGGTGTGGCCGGGTTCGGTTCGGAGTTGTCGGGCTGTGGGGCTTCATCGGAGGGACGCGTTGATTTTACCGATGCAGGTTGATTGGTTCTTAGTTTATTAGAACCCTAGCCCAGCTCTACAAACTAAATTTGAGATAACGGCATGATTCCTAACCGATAATGGCATGATTCCATTCATTATTGCCGAATCTCAAAATTTCGTTCAAATACAGCTTCGCACACCGAATTTGACCATCATTTGTTGACAGATGGCCTAGTTTAATTGAGCATTATGCTGGAGTGGCACTCCAATTCTGCAGACCATATTTCATGGTGATTGGTTGAGGAATGGTAAAGTTCTTTTGAGTATGGGATAAATATGTCCTATGTAGACTTGGTAATTAATCGAATATTCTTTGGTAACCAAATTAGTAACGCATTTGAAATTTTTACGAAATCAGCTAAATTTATTTGAAATATAAACATTAATAGTTTTCTAGGAAGCATTACCTTCGGGATGCCTCACTTAGTCGTTGTATTTTTTTTTTTTTACTATTTCGTGGTTGCTCAATTCAAGGGTTAAATACAAATGGATTTTAGAGTAATTGTAAATACATATATTGTAGCTCAAATAACTACATATATGGTTTACAAAAATTCTATTGTAAGTTGAGGAGTTAAATTAATAAATGTTTATATTATTTAGGAAGCCGGAAAATTTAAATTTGGAATTAAATTTCAGGAAATCTACAGATGCTTGTGAAATAATAATATTTTTTGAAATATTAATTGCTGTTTTTGTAGACTAGAATTGTGTTGTGATTGTAGGTGTCTATAAACAGAAAAGGCCGATTCAATCAATCAATTTTTGTTTCGGAAGCCGAAAAATATTAATGTAGAATAATATTTCACGAAATTCCACATGCACGTGAAATAATAATATTTTTTTCGCAGGTTGCTGCACCTATTAAGCCTTTATCCTTCCTCTAGTAGAATAGAAGTAGATTAGAATTGTGTTGTTCCGTACGATCGCTAGATGTCTCAACCCGGGTCGTTCCGTTTCAAAAAGAAAAAGGAGGGAAAAGGGAAAAAGGGGGAAAAAAACCTTTCCTATCCTTCCTATTGTTATATGAGTGAAGTTATTAATAATTTAATATTAATTAATTAATTAATTATTAATATAATTCAATTTACTATTAATATAATTCAAATAACTATGGTTTCAGGAAATTATATTGTAAGTTGTGGAGTTGTAGAGGATTAAATCAATAAATATTTATATTATTTAAGAAACCGGTAGATTAATTAAGAATTAATTTCAGGAATCTTTAGATGTTATGAAATAATATTTCTTTGAAATATTAATTGCTGGTTGTGTAGATTAGAATTGTGTTGTCATTAGTTCATGATTGGCTTTACCTAGGTATTTGTAACCGGGCTGATCTAATTAATCAATTTTGTTTAGGTAGCTGAAAAGTATTGATGTAGAATTATATTACAGGAAATTTCCAGATGCACGTGAAATAATAAATTTGTTTCCTCAGGTTGCTGATTTAGAGAAGCAATTGTTGAAGACCAATACCATCGATATCCATTTAACCTATTAAGCCTTTATCCTTCCTCTAGTAGAATAGAAGTAGATTAGAATTGTGTTGTGCCGTACGATCGCTAGGTGTCTGCAACCGGATCGTTCCGTCCCAAAAAAAAAAAAAAAAAAAAAAAAAAAAAAAAAAAAAAAAAAAACCTTTCCTATCCTTCCTATTGTTATATGTAAACAGGCTGTAGGAATAGGCCCGGCGTTATCCGGGACTCTTGGCTAGCACTTGGTTCTACAGTCCAATCAATCAATCAATCAACTACAAAACATGTGTGTAAAGATAAGAAATTTTGGGTTATTCTGGATTGATAGCCAGATAGTATTTTTACATCAGGGTGAGGTTGTCGGGAGGATGGAAGAGTTTGGGTTCGAACTAATGAAACATTGAATTTTTTGTATTTGAAGAATTCGGTCGTCTCATCGGGCTGCAGTGACCGAACTACAAGGGTATTGAAGGTACTTTGAACTAGTCAAAGTGTAGTCGCAATGCCTTACCGAATTGTAGTGATTCGCTACGCAATTGCCAACCCCTTGGTAACCTCGGATTTTATTGTATTTAGCGCATACGTGCGATTTCTATATGAAGTTTTGGGTTATTCTGGATTGATAGCCGGATAGTATTTTTACATCGGGTTGGGGTTGTCGAGGGGATGGGGGGAGTTTGGTTTCGAACTAGTGAAACATTGAATTTTTTGTGTTTGAAGGGTTCGGTCGTCTCATCGGACTGCGGTGACCGGACTTCAGGGGTATTGAGGGTGCTTTGAGCTAGTCAAAGTGTAGTCGCGGTGCCTTGGCGAGTTGTAGTGGTTCGCTACGCAATTGCCAGCCCCTTGGTAGCCTCGGGTTTTATTGTATTTAGAGCATGCGTGCGATTTCTATATGAGGTTTTGGGTTGTTCTGGATTGGTAGCCGGATAGTGTTTTTACATCAAAGTCACCTTGATGTAAAGGTGCTATCTGGCTGTCGGTCCGGAGTAGCCCGGAATTTCATGTGGAAGTCGCGTGTATGCGTTGAGTGCAGTGGGATCCGGGGTTGCCGGGGGGTTGGCGGTTGCGTGGCGAGTCATTGTAGTTCGCTGGGGCATTGTGATTGTGCTTTGATTGGTTCAAGGTGTTTTCGGTGTTTTTGTGGTTTGGTCGCTGCGGTCTGATGAGACGACCGAGTTTTTTAGGTGCAGGGAGTTCGGTGTTTCGTTGGTTCGGGGCCGGACTCTTCCATCTTCTTGATGGCCTCACCTTGATGTATAAGAAATTTTTCTCACACTCATATAAAATAAGTTGTTCGCCATTTTTATACTCAAATGTCGATTTACTTTTTTTTTTTGGGCTGAAATTTATTAACGTTAGTGGTTTTTTGTGGTGTATATATTGAAGTTCGAGTTGTGCGGGGGTGTATGGGTTGAGTATTTTGTGAAATTTTTATGTTGTTCCGGGGTGTGGAACCATAAAGTTTTACTGTAGAATGGAATGGGGGGTATTTCTGTTCTTTGTCACTCTCATGAAATTTAAAAAAAAAATTTTTTTTTGCGTGTTGTCAGCGGAGGGGCTGCTGTTAGCAAGTGTTAACCGTGGAATTGAAGCTTTAATTCCATGGAAAGATTTGCTGACAGCAATTTTTTTTTTTGCTGATAATACGCAGAAAGAAGGACTTTAAAAGTTCATGAGAGTGACGAAGAACGGAAATGTTTTTTATTTCGTTTTGTAGTGGAATTTTATGGTTTTACATTTTGGCATAGCCTACAGGTTTCGTGGAGTGTTTAATTTGTGTATTTTCGTGCAATTCGATTTTTTTATATACATATTTTAATTTTAATATATATACCACAAAAAAAATTGAGAAAAAATGGAAATTGAGCGGGAAATTTTCATGGCATTCGTGTGAGGGTGTTTTTTCGTGTTTGCGTTGTTTGGGTCTGCATACATACAAGGCGTATATATTGAAAGACGGCCGTATACACATACATAGGCACTGATGCGTATATGTGGGTTTGTGTGCATATCCATGTGTGTATGTTTATGCGTGTGTGTGTGTAGGTTCATATGTATTTATACTTATGTATATTTTTAGTTATACATACGCATGTGTATATTTATATAATATAATTGATTTCCTTTTTTATAATCATTTTATTATTTTAAAAATTAATTTGATATATTATTATATTAAAATTATTTTAATGTATAAATGTTTATGATTAATTATTTTAATTTGTTTTTCATGACTTTTTTGTAAATTAATTTAAAGGAATGAGACCTCATATGTGTTACGGCATGGCAAAGGGAAAATGGTTTTTAATTTTCATTTGTTATGTCAATTAAATCTTTGATGTGATATCCTTCGGCCTTTTAATGTTGACTGTTTTTTTAGATTGCTTACTGCTGGCACTATTTTATCTAAAAGAATTTATGGCTCAATAATATTTCTCGAAACAGGTTCGTCTTTGCATGGGAATGATATATACGAATATCGATGGATTTGAGTTCTAAACCTAATCAACGACCTGCTCATGCACCAATTGTGTAAAAAGCATTCCGCGTGGTTCTATCTTCCGTTCGTGTCATCACCTCACATAAATCATGATCGTTTTTGTTTGATTGTGACAGTATACTGCGGAAGATGCATAAAATCAATTTGGGCTTAATTGGAATTCTAGCAAATCGCAATTCTAGCAATGAGCATTAATTTGGGAGAGGCTTAGTTCAGCTGGGTCATCTGTCAACGGGTTGTCTTGACGGATAAATGGAGGAATAGAAAAATTCCATGGCCGATCATTTTCGAATTTATTTTGTTGAAAAATCCAGTACTTCACCCGGGATTTATGTTGGAGTGCCGGTTCAGCTCAACATATCAGATCCGAACATGATTAGTTAAGACATTGCTTAGCACGGCCGAGCTCCAGAACTTCTCTAAAATCCATTTTTTAAATTCACATGTAATTCTGCTTACCTGATTTGACAATAATTGGTCGGGATATGGCCAAGTTCCATTCAGAATGATTGAATTTTAGAACTTTATCAAAACGACACGTTAAAATCCCAATACAAGTTGATTTTAGTTTATTAGAATCCTAGCCCAGCTCTACAAGATGAACTGGAAAATTTCGGTTGGAAACGGCCTATTTCATTCATTATAGCTGAATCCGAAAATTTCGTCAAATTCGGCTTTGCACCCCGAATTTGATAATTATTTGTTTTGAGTTGGCTTAGTTCCATTGAACATGCTAGAGTGTCAATCCAATTCTGCGTACCACATTTAACAGTTATTAGTTGAGGAATAGTAAAGTTCCATTGAGCATGATATAAATATCCTGTGCACTATAATTATACTTGGTAATTAACCGAATATTCTCTTCTTTGGTGAACAAAATTAATAAAATATTTGAAATTTTTGCGAATTAAATTAAATTTGTTTGAAATATCATATCCGGTAGTTAACCTGGCATTAAATAACAATGATATTTTTCCGGGAGCCATTGCCTTTGGGATGCCTTACATATGAGTTTTTTTTTAATATTTTCTTATATTTTTTCCCCCCTATTTAAGGGGTAAATACTAATGGATTTTAGACTAATTTTAATATAATTTAAATAATTATGGTTTCAGGAAATCCTATTGTAAGTTGTGGAATTGCATGAGGGTTAAATTAATAAATATTTATATTATTTAGGAAGGCGGAAAATATTAATTAAGAATTAAATTTCAGGAAATCTACAGACGTGAAATAATATTTATTTAAAATATTAATTGTTGATTGTGTAGATTAGAATGGTGTTGTCATTGCATTAATAACTATCGACTTTATTTAGGGGTCTGCAACTGGGCCGATTTAATCAATTAAATTTTGCATTAATATACAATTACATTTCAGGAAATTTCCAGATGTACGTGAAATAATACAAATTTTTTCTCAGGTTGCTGATTTAGAGAAGCAATTGTTGAAGACCAATACCATCGTTATCCATTAAACCTATTAAACCTTTATCCTTCCTTAGTAGATTAGTATTGTGCTGTCTTTGTGTTACTAACTATCGGCTATACCTAGGTGTCTGTAACCGGGCCGATTCTGTCCCACTTAACTAACCTATCCAATCCTTCGGTTTTGTTATATGTAAAAAAGAGTGTACGGTGGGCCCGGCGTCACCCGGGAGCTCCTGTGTAAGAACTTGGTCGTGCATTCAGAATCAATCAATCAATCAATCAAGTTATTCAAACGGATACTTGAGGAATTATAATTGGTTTAGAAGGTTTAAACACGAAAAGTGAGACAGGTCTCGATCGTATCGCAACCTTCATTTTGAATAAAAAGATGAAAAAGTAGATTAAGCTCGCGGCAACATTACCACGGGTAAATCGATAATTATTAATTTGACGGTCTTTTCTAACGATGACTTTGACACTGTTGGAAATCGTGGTTAGGTTGATGTTATATACACAGACTTTTCGAAAGCGTTCGATAGAGTGATCATAAAATTTTTATTCAAAATTTAATCGATTTCGTATCCGACTTCATTCCATTAAAATGACCATAAAAATTTTAAGATATATCTACAAGTTTTTATGATCATTTTATTGTAATGAAGTCGTTCTGATTGTCGCTACAGGCTCACACAAGTTTGGCCCAATATATGAACTGTTTTACTTCATGGTTCCCAGAAACCGCAAGTTCCGCAGAAACAAAACCTGATTATAACCATTTCTCATGATGTCCGTTACCGAGCATACAAATTTCAAGTAAATCTTTTCGTTGTGAGGAGCGCTATAACCCTTTTCCTGCTCTGTAACACAATTGTGTGGGTAGGGCAAGAGTACCATGTCAAAAATTAATTTTTGAATGTGTTTTGAACCAACTTACACATTTGTGAATTCTTTTTAACTTTTTTTCATCCGAAAAAAAACACAATATCTATACACACAATTGTGTTGGTTTTACTTCAAATCAAGCGAATTTTTTTATCAAAAACGCCATTACATACCATGATTGGTATGTAACATCAAAATGTCAAATCGAAAAATTTTTGTACCTGTTTGAATTTTTTGGTTACATTAAAGGAGAAACGGTTTCACTTGAGAAAAATTTATTTCCTAGAAGCAAAACCCAGAAAATGACACCCATGTCAGCTTTCTACCTATTCGTACACCTATGGTAGGAATCATCATCGTAACAAAAACGCCATCGCCCCTACATCTCGATCTGCAAAAAACAGAAACCAATAAAGTAATCAGTACGCCGAAAATGTCCCCCATATCGACGTTATAGGTAGATAGTAGGTATGCAATAAAAGCCTCCATCTTAATTTGCAAAAAATGAAAGTCAGTAACGTAATTAGCCCCGAAAATGAAATCCATATCCATATTATACACGAAATTACTATAATTAGGTACCAAAATCCACCATCTCGACTTGCAAAAACAAACTTCAGTAATGTAATCTGTAAGCATTATTGCGTAGATAGTAGGTAGGTATATAATAGGTATAGGTGCCGAAATTTATTCAATCACACCTTGCCAAAAACAAACGTGAGTAATGTAATCAATACATCTGATATTGACATGCATATTGGCGTTGATAGTATAGGTGGTCACCAAAAAGACACCATCTCAAATTCATAAAAATAAAAATCGATAACGTAATCAGTACCGCGAATCAGCACCGCATACTCTCAGTTAGGTACCAAAACAACACGGTCAATCCGTCCCTTCATCACGACTTGCGAAAATAAAACTCAGTAAACAAAAGTTAGTAGATAATAGTAGGTACCAAAAACGACCCCACCCCCGTCTCGCCTTGCATAAATTACAATTTCGGTATCCCGGATTTTAAAACGGATGCTATATTCCTAATTAGCAAACCGAAAACAAGGAAAACGACATCATTGGAGAAAACCAAATTCACTTGCCGAAATTTTGTTGGAAAACAGTTTTTGTCGAAAATCGTCATTTCCGCTTAAATTTTGGAAATCCGATCTGAACCGGGTATCGTTGCAAAGTTAATTTAGAATCTATTGGATCTTAGTAGTTTCTCTTGTAAATGATATATTTTCAATATAATTGCAAACATCGAAAAAGCTTCCATGGAAGCTGAAACTTCCGGTGGACCGTTTTCAGCTAAGAGCCCATTCGCATGACCCATAGAACATATACACTAATTTTTATCAAAATCGGTACAGCGGTTCTTGAGCTTTAATATTACAATGAAACACGTCATTATATATATATATATATATATATATATATATATATATATATATATATATATATATATATATATATAGAGAGAGAGAGAGAGAGAGAGAGATAAATACACTGCAAGTAGTAAGGTATTTTGATGATTTAAGTGTATTATGTCTCATATTAAATGTCTTTATAGCACATAATTTGTTAATATTTCCACTTGATTTTAACCATATGAAGTAAAAAAAATTTAGTGAAGAACAAAAGTTAAAACAACAAGCAAAGCTTTATCTAGATTGAACTATTCAGAGCTAAACCAACGTCGGAACGTTGTTTAGCAACAAACTAGGTCATACTAGACTAGAACGTTTAAAATGCCAGCACACTTCGATCTGAACGGGGTGCAAATTTCTTTAGACGGAAGATAAATTTACGAGGAAATTAAACGCGATCCACTACAAAACCAAATGTCCGTATTATAATCAACTATTAAAACTATAAATACAAACAACTTCTAACAATCACTATGTCCCATGAAAATTGTTTCGAGCGTGTATAGACTCACTAAATGAGATTAGAAATAAGATTCGTGTTGGATTACAACTGCAAACCTCCGAACATCAATAATTATTAATAACCCTTTCAACATCCCCATTCAACTTTATTTCCTAATTAATAAAAACCTGAAAGCTATATACTAATAAATAAAACGAAGGTAAAAGTTTAACCAAATTTTTATGGTACATGTTTATGGCATACATTCATATAAGTGTTATCTCCTTAAAAATAAGGCAAACACAAAAAGTAAAACTTAATTATGAGATAAAAATTGAAAAGCACAAAAAATAACATAAAAAATTAAATTAAAAATTTAAAGTTTCTTGTTTGAGCTTTTTGTTGTTATACGAATGTAAGCACATAAATCAACCCTTAAATACATGTTTTCCATTTTCAATATATTTGTGTGTGTGTATATACTTTATGTATCTCTGATGATATGAAGAAAATATGTTGTTGTTACGTTTGTGGATGAGATTTTTTTTCTTCTTGATATACTACTTCCACTTCTTTAATACTTGGGAAGCTTAAAATACCGTAAAAAATGTCTGTTTTGGAAAGTTTAATACAGAAAATATTAAAAAATAAGAAAAGTTTAAATATTTAATAAGAAGTTTTTGTTTTTGAAAAATGTAAATTGAAATATTAACTTACAACTTCTTAGTCTAGCCATAAAGACACATAAGTTTAAGTCGTTATAATTTATTAGATTTTGTAATTAAATTATTATATAGTTGTGGCGTCTTCGTATATATTTATTTTAAAATGTAGACCCGCGTCTCACCCACTGCGTATTTAAGTATAGTACCTCGTTTCAGCTCTAATGATTTTATCGATAAGCCGCCACAATCAGCATCACCTTGAATCATAAATGACAGAATATTTTTTTTTATTTTTTTTTTGCCAATACTGTAATCTTCTTTTCTACCTACAACACGACTCGTTTTACATCAAGATCATTAAATTTATACGCATCAAACTTAATATAGCTGACATCTTTTATTATTTTAAGCCGCTTATGTTTCACAAAGTATTTAAAAAATATAAAATTTTGAAAAGTAAATAAATCGATAGTTTATATAGCAGAAATAAGATCATAAACGTGTGGAACACCTTTATACGTATACATGTTTTGCCGCAATTAAGATGAAATATCATTGATAACCCTTTTTTCGAATAATGAGCCAATAAAAATCCCAGTGTATTTCGAACTGTGATAATGATGCTACCAGGCACGATGAAACGGGAAAAAGCTTTATTGTTTAGGTAAAAATCTAGCATCCCTAAAGCTTTTTATATTCATCCTAACTTTTATTTGTTGAGTTAAATTCTTTTTGTTGTTATTTTCAAAAGAAGCTAATTTACAAAACGTGATAAAACCATCGTTTTCTATAAGTACGAGTATGTATGTGTGTAGAAAATATATGTAAGTATTATATTTTAGGATACGACCTAAGTGCAAGTATACAGAAGCATAAATTTTAAATTTTGCACTACAGAAAAACTATTTTACTACGTTCACAACATCATTCCTCTAAAAAAACGTATATAGACGACGATGCCAACGACGGCGACAACAACGATCATTGAAGAAATATAATGGAAAAAACCATTAATTTCTCATTTAAATTGAAGAAAATTACTTTACGGTATTTATACGCTTTATATACAACGAGTCTGTGTTAATGTATGTTACCTATACACAAACTAACACCTATGCACTATAATTTAATACAAACAAACAATATAAATTTTAATTAAAATTTACATCATTTTAATGAATTTAATAAGTAAATAAATCAAAATATTGCTGTGCATGCACAACGATCTGAAACTCATTTATATAAGAGAACTTATAAGATGTTCGGTACATAAAAATAGGAAAAGTTGATACTGTAATTTATTAATGTTCTTATCGGTTCGTGTTTCGAGTTCTCAAATACTTACTTATACACAATAAAAGTTGGTAAAAAAAAAACTTTTTGTATTATTTCCAAATTGAATTACACATTTACGAAAATTAATGTATGATTTCCAAGAAATTTCGTTATCTCGAAAGTTTTAAACAAAACGAAATATTATGAAAGCTTTTCAACGAATTTATAAATCAAATGTTCTAGTTAAAATTTAAGATTATAGTGGAACACTGTATAGGACAATTAAAATGAAATAGAATTGGACGGTAGACAGAGATGGGTTTGGGCAGCTCCTTGCCATAAAATATTTACAACTTATCGATTATAAAATAAAATTATACATTACCAATTGAATCCATTAGTCCACCGTTTCGACAGTTAAAAGTGGACACTTTGACTCATTGAAATTATCACTCGTATGTGACTTTACTATAAGATGAATTACATACCTGAAAAGATATAAAAAAAATTTATTAATCGTAAAATGTGCTATTATTTCTTAAAGCATTTTACAAAAACGCAGAAATTTTGCAACATAGCCCTTTTATTCGGACACAACGACCTATCAAAATTATTATAGATGTTGCACTTCAAATTCACAATTTTGCAAATGATATTCAATTTTTTTTAGTTCATTTACTTTTTACTAGTCAACCACAATTCTTATACTTCATTCAATTTTTCTAAATCAACCTCAATTTTTTGCAAAGCAAATTCGTGTTTTTAAAAATAATTTCAATTAAATGTAGAATAAATTAAAACATTTTTAAACAAATTCAAGTTTTAATATTTTAAAATCAACTGTTTGCAAAACAAATTCCGCTCCCAACAAGCTCCCAATTCTGAAGCGATTATAACCCTTTTGTGTTTTACTAACACAATTGTGCGGGTAGGGCAAAAGTACCATGTCAAAAATTTAGTTTTGTATGTTTTTTGAACCAACTTACACATTTGTGAATTTCTTTTTCACTTATTTTCGTCCTAAAAAAACACTATATCTATATATACCATTGTGTTGGTTTTACTTCAAACCAAGCGAAATTTTTTATCAACAACTCCATTACATACTATGGTTTTAGTATAGTTATAGTATTCTTATCAACGGCGAGCTCGAAAACTGTTCACGGGCACATGTAAATTTCCAAGCGGATTAAGAATTGATCGAGTTCCGTCCCAGGTGGCCATATTCAAGAACTTGTTCCAAAAACTGTTTAAGAATCCCATTTCCATCCATTATACCTAATACCATTATAAGCGGTTAAGACTTGGAAGCACTGTTTTTTTTTGCAAAAAGTTGATTTTGAATTGTAACAATTTACGAACTTGAAATATTAAAACTTGAATTTGTTTAAAAATATTTTAATTTATTCTACATTTAATTGAAATTATTTTCAAAAACACGAAATTGCTTTGCAAAAAATTGAGGTTGATTTAGAAAAAATTGACAATGAAATATAAAAAAGTGTGGTTGACTTGTAAAAAGTTATTAATAAATTAAAAAAAATTGAATATCATTTGCAAAATTGTGAATTTGAAAAGAACTCGACATACTTGAAAAAATTCGAAATGTTATAAGAAACAAATTTTAAAAACACATTTTTCATTTCCATAAATCTCTGAAACACCATCCTAGTTGGCATTTTGATCTATCGAAATTGTTATGAAACTTTACAACCGAAAAATGGGCAGCTTTTAAAAAAATCAAAATATAACGTAAAATATAAATGGAAAGGGGGTGAAAGAGCAAACAATTCTCAGTAAAAAGTACCACTAAGTGTTATCGAAATTTTTTACCGTTAAGATGCTCTAAGATGTTAAAGATCAAAAATTTTGAATCACTTTTAATTGATTTTACGTAGTAAATTAAAGTATAGCAATCATGAAAAATGTTGACCCCTAGATTTTACAGGTTTACCATTCGTTACCAAAAAATTTTGTGGTGCCGTGCAGACTAAATATCGTAGCTTCCCTAAAACCTAGACAGCGTAAAACTTTCATAAATTGGAAAATCTCAACTAGAAATGGCTGCTTCCATAGAAGCTTTTTCGTTTTTGGCAAATATTTGAAAGTATATGGCGCTGCATTTACGAAAAAATCGATTAAAAACAAAACGATAATTTTTTTTAAATATTGCCGGACCTGAGGAATATTGATACAAAAAACTTTGTTGCACCAAAATTTGGCATCTGTGTAGTAAAGGCGGATTGACTATACGAAACACCTTTTTGAAATTTGGTGGAAATCTACATAAATTCCGACAGTGGCAGCTTGTTAAATTTTTCCAACAGTGTTGAACAGTTTAGCATTTAGAAAAAACAACAAAGAATTAAAAGATTCAAATGCATTTAAAGATTAAATTTTCAACAAGGGTTAACTTTATACAAAACTTTTTTTTTCCAAAGGTCCGGTAAGTTAAATTATTCGCTTTAGAAATCAAGTATGAGGTGTTCGAGATCTGTTGTACACATTCGTGGTAGCAGAAAATCGGGTGTTGGCCACAACATCTTGACGCCTCCATTTTATGCCGACATCTTAAAAACTTAAAGTGGTAATAATATAGTTTTGACCATATCCGATTAAGAACTATTTGTACTTTTTACTAAATGTTCCGTTACTATATTCGATTTGAACGAAAAAGTAATTATTTTTGCAATAAAAATGAAAATAATGAAAAACTCGTAGCAAAGTTATGCTTGCCTTCATTTTTGAAAACGAGTTTGTTCCGGTGCCTATTTTTCAATAAGATTCCAGTTGGTGGTTTAGGTTACCAAACAGTTTTTCATAGATTTAATATGTCCTGGCAGCCATTTAAAATATGAAAAAACGTAAAAGTAAAATTTAAAAAATTTATTGGACAGGGACTTAAATTTTTATTAAAGTATAATCCTTGTTTAAACCCCTTCGGAAAATTTCAAAATAATCAGGGTCAGGCGGTGGTACTAATGTTTAGAGCTGGCCGCTTCCAACAATTTAACGAAGATGAATTTAATTTTTTATTGTACTTAGTAGAGTAATGAACCTTTTAGGTCTATTTCGAAACAATCGTATAACTCGCATGGAAGTACTAATGGTTCGAGAGGGCTTCGGCTGTCTCTGTGTACACCTAGGTAGCGGGTTTTGCTTCGTCAGAAGTAAAGTACTACCAGCGACCAAATGCCAGTGGAATAAATTGGACACAAAAAAAGTAATGAGTACAACAATCTGCACTCTTCGTAGGCTGGCCTAATGGATTCTGGGGTGGGCCAATCACTGTTTAACCCATTCGAACGAAGCTCCAAGATCACCAAGATTCTCAAGCGGAAATTTCTTTCAGTACGAGAAAAAAAACCCTGAATACCATGAACAATTAAAAGAAGTAAAGTTATTTACAACTAAATTGAAAGAAAGAATTTACAATTTTAAAGAAACAGAATGAGGAACTCAAAAAAAAGTTTAAATACGTGCTATACTTGAGGTGTCACCTAACCTTACCTGCGATGATGACAATTATCCATTCCATACGGAAGAAGAAGAATAAGACTGGAAAGCTCAATACTACCAGAAATGGCAGAAACTTTACCATCAACTACAAAAGAGGTTTCTGAAACCCAGTGATTCATCATGAAACAAAAAGCTAAACCAAAAGAGAAATCATCTCCACTAATTAATGTCGTTGGTATATCAAGTTATTTCACGATTACCGACCAAACGGCACAGTGGGATATATTAAAATAAAGCAGATTAAAACACAAAAAACAGTTAATCTGATTGTGAAATCGGTTGAGGTAGCCGAGTACAAAGTCGTTTCTCTAAACAATGACGTCGGGAAAATTGATATTGCTTATTTTGAAATCTATACCAAAGGTTTACCTACGAGGATAAGAATGATCGTTCAACCAAAGTTATGGCTAGAGGTGTTCACCCAACCTGCACAAAAGGGGTAATTATTGAGGATTTCAAATAGAAAATGCTGTAAACATAATTAAGAAAGAAAACTTTATATCTGAACAAGGAGTTTAAATCAACAACATGTCTTCTACTATTTATGCGAATAATGATAGTTAAAATAGAGCGTTTGAAAAACACAGCGATCTAATACCGTAGAGCAAAAAATATCAAGCTTTTGAAACGATAACCACTAAGAACAACATGCCCGACAAATGCTTGGAAAAGGTCATCTCGAACCATTAGTACTATACCGTCGACCGTAGGTCAGGACACGATTGTTTAGAAATTTGGATAAGAAGTTCGTAACGACATTCAAGCGTTCACAAAACGGCAATTACTACACCATTTGTCCATTTTCGTATATATTGACGACATTCTTATGACATCTCAAACTCAAGAACACCACGAATGACATTTGGAAACATTTTCCAAACGGCTAGTCGAGTTTGATGTTCACACAAAGAGGTTGAAAAGTTTATCCGACATTAAAACTCTAGACTTTCTCAGCCACAAAATAACATCTTATGGAATTATTCCCATTACGGAATTCATGGCTCCCACAAAAATCAAACGCTTTCAGTAATACATTAGCATGGTAGATTATAATTGTCGATTTATTCCGAAACTGGCTGAAAAGATTTGACCGATTCACTCCCACTTGACCGCTCTACTGGAAAAGCCTAAGACACCCAAGAATTTTTCGTGACCCGAAGAATGTTAAAACGCGCAAACGACATTAGCTCATCCGAAGAACGACGCAAAATTCAGCGCGGCGACTGATGCATTGAACAGTAATGTCCGGGTTATTCAGCAACAGTACAATAACCATTGTTGGGAACCATAGGAATTTTTCCCGAATAAATTATCAAATTCTGAACAAGAATACATTGCATTTTATCGGAAATTACCTTGCAACTACGCCACTTGGAATATTTTTGTCAATTTATCACTGATGTGAACGGTAAAGAAAATGATCTCGACACGATTACAACTGCACAAAAAATTCAGAATTTACGTACTGGATCTACATGACACGCTCCAATATGCCTACGGCTCGCTGCTTCTGGCCTAGTATGTGGGCTAGCGATCGAATGATCAAAGGGAGACGAAAACACTTTAAGCCCGATTTGGAATTCCACCTGTTAGATTTGAATATATTCACTTGGTCCTAGTCTTCCTTCCTTATAGTTGGTCCTTTTCGATGACGTGTCGGCTTAAACCGTTGCCACAATTTTCGCCCGAATTACATATCTCGCTTTGGTGTACGAGGGCTGCCTTTTATATTTCGGGATTAGAGAACAAAAACAAATATTAATCATCGAAAATCGCTTTATTGTTTTTCAAAATATTCCCCATGAAGATCTATACACTTTTGTATGCGTTTGAACCAATTGTCAAAGCACTTTTTCTACTCTGATTGAGGTATCTCCAAAACATGCATTCTGAACGCAGCAACCGCTTCTTCAGGTGTCGAAAAACGTTGACCTCTCAGTTTGTTTTTTACGTACGGGAATAAAAAGAAGTCATTTGGTGACAAGTCTGGACTATACGGCGGATAACACATCAAATCGATGTTTTGAGTGTTCAAAATGCAATTGTTTGAGCCGATGTGTGAGAAGATGAATTTAAGCAGCATTGTCGTGGTGAAGAGTGATCCGTCTTCGGCAGTTGGTTTTCCTGATTTCTTGGAAGACAACTGGCAAACAAATGGTTGTGTACCACTCAGAATTGAGTGTTCTGCGTCGTTCTAGTGGTACGGTTGCGACATGTCTATTTTTTCCGAAAAAACAGGCGATCATTTGATTGCAAGTGCTTCGTGCGCGAACAACTTTTGTTGGATTCGGCTCATCTTGAAACACCCATACAGTCGACTGCTGTTTACTTTCGGGCTCATACGCGTAAATCCACGATTCATCACCTGTCACTATGTCATAGACGTGTTTTGAAGCACCGCGATCGTATTTTTTGAGCTTTTCTTTCGACCAATCGACACGAGCCTTTTTTTGAGCGATTGACAAATTGTGTGGGATCCAACGCGAACAAATTTTTTTGACATTCAAATGTTTATGCAATATTGAATGTATGCTGGCCCCACTAATGCCTAAGGTTGACTCAATCTCACGATAGGTCACATGACGATCTTGCAATATCAGTTCGCGCACAGCATCAATGGTTTCCGGAACAACAACTGATTCTGGACGACCTTCACGAAATTCGTCTTGGAGTGAACTACGACCTCGATTGAATTCAACATACCATCGATAAACACTGGTCCTTGATGGAGCTTCATCGCCAAAAATTGAATTAAGTTCATCCATGCACTCTTGCTGCCTTAATCCACGTCGAAAGTTGTAAAACATAATCGCAAGAAAATGTTCACGATTTAATTCCATTTTTTCGCCAAGATGTTGAGTTAATGAGTACTGTAAACAACACAAATAGCGCTCGAATGTCAAAACGTTCTGGGTACGTATAATCTCAAAAATGCCAAACTTTACGATAGAGCTGTCAGTTGACAGATGGCAACACTAGGGTTGTCCAATCCCGAAATATAAAAGGCAACCCTTGTACCAAAACACGTTACGATCGACGGAACGCAATTCGAGTCCTAAGTTTTCACTGAGTTAACAAAACTGAGGTCTCACAGGATACGAACAACTGCTTCAATGGTCTCCATCCGCAAGCATAGTCGACATAGTCGAACGTTGCTACCAATAGCGTAAAGCTGCTTTTAGAGTCCCAGAGAATAACATTCAATGGAACTCTGAAGTACCAGTCGTATTACTTGGTATCCGAGCAACAGTGAAAGCAGATCTAAAGTGCCCGCCAGCTGAACCAGTTTACGGACAAACTGCATCAAAGATAATCCTGAGAGCGGTAATAGACCAATACATACTTACGACTAGTAAGATTTTATTCTAATACATACTTAAAATTGTTTATGACCGGTTCGAATTTAAAAATTTTTCAACTTCAGATCTAGATCAAATATACTCAGATCAAAATAATCATAATTCCAGAAAACTAGAGAGGAACTTACAAGAAGCGAATTATTATTTTTTTATAAACCGAAATCAAAAGATGTTTGTGTGTGCCATTTATATAAATAGGGGTAGTGAACAATGGCCTAGAAAACCAGAGGTATAGAGTGTTAGTACTCTCACTCGTTTTCTTTATTATACCGAAAAAGAGAGAGATAATAAAAATCAAGATTTTTCGCATGGAGGTTTTTGAAAATTTACTAGCAGACGAAGTCAGGAAAGTGAGTTTCTAAAAGTTCTGTGTTTGTGTGATCTGTATAGGCATCAAAATCAGTCCACAAGAAGTGAACCGCATCTACAGACATTTTTTATATGGCAAATAATAGCATTTATGAGAAACTAACGACTATATTTAAAAAGATTCTAGATCAAATTGGCAACAATGGTTTGTTCCCACCAAATTACGGTTGGCAAACCGTAAGTGGCAGCTTTGCGTCGTTTACGAGAAAAACGATTAAGACCAAAATTATTCTAAAGTAAATTTCCAACAAAATTGGGGTTAGATTCGTAGAATTTAAGCGAAAATGGCATTTTTTGATTTAAAGAAACTTCATTCGTAAGCTCTTATATTATCATTTAGCAAAAGTGAGTATGTTTGATAAACATGAAATTTTCCGTCTTTTGAAATATTTTTGAAAGTAAACTGGATCGCGAAATTAACCCGCTCTACAAAATACACCTAAAGTTTAAACACATTTTTCTTCTAGGACGTTAACTATGGTTTGAATGTATTTTTGCATTTTGAAGGAGTGTTACAAAATATGTTTTAGACGAAAAATCAAAATACCCCGTGAAGTTTCCGGTCATCTATTCGTTTTCGAATGTCTACGTCTGTTCGGCGATCTTGAAATCGATGAAGGAAAGAGTTCCGAAAAGTTGACCAATCACAGCCGGAGATTTGTTGAACCGTAAGCCAATAATGCTCCTGTGCGGGTCCACTAAGTAGGAACATCACTTCGTTTACTAGGTGGTTCAATGATACTCCATGGGTTGTAGCCAAGTGTGTAACGAATTTTGTTTCGTCCCAAGTGGCGTTCCGGTGTCCACCCCTTAATGGAAATTGAAAGTACCGAGATTCAAGTATTTTGCAAATATTGGGAAACGGTATGTTTTGCTCCATCATTAAAAACAAAATAAAAAAAATAAAAAAAAAGAAATATCGGATGATTTTCGGGTACGGTTTCTTGTTTGGCTATAAAAGCGAAATTTGAGAAACACGCGGGGAGTTGTGTTTGGAAATTTGACTTGGGTAAATTAAGAGCAAAAATCGTGATTAAATTAAATTGATTCGGGGTTTTTTCTTTTTACCAAAAGAAAAATTATTTTCTGTGCTTATAATAAAAAAGCAAATTGATAATTATATTATTATAACTAATATAGATAGAATAATTATAGTTAGAACTTAGTGTTAACAATTTTAAACTTGGATGTTATATAAGACTAATGTTGGCATCATCTAACTAGACGGTGATGAGTGATTATAATAGTTTAACATATACATAGTTTAAACTAGAGAAAAATAGAAAGTGTATGGACAAAAGTGCTGTGAACAAAATAAACATTTACTGAGTGAATATAAAACTAATCTAAAGGCAATGACAAATGTTAGTGATAACTAAATAAATAAACAAGAAAGTTAACCATTTCAACTTTAAAGCTATTTTAAAAAGAAAAGAAAAACCTCAAAAAGTTAAATAAAACTCCTGAATTCGAAGCATAATATATCTTTGATTACGCGTTTCGTATATACAACGCGCTAATGGTGATTGATCAATTAATTTGTGGTGGTGTGCTACTGTATCATCAATAAAAATTCTTAAAATTAATTGAAGTGATAACTAGTCATTCAAATCAAATAAACAACTTATAAACCAAAAATACCTACAATCTACGTACAAAAAACTAAGCAGCAACACTACCAAACAACGGAAAATTTATTTATAATATGGAGTATCAATAACGTCATCAATGGATTAAATGTACCACCATGCCGGCCAACGCGTCGTAAAGGTACCTACAACAATTTTTTTTTCTCTAACATTTTTTATTAAATATATAACATTTTTTTTTTTTTACATCCAATTATATATTTTTTTTTTATTTTTTTTTTATGATTACATAAATAGTTTAATTATTTAAGAAAAAAAAATTTATATTCTTATCAGAGATCTCTGAATTCATTTTGTATTGTTATTGGCACAGAATGATAATTTGTCAATTTATTTTTTTTCTTTTATTTTCTTTATGATTTTGTTTTTCTTTAATAAATATGGTTACGATCCCATTGATGGTAAATCATGATTTTTTTTTCTTTTAAAAGTCCGCTACTCACAACTTCGTCGTTTTCGTTCTTTCTTCTTGTCGTTTTGCTTTTCAGGATGGAGTAATTTTATCAATTATAGGATGTGATCGTGGTGAGTATCTGTAAGTCTCAGGTAGATAATTGCCCGTGCTAATCTTAGGTAAGTTACATCATGTGGCGGAAATTCCAGATTTTGTATTGCAAGTTTCCATTTTCACCCACCCCATCCACTGAGCCATAGCCGGGCTAACGCATTAATCCGCCGTGGAAACCTCTGCAATTAAATAATAACCATTTTCTGCTAACGATCAGTAATCAGTTCTGGGCTGGATATTTTCCAGTCTTTGCCACCTCGCCCGTCTTGCGGATCGTTACAGACCAAAAAATGTTGCTACTGTTAAAACTCTGTTGTATTTTTGCACTACCTTTACTGAACATTTTCGATTTTAAATCGCATTGATATCTTTATTATAGCTCAAGTTACGCCAGATGAAGCAAAAATCTGCATTTCATCTGAAGAGTTCAGATAAATAGTTGGTAGATTTGTCAGTAACCTCTGTCTTTGGTCTCACATATTATAGAAAATACCCATATAGTATAATATATTGATATCACTATTGGTAAGCGATTTAAGCAACTAGTGTTGCGATCAATTATTAAATTAAGGCAGTCTCCAGAAATATTATTTTAAATTAGCTTGTAGTTAAATTGGTTAAGGGTTTTCCGTGGTACCCAGTTTTACATGTTATATAAGAATCTTAGGCCATTGCCGTAGATTTTCTTTAAAAAGAAAAATATGTTTTTGAGACTAGAATCGTTATCTCTTGCGTAGGCGGCGATCAATTTGACGCGATTTCACTACAAATTAATCAATGCCTAGAGGAGTGAGGTAAAAGAATCAACCACAGCATTCACATGGTTTACACCAGGGTAGCCTAAACTTCCAGTACTCTGAGATATAATCCAGAAAAATGTCTTATGAACATCAGTACAGCAAACAGATATGGTTGAAGTGTACGGCCCTACCGGGAATGTTCCAACTGATCTGCTTTTGTAAAGGTTCAGTTACAGCCAATGGAGAAGAAACCCGTGAAAACAAATTAGGAGGTTTAAACCGTGAACGGGATTCAGAAAGTAGTTACCATTATTAATTTGGGATTCAGAACTTATTAGAAAGAAAGAAGACTCCGACAGCGCTGGCGTGACGACGTTGAACAATACCTACGTATAATAGAAGGTCAAAATTGAAGAGCGAGAGCGATGATTCGAGAAGGATCGAGGAGCGATGTGAAAGCTAGAGAGAGAAGAGAGATAGATAGAGAGAGAGAGAGAGAGGAGAGAGAGAGAGGGGAGAGAGAGAAGGCGTTCATTTTGAAATTTGAAGCCATGTCAGAAGGACCATTACAAGAAACTAACTGTGTAAGAAGAAACTTAAGGAATTTCTCATTTTTGTAAGGGTTGTATATCTTTCCACAAGTACCCTGGGGTTAAAAATGGGAAATTTTTCTACTTTTTGTGGTAAATATATTGTGAGTAAACGATCTCTTTGTTTTCAGTGACTTAAAAAAGTCGTAAACATTGTGAATGTCATAAGAAATAATATTTTCCCTAAATAGCCGAAAAAATCTTAAATAAATAAATTAATAGAGACGAATTTAAAACTTCTTAATAACTGTGTTACCAACAATGAAGCATAATAATGAGCCTCTAAAGATTCACATCGATAACCTCGCGAGGCCTTTGATTTATAGAAATACTCTTCTTTAAATTCAACTTCTATGCATTGTACAATATGGTAATTGATAAATTTCGAGATTGTTTTTAATTTTTTTATTGTCGGGTCTCACAGTAGAAAATCATAGAACAGAATGGGAAATTAATAAAATTATATGTATTACAAAACTATTAAAATTTATAATTGGGTCTAAAAAATCAAATTATCTAGCAAGTTTCAGAAGCTCTCATTCTTCAGATTACAGAGTTTCATAATAAATCTTCAGCATTGTCACTTCAGATACAAAGCTGGTCCGAAAAAACGCGATGGCAACACTAAATTATCACTGTCGTGAGAGTTTACCTTCCCAGATACATAAACGAGCAAGAGTCGTCGATATTATAAAAATTACAGTTATTTGAAAAGAAAGAAATGCCTTCTAAAAGCAGCGTCTGACAGCCTTATCATAGCAATGATACATTTGAATGTTTATAAAAAATTAACATCCTTGGCGCTCTAGAAGGAATTTTAAATTTATAGGGAGTGTAGGATATACCGCTTTCATACTTTCACCAAAGAGCAATTCAGCTAATAATTGGGAGGCACCAGCTCAACATAAAACTCTAATAAATTCACAATTCTGATTTTCGTTTGCGTTAGTTCAATTTAAATGTGCAAAGGCTCAAAGTTATTTGTGCTGTTTAACAGTGCAATTTGTATTATTCGCAAAGTTTGAACATGTGGTTTTGTAAAAATATTTACTTAATTAGAGTGATACCAACACACTGGTATATATGTGAAATTGGGAGCATAATGCAAATTCTACAAGATGACAGCATAGAAATTCAAACACATAAGTGAAATGTATTAACAATCTTCATCTGGCCACTTGAAAAACAAGAAAATTGAAATCGAAATTTTAAAGAGCTTTACCGTCGGTGGTTCTTGGTATCCTAAAGTTGGTTTTGTATAATTATTTTAATTATTTCATATCACCTTATCAATTATATTAATTATTTTATTCAAAATTTCCAAAATGATTAAATAATATAATTGACAACAACAACGGGATTAACCAACCCCCACCCATAAAATTATTCTATTTTATATATAATGTTGTAATAAAATGAAAATCTACTTCCTCGCTTCCAACCGAACAACAAAAAAAATGTCATAATTGTGTGTCAGCATGCCTACAAACAACATTTTTTTTTTTTTGAAACATTGTAATCTCGTCGAAATGTAAACCTATATGAAAATTTAACTCATCCGGTAACATTTCCGTTTGGAATATTTTCCACTCCCGCCAAACCAAAACCGTAAAAATAAAAAAAATAAAAAGTATATTATATTTGAAAATGATATTTATATACGTAAAAAAAATTAATTAATTTTAACTTTTTTTTTTGTTTTGTTCAACCCTACATCCCTCTATAAATATAAGATTTATCTATTTTATATAGAGAGATACATACAGAACTACTCTATATAATAATATACATGATACAGATGTACAGTATTCAATCCTCTGTGAAAATTTATTTATACAAAAAAAAAAAAACTTACCCCTTGTTATTTTTGTGCTTGACGCTGTGAAAATGAGGAAATTTTTTTGTGTGTGTGTGTAATATTGTGTATAGAAACGACGACACGGAGAAGAGGATGTGAGAGATGTGTACGTATATACATATTTATTTCCAAGACAGTGCTTTTTTAATTTGTCTAAATTAAATGAGACAACAAAATGGTTTTATAATAATTGTCTAAGTACTATTATTGATTCTATGAATAAATTGTCTCTATTTTTTCGGGTTTTTCTATTTCCTTTCATTATTCTATGTTTTGTTTTTGTTTTAAAGCTCTTTCAAGCTTATAAATTGTTTAATTATTTATTTACGTAAAGAGTTATGGTGGTTACATTGAAACGGTGGGTATATACAAACTATAGCACTGTTCAATATTTCGGTTTACATAACAGAAATGGAAGATTCAATGCGAGTCAAGCAGGGAAAATAATTAGCTCGTTTCTACAAAAAAAAATAAAAAAAGTGCTTTGTGGTATTTAAGGAAATACTGCAAAACACATAACACTTGATCGACACATTTTAGAATCCAATGGTCCCATAAAATTAAAAAAACTTCATCAATGGCACTATTCTGGCAATTCCTCGGGAATAGGTAATTGGAGACAGAATTTATATGTAATTTTTATTTAAACATTTTGTTTCTGGCATACTGAGGTCAAAAGTTAGAGTTAATTTTTTTGAAAACAAAATTAAATTGGGAATAATTTTCCCTGCCAATCTAGATATGGAAAATTTATTCCCAATTTATAAATATTTATATCAAACTTTTCTCCCCAGTGGCCCTATTCTGTCTTTCCCTGGGAATAGGGAATTGGGAAAAATATTTTCATAGCATTTTTGTGTAAATTGTATTTTTCTGGCCTACTGAAAGAAAAAGTTTAGTCCAAAATTTTCAAAACAAAGTGAATTGGGAAAATTTTGTTCCACAAAATTTTTATTGGGAAATTTTTTTTCCCATTTCACTTTGTTTCAAAAATATTAACACCAAACATGTTCCCTCAGCAGGCCAGAAAAATACAATTAATGCCTCTATTACACCAAGAAAAATGTACTGTCAGTAAAAAATACTGGAAAACCAAAAAAAGAAAACATGATATAAAATTGCATTGGAGTGAAGAAGACAAATATTTTTTTTTTGTTATAGCAAGATTTTATAGCTAAATTTGAGTGTGTGTTGACAATTTTAAAATTAGTGGTTTTTATTCGCGATTTTAAAAAATGTACTATATACCCAAAACAGTTAATTAAAAGAAATGTCCACTGTTTTTGCTCACTTTGAAAAATAATATAATCAAAAATGAGAGAAAAGAGCGTTATACCATAATTAACTATAAAAAATTTGATGATACATGTGTGAGAAAAATATTTTCAATCGCTACACAATATTTCTTCATATGTATTGAAATGTTGCCATAAAAAGTACTCTCGATACATATTTTTTAAAATTATTATGGCAACATCACAAACACATACACAAATATTTTGTCAGTAAATTTTACTGATTTTGTTTTTTGTTTCATTCTAGTATAAAGAATATCTATATTTTTATCTCGTTTCGTTTTTACTGGCAGTAAAACTTTTTTGGTGTAATAGAGGCATAAAACAAAAATGCTATGAAAATATATTCCTCAATTCCCTATTCCCAGGGAAAGATAGAATAGGGCCACAGTATGCGGAAAAAAATATTTGAACAGAAATTACATATAAATTCTTTCCCCAGTTCCCTATTCCCGGGGAATTACCAGAATAGTGCCACAGGTAACGATAATCAATAAAACACCCACTTGCTCAATTTCCAAGTGCAGATTATGTTGTGGTAATCCAGGCATATCGAATGAATTTAAAAATTCAGTGGGGTAATTGATAGCTTCGTTTACATCAGATACAGTGTCGATCGATTTGAATGACATCAATGCGCCGGGCAGTGTTTGTTGTATTTAGAAGTTAAATTGATCAACATCGACATTTTTAGCTGCCAAAACCGCTCATTCACCGGTGATTGATGAATTGATCGATTATATTAGGGAATACTCTTTCGATCTATTCGTTTTTCGAAGCAAAGATGTTGCAGAAATTGTCTAATTGTTTGAAGAATCGTCGTATCTTCGTAATTGTTTGAAGAATGTGTCTGCTGATGCATCGTTTTGCAATGTCTGTAAATTTCGCCACAAATTGGATAATTTCAAATATGCGTTAATCTCATCCGCGTACGTAGCACGTGGAATGACAGGTAATGCCAGGCATTTTTTGTTTTTTGATGTTGCACACTGCATTTTCATTATTATGAAAGTTCGAAGGCAACTTCAGCGCTGATTGTGCTGTTATTACACCATCCAATAATGTTGCTGACGATGCAATGGCTAATGCGATTTTATTTTGCGATCGTACTCTTGCAAGTGTGTGTGAAATGAAGCATGTTTTGCCTTTGCCATCTGGCGCGTCCAAAAGAATCCTCTTTAGTGAGCTTCAATAGTCAACATAATTCGATCTAAAATGGCCGTTTGCTTATCATTCTTGTTCTCGCTGTATATCATATCAATTAATTCTGCTGCCGGCCAATTAGATGATGGAATACCCAAATTGATCATTGGCGTATTTGAAATGAGAATGCGCAGTAATGCACACATCCTCGATCAAAATCAGTGCCAGGTTGTATAATTCCAGTGTGTAGTCCATCTGTAGATTTTTATTTGTTTCCCGGGTTCAGTGTAGTATATCATCTCTCATCAACAAAATGGCGAACAATTGGCGGATTTAATGTGGTGAAATAGTGAATGCTGCGTCCGCAAGCGTAATGACCAATGATTGTCATCTTCCAACAATTGCAGTTTATGGCACGCGTCGTGATATGTATTGTGCAATTGGCCGTTGATAGTTCGTAAATATTTGAAGGCCGTTGTGTCTTGAACATTTACCAATAACAAAGGGAAAAAAATCACTCTCGTTGAGTTGAGTGAACAGTGTACAATCGGCTCAATGTATGTGTTTTAAATATGCGATAGGAAATGCCGGCACGGAGTCTTCTCGCTTGCGAGGCTCCCATTTCTTTGATGGTTTATTCCATATGAAATATTGTAACGATCTAAAGGACGGGCATGGGGTCACAAGAAATAGAGAATTCTATTTCGGAACTTAGAATACCCAGATCGAAATCAGAAAAAAAATTATTTAGGCAGAGGCTTTACTGGTGGACTCGTTAAGCTCAGCTATGGCTCAGCAGATGGTATTTTTGTGAATTCCTATACCACGAGTACTCGCAAACCATACTAACCATGAAGAACTCACCCTGGGTGCGATACCAAAAATTCCCCAAAAAATCACACCCACAATATAAAGTTTGCTGGAGCGAGGGAACAACAAGCATGTTATCATTTACGTTAATATATCCCACTACTGGTTGTGAAGAGCCGTAAGCCGTTTCGCTATTGGATGGAGCACGAGTTTATGTTTTGCAATGAGGTGGGAGGTTCCATTACCCAGTGCAGTAATGGTCGCTCCACCATCTAAGAGACGTTTAAGTTTGGTACCCTCAAGCTCAACAGTAATAAAAGGGCGGTTGTCTTCGAAAGTTCCAGGCAAGTTGATTAATACTGTTTCAACACATTTAGCATTATACATGCGCTTGCGTTCAACAAAATATTTCTTAAACCGAAGTCTAAACTAGTTTAGTTTAAGGCGATTGTTGTCAAACGTTTTGATAGAATTAGCGGGGTTAGGATTTATGGATGATGTTGGTCTGCTTTGCCACACACGTAATAGAACGTTTTGAAAGGCAAATCACATCTAAACCAATGATGGCCGACTCGCCGACAATTAAAACAGTAAAGAATTGATGGCAGGGCAACGTTACGGTTGAACGGCATCGACCGACTATAATTCATTTCATTGATATTGTACGGAGAATGATATTCATCCCATGCATCCGGAGAGCTGAGCAGAGTGAAGATTTTAGATCATTACCGCCGATCGATCGAAAAGAGCCAATTTCTGGAGAAATAGAGTTCGTAACAGGGATGATATTATTAGAAGTTGATATGGCGTGTATGGTATGCGTTTTTCTATTTATTTCCATGGTTGGTGTATGTCCAATCCTTCTTCCTGTGTCTTCAGTCGAAATGCAAATACTAACCAAATCGCTAACTGATTCGATTGGTCTTCCAGCTAAATGAGTAATTAACCCGAGACGCATATTTTTCTGCAGCATTTCTAATAGTTCACTCTCGGAAAGTGGGATTTCCATTGGCATTGCTATCGAGAGAATATCGTAATAGAAGTCTACGAAAGTGTCCTCTGTCTTTTGTGTGCGATCATCAATTAGCTTTTGAATATCTACATCAGTCCGTCGATCTTGAAAATGGTGAAGGAAAGAATAACGCAGATTATGAAAAGTACATTTAGGATTATTGTGAAAGGTAAGCCAATAATGTTCTTGTGCATTTGCACTGAATAGAAATGCTACATCATTAACTAATTGCTCTAAGGGCACACCGTGGGTCATACTAACAGGTAACCCATCAGATTTCACATTCCATTTATAAACGGGAGTTGGTTTTGCTAACTTTTGTAAATGGCCAGGTTGATTTTCAGAAAAATCACGATTTTGAGAGGTAGCGTCTTGTGCTCTATGCGGATCAGCAACAGTTGCATGAGGTCTCCAATTGTTGTGTGGTGTAAAATTCCACCCCCTCCCCCCATGGTAATTGCGTCATTGGCGGATAGGGTGGAAAATTCTGATAAACCGAGGGCGGTAATGACGGATTAATAGAAACTGATTGTGGTGGACGCTGATAATTCGAGATTTTCGGGAGTTGCAGCACGAGAATTTGGAGTAGACCGATTTTCTAGTGTTGGATTTTCAATTGGAGGCTTCTGTTGCTCTTGTTCTTTACTGGGGATCTCTTCGACGAAATCTGCTATGTGAAGTTGACTCAGATTTATTAACGAGGTGTCAACGTCCTGGGACTTTTGCTTGTGATTTACACATAATGTTAATAGATTATGGCAACTTTCAAAATACGTCTCACATGCACTTCGTACATCAGCTTAAGTAGATATACGTTTCATACGTCCTCGGATATGAATTAATTGAGTAGCGATAATTTCGAGTTCTTTGTCTGCATCAAATGAAATAAAAAACATTATACCATAATTAAAGATAAATAAACAAAGTGCATACTCAGGAGAATGAACATTTGTTGTTCTGCCGCATTTACGAGGTATAAATTAATAAGTCAAAAAAAACTTGTAAAAAATAAAATTCCATACCATCATTTGTATGAAATTTTTTTTTCGGGTTTACGTTTTTTGGGCCTGAATCCATACAAAGTCCATATAATGCGAGACGGGCCGTATACATATACATAGGCACTTGTAATTCGAATGAGATGAATATTTTTCTTGTGTATTTGGCGTTTATCTAGATAAGAAGAGAGTGTAAGTATTTCATTTTCTCGGCAGTAGTTTTGTGTTGCTGTAAAAGATGTGTTATGTGTATGATATTATCAAATATTCACTCAAGCCTTCTCCAATTCGAATCGAAATATAATTAAAGTAAATTTAATAGATCAGGAGAGAGAAAGTGAGAGAGAGAGAGAGAGAGAGAGAGAGAGAGAGAGAATGGATCCCAATATCATTTACTTTTAAGGCGGAAATGTGTTCTGAAACAATGTTGTGGGGTAAGGTGGTAAGGTTTGTGGTGTACTGCTCGGAGTCGAATTCCCAAAGGCGAAGTCACAAGAAGAGCATAACTATTTAGGTATCAATCTTCATGGTGAGTCGAAGGAAGATACTCAACGGAAGCATTCCGACTAATTTTCTCACTTTACATAATGTAATAATAATTATTTGTTACCACGGGAATATTGAAATGGTGATGGTGCACTTGTGAGGAGAAACACTGATCTGTATTGTGGATCAATGACAGTTCGTTCAAGTAGAATTTCTTATTAGAACATTTAACAAATCCTTATCTTGTAGTATTAGAGACCCTTGCAGCATCAGGATTTTTATTTTCAGTTCTTCGAATAATTATTCATGATAATCGAATGATATAGGGGCGTAGAGGCTAATTGAACAACGGGCCAAAAAACTTTATTTTTTAAATTTTGAAAATAAGAAAAGAAAGCTCTTCTCATTTTTTAGTTCTCTTCCAAATTATCATTCCGTATAGTCGTTGTTTGTCTCAATTTTTTTTTTGTTTACTAGTAGCTGAAGTAAGTTTTGTGTTTAGTTTTGTAATACTAATCTAAAAGTGTGTGCATCTAAATATGGTTTAACGTCCACGATATTATAAATTTGAAGGTTTGTAAATATTAAAATAACGCATTTCAGAGAGAATAAAGTTGCAATAACTGTAAAATAACTAAAATAATGCATACTCAACGTGTAGCGTAAATTGTAACAAATCACGCGGCGTAATCTGCAAACATGATACAACTTCCCCATCATGCAACAAATTAAAATGTATTATCTCCAGGTAACATGAGAACATATAAAAAGAAAAACTGAACGAGATAACTCATTGCTTGCCGAAACAATTAAAGCAGTAGAACGGGTTAAAAACGGGGAGTCTTTACATTCGGTATCAAAAGATTACCAATTTTCGTATGCCACTCTTTCCCGATATGAACAAAAATTTGAACAAGGAAGCGAGTCGATTACAAAAGGCTTCAGAGTATTTGGAATAGAACCTTTTGACCAAAATATTATTGGAGATTCAGATTCTTCGATCAACTGTAACAAACCGACCTTATAATGAATGTGCACCAACTCATTCCAAACGATGATGTTACATACTACGAGGAGATTCCTAAAACTGTCAATACAATTGAAGAAATTCTGTCTTTACCAATTATTTATGCTACCGAAGAAGAGATTTTACAAATCGCGAATGGTAAGTACAATGTATTTTCATCTTATAATCAATATAGGTATATGTGTATCATATTCAATTACAAATTTAATAATATTGAAAATTATATAAGAATAACATTAAACCAACGCAATGAAGCGATTAATCTGGACATAACTCAGCCTGGGTCATCGAACAATAACTCAACATCGCTGAACTCACAAAGAACAAATAAAATTAAAACAATTTTCGTAATAAATTTGGTTCGGCCTTTCCCAAAAGCAGCTCCGTAAAAGCGTAAAGTCCTACAAGAGAGAAACGATTGGATTTGATTAGTTTGTGGTGAGCGTGAGGCTTATTTGCGCAATGAGCCATGCACAGATTTACAAGGTACAAAGGATATTTACAGTTGCCACGAATGTGCACAATTATTTTTTATTTAATTGTTGAATTTAAATTATTATTTTTTATTTATCTATGGACTTTATGAACACCTTTCGTATTTAATAAATATTGAATTTGTTTATTGTTGAGCAATATTGTCAATTAACTTTTTAAATATTGTATAGTTATCTCATACTATGTTTCAACTTACCATAGAGCAACAATTGTTTGAACCTGCCCCAGTTTCCCCTATGCATGTGCTCAAGAAATTCAGTAGCTGCGATAATCGGAAAAAGTTGTGAACATCTAGACATGGTGGGTATACCTAGCACGAAGTATGTTATAGGTAACCGACCTAACCACAGTTGTAAAAATCTTATCTTATCTTATCTTAACGTCTCTTGAAAAATGTCAAGGTTTTTGAATATTTCTAATCATCCAAAAATTTCTTTATGTGAACATTTGTGATAACCACTCTGCCATAAAATATTTACACGGCGGCTGATATGAGACAAAAAAAAAATTATGAGCAAAACGTGCGGTTTAAATAATCAGTGCGTTTTTTAAGCAATATCAATCCATAAACAACATATAAACCGATTATTACTTTGGATCTAGCTGAACCTTATCGCTGTCTATTGTTCTGTTCGTACACAGAAAGAAAACTTTACTATCTTCATATAAAGTTGAGGATTAATTTTTAGCCATTCAGTGTGATTAGTCGATCCTTTGAATATACATTAAGAAAATAATTGCAACCAAACTTTAAAAAAAATGTTCCAACTAAAATATATAATATATTTGATATATTTATTATCAAATGGTAAGTGATTAAAGAAATTAATTAAATGATCACATAAAACATTTATTTGTAATTTATAATTTAATATTTTATTAAATTTTTAAAGAAATTATACAAAACCATTTCTTGAATATTGTGGTTTTAATTAAATATTAGATAGTTATATTTTATATATTTCTAACTGTGTGATTTTACTAAATCAGTCAAAAATACCAAGAGTTTTTGGCTTTGGTACTTTGGTTTCGAACTAATACGATTCATGAATACTTTATTTTAAAAATCGATCATCTCATCCGAGCGGCAGTGCGATTAAACTGTAAAAACACGCAAATACTTTATCCGTATATACACAATTAAAAACACAATGACTTAGCGAATTATTATTATTTTGTGAAAAATCTTTCAAAATATAGCTGCATTCATTCATTTGAATTATATGAAAGAACAAAAGTTAATTCTATGATTTTGCTAGTGGTTTACATGCTTTATAAATTTGTTTTGTAAAACCAAATAGCAACTTTTAATGATTTTAGTAGAAAACTAAAGCGAAAACTATTATTTGAAATTCCCAAATATGTAAAAAATTCATTTAATTAATTGTATAACTTGATTAGTTAATAAAAATAAAATATTGAATGTAATCTATCATTTAATTTAAAAATTCTTATACTTTCTTTTTTTCTCTTTTAATTTATTCAGTCACCAATGTGAAAATGGATGAAACCTACAAAACGCCACCATCACCCCAGGAAATCATAGCTAACTACTATCGCACCCTTGATACGCCTGAATTACAACCGGAGCTTGTAAACTTCTTTCGTGATAACTCCATATTAAAGTTTAATGGGGTAGAGTTTCTAGGCACACAAAGTATTGTAGCCAGATTGGTTCCTGCTGATTTGCACGAAATTGTGCACTATTCAAATTCAGAAGATTATCAACCGTTATCACATGGAGAATATTTGGCTTCAGTTCTCGGTACTGTAGTCGTGGATGGAGGAGCACCAATAAAATTTTCAACAGTTTTTGTCTTGGATAATATTGGCACACACGGATACTATATCAAATACCAAATTGTTCGTTCGAACATTTTTAATACTCCTGCATAAAACGACCAGAAATTATTAAATTGTTAATGAAAATATGTTTTGTGCATTGGAATAATAATATTTAACCTAATTTTTGGTGAAAAAATTTTTTTTTATCATGTATTAAAGTTTATTGAGATTATTTTGTTTTTCATTAGTAATTAAACATATTTAATTGACAATTCTTTTTTAGTTTTGTAATCGCGAAAATAAATATATTTTTAATTAAATTTCATAAACCTCTAAACTAAATCTTTTATATATGTATAAAAATATTTGGTGAAAAAGATTTGGAAGATTCTTTCCTTGTTTGTTCTCCCCAATGGTTTAGGAAAAAAGAAAATTAAGGAAACTCTTAAAGAAAAATCTGAAAATTGAAAATAATCGAACCCAAAGGAATAACCAGAAAATCGAAAAAAATCAGAAAATCAGAATTTGCGTTTTATAATACACTTACGTAACACCACCAATGAGAATTTTATTTCGACATTTCGACAATGAGCATTCATTTATATCGCGCTAAAACATTCCAGTGAGAATTTTCGAGAGAAGGCGAGAAGGTAGAGGATTTTGAGAACAGATTTGGTTAAAGCGAATATAATTACATTTTGAGAATAATGATCATCTATTCAATTAAGGTAAATTAATTTGTCGACTTAATCTGAACAACAAATTCATTATAATATTTCTTTGCGAGACCCAAATAGTTTTGATACACGACAATTTCAATATTGTAAAGTTGTCAGTGAAGAATAACAAGGTAATTTCGACAGATGTGGTTCGTATACAAGTGATTGTAAAAACAGAGACTCGGGCAAATCAAAAAACGAGCGAACTACGCGCCCGAGTCACGCTCGGGCAAATCACTCAAGTGATTAAAATGAAAAATATTCATTTTCACGTATATTTTTTAATTGAAAGAACTTGAAGACTGACTACAGAAATGATCCTGTGAAGTATAGTCTTTTTTTTGTTACAATTTTACTGTCTTGAGGTTCGGACGTAAAATAAAACAAGCGAAAAGTGCAGTGTTAATGCTTTTTATTTTGTTATATCGATTTTTTCAATCGTGTGAATGGTTTTATAATTAAATACACACGGTGCAAAAAACTAATATAAAAGTGTAATTTGATAAGTGATTAAGTGATGATGTAAACATGATGGGGCTATTTTCCCCAAAAAAGACTTCTTCGAACATCGAACGCCGAACACAATCTACAACAAACTTGAACCAGTTGCATGTAGAAAATATTGCAAGTGCAAGTGTACATCATGTGGGCAAAGTTCAACACAGTCCAAAGAAATCACCTATGCCAATGATTAAAAGTGCTTCTTCGACAGAATTAATTATACCGCAGTTTAAAAGTAAAAATCAAAACCGCGAAGAAATTAATGTATCAGCAAATTTAACAATGCTAAATGAAAACAATAGCAATGAACTCAGTGCGACGAACTCTAGTGACCGTGGTCAGTGTGAAAATAATCTAGTGCAAACAGGATTGGATAGATATATCACTGTTCAATCTAAAAGAAAACGTAGCCCGAGATCTGCCCACTTTGCTGGCAGGAGCAAAGTGTCACGGTCTGAACAAGGTGGTAACCAAATACCTCTTAGCAACCGATTCTCTAGTTTAGAGGTCGTTGACCCCAACGCAGCGCCGACTTTGAAAAATGAGAAACCGCCCCCGATTTGTCTAAGGGAAGCATCTAACAATAATCTGGTTAATAACATAGCAACATTAACAGATTCAAAATTTTATATTGCCCCGCTCAAAAGAGGCAACATAAATGAAACAAAGATTCAAACACTCGAAATCGCTGGCTTCAGAGCCCTTGTTAAACATTTTGATGAAGTTGGTAAAAAATATTACACATAGCAGCTAAAAAGTCAAAAAGGGCTGACTGTTGTGCTAAGAGGAATTGAAAGCTACGTAGATGTTAGCGACATACAAGCTGCGCTTGCTGCGGAAGGTTTCCATGTCAAATCTATTGGTAATATAGTAAACCGTGAGAAGGTACCTCAACCAATGTTCCGTTTGGAACTAGAGCCAGAAGAAGAAAAGTCAAAAGGAGTTCACAAGATTTACAAATTAAAATATTTATTACATCGTAAAATAGTAATTGAAGAACCTAAGAAGAGGTCTGGACCAGTCCAATGCATAAAGTGCCAAGAATATGGACACACGAAAGCATACTGCACCTTAAATGAAGTTTGTGTTATTTGCGGTGAACTCCACGACTCCAAACAGTGTGACAAGTCTCGCAATGACCCATCTGTGTTACGTTGTAATAACTGCGGCGAAAATCATACTGCAAACTATAGGGGTTGCGCAGTGTATCTGGACTTAAAACGAAAAATAAACCCTAAAATGAGAGCTGAGCAACGAATGCTCAACATGCAATTTAATCAGAGGGCCGTGTTTCCAAAAAATACAATAGTCACCAAACCAACGAATGCAAACACACAAAATGATAACTTGGAGACGTTTGCCAGCAGTTTTGCACAGCCAGGTGTTTCTTACGCAAGTATTCTGAAAGGTAACAAACCGAAACCAAAAGTTCATGTTAATGAAGAGGAACTAAACATTCATACCATGGTAAATAAATTAACCGAGACCGTTCAAAGTTTCATGATGATGATGGAAAGACAAATGAGCATGATGATGCAAAATATGAATACGCTTATGCAAATTATAGTCAAAAATCAAAAATGACATTTCTAAAAATAGCTATTTGGAATGCCAACGGGCTCTCGCAACATAAAGCTGAGGGACAAGCCTTTCTTATCGAACAAAATATAGACATCATGTTAATATCTGAAACACACTTCACAAAACAAAATTTTTTTAATATTACCGGCTATTCCGTTTATGACACCAAACATCCGGATGGAAAAGCACACGGCGGCACTGCAGTCTTAATAAAAAGAAGATTAAAGCACTACGAGCTCCAAAAATATGCTAAAGATCACATTCAAGCACAACTATCAGTTTGGAAGAATGGTCTGGGAAATTTTTAATATCGGCTGTCTACTGCCCACCGAAACACGCAATTAAAAAACAACAATTTATCGATTACTTCAATCAGTTGGGAATCAAATTTCTAGCAGGGGGTGATTACAACGCTAAACATGTGCAATGGGGTTCGAGGTTGACGTCACCCAAGGGCAAGCAACCTTACGAAGCAATAAACGAGAAAAACTTAGATTATTTATCATCTGGACACCCCACATATTGGCCTACAGATAGAAAGAAAATTCCTGATTTAATAGATTTCTGTGTAATACGAGGAATAGCACGGAACAATGCTCAAGTCGTTGACTGTTATGATTTATCATCAGATCACTCACCAATAATAGTAACACTAAGTACCCAAGCATTAAAAACTGAACCACCCCAACGTTTAACAAACAAACTAACGAAATGGGTTCTCTATAGAAACATAGTAAATGTGAATTGTCATCTCAATGTTCCACTTCGCACACCAGAAAACATTGATGCCGTGATAGAAAACTTAAGTCAAATAATGGAAATGGCTGCAAAAAAAGCTACTCCGGTGAACAAAAATTCCGAAAATAATAAAAAGCTTTCAAGTAACATTCAAAAGTTATTGGCAGAGAAGCGGGCAATTCGGCGGCTGTGGCAGCTTCACCGATCTCCTTTGCATAAATGGAAATTAAATAGAGCTATTAAAGCTCTGAGAGAAGCAATTCGAGAAGAACAAAATTTAGGAATACAGAATTACCTAAGTGAGCTCGCAGCAACAGAAAAAACCGATTACTCACTGTGGAAGGCAGCAAGAAATTTAAAAAGGCCAGAGATATCGAACCCACCGATAAGGAAACCAGATGGTCACTGGGCCAGAAGTGACTTAGAAAAGGCCATCGCTTTCTCTAACCATCTACAAAAAGTGTTCACCCCAAACGAACAAAATAACGATTGTGTACTACCACAGTTTACGAGGGACGAGTCGAACCCAAACCCAGTAAAATTTAAATGGAAATGCGTCAAAACGGTTATCAAAAACAGTATAAATCCTAAGAAAGCGCCAGGTCATGATCTAATAACTGGAAAAATGATCAAAGAATTACCAGATAGATGCATAAAATATATAACATATATTTTTAACGCGATTATGAGGTGTGGATACTTTCCCCAAAAATGGAAAATATCTCAAATTATCATGATTCGTAAGCCAGGTAAAGACGAAACCCAAGTCTCGTCGTACAGGCCAATAAGTCTACTTCCAATAATTTCAAAGCTTTTTGAAAAGATGCTACTACAACAACTAATACCTATACTATCTGAAGGTCGCATTATACCAGATCACCAATTTGGATTTAGAGAGCAACACGGCACAATAGAACAGGTGCACAGAATTGTAAATACAATTAAATTTTCCTTAGAAGAAAAGAAATATTGCTCGGCAGTTTTCTTGGATATTGCGCAAGCTTTCGACAAAGTATGGCATGAAGGATTAAATTACAAAATTAAAACTCTTCTGCCTAGCCAATTTCATTCAATTCTTGAAAACTACTTAGCCCAAAGGATGTTCCAGGTGAAACAAAATACGGCCACTACTGATCTAGCCGAGATAAAGGCAGGAGTACCGCAAGGTAGTGTATTGGGACCTGTGCTATACTTGCTATTCACAGCTGACTTACCAATAACTGAAAAAATTGTCACTTCAACTTTTGCTGATGACACAGCTATATTATTTTCGCACAAAAATCCTCAAACAGCATCGAGAGAATTACAAGAACATCTACACAAATTAGAAGACTGGTTAAAAACTTGGCGGATAAGGACGAATGAATGTAAATCAACACATGTAACATTCACATTGAATAAACGTACATGTCCAGGAGTAAAATTAAATAATATCACAATTCCTCAACAAACAAACGTCAAATATCTCGGTCTTCATCTCGATAGAAGATTGACATGGAAAAAGCACATTGAAACAAAACGCAATCAATTAAAAATAAAATGTTCTAAAATGTACTGGATAATCGGTAGAAATTCGAAACTCTCTCTAGACTGCAAGGTTCTACTATACAAAGCGATCCCCATATGGACATATGGTATCCAACTATGGGGCTCAACTAGTGCATCAAATATAGATATTGTACAAAGAACGCAAGCAAAGATACTTCGTAGCATTACAAATGCCCCTTGGTATATTCGAAACAGTAACATCCATAGAGATTTAGGAATCAAAACTGTTAAAGAGACAATTAAATCATGCAGTCTAAAGTACCAACTGAAACTGGAATCACACCCTAACGAATTAGCTAGAGAACTACTAAGGCAACCGAAATACAGACGGCTGCGCAGGGCAGATCCTCTAGATTTAATTAACTGAGAAATATATAATCTAATAATTACGTGCATGATGAGCTAACACACTAAAATTAAGTAAATAATAATAATTTAATAATAATAATACATAATGATATTAAGTATTAACATAGGTTAAGGCTTAATTTAAAATAAAATATAGTTTTTAAGATTTTCACACTTCTTGTTAGTTTCGTATAAAGAAAGATTCAAGAATAAAGCCTTTGGCAATAGTTACAAAAAAAAAAAAAAAAAAAACGTATATTTTTATATCGTTTTATATTTGTTTGTTTTTTATTATCTTTGTGGTAGTGTGTAACAACACAAGAAGCAAAAAAAATTTTGTTGAAAATCTACACCAAATCCTTACCACAAATTTAGTTTGTAGGTAAAAGTACAAAACCCGAGGAAAAAACCTGATGCAAGAATACAAGCGTGGAAGGGGTCAAAAACATGGCCGATTGTGCCGACGCGGTGCTGCTATAAACCTGGAACGAGCGGCCAGATCAGTAACGATTATAGAAATGTCCATTGTTGAACGATTATAGAAATTCAGCAGCGAAACTCCTGGTGCCATATTCCTGAACACGATAACTCAGATTCGTACGATTCTTATTTAAAATTAATTAGGAATCTTCTACTTTCGTTTTCGCATCATATTCAGGAATAGGGCCCATGGATTGTGTTCCGTAGCTAAGAAAGTGAAATTGCCACAATTCAAGAAAACGCCGACTGGTGAGAACGCAAGAAGATTCAATTCACCGACAATCGACGAAGTGGCTGTTGGTATAATTGAAGTTTTTAAACAATATTTAAAATCTCTGATGGATTTCATCATGCACTAGGTGTATAGTCAAGTGCATTGTTGGATGTACTCCGTTGAATGCTGTATGATCGATGGCAAGCGATACCCGAGAGACCTTGACACCATCACAGGCAATGATGGATACCCATTGTATCGTAGATGCTAAGTTGCGGACAATGGACACGATCTACAGCTGTGAAGGTCAAAGGGATGTTGATTGTCAACCTCGATAGCATATAGTCCCCTTCGATTCTTGGTGGTGACAAAACGTTATGACTGGGTAATTTTAATGTGTTATGTGTTACATTGTGCATTGTATTATATATCTCAAGCCATAGTTGTCGGATTTTCTTCATAATTAAAGCTGTGCACAATTGTTGGATTGTGACATTTTCGCCTATATTGAGTAAGGTTTTTGAGGCTCACGTCAATGTGGAATACAGTACTCAGCCAAGTCGATCAAGTACATAGTACATACGCAAATATGTGAACAAAGGCAGCGGTATGGCTGTTTTCGGTGTGACAAATGCAAATGACGAAGTATCTCAGTATAAGATGGGTCGCTATGTGAGCAGCAACGATGGGTTCTGGCACATCTTTTACTTTTCGATCCCCAAGGACACACTACAGTTGTACATTTGGCAGTGCATCTAGAAGACGGGCAACAAGTGCATTTTAATCCAGAGAACGTAGCGGGACAGAGAGGCTTCGTCTCGGTTTCTCAAGAAAATGGTTTCGCTCCCACTTTGCTGGAAACAAGGAAAACGAGATGAAAGACTTCTAAATGTATTTGCTTCAAACGCTCTGGATCGTATCAACACGTGTGTCAACTTTTACAGCTGTTCGAGAACGATTCGCATTAGGACAATACACTCAAAGATTCCGTCATATCTTCATCACCGCATCAAATTCACACACTGTTTGCGATTATCATATCCACATTTCCCCTTCGAATCCGCACGATTTGTGGTTGAAATATAAGGACGGCATGTCTGGGATGTTTTGCTACGTTTCCACCACTAAACTTCAAATCCGACATTGCAAATGTCAGCAGAAATGCCCAATGAGGCATTGATTATGATAGAAGACATCTGTTTATTGATGGCGAATAAGGTGTTATTGTACTTGGACATGATATCACCTAATCGTTTAATACACGCATTAGCCGAAGCAATTCTTACAAATGTTCCGCAATTGAATCAACAACTAGAAACTGCTTACGACTCTCTGATAGAAGCTGTGAATAATGGAACTGGTGGAATTTACTTCCTGGATGCTGCCGGAGGGACTCGAATAGGATTCATCTGGCTTCATCTGGAATAGCAACGACTTTGTTAGAAGGTGGACGAACTGCACATTCTACACTGCAATTGCCACTGAACATGCAAATCAACGAGACGCGAATCACAGCGCAATGATAAAGATTTTAAGATGCAAATTGATCGTTTGGGACGAATGTACGATGGCCCACAAAAGGTCACAGGAGGGGCTGGACAGAACGTTGATAGATCAACGTGCCAATCAAAACTTTTTTGGTGGAACCATGATTTTGCTATCCGGTGATTTTCGTCAGACTCTTCCTGTTAATCCATGTTCAACTGTAGCTGACGAATTAAAGGCGTGCTTGAAATCAACAAATTTGTGGCGACATGTGAAGACCATTCAATTGACGATTAACATGCGAGTGTTTTTGCAACTGCAGATGTGTTTTCGAAGCATAATTGTTGGACATTGGTAATGGGAAAGTCGCAGTTGGCATCTCGATCGGATTCATCACATTCTGGCCAATGCTCTTTCTGCCAGTTGACCAAATCGAAGGCAGAGCGCAGACGTATTTTTCCGAACAATGTGACCATTAAAAATTTCATTCCGGGGCAGCTGTTTTCCTTCAAATCGGTTAACAGAGTTATCAATTAAGTTGAGGTAGTAAACTATGTTGAATTTATTTGATATATTGAATTCATTTTAATAGCGAACGAGTTTTATTTAATCACCATACCAAACTCAAACCTTACACAATGCGGCCAATATTTCCCATCCCAATGAGTTGGATTTGGAAAGTTGATTGGGATTTGTAATTGTTACAATCAAACCAATTTTAGGTGGTACGAAGTTCACCGGGTCATCTGGTATTATATAAAAAGTAAATATAATATAAAATAAAATAAATTGAATACATCTTATTTAAAGTGTGGTTCCCCATTATAAAAAAAAAAAAATGAAGAAGTACACATGCCAAAAAATTTCCTCTTATGCTTCGATTTAATTTTATTTAGTTAGTTTGTCCGAAATATTTCGAATTAATTGGGTTCGCCGTTTGGTTTTATTTGCGTAAATAAATGTTAGACATAAAATATTCCAATTATTTTTAGAATGCATTTTGCGGCCAGTTTATCGAAGAGTTTTGGAACATTAGTTAAATTTACAATTTCACAATTTAATCAATCGCTTGTGCGATCCTTAAGCTCAGTGACCTAAGGCTTAAACATGTCTAGTGTAGTTCTCTAATTATTCTACCTCAAATTCTATTTATAACAAACTGGGTGAACACCAATTTAGATCAGTGTTTTAAACTTGCACCGACCAACTTATCCGGTCTTAATGAAACCTATACCGTAATTTGTTACACATTTATTAAAATTTATTACAACAAATCACGATTTTATTACAGTTGCCGTTTTCGAGGTACGAGTGGTCGGTTTAGCTTGGTCTAATTAAACCTACACCGCCAAAATTGTAACTTTTGATGTAGCTGTGATATCGGGATAGCTCTTGGACCAGAATTAAATTGAATTTGTTAATTAACGACCACGCCTAAGTTGGCTAAGGGTAAGTTTCCCCTATTACATTATTTAGAATAAAAACATCAATTTAACCAACTTAAATAATAATTTATTACACAAGACTACCACCAGATTTTGGGCCAATTGTAGCACTAGAAGTCTTATCGAGGGAAGGTCAACCTTTTCAGATGTAATAAATTATTTTTGTGTTGTAGTACACTGTTATAGATTGGTTTTGCCACATTTAATATTTATTACACCAGACCACCTCCAGATATTGGGTCAAATGTTGCTTAATGAGCCTATTAAAGGGTAAACGCTCCTTATGAAGGAATTTACTTCAGAGTGTAAAGTCTCCAAATATGTAATTTAAAGATCGACTTTACCACCTCTAATATAGGGTTGCCCATCTAACGTATGCAATTTCAACTATAGGTTATCTCGAGTGTGACAACACTTACGTCATTCGTGTTATGACAGAAAATTAGTTTAATCTTTGACATGTACGAAATGAGTCGCTTTATGCTTGAGCAAAATTGGGAAATATTGAAAACTTAGTTTTAACGTGGTGAGACTTCTACCAAAACTGTAAAAAATTTACGTGGACAATTCAGTAGAAATCAAATGCCTACTGCTCAATTTGTGGATCAATTTGTAAAGCGAGTTCGTGAAACTGGATTATTAATGGATGAACGAACACGTGCACGTGCATTTACAGCGCGTACAAAAATTTAACATTTCAATTTTGTGATGAAAATTTTTCATAGAGACCCCGGCATAAATGAGTACAAAATTCCGTTAAAAGACCATTCGCACCGTTTTCGGTTCACTAGTTGAGCTGTGGAACGCTTGGAAAAAATGAGCATGTTTACCGAAAAATCATCTTTCCGACGAAGGTCCGATTCACCTCGGAGACTACTACCAGTAAAATTGTCGCACTTTGAGCGAAACTACGTAACCATGGAGAAGCCGAGGCATCCAAAACGAATGACTGTTTGGTGTAGCTATTAAACCGGCAGTATCATTAGTCCTTTTTTCTCGAAAATGAGCAAGTTGCCGTCCTTACAGTCAATGGGGAGCGTTACCGAGCCATGATAAAGTAGTTTTTGTTCCACAGGATTCAATAGGAGGACACACACGGCATTTGATTTCAACAGGACTGAGCAACTTGCCACACAGCAAATACAACAATCGGCCTTTTACACACTGTCTTCAGGAATCGAATAATCAGCCGTAACGGAGATGTCAATTGGCCACCACGCACCTGCGATTTGACTCCGTTGGACTTTTTTGTTGAAGAGACCCGTTACGGATAAGTGTTACGTAAACCATCCAGAGACTATCTAAAACTTGAAAGATCAAATCGAAGTTGCCATTGATGAGATAGGAGTCCATACAATTAAAAAGGTTCTATCGTGTCACCTCGCCCCTTTTGTGTCACCTTGCCCATTCTTTAAACAGTGGAAATAATAAGCGTTTTGTAAAAAAGAGTATTCCATTATCAGTAAGATTTCTGGGTTCACAGAAAATGTGTTTAATTTTTCTTTATATTAGCTGGGCTATCGAAGAAATCGATTTTGAGATCTCCTTCAGACGAAGACATATTTGGTAGCATGCGATCTATGAAAAGAATCATTTCCTCATATCAAAATATTGGCAATATTCGGCAGACTACGTAAATATCAGTTAAGTTTATACAATGGCACACCAAACGTTTCTAATATTGCTTTGATCACAGGATGTGCAGGTGAAGATGTTGCTCAGGTTGAGCATAATTTCACATAATGACACGTTTAACGACGATTATTGTAGAATCGCGTTATTTTACTCTGTACTTTTGTTTTCTACCAGCTGCTTTAGTTGAAATCGATTATTTATGCTCTTTTGTGCAAATGGATATGTGTAAGCCTGGCAAATTTGATTGGCCGCTCGCTAATAGCAATGAGGAAGATCAAATTACGTGCCTCAAAAACATGACCAGTTTTAGCTGCTATAGGCTCGCTTCTTGAAAATCAAATCTGATAGTTATTATGCACATCTGATGGTTATTTATGCAGAATTAATGGTCAATCGATATGCCGATAATATTTTCTCCGTGTACAAATGAGTACCAAACGAAATTCTGAAGTCGTTGCCACCCACTTAGACAAATAGGAATCTCAGATAATGAATGAATGACAAAATAAATATTTTAGGAATATATTTCAAAACATTTCAGTTCGATTCTAGTTAAAAATTTAACTAGCCTGTACTCATGACACTACTGATCAACAGATTTCTTCAAAATATCTGGGCAAATCGTTTGAGATGTGAGGTCCAAATATTGTCCCGTTTAATAGGTGTTCGATAAATACAGCACAATATAACAAATATGTCCGAAACCATTCGGGCGGTCGAAAGCGTTCGACTAGCAACGTTTCAAAATATTTCAAAAACCCTATTCGATATTAATTTTTTATCTTATGAGCAAAATAAGTTTGAAATATGATTTCCTAGGTTGTCGACGTTGTGTGCATTGTCGATGCCAGGAACGTAAAAAAATCTCTATGTAGTCTACGTAATATGTTATACGTAATATGTGTCTAAGTAATAAGTGTCGAAAACCGCGTAGATTACATTGAGTAATGCCCATCTCTGGAGATAAGCAAATTGTTCATGGTTCAATGCAGCAGTTTCATCTGAACTTGATTTTAATCGGACGAAAATTGGCATTCTAACTGGTTGCAAATGTTTCGTTTCATCCAAAATCACTCTGCTGTATGGTCTATTAATCAATCGAAAAATAAATTCGCGCCCCCCCCCAAAATTAAAACAATTACTTTAAATTATTTATTTTTTTTAACAAAATCGTTTTAATATTTTTATTAAAATTAAAAATTGGTTTCTCATGAAATTGCATATCAGTCACACTCAGTCATCATATCCGGTATTTGTATAATTTCAAATTTATTATTATTTAAGAAAATTAAAAATAACAAATAAATTTATTATACAACTAAATTTAACAATTTATGAAATAAAGAGCGCCAATGTCTGCCACATAATTAAGAAATATTTTGTTTGTTGTTAAAACAATGTAGGAAGTGGAAAATTACAAAGATCAAATCAAGCATTGATTATCCGTTTAGGTTTCACGAACTTGTAATAATTTCAGCATCTAAAACAAATATTAACGCGTATGTTTAGTAGTGAGACGCGAAGCAGTGACCTTCATTATATACACTGTAGCAAATTATATAATTGTAGGTTTTACTAAGATACATTTTGATTGATTTTCGGATCGGAAATTATGCACTCAAGAGGTTCTTGGGAAATATTCTCTCATGTATGTAAATATGTGATATGATATATGTATTCCACGTCCTTGTGTTAAGTGGATTTAATGATAAATCTTAGAATGTTAGTATTTTTATTATTGTTGTTGTTATTTATACGATTTGATTGAGATAAAAATCTTGAGAATGAGATATATATTATTACCACATACCTTAATATTTTATTTTTGTTACGAAGAATATTGAATGAAATATATTCGTAAACTACGAGGTATAATGAAAAGAATATCGTGTATAAGAATTAGATTTGTAAGGACCTTGAACTGAAGTGAATATCTGGGGTAATTGATCGAAACAAATTGAATGTGATTTGTGCGCCGACATTAGTATTCGTATGTAGAGAAATGAATGGAGTGCTAATGGAATTTTGACGATTTTATTATTTCCTGTAGGTAGATGAACGTGTCGGAACAACTGGATAAATATAGTAGAAATCGAAATTTGGACTTGGTCTTAGAATAACGATTTCGTGTTTATTCTTTACGGTAGTTTACAACTGGCAATTGTGTGAACTTTGACAAGTGATAGTTTCATGAAATCTTTAAATGACATCGTACCTTATTACGTATTTTACAGGCTTATTAAAATGGGTTAAACATTAAAACGATGCCCTGATTGGTTACCGTTCCCATCCCTGTTTATTTTAAAATATTTCGTGTTTTTGTATGAAATTTTTAATGTATACCGATAATGAACTATAAATACAAGTCTCCTACCTCAGGGTGGGGACAATTCAGAATATAATTTTTCGAGTCGTGACACATGACAAGTAATATAGTGGTGGAAAATTTATTTTTATTTCTTTGAGTTTTGTGTGAAATTAAAATTCAAAGTTCTTGTGTAATAAATTAAAATTTGTGATGTAAATAAACATATCAAGCTTTTTGTTTACGTCCAAATAAAATATATAGAATTCGAAACCATTAAATTTTCACTAATAAATGATAAGAACTTTGAAAACCAAAATAACATTTATGTGACGTTCGGATTGTACGTTTTATTCTATTTTCCGTTTGGATATATGAGTGATGGCGGATAGATTTTATTGCTGGGAGTTAGAATTTTGAATACGGTTTTTGAAAACTCAGCGCCGATCTCGGTGCCAATTAACAGATGGATACCGTTGATATGCCAAAACGGATTGGATACTTCTGGATACTGGTGATTGTTGGAGAAACACCAGCACCATTATCCAGTATCAACAATACAGTCAACGCTGGTGAACTGTATTTTACATTTTTGCGGGACTCGTCTGCGATCGTCGACCTATAATCGTTGGAAGCCGAAGGTCATTACCACATCCCACATGGTGATACTGGATTACCATCATCTACCAACCGTTCAAAATTGTCCGTAGCTTGGCTGGTCACACATTGATAACGATTTCGTTTTGCCGCTTCTACATTTGTGTTGTTATACCTTGTTACGACTGTTTTTTTGTCATTACAAGCAATTCCCTACATACGATCACTCTTAGTATTTTACTTCTATGGCGGATCTTACGTTGTGATTGATAGCAATGCCACCTGGGTACGAACACGTGGCAATTTTTCTGTACTAAAATATTTTCTACCAGTGGACATATTTTTTTTTAATTCTCGTATTTGTCCCTACGATGAGGCCGCGCGATCTTCGGTTAAAAGAGAAAGCGAGGCCAATGTGCATCGGGTGTGTGCGAAGCAATGCGCTCTAGAGGAATATTTTTCCTTATATCCCTTTTGCTGCCCGGTAACACAATTGTGTGGGTACTGCAAAACTTCCATGTCGAAAATTTATTTTTGTATGTTTTTTTAACCAACTTGCACATTTGTGCATCCCTTTCAAAACACTATAACTATGCACACAATTACATACTATGGTTTTTACTCAAACATTTGTGTGGTTTGGACTTAAATTGAGCCAATATTTTTTTTTTTTTTTGGTTGAAATTGGGATATGATTCTCGTTTGTATCAATGCGAATTGATGCAAACGAAAAACAGAGAAGGAAGAAGATTTTGCTAGAGCGTCTTGGCATTCGTTGTGTGGTGCGCGAATTTTTTTTGTTGGTCAGTCTCGTTTTGGATGTATGAAATTAGAGTCAGTTTTTTGAAGTTTGGTATAGCACAGTGGTGTAATAGTTCTGTACCTTTTATGAATTAGAGTTTGTATTGTTAAATTTATTTTTGGAAAAATAAAAAGTGTAAAACATTATTTTTTTTGTGGTTTTTTGACAAGTGTGGTGTGACATTCATCGCATTCGATTCCCCAAATTTGTAACTGTAATAATTCAGACATATCAAATTATTCATAAGCGAATTGATTTCCTTGGAATGCTGGTTGTTTCGGTAAAAGTGGTTGTGTACCGCGTGAAATTGTGCGGTGGACGAATTTTGGTCGAATCATATTGATGACCGTGTGTTATTTTAATAAATCAGTGTCCAATTATTTTGTCTTACGGTACAAAATGATTGTTTTCCAGTGTACGATTAATGATCACGTATTAAATTTCCTGTGTGGGGTTTGCTAGTACCCCCATCAGGCGCCTCCCCGGGTGGCGGATAGGGGAACGCTTGCCAGATATGGTAGGTACCGGGGAAATTAAATACTCGGGGCGGACCAAAAACTAGCACACCAAAGCTAAGGTGGTACTACATACGCCGATGGCTGCGTGGCTAAGAGGGTGCTTAGTCGTTAGTATGTGAACTCCGAATTTGGCGTCATTCGGTTTAAACCCATAGCCTTCCTATGATAACGCAGAGCTCTGTCATAGGCGACTGTTAATTTCTCGTGCTACTCGTGGGAATAAAATAAAAATTTAAGATGAAAAATAATGATGAAAATAATAGCCTAATAATATTAGGAAACGAGACGGATGCGTCTATAGAAGCATCAAATCAACCGGACCGCTCCATACCTTCTTCGGATGTTAGTACCATAGATTCTGGGGGGAACCAACCCTTGGCAAATAAAGGGAACAACTTTCCTAAGAGCATGAAAATGTTGAGATCACCACCTCCACATGTAACTAGACGTACACTACAATTAGAGACAATTGTGCCAACAGCGACTGCCTCCACAGTAACTGCAAAAGACGCAGTCTACATTGAAAAAGGAACTTTATTACAAATGCCGAGTGCATCAACAAACATTATAAACAGCGAGGATCTGTTAACCAAGTTTCAGAAAATGGAGAAACTAATCGCGCAGCTGAGTAATGAAGTTGCTGAACTGAAGAGAGAAAACTCTACACTAAAAAATAAAAACAAGGTTAAAAATAGTAAAGCTGAGGTTTCAGCACGAGCTAACAACCTGCCTGTCAACCATATTCAGCCATCAACCAGTCAACATCATTCAAATAACTCCAACTGGCTGCTGCAGCAATTTCCAGTCTCTCAACAAAATAGATTTAATGCTCTGAGTGTAGAGGATTATTTCACAGATGAGGACGAACTGGAAGCAGAAGTTTCCAGAGCTAATAACAGAAACCCTAAGAAACGTAGGCGTACAAAAACGAAAACTCCCCCAAAAAATAATACACAAAGTGTGAACAGTAACACTGAACAGAAAAACCCAAAAATACCATTGCCTCCACCCATTAATGTGAGCAATATCAATAATTTCGAACTTTTTCGACAAAATATAATAAAAAACACTAGTGAATCAACTAATTTTAAGGCGCTCTCAAATAGTGACATTAGAATTACCTTTGAAAATGAAAATGATTACAGAAATGTCAAAAAATTACTGGAAGAATTAAAAAATGAATCTAGCAACCAACTAGAAAATATTCAATATCACACCTACCAGCTGAAGAGTGAAAAGGCCTATAGAGTGGTTATCAGAGGCTTACCTTCTTCTATTAGTCACGATGAAATTAAAGCAGACTTAGAAAAAATGGGACATGAAGTCGCAGGTATTACCAACATATACAAAATGGTCACAATTGATGGTGTAAAAGTCAGGAAACACTTTCCATTGTTTTACATCGACTTAAAACAAAAAGGCAACAATAAAGAAGTATACAATATCAAGAAACTTGCGTACTGTATAATTAAAATTGAGCCACCTAACAAGACAACGGGAGTTCCACAATTTACGAATTGTCAACAACTTGGACATACCAAGAAATTTTGCTATCGTCAAACCAAATGCGTTAAATGCGCGGAAAATCACCACACGACAAAATGCAAGAAAACACCAGATATCGCGCCTTCTTGTGCTCTTTGTCAACAACAAGGGCATACTGGAAATTATAAAGGATGCAGAGTATATCAGAACAAAATTAAAAGTCAACAGAATAATAGAACAAGCGCAGTGCAGCGATTACAAACCAAAGTTGCTAAACCACAAACAGCAATCACACCATCCACAGTTGGATTATCCTATGCGCAAATCACCAAAGAGTCTAATAACATTGAAATTATTAAAATGCTTAGCCAAATTCAACAGTCACTTGGTCATTTAGCAGAGAAGGTGGCAAAACTGGAAATCTGTATCTATCCACCAAGCGAAAAAGTCAACATACTCACAAATGATTAACTCGTTCCTGCGCATTGTAGCTTGGAACGCTAATGGGCTCAACCAACGAGCCCAAGAACTGGAAATATTTCTCCATACAAACAACATTGATATTGCGCTGATTTCAGAGACGCACTTCTCCAACAAAAGCTTTATCAGAATAAGGGGTTTTAATTCCTACTGGACAACCCATCCTAGTGAAAGAGCCAGAGGTGGTTCAGCTGTACTAATTAAAAATAATATCAAACATAATCAACAAGAGGATATTCATGAAAACTATTTGCAAGCAACTGTTATCTCAATCCAATATAATGGCGCAGATCTGAATATTGCAGCAGCGTACTGTCCTCCACGGCATACACCAACGAAGTTACAATTTAATAACGTCTTCAATAAGCTCGGTCCAAGATTTATTATTGGTGGGGAATACAATATAAAACATACAGCTTGGGGTTCCAGGCTTATTTCTCCTGGGAAAGGAAACACCTTGTTCAATGCCATTCATGAAAACAAATGCGAATATCTGTCCCCAGGGGGGCCAACGTATTGGCCAACGGATACAGGAAAAATACCAGATCTACTGGATTTCTTCATCATAAAAGGTATTCCTCTAAGTTACACTAGAGTCGAAGGAATTAACGACCTAACATCTGACCACATTCCTGTACTGTTGTCAGTAAGCGCTATAGTAATAAAGAAACAGAAAAAGCAAAACCTTACTAATAGATTCACGGATTGGGACATCTTCAGAGAAAAATTGGAAGAGCTAGTTGAATTAAAAGTTAGCATTAAAAGCAACGAAGAATTGGAACAACAAACAAACAATTTCATTGAATACACTCGAATGGCTGCCAGATTAGCTACTCCTGAATTAAAGAACAAAGCGGAGATTGAAGTCAAATACCTGGCTGAAATCAGGGAACAAATCAAGGCAAGAAGAAGGGCGAGGAGAATATGGCATCTCACCAGAAATCCCGCTGATAAGACAACTTTTAATCGAATAAGTAACAAAGTCAATAGGCTAATCAAAAATTTCAAACAGAATTGCCTCGATAACTACTTAAGCGGGCTAGGTCCAGAAATGGATAAGGACTACTCGTTATGGAAAGCAACCAGAAGATTTAAACGACCTGTAGTTCGAGTACCACCTTTAAGGAATGCTCAAGGCAGTTGGGTTCGACAAGACAAAGAAAAAGCGGAACTCTTTGCTCAACACCTAGCAGCAGTATTCCAACCCCATGACATTCAATGCAACATTGATGTAACACCTGTTTATCAACCAAATCAGGACATTAAAAGGGTTACGCCAATGGAAATTGCTGAAGAAATCGACAAAAATCTTAATCATAAAAAAGCACCAGGAATTGATGAAATATCACCGGGTCTATTCAAGGAACTTCCACGTAAAGCAATCATCTTGATCACATACTTATTTAATGCCTGTATGAGATTGAAGTATGTACCCAAATGCTTCAAAATGGCCCAAATAATTATGCTAAAGAAACCAGGTAAACCAGATGAAGAAGTATCATCATACAGACCAATCTCACTGCTTCCGGCCTTATCAAAGCTGTTCGAGAAACTGCTACTAAAACGTCTAAAGCCAATGGTAAACGTTCCTGATTTTCAATTTGGATTCAGGAATAACCACTCCACAATAGATCAAGTCCATCGAATAACTGCGGTAATAGAGCAAGCGTTGGAAGAAAAGAAATATTGCCCCGCCGTATTTCTGGATGTATCCCAGGCCTTTGATAGGGTTTGGCATGAGGGATTGACATTCAAGATGAGCAAAATGCTACCATAAAACTATTGCAAGCTGCTTGAATCATACCTCTCTGATCGCCAATTCAGAGTCATTCATGAAGAAACAAGTTCGGACTTTTATCCAGCGATTGCGGGAGTTCCGCAGGGAAGCGTATTGGGTCCCTTCCTCTACCTTTTTTATACTGCGGACATACCTACGACGAATAAAACATTCATCGGCACGTTCGCTGACGACACTGTAATTATGTCAGTAGACGAATCTCAACCAAGAGCAGTGGAAAATCTTCAACGAGCAATGGACAACGTTACTAAATGGACAATTGACTGGAAAATCGCACTGAATGAGCTCAAATCAACCTATGTGACATTTACGCTTCGACATAAAAATAACACTCTTCATATATACCTCAATGGGGTGCAAGTGCCGCAGGCTGAATCGGCAAAACACCTTGGTCTGCATTTAGATTGAAGGCTCAACTGGAAACATCACGTGAGACAAAAAGCTGAACAGATACGATTGAAACAACGTCAAATGTACTGGTTAATTGGACATCATTCCAAAATGAACCTGTATTGCAAAAGACTGGTATACCAGACTATCTTCAAACCAATATGGATGTATGGTGCGCAGCTATGGGGTTGTACACATAAATCCAATAGAGACATTATACAACGAAGCCAAAATAAATTTCTTCGAATGGTCACCAACGCCTACCGATTTGTGACTAACAAGGAAATCCACAATGATTTAGAAATACAATTGATAGACGACGTTATCCGGGAATGTGCCATAAAACATGAAAAGAGACTTCTTACCCACACCAATCTTGAGGCCGTACAACTACTGGACAGTACAGACGAAGTAAGGCGGCTCAAACGAATCAAACCACATGAGCTAATCGTATGAAAATTATAAACCAAGGGAACTGGACACTGGTCCAGCAGACCCACACAAGTTTATGCTTATCTCATAAGTACTAATGTCAACCTTACTAATGAATTAATAATGTTTAAGATTGTAGTAGCCATATCAATAAAGTTGTTATAAAAAAAAAAAAAAAAAAAAATCCTATTAAATTTAAATTAAATATTCCTCAAATTATTAATTGCATCTATCTCGGGAGTCTCATCGGAATTTCATCAAAGACGTCCAAAGTTTTCGACATAGTTTACCAATTTTCCAGATCAAGTGACATAACAACAAGGAATTGTAATTGTAGTTGTGCTGGTGGTGATATTAAGTAAATTACACTGGTCTTAGAAAGCGAGGGGATACAATAAAAGTAAATATCCGATTAGCGGCGTGTAGGCCGCAATATTTACGGTTGGCGAGGCAACACCTAACTTTGGTTTGGCGGCTGATCAAGGCCATATCAACAAATTTTGGTGAGCCAACATCCAACGAAGGCATAGAAAAGCCCAACAAAGGCATATCAAAGCCCATCCACGGCATAGCAAAGCCCAACAAAGGCATACCAAAACCCAACGAATGCGAGAAGACGTTCAACGGTCCGGGCGGGGCCTGTGGCAGGACGGCTATCAGGCCGCAACCGATTCGGCCGAAAGAACGCTGCCGCAACCACTTTATAGGGTGACCTTGGTGAAGGTCAGGTACGATTGTTTTTATTATTTTTTTTTTATTAATTTTAAATATTTTAAATTTTTTTATTCAATATATTTGTAATCGCGCACCAACAATTCGGTGTTCATACGCGCGACCTTGGTGCGCATTGGTCTCGCCCCAAGAATTTTTTCTCTTTGCGGTTGTTTTATTTATTTCTCTTGGGGTTATATTTCTTGCGGGTTTTGGTTTCCGTTTCCTCGGTGATGAATAAACATAAAATGAATTGGTAAATATTTTCCGGTATGATATGATGGAAGCGGGGATTCCATTCCGTGTCGGTGTAGCGTTTGCGGTCCCTTAGTACCCGCATCCGATTTCAAAACCAGGGCTTAGCCATGTTTGAATTCGAATGGATGTGTTGGTATTGTTGGTATTGTGTTGTTCGTTCCTCAAGTTCCGGCCGACGAATTTCGGCAGAACATTCGGTTTATTATTATTTATTATTTGCGTTTTTTTTTTTAATTTCTGTAATTAATATCTATAATCATGGTGTAGGCCAGGAGCCACGCAAGCTTCAAACCCCACGACCTGTAGCACTTCTCCCTTAGTTGTAGTCGGCAAAACATCACGGTGTGAGGCCTTTGCGTTTGTTTAGATAAAAATCTGCGGGATGGCAGATGCCATCCTGTAACAACCTACTGCCATATCCAATACTTCCAGTTTTATGTTAACCCGTCCTGAGGCAAACGACAGAACCGCATCTGCGGCGGAACCACTAGCACGAAAAACCTTATGTTTTCTTCGATCTTTTTGAAGACATTCCTCTTTCCAGGACCTTACTCTGCGCGGAAGTACCAAGACTATAAAAGTGTTCAAGAGCGTAATAATAAGATGAGTTTACATAGTGCATCCAAGTAATATTTAAAATGAATCTATTTGCATTTTCCGTTTAACAAGATACGCTCTTTAATCCGATCTTTCAAACAACTACTGTCAAATTCTAAAGTACCAAATCCGAGTTCAGAGTAGTTCCAAGTACATTTGTTTTTACGTCAACACTCCGTGGGCATAAATTGTATCTTTGTGTTTTGCGGCTTTTGGTTGGTTGGTTCCGAGCGATTGGTGTTAACCTCAATTCTACCACATTGTATCCTATTTGACTCATTGCGATTTTTACGCGTTCTTTACAAGGCACTCGAAATGGCAAGCTGCTTCTTGATTTTATTCTCTACCAGCCACAATGTCAATTTCTATTCTGCATCTAGCATGTTGAAGAAGAGTACCATTTGCAGTATCTTCTAATTCGATAGACGGCGAACGGTATCAGTATAATTTTAGTTTACATAAAAATATCTGTTTGTTCATGCTACCTATTCCGTGTGATAAAATGTATACGAAAGAAAATCGTAGATAAGTGACGATGATCTCATTCTTTGGCTATTTCTTACGCGATATTAAGAATGGTGCGGTAAATCCCACCGAGCGTTTCATTACATTCACGTGTTTGTTAAATTAAATCATTAAGTTTACATTTTACTCTTTTATATTATGCATTCTCTCGGATAACCATCCTCTCTGTGGATAAATTTTAGTAATATTTCAAAAATTTGATTCGAGTATTTTATTCTCGAATAATCCTGCTATCACATGTAATCAAAACAAGCAATTCTAAGCGGTTAGAAACGCCAGGCATTAACCACGTTGGGTTCCAAGTCATCCAACATGCATATCAAAAGGGTAAATTTGTTGAAAAAGTGGTCCAAGAAGCCGCTTTTCTGGATATTGAGGGAGATTTAACATGCATTCTTCACTGCTATAATCTCAGGCGCTTTAGAGACAACATGAAACTCCCTATTGAAATGTGTTATTGTTCTGGCAAGGATATGTCGATGACATCGTCATAATGCTTGTTGGTAAATTTATCATAATCTGGAAAATGATTTATCGGCGAATCCTAAGAACTAAGATGCTCCTTTTTCTGAGACGATTGAAAATTTTTTAAAAGGAGACTATTAAACTCCATTCAAGTAAGAAAGCAAGCAATATTACTTGAAATATACAAATACATTTGATATATCATGGGCTTAAAACAAAAATATAGTCTGCGCGTCGCGGTACCAATTGTCTTCTTTATTGCTCTGGTATGGTGTGCAACATTTAGAAATACTCATATGATCATTTGCTGTCATCTCACTTGGTGGTCTTACTGAATACTGGTGGGAACATGATGTCTCACGTTTTCGAAGGGATTTCATCATTATCACTGAAGGATCAGTTAGTAGTGGTTTAGCTAGTGTCAAACTGCCTGTATCTGATCCTGAGGGGAAATTGTCATTTTTCTTTGGACGCTTTTTCAGCCAGAAGTAGTGGCCTATGGGATTGAAATCGAATTTAGAAAGGGCTAAGTTGCTTTTAAACAATGATAAGGGCCCCTTTGAGAACGTTGCTGGGTATTTCCACCGGTCACTGTATTTTAAATAGGTACTGGTTCAGAATAGAGGAATCTGATTGCTCACCTTCAAAAAGACCGTACTTTGGGTGAATTTGAATTGCTATCCTTAATGCTCATAATTAGCAATGTGCTAGTTGTGCTAGTCAATAGTTGTGCTAGTTTAAGGTTATGCTAATCGATCTGTGGAGTGTCTTTAAAACTTTGTAATTTTATACATAAGATACAAGATACGAGTGTCTACAAGAACTAGTTCGCGTTCTAGTCCGCGCTCCTTATACCGAAGAATCGGATATTGTCGGATAACCAAAATGATAACAGAGAGTGTCAGATAGGATTGTAATTGCAGAAATACAAGCCTACTTCTGTCACGATTACGTAAATTTATTAAAATTATTGAGCGTTTACAAGGACGATTTTATTGATTTTAGAGGGCTCAAGTCACAGAATTAGTGCAAAATAAAAAATGTCACCTATTTCTGTACTAGTTCAAGAATAAAGATCTTATAGTTGAAACAACTTAGTAATTTTCTTAATTTTGTTTTATGAGTGTGTCGAACTAATTATAGAGCGTTTTGGTAACATAGGATTTCAAAATTCTTTGGTCATGCGGAAAAACCGAAAGAATTTGCTCTGCTTATTACGTTTTCATAATGTTGTCTGAAATGTAATCTATCGCAAACTATACCGATTTCAATTTAGGAAATAATCTCTCGGTGGTAGTATGACCGTTTTCGGGAATACGTTATCGAGTGGCATTTCCTACGTTCAATTCAAGCAAACTATTCTTAAACTAATATCAAAAATGTTCAAATCGCTCTGAAGAAGGTGGTCAGAAGAACATAATGCGAATTACGAAATGTGCGCCGCTCTCTGTTATCCAAGGTGGCGCTGACGAATAATAATTTCAGAATAAAAATTCGAGAATTGACTTTCAATATCATTATTGCTTGGTGTATTGGTCGTATTTAATTGGATTTATTCCTTTAATTCGTGTGTTGCTAAATACAAAACAATTGCAGTCCATTATACAGACTTTATAATTATCATCGCCTAGGTCGAAGTGAATTTAACGTCACAAACGTTAAGTTGCCACGCTGCATTCAACACAACAAACACTAATGCAGAATTTTAGGTCTACGATTTAATATTGAACTACCTCCAAACACATTTCAACTTAATCCTGACCGAAAATCGCACAAACAAGGAAAAGGTCTAGGCATCAGGGAATCGACCATCTGGTAACACATGAAAAAAATTAAATTAATAACAAATATGGGAGTGCAAATTTCGTGAGGCGAGAGTGCAAATATATTTGCCTTATAACTCGTTTAAATATGAGAAGGGTTCCGGTCAAAGCTTGTTGACGAATGAGTCAAGTTATTTGCAAAATATACACGAACATTGTCGAAATTTACACTGACTCGGACTGGCTATGCAAACGAGTCATTCTAGCGACGAAAAACGACATTAACAAAATTGTAAAAAAAATACTTGATCCCCAACGAAGAGAAAATTTACATTTAGATCGACCCCATGACCGATGACAATGAAAGTGACTATTAGTTAGTAATTTTTTCGCGAAATTTAAACTGACCGAAATTGTACAATGGCAGAAGACCGCGTCAAATACCTGTAACTCCTAGTGAATTTGGCTTACAGATCGACTATCAACAAACCGTAGTCAAACATTCCGATATTGTGGCGCCACCTCTGACAATTCGTGTTTTTCAAACGCCACTTATTTGTGTCCTGATCAAAATTTATTCACTTACACCTGAAATAACGAAACTTCGAATGTGGTATTACTCCACAAACGAAACCAATCTAATAAGCATGAACCATAAATGAATATAATAAAGAAGCGTTCTAATTTTTTTTGCAATTATCGATCACTGAGATACGCCCCGGTGGCAAAGTGGTCAGCATGCTTGCTCCAGCGACCGGAGATCCCGAGTTCGATTCCCGGTGGTGACAAAGAAAAGATTTTACGGCTGGTTTGACCGGAATGAGAGAGAAAGAGAGAGTAGAGAGAGGTGAGAGAGGTGAGAGAGGAGAGAGAGAGGAGAGAGAGTGAGAGAGAGAGTGAGAGAGTGAGGAGAGAGTGAGAGAGAGAAAGGGAGACGTAGAGTCTCGATTAATTAATATTAAAAGAAATATTAAGCGATACGTTTAATCGTTAATTAAACTTAATAAGTCAAAACTTTATGCAATAAAAATTTAACTTCTTAATTAATAATCTTTTACCTAAAAAAATTAAATACTTCCATCTACCAATTCAGTACTTGCCCTAAATAAACCAAGTTCAATTTCGCTGAGAAAGTCACCGGACAAGTGGGACCGACTTCCAGTACCTCCGGATTTTAATCCCACCAGAGGCAGGATCCCGCGATTATTACAAAATTATACATGGTCTTTCGAGCCGGATACTGACGAACATTTTGTTAAAATTTTTGGCGACTAATTAGCAAAATTCTCCAGATCCAAATTTAAATAAATTAAGCGTCAATCTGAATTAGACATCTTTTAAGCCTGTGTATAAAGTATAAAGTGATATACCAAATTAAGTGATAATTTCATTAAATACACTTGAAATTAATTTCAAAGTAAACTAAAGAGTGCGATATAACAAGCTTAGTGTTTTTCTTTCGTTTTGAGTGGTAATTCGTGAAATTTTGATAAGTTTTGTGAAATGGCAGACGGTCGATGTCCCAATCATATCGTGCGGCGTCTCGAAAAAATAGCGAGCGCAATCAGAAAAATTCTCGATGAAGGATCTGTCGAAAAAATTTGATGACGATGTGACCAAGACTATGAACGAATTAAAAGAAAATTATTTCTCTTTAAGGGCGAAATTGCTGAAACTGGAGCGCAAAATGAAGGAACCAAACAACGACTGCACTATGCAAGACTACTCACTAACCAAAGGTCAGTTTTAGAAGAAGTAATGCATAATAAACGAGGCGACGAAATTCGACCACCACGAATAAATAAACAGAATTTCCGTCATTTAGAGATTTATTTCAAGCTTCAGTCGGAAGAAAAACTAATATAAGTGGGCGAATTACGAAGAAGCTTGGTGCATAATTAAGGAGCGGTTTGATAATAAACGATATGTCGTTGCCAATTTATTGAAAACATTCACGGAACACATAGATATAGTACAACCTCCGGCTAAGGCATTACATCACATGTGTGATGTGATGGAGGAAGTTTTGAGAAGACTTAAAGCTGTTGGACCGCAATCTGAAAACCGGGATCCGTGGTTAATTTCAATATTGTTGAATAAATTAGATGCAGCATCTAAGCAAGCTTGGGCGCTAGACATATGCGAAGAGGATTTTTTAATACTTGAGCAGTTTAAAAAGTTCCTCAAAAAACGTGGTACTGCATTAGGCGATTGAGAGACTAAGCGGTCAAGTCATACTGGTAAACCCGAAACTGGAAGAGTTAGAACCGCAATGCATGTTGCTCCAAATAAGAATCCAATATGTCCAAAATGTGATTCTGAACCTAATTTATATATGTGTGACAAGTTTTTAGAATTAGATATATCGAGCACCAGAGGTTTCGCTGAAACGCAAAGGTTTTGCTTTAATTGTTCACGATCTAACCGCTAGATCCCGTTTCTGATGTATTAAATGTAAGTCAAAGCAACACACCGTACTGCATCAAAATATAATGCAAACAGAAACTGAAAAGACGTCTAATTCAAAGGATGAGGAATCTCAAAATTACCAAACGAATATTTGCAATGAACAACAATTAAGGCATCACTTCCAACGATCATTGTCAAAATTCGAGACAATTCCGGAAAATTCCAAAATTGCAGACTTTTATTTGATTCTAGCGCACAAGCATCTTTCATTTCAAAAAATTGTATCCAGCGACTAAAACTTCTTATAGGCAAAATACAAATTTTTCAATCAAAGGCTTAACTTCTGAGTTGTGATAGACGTACTGATCACGTTATTACATCGACGATCGCAGATCCCGATTATCACAAACCTAGTCATATCGACATCATGATTGGATAAGCTTTTCAATGTTTTGAGTGAAGGTCGCATTGAAATTAATGATAAAAGGCTAGTGGCATAAAATACCATGTTTGGATGGGTGATAGCAGGAGAATTAAGTGATGTTACTACTGATGAGACACGAACCAACAACCGGAGCTACAATTTCCACGCGAATGTGAATATTGACGAGACAATAAAAAAGTTTTGGGAATTGGAACAAATTCGAAGCTGCGAACTATTGACCAACGATGAGTAACGATGCGAGATGCACTTCAAAATAAGTTGCAGGCGTGTTTCAGAGGGTATATATATAGTTATGTATTCACATAAGCATAACACAACATCGAAAGACGCAAAGCCAACACAATTAAGTAATATGATAAAACCCACGCGCAACAAATAATGAGAACATCGAGAAACGCGTCATCAGCATAGCAAGAAATGCAAGAGTTGGTGAAACAAGAGAACCACGCGTCGCAACGAACAACGTGTTGACAGCGAGGTATAAATACCTTATCTTTAAAGTTGAGTTTTTTAGTCTTAATCTTATTATTAAGTGAATTGTGTACTTGTTTTGTCAATAAAGAAAAAAATAAAATTATAAATTTTATTTTTTTAAGTATTATGAGAAAGTGATTCCTTAATTGGCGCAGCCGAGCCGTGAAGTGTCGTGTTTAGTGTGTGAAAAACAGTGCAAATAAATTGGACAATAAAACACCAATTTAAAAGTGAATCCGCGAGTGAATTCTAAATAATAAAGTGAAATTATCTAAAAAAAACATTAGCGTCTCGAGCTAAAAGTTAACAAAAACGTCTTAGAGGAATTGAGATTCCGCCGCGTACACCAAGCCGTCACTTCGAACCAGCTCTCAAAACGACTTCAAAAAAAGAAGGTAAGAATTTTTTTGTTTTTTTAATCTTATCGTAAAATTTTTTTTAACGGTTGAACTGTTCTTACTGTGCACTACAAGATAGACACAGTAGCTGAATAAATATTAACCAATATTAAAAATATACCCCGCTTTTGAAGTTTGCGCACTACAAGATAGACGTAATATTCACGGAGGTATCACACTAGAAAACTGTACACTATACAGATATAGATACACTATAGATACAGTAAGTATAGGTAGTTTTGTACACTACAAGATAGGTACAAAATTATTGGAACCCGTTAACCATCGCGCACTACAAAATAGACGCGAAAAAAACGGAACAGACAAAATTCAAATCAGCTCTAAGACGTAATAAGAAAACACAATTTCTTATCAAGGAGGAAATTCTGGTAGGAGGAAGTGCCTCGACATCTTTTCGAAGAATAGAAATATAGAAGTAGAAGAGGAAATTACCTCCCCAGAAATGTCTGATATGGAGCAAATTACTGCGCAATTATCTACAATTGCGTTGCAACTTTCAAATTTAACGGAAAAACAAAGTCAACATGATCAGTTGTTAACGTTTTTAAATGAAAAAATTGAGAAAACCCCGACCGTTACAACGGGCACTGCACCTCATAATACCCTAGACTTATTCAGGATCCCAGATCCGATTAAGTCAATTCCGACTTTTGACGGAAATAAGAAACAGGTAACATCCTGGTTAAAAACTGCAGAAGAAACCTTGCGCATGTTCGAGGGAGTAGTCTCAGAACAACAACTGAGGATGTACGTACAATCCGTAAAGAATAAAGTAGAAGGGAAGGCAAAGGACATATTATGTCTCGCAGGCGACCCTGAAACTTTTGTAGAAATGAAACAAATCTTGCTTGAAGCATTAGGCGACAGGCAAGAGTTAAGCTATTATAAGTCCCAGCTATGGGCAAACAAACAGAATGAAACAATGTCAGTACATAGTTTCTATAATAGGACCAAAGAAATAGTCCAAAATATCAAATCATTGGCCAAACAAAATCAAATATACAATGCCTCCTGGCATGCAATTTGCACATTTATTGAAGAAGACGCACTGACCTCGTTTTTATCAGGCTTAAAGAAGCCATACTTCGGGTACGCCCAGGCGGCAAAGCCCAAGAGTCTGGAGGAAGCTTACGCCTTTCTGTGTAAGTTTAATAGCAATGAGACAATATCGAACAACTCGAAAAGAATATTCTCTCATAACACGCTCCCTCAAAAACAAAACCAAATTAGTTCAGCACAGTCAAGATTCAATCAAATGCCAATAAGAAGGCTCAACGGACCGCCTACTGAACACATGGAAGTAGATCCTTCAACTAAGACTAGAAATTCCAACATCAGAAAATTTTCGTATAACAATCATGAAACCACGACGGAAAATGACAATAACCTCGAAGTATCAAACACGGAAACGGTGGACAAATGCGAGACCCCGATCTAGGAAATTTTCAAGAGGACCTACAATCAGATACGGAAAGTTAGACTTTTTACCCTATTTAAAATTTAACATCAAAAACAACAAATGCATTACCTTACTATTGGACACAGGTGCCAATAAAAATATAATAAGACAAAACATTATTCCTAAACATCTCCTGGAATCACAAAACACCTCTGTAAAAAATATCTTAGGCACCCACGATCTGACAAAGAAGGGCAAAATAAACCTTATAAGTAAGGACTTACCAGCCCAAACATACTATGAATTAGATTTTCATAGATTCTTTGACGGTATTCTGGGATCAGAATCACTGGCAAAAATGAATGCCAACATTGATTACGAGTCAAATATGGTGACACTAAACAACCAAAAGTTTAAGTTTTACCGCTACTACCCAGCGGAAAAATGTTATCACCATACGATTACAGTCGACACCTTTGAAAATGGAGACTGGGTTTTACCAAGGTATGCAGAATTAAACAATTTTACCATCCAACCAGGTCTTTACAAAGCCACTAATTTCAAAACAACAATCAAGATTTTGACTAGTGAGCGAACACCGCTAAGAACAAAACTCCCGAAAATTAAATTCAAAATTAATAATTTTGAAACCATAGAACCATTACCAGTCTTCGATAATAAAACCATTAACAAGGAAGACATAAAAAGAGTAATTCGGACTGACCACCTCAGTGAATTAGAAGCAAATTTAGTCATCGACACCATTTACAAGAATCAAGCAGTACTGTTGAAACCGAATGAAAAATTGTCCGCTACAACCGGAATTAAACATACAATCACTACTCGCGACGAAATACCGGTGTATACAAAGACATATAGGTACCCACACCACTTCAAAACGGATGTTGAAGAACAAATCCAAGAAATGCTGAACAACGGCATAATCCAACACTCAAATAGTCCTTACTCGGCACCCATTTGGGTAGTGCCCAAAAAAGCGGATGCTTCAGGGAAAAAGAAGGTGCGAGTCGTTATCAACTATAGAAAATTAAACGATAAAACTGTCGACGACAAATACCCCATCCCTCAAATAGAAGAAATACTAGATAATCTAGGGAAATCCGCTTATTTCACAACGCTAGATCTTAAAGCCGGCTTTCACCAGATACTAATGGATGAAAAATCACAAGCTAAAACAGCATTTTCTTCAGATAAAGGGCACTTTGAATTCTGCAGAATGCCGTTTGGACTGAAGAATGGTCCCGCAACATACTAAGGCGTGATGAAAAACGTGCTTCAAGGACTCATCGGTAAAATCAGCCATGTATATCTTGACGACATTGTAGTGGTAGGGGAAAATCTACAAACACACTTAGATAACTTAAACACTATTCTAAAAAGACTCTCAGATTTCAACCTTAAGATTCAGCTCGATAAGTGTGAATTCCGAAAGAGAGAGACTGAATTCCTAGGCCACATAATAACCAAACAAGGAGAAGGTACAAAAAATTTTAGAATGGTCATTACCAAAGAACCAGAAAGAAATCAAACAATTTCTGGGACTATCTGGGTATTACAGAAGATTTATTAAGGACTATTCTAAGATAGCCAAAAATATGTCGAAATATCTTAAGAAAGACGTGACACTAAAGCTTTCAGATCCAGATTACATCAAGTCCTTCGAAAAGCTTAAAAACACCATAGCGACGGACCAAATACTAACATACCCGGACTTTACGAAACCATTCATCTTAACTACGGACGCATCAGATTTCGCCCTTGGCGCAGTACTCTTTCAAATTCAAGATAAAGTCGAAAAACCCATCGCATTCGCTTCTCGAACACTAAATCCAACAGAGACGAGATACGCGACAAATGAAAAAGAGGCTCTAGCTATAATATGGAAAAAATACCAGCCTTAACCTCTACGGTAACAAATTCACGCTGGTCACGGACCACAAGCCATTGACATTCATAAAAACTTCGGAGAAAAACTCCAAAATTCTCAATTACGAATACGACGTAGTTTACAAACAAGGCAAAGCGAATGTGGTAGCCGATGCGCTTAGCAGAATTCCAGCTTCAGATCCCGAACTAACAAAAGAAATAAACAGTAACGAACTAAGTTCTTCTGAAAACAAGCTAATCCAAAACTGCACTTCAAGCGACGGAGACACGATACATTCTGCCAACACTTCGGATGATTATTACATCCATTTTTCAGAACGACCAGTTAATTACTATAAAAACCAAATAATTTTAAGAATTTCCGAATTAGATATACAATAATCACTGAACAGGTATTCCCAAAAACCAACAGGGCTATAATCGCAAAACCCTATTTCGATAAACCACAAATTCTACACTATCTCAAAAAATTCCACAATGGAAAACAATCGGTTATTTTAGCACCTGAAATCCTTTACGGAAAAATCCAGGAAGTCTGTAGGGAACATTTTTCGGAAGCAGGTCATTTTGTTCTAGTAACAAAAATCGTAGAGGATGTAACAAACTCAGAAAGGCAAGATGCCATTGTAATGAAAGAACACGACAGGGCACACCGAGGAATTAGGGAAATAGAAAACCAAATAAAAAGATCTTATTACTTTCCGAATATAATAAAGAAAATTAAAAGTTATATCAATGGATGCACTGTTTGTAACATACACAAATATGACAGGAAGCCTTATAACATCAAAATATCTCCTAGGCCGAGCACCAGTAAACCGCTCGAAAGACTACACATGGATATTTTTATTATAAACAAAACCAATTTTCTGTCTGTCATAGACGCATTTTCGAAACACCTCCAAATGATTCAAATAGAATCAAAAAATCTGTTGGACATAAGAGCTGCAATAACCAAATACTTCACAACATTTGGAATTCCAAATACAATAATAACGGACCATGAAACAACATTCCGTTCAATCCAGTTCCAAGAATACCTAAGTACCCTGAATATAAAGTTGGAGTACGCCTCTTCATCGGAATCCAATGGCCAAGTGGAAAAAACCCATTCCACAATCATAGAAATTTACAACACCAATAAAAACAAGGTACCAAATTCCGAAACCAAAACAATTGTAGAGCTTTCCGTAGCACTCTACAACAACTCAGTCCACTCAACAACTGGATTTACACCGAATGAAATAATTTTTAACCACAATAACATCGTAAACCCAGACGAAATTCAAGCGAAATCAAAAAAAATTTTCGAAGAAGTAAAAACTAGATTAGACGAACAAATAAGGACAGTAATTAAACAAAATTGTAGAAAAGAGAAACCCCCAGAAATAATCGATAATCAAACAGTTTTTCTAAAACCTAATATTAGAACTAAAAGCCAGCCAAGGGGAATTAAAAAGCAGGCAAATTTAATAACAGAAAACACTTTTAAAATAAAGGGAAACGTCAAACGAAACAAAAAAAAGATCAAAAGATTAAAAAAACAATAATCATAAATTTTCATTTTTCTTTTTCAGAAGACGTCTTTATTCAAATTCATAATTTTATACTGTCAAAAATCAAAAGAGAAAAGTAACAGTTACAAGTTCTTACCTCTCTCTTTTTCAGAAAATGTACTTATGTAAATTCATTATTTTTAAACTAATTAAAATATTATATTGTCAAAAACTTGAAATCAAAAATTTAAATTTAGACCCATTATTAATTTTAAGAGTAAAACATTGTAAAATTCAAACAGGAATAATTAAAATAATACATCCGATAAACCTTACTAATCTAGAAATTACTGTAGATAGCATTAACAATATTGTAAAAGATAGAACAGGCGATAAATTAAAACTCCATACGATTGTCAAACAGAAAAGTAGAAAGTTAGTTACCAACACACAGGAGATACAAACGATGGGACACACTGGGAACAGCGTGGAAATGGATAGCTGGAAGTCCAGATGCACTAGACCTACAAATGATCAACAGGAGCCTAAACTCACTAATAGACGAAAACAACCAACAGTTCCTAGTGAATGAACAGATCAATAAAAGAATGGAGCTACTAACGGATACAATCAACAAGGCCTTAGACAGTACAACAATTGCCAACAGAGTCGTTCTGTCAGAATTAGAAATGCTGACCATGATAGTAAATATCGACACACTCAACGCAATAGTTCCTAATCAAGTCCAAACAAAAGCTGTTCACGACAAGCGATCACAATAATTATGTACAGAAATCCACGGACATAAAAGAATTCCGCGACGAGTGTATAAAACCACTAATATTAGGGAGCAAAAGTCACTGTAGAGTAACACCAGAAGCCAATATGACCGCACACCTAATTTCCGAAGACAAGCTGTTTTAAACGGCGCAAAAGAAACCGTAATGTCATCAAACTGTGGTCCTGACAATCGAACGCTAACCGGAAATTTTATTATCACATTTTGGAATTGCACTATCAACATTAACGCAAAGGAATTTCAATCATATGAGTGGAGAAGCGAGATCGAGGAAATTCAAGGAGCCCTTCACAATATAGAGGCTACAAGGCAAATGGTAGAAAACCAAAACATTACTACTCTCACACAAGAGAATATCCAAAACAGGAAACGATTACACCACGTATACCTGAGACAATTAGATCAGCAAAAATGGTTCTGGAAACTGTCGGGAGGCATCTCGGTTTCAACGGCCAGCATAATTCTACTAATATTATACATTTGCATCCGCAAGCAATCTAATACCGTAAAAATAGAGACTCCAAAGGCAAATCAGGAAAATTCGTCATATACAGATCTGTTAAAAATAGCAGGCATCGCATGTAAGGACGAGGACGCCCCTTCTTCACCCTCGGGAGGAGTTATGTATTCACATAAGCATAACACAACATCGAAAGACGCAAAGCCAACACAATTAAGTAATATGATAAAACCCACGCGCAACAAATAATGAGAACATCGAGAAACGCGTCATCAGCATAGCAAGAAATGCAAGAGTTGGTGAAACAAGAGAACCACGCGTCGCAACGAACAACGTGTTGACAGCGAGGTATAAATACCTTATCTTTAAAGTTGAGTTTTTTAGTCTTAATCTTATTATTAAGTGAATTGTGTACTTGTTTTGTCAATAAAGAAAAAAATAAAATTATAAATTTTATTTTTTTAAGTATTATGAGAAAGTGATTCCTTAATTATATAATTAAAATACCAAACATTTAAAGCGTTGTCAAAATTTGAAGCGAAAACTGAATGCCAATCCACACTTAAAATGCAAATATGTGGAGGTTATGCAGGAATATATCGAGTTAGGGCATATGTGCGAAATTTCCCTTACTTATAAATTTAACAGTGACGCTACGAGTTTTTATCTACCACATTATTGTGTAGTAAAAAGTTTAGCAATCTAACTAAAATTCGAGTAGTATTTGATGGATCTTGCAAGTTTAGTACTGGTTTGTCGATTAACATTAACGACAAAATGCTTGTTGGTCCAACAATTCAACCCACAATTTGGACAATGTTACTAAATTTTCGTTATGATAAAATTGCTCTAGCAGCCGATATATAAAAAATGTACAGCAGGTGAAAGTGGCTGAAGAGAATCAAGATCTTGTGGCGAGAAAATGATCACGAACCTCTAAAACACTTCGTACTTACAGTAACCTTCGGGTTAGCAAGTTCATCTTTTCTAGCGAATAGAGAGAGCTCTACGCATCAATCAACCTATGACATGAAACAGCAATTCTCGGATGTAGCTCACGTAATTAGAAATGATTTTTATGCTGATGACCTAATTACAGGAACTGACTGTCAAACGCAAAAGAGTTGGCAGATATATCGGATTTTTTGAAAATAGGGATACTTTAACTTTTACGGTGTAGTTGCCAAAACCCTTAATTTCAACCAAACGTACTTTAATCTCCAATGCCTCTCAAATATTTGACCTGTTAGGATGGGTGTCACCTTCGACAAAAATCATAAAAATGTTGTTTCAAACGTTTTTGGCTACGAAATGGGACGACGAATTACCAGATGACATTGCAATAACCAGCTCATCGAGTTTATCGAGCTAACAAAACTGCAGATCGAGAGGTACATTCCCAGTGAGAAAGCAGAATTACACGGATTTTTAGACACGAATGAGCGAGCATAATCTGCAGTAGTTTAACAAAGTATGATGGAACTACTCATGTAACCTTGTTTACATCCAAGACTAAACTTGCTCCCATAAAACAAGTTAGTCTACCAAGATTAAAGTTGTGCGGCGCTTGTCTTTTAACCAAATTAATCGTTTCGATGGAAATGGAAAACTTTTGTAGGTAATCGGGCTGCGGTGATATTGAATTTACTACCAAGGCAGCACTGGAACCACGTTAAATCAAATCAAAACCCAGCTGATTTTGCAGTAATTGAATCTGCGACAGTGGTGGAAGGTCCTGTGTAAGTAGTTATCTGGCTTCTTAAGTTATACATTTAGGAATGACTTCTAGAAAGATAGCAAAGCTCTGTTTCTTTATTCAGGAGTGTATACATTGTCAAATAATACATTGTCAAATAATAATTCAAAATTTTAAAGAGGAATCATCATTCAATATTTGTACAAATGGCTGCTAACCAAACATAAAAATTAAAATAATTAACACCACAAACGAACCGAATCTAATATGCATCAACCACAAATGCATATTATATCCAATAAGAATGTCACGACCTAATCATTTGATTATTCACCATTTCGTTATAGCAGCAAGATTCTAAAAACATCAACCAAGACGATATATAAACAAATCATTCCATGATTGATTTATGTACGAACCGAAACAAAATAATAATAAAATTCAATTAGAAAATCACTCATTTAGAAAATTAGTGGAGCAAATCAACGGATAAATAATTGACAATGTCATGTACAAAATATTTTTGGGTTGTCGTCAATCTCAATATTTTATGTTCGATATATACAAAGAATTGGTCTAATTCAATTTGCAGAGACGGCAATATCAAATTATTTTATGGAGTACTCCCATCACACCACCACCACGCACTGCGTATAATTCTATAGGGCAATCGTATACTTTCAACAATTAAATTATTTACATCCAAACAGAAATTTCAAAATGTTCATTTGTAAATTTATTGTGGAAAATATCACTTGTTGGTTAATAAGCGGTTATGGCATGGGTTTACGGTTGGACGCGCGAGAGAAGAAGGAGTTGGAAATTAACGTCAAATCTTATTAAATTAAATTATTGTGGATATACGTTGAAATATAAAGACGTTTATCGCATACAATTTTATTTTTAAATTATAGGTAATAATAAGACAATTAACATATTTATCTATCTTATTTATTGGTTTTTTATTTTATATTCATGTTATTATTGAAAATCGAATAATTTATGGGTATGGTAATCTCAATGTACGTACGAAGCGAAGACGTTTTTATACATAAGGAGTTCTTGTTTGCCTCAAACCAATTATACTTATAACGTATATGTTGTATAAGAGAACGTAAAGCAGCCGATGAATAAATTCCGTTTCGTATTATGTATATAGTAAATATAATAGGCCAGCGCACCACCACACAATATTATATGATGACCCGTTCTAATTATCTTCACCTGTATGTGATTCAATCGCAACAATAAAGTCATATACACGGTGCGGGGGCACACAAACAACAAATGCGCTCTTAACTTAAAAAAGTTAACCAAAGTCATGATCACGATCGTAACAATACAATGGCGCGCATATAAAATTGAATTCATGAACAAATTTAGTCATGAAATTCATTAGACCATAACAATCTCTGTATAATCTCATATGTCGACCGTCCCAAAGTCACATAGTTACAGTTTATTTTGTGAATGTCTTGTGTGTGGCAAAAAATAAATTGAATACAATATAGAATTTTCCAATTTTCCATTTTTACGACAGTTTTCGTCGTTATTTCGAACTTAACACAAAATCATAAAATACACGTGACACTCGTATATGAGATGTCCTCGTATATATTTATATAAGTCCCTTTCCCATATCGGAAAATAAGACCCGATCCTTTCTCCCGCATCTAGCATAATATCATTTTTCTGAAATGCGCCGCTTTCCTTTTATTATTACGATGATGACAAATGTTGTTAATTAGAATTCGTTTATTTTGTACAGAAAGCGGCGACGAGTAGTAGAATTGGGAAAAAGGATTGTTATGGTTGGAAAACGGAAAAATGGTTAGTTTCCACGAAATTGTAGGGTGTGCAATGTTCGGGGGGTAAAAATGTAATATTTATTTATTTTAACAGTGTTCATTGTTATTTGATTTATATAGTTTTTGGGTTAATTAAGTTTATGTACATTTTCATTTTGTTGTTGTATGTTGAATCTTTCAAAATAATTCATAGAAAAAGAAATTCTTCCGCCCACCGCCTCGCACATACCCACTTCAAAAGTATTTAGCGCGATTCATTCAACAACATTTTGTTGTAATAGTCTTTCGTTACTATAGAATTGTTTGGTTTTGGGTTTTCTTCCTTAATTAATATAAATAAAATAAATGTTATGTCAACAGCATTTTATTTATTTATTTATTTTCGTTTAAAAGGAAAATGGGTTTCTGTACGCTCGTCAAGACATTGATTGTGTTATATAATCTACTTGTTATTGCTTTGCGTTGATTAACTAACTATGGTTTAAGTTGATTGCATAAATTCACTTAAAGTTTATTTAACCAAATTTCGAGATTTCATTTAGATTTTACCTAAATTTTATCTGTGTTACTTTTGTTACTCGAGCATACAAGTAAAACGATTGAAGCTCCAATGAATGGTGTTTTCCCGATCCCTACGAGCAGCTTTAAGCTGTCGAAGAAAGAAAGAGTCCAGTGATGTAATTGTCGACAAATATTGTGGCAATGGTTTCTTGTCAACATATCGATCATGCAATAAACCTCAGGCCATCATGTAAACCAATCGACGCAGGTTAAAAGATGAGTACATATATCCGTTGGAAGGTGGAAAAGGTCCAAATATATCTGTGGCAATTCAACAAAACTACTTATTTATTTTTTGGCTACTTTTCAGGGAATCAAATTTAAGTTTTAAATTTGTAAAAAAAAATATGAGACATAACTAAACTATTTTTGGAATCATAGTATCAGGGGTTTTGAACAAGCACTTGTTACATGCTCTGGGATCACCGAAAATTCCCATAGTTTTTAATTAGCATTTAGAATAAAAACGCTTATATCGATTTACGTAAATACCAAACGCAAAATTAAATTCAAAATAAAAACTTATTTCAAGATAAGTGTTTATTCTAAATTTATTTCTAATTTTACAAATAAAAATATTGTTTCAAATATCACTTATTTCATGCTACAATATATCAACAATTATCAATTAAGTGGCTTTCAATAAATACCAATTTTTTTTGCTGATATTTTGGTCAAAAATAGTCGCATTTTGATGTACAATTGAAGGAAAAGAAAAAAAACGGAAAATACTATCGATTACAATATAGTTTAACATAACCACTTATCTCGACTTAAGTGATTATGTTAAATTGCTACAGATATTCAAATGGACCAACTAGTACCACAGATACCAAAAAGTGAAATGTTGTGTAAAAAATTATAAATTTTTCGTCAAGACGTTCTGTGATGTATGGGCGATTTGTACCCGTAGTTTCATGTTGGAAATAGCACGACATGTAGCACCAGAACGTAAATTTTGAAGTGTGCCTTTTTTGCAGTTATAATCGTATCTACGTTAAGCTTTCGACGGAATGGCTCTAGCCAGTGGATTATGGGCTGTGTATGGTCAAAACCCGACCTTCGACAAAATAATGTAAATGTTTTATATCTAAATAGATTGCGAGTAATTCTCGATCAAATGCAGATTATTATTTTTTGGCATTTATTCAAACTTCTTCGAGAAATAACGTAATGGTATCCAACAATAGTTATTGTACTGTTGCACAACAACCTTATATTAACTAATTCACTTTTAAGTTTCGGCAAGAGAAGTTCTTGAAGAGTGAAGTCCTAGATGCATACCTCCTCGCAGTGCTCTCTGAGTAACCCTAAATAATTTACGTGGTGAAGAAGAGACGATCGTAGAGGAAATTCTGTTCATAGTCATGGAAAGTACATAGGGGCACTCTATATAAATGTGTTCAAGGTACGACTAAGATACTTCACCAGTACGTAACACACACACACACACACGTAACAAACGGATTGCGAGGCACGATAACAAAATTGGCTCTTAAAAACAACAACAAGTTATGAATCCTAAACAACGACCTCGGATTACCATATTGGATTTATCACAAGCACGAACTAGGAAATTGTACACAAAGAATGCTTTAAAAATGGGGACATGGACGTGCTTCGCTTCTCAAGACCTGAAGATCTCCAAAAATTTTCGAAACAGGCAAGAAGTTACACATTACGTACTTCCACTACAAGAGTTAGAATCGTTCATCAGAATAGAATAGAATTTGAAGTTGCATTTCTCCTCCATCGACGCGTAATGCTTCACGACCGTTAAAGTACATGCACCCACCGAAGATAAATCGGATGACAACAAAATCTATTCTTTGCCAAGTTAGGAAGGCATCAACAATATCCCGCACTATGACATTAAAATTATCATGGGTAATGACTAATGGCACTATGACATTAAAATTATCATGGGTTACCCACTAACAACAACGGCGAACGCGTCACAGAGCTGATTATAATCAACAACTTAGTTGAACCAAGTACGTTTGTTACAAATAAGAGAATCCACAAAGTCTCGTGGACATCGATCCAACGTTAGATCTTACAGAGGTGCGGACACGGACACCGATCACTTGTCATATACAAATGCAAGTGTAACTGTCATCTACGTTCAATATACACTATGCGAAATAGCTATATGGGACAAAGCAATCTGTACTGTTTTAGTCAAAACCATTTCGCTGATTTTATTTTACATTGTATGGAAACATTTGTCAGTAAAATTTGCCAACAAACTGAAATTAAAATTTCGTTTCGTCCTTTTTTAGTATTACCGTTAGGTTAATTTATTGTTTTTAACAGCCGCCAATGGAAGGAAATAGCTATATGGGACAAATGCGTTTTTAAAAGTGTTTCATTGTTAATTTAATATTTTATAATAAAAAAAAAATAATATTCGGTAGCATTAAAAACGAAGTTAATTATTTTTTACATTAAAAGTATAATTTGTTGTTACTCAAAAGTAATTTTTAAAGAACTATGCTGCGAGGAACGCAACTATCGACCGACGAACCAACAAGGATCGAAGGCTTTAATCTGGCGCTACCATTCGTCAGATAGCCACAAAACTACGGAGAAATAAAAATACAATCTAAAACTTTTTAAAAATCCCCAAACATATGGCACAATAAAAAGACAAGAAACCAGGCCTAAAATTGACGCAAGAAATAAAGGGGAATAAGGCGTCTTCCAGTTAGGAAAAGTATGAGTCCATTCAAAATAAAGCGTGACTTGCGTCGGAATACCATTAAACGAAGAATACAACAAATTTTAAAAGAAGATGTTCATCTAAAATATCAGAAACGGATACGTAAACCTAAACTTCTGCCACGCCATAAATCAGCGAGAATGGAATTTGCTGAGAAATTAAAATTTTGGGATGAAGAGTGAAAATCAATAATTGTTTCGGATAAAAAGAAGTTTAATTTTGACGGACCAGATAGATGCCAGAATTATTAGCGAGATATTCGTGAGTCAACTCAAATTCGTAATTCGCACAACTTTAAAGGAAGGTCACTTATAACATGAGGTGCTTTCTGCTATCGAGGTGTCCCGCAAAATGACGTACTGCCATAGTTGGACGTTTCAGCAGGATAATGCTGCTATACACGCTGCTAAGTGCACCAAGGATTTTTTTTCTGTCACGAAATTTACCAGTAATGCAAAGGCCTGCTATTAGTACAGATTTAAATCCAATGGAAAATCTGTGGAGCATTCTCAGTTAGGGAGTCTACAAAAATGGAGGTTAACTTACTACATTAGTGGAGCTTAAGACAGTCATTCAAGAAGAATGAGAGTAAACTGATATTTCTATTCTCCAAACGTTACAACATCAAAAATCGGAATTCATACAAACTAATAAAATGCACTCTTTGTTTGCTTTTGCCTTTTATAGCTATTTCGCTGTACCAATCAGAATAAACTGCTATTCATAACAATGTAGGTACAATGAAAACTAACCGAATTGAAATCTATATGCAATCCGCATTGGCAAATGATCTGACACAAATGAAAATAAAATAAGAGTTCGTTTAAAAACAAAATAAATGTATTGTCCCATACTTATAGCTATTTCGCGCTGTGTATAAGCACAAAAGACCGCTCGATGGAATGTCGTTGCTTTAAAAGATCAGCATCACTGCAGTTACCAACCAGCTATTTAGACTGGTGCAGTTACAACGAAGAAGCCCCGTCTACCAACTGGAAGCAGTAGCACGTTATGCAGTCAGCCATAACACTGCGGTGCAAAATAATATCAGACGACCTTAGAGATCCTGCAATGATTGATAATCAGAGTTTCATTGATAATGGAAAGCTTCGTAAAAAATGGTTAACTCGCACTACTAGAAGCACTCTAGCAGAATATCTCCTTGGTTAAGAAAGCTACGACTCAATATCTCCGGCAAACGAAGTGCTAATATATGAGAGCTTACATAGAAAACATCAGCTTCCAAATGGAACTAGGAAATTCCAGTGACAGTTTTGCTAACGCCACTAAAGAAGTACAGCCACCAAAGACGGGAATGGAGAGCTCAGAACAAACGTGGCTGATGTTCTCAGTATGGCAAGCCTACTTCCAAAATCTGCTAAATCGGAATGTCGAACTGACTCCAATTAGATTAAAAGCTCTTTCAGATGGAAAATGAATTAGTCGAATATCACACAGTGGAAAAAATAGACGTAGCTATTAGTAGATTGAAAACTGGAAGGAAACCCAGTCTCGACACAATCCCTGCAGAATTGATTAAACTCGGAGTTGCTGCTCTTGGATCAAAAATATGCGGTCTCATCGTCTCTACTTGGGACCAAAAAGAGCTGCCCGATAATTGGAAGACCGCGCTCATATGTCCGCTGCACAAAAATGCAACCGTTTTAGATGTAAAACCTATCGAGGCATAGTTCTATTGAACACTATCCATAAAATGTTGGCTAATGTTGTACTTACCAGGCTCTTCCCTTTCATCGTAAGCATCAACTATATAGAGACTTCCGACAGACATATGACAGTATCAACTGCAAGAACCTATGGGGTACGCTCATATATCTAGGAATTTCAGAGAAACTAGTTTCTCTGTATAAATTAACAACGTCTACCTCGGGTCAATTATAAGACCGTCATATGATATGCAAGCAGAAATAGAAGGCCGAATCGCTGCCAGTACAGGAGTTTCCTACGCCCAATCAAGGTTATTCAAAATATCTATCGTGGTCGTGCAAGCTCACACTTTATAAAGCACTCACTCATAACACCTGTGCTGACTTTCGGAAGCGAGACTTGGATACTGACCTGCAACAGTTGTAGATTGTTATACACATTCCCATAACTTATTCCAGCTTTGGTCCAATTAAGTCGCGCAACATAAATAATTGATTCGTATGAAACATGAGGTAAAGCAATTCTTCGGAGGTTGAATAAAATCGGTATCAAATCCAATCGAGTTAAATGGCTGGGCCACGTTGCAAAGTCCCAACAACAGCCGTTGTGTGTCGTAGATGAATACCTAAACCAAACTGGCGTGACGAGAGCGATGGATTGAGACAGATAGAAAATCATAGTGCGCAGGCGGCACAATCCCTTCATGGGATGTGCAAAATACAGAGAGATTGAGAAGTTCTTGGGTCGGTTGGAAGCAGGAGTGAATTGATCGAAGCGTTTCATCAAGTATCGGAATAAAACGATGGTAATAATGTACTATGCGGATAAATTGTGGAAAGCGTTTGGTTGTTATCGGAACGGAAATTCCGAAATGGCATAAATTTGTTCCGGTGAAGGTAGAACACCATTGGATGTTATCTTATGGCCATTAAATGTGATGTGCAATGCCACAAGAATGTCGTCAACGGAAACTTTGTCCAAATCGCAAGCGAATTCGTTCATATATCACTGACACGTTTGCGCGACAATACATACTCCAAATGACATTCGGGTGTATTCAAGGAGGTCAAGTATTGTAGCGATTGCTGTTTTATGAATGCCTTCAGCAGCGATGAAAATCAAATGATAAGCCCTGATAAGGTAACCATATTTAGTCGCCGATAGTCCCCACAGGCCCCCACATGCCGATGATCGGCAAATCCCTAATTTCATCATGTGCTGAAAGTCTATGAGTGGAGCTTTATGGCGCACGTGATTTAGTCGCTGTGGTCGAGGTACAGGTAGACGACCTGTCGTGACGGTATGATACGGAATGCCGTACTGATATGAGCCGCCGTTGAACGCGTAATGTATCGGTGTTTGCGTATTAACTTGAACCGTCATGGCATTGACAGCTTTGTTGCTGACAGACCTATCCGTTTTCTTCTAAGTCTAAGATCAACAAGCAAGCCAAATTTACTTACAAAAGGTGCGCCAATGAATCACATGTGGTAAAACCAAAGCGTGTGTGAAAGGGTATTTAAGTTCTGGATCAACCTAGATAAATTTTATTTCGAAATATCTCTTGTCGAGTCATTGGAGGCCGATAAAACTATATCGCAAGATTTTAAATTCCAAAAAATTGACGTTGAAAAACGTCGGACAGGGAGCACCGAAAGGTCAGCTTGTCGTCGAATCGCCTGAGTGCATTATTCGTTTTTTTTATTGTAATTTCTGGTGCCCGGTAGCGATAATTACATGCCTAGCGTCATTTTTACGCGTTTTCCTTGTATCTTTCGTAATACCAACAAAACCCTTGTAGATTTATGTTTATACTACGAGAACGTGAACGTGTTGATCTTGAACTCGATCATGATTGGAAACGTCCGCGTTGTTGATTTTTATTTATTGAGAAATATAACACGACGTTTACAATGCTCGTACCAGGAATATGATGTTAAGTTGAGTGAATGGGGATAGATATGATTAATTTTAAGCTATTGGGTTTTAACCTATTGTTGTGGCATCAGTACCTCATATATTTTATCTGCCGTTTTTGACAGCTGATCGATGAGTACAGTTTCATCGTGCACCAGCATCACAATTTTGATCTAAATTTTCGGATTAATAAGGAGCGGTAAAATTGTCACCGACAATACGTTGTATAGAGTGTACCCAACAATACACCGGACAATAACCGGTTCAGATTTGACATAACGGTTATTTTGGCTATGGCAACACTAATGTCATTCTTTCTTTAACAGAAACTCAGTATATTATTTCTAGTTGACGAAATGAGTCGCTTAACGGTTGGCTGTGTGGGCCTGCGACAAACTCGAACTTGACGAGGATTTTGCTCAAAAAAACATATTTTCGGGCAAGGCGCATTTCCATCTCGATGGGTTTGTAAACAAACAAAATTGTCGCTTTTGGGGATCGGAAAATTCACAAGGATATGTGGAGAAGCCAATGCATCCATTGCGTATTACTGTTTGGTGCGTCTTCTGGCGTGGCGGCTATTGAAGCAACCATTGCCGAAATAGATCCACACAAAATCCAAAATGTGCTCAAAAATGGGACTGACCGAATGGAGTACGACAAGGCCAAGGCTCCCATTTGAATGAAATCATTTTCCATAAATAACCAGGAGGATTGCACTTTCAATCAAAAAAATAAATTTGGAAATATATTAAGCCGTTTTTGTTTTATTCAATTTTTAAATCTAAACTTCTTATTGAGACACCCTTTATAATGTTGCAATGCTTCTGAGGGTCAACGGTTTGCAATATACTAAGTAGCGTCTCTAGTTGTCTCTCTGCTGGCTCATGTATGACTTTTCTGTTGGCATTTGGGCTGTAACCGTAGTTGGCCGGCAGCATGAGCCTCAGAGTTGACGTGTTGTTCATGCGTATCCATATTATCGCCTTACTCGGTTTTTTTATTGCTATCAATCTTGCTGTTATTTTCATTCAATATTTTTGTATTTTAAATTTGCTGATCGTGACGTTTGACAGCTAGGCGATGTGGTCGACCGGTTGAGTTAAAATGTACAATGGTTTGAAATAGAGAAATGGTTACCTTGTTGAATTGTTGGGCCGGAGACGGTATGCTGGCCCTTGGGCCCTATGGATCGTGGGGGTTCGTAATTTCCTCGGCTTAACGACGGATGCAGACTCCCGAAAAATGGTGCTATGTTTTCACGACACCTGCTTTTTTGAGTGGGCTCGTTGAAATGTAAGCTTGTAAAATAAATCTACACTAGACTACACTAGATAATAATAAAAATTCAATAATAGAAAGCGCTTAGTGTTCCCATTAACGAATTTTACGTAAGATTTTTGTTTTTATATGAGAAATAAAAATGCAAGCTCCAACGTTGGTATCAGAACTCTTGATAAAGATCTAGTCAATGTCGTGGTCTAATCTAGAGAAAGCACCATCAAGAACGTAAGGTTCCTGAATGGAGCCGAGAGAGATAAGACAGACATCTTTATGTGCTACAGCAAGCAGCGCTCTAAGCTCAAAAGTGGCTATTTTGCTAAAGTGCAAGTTTCTTTATTTAAAAGTGACCATAGTATAGTAATTTGATTCCCAGCTAAAAGAATTAAAATAAAAAAAATAACTACGACCCTGAAATGACTCTAAATTGGATTTTCTCAAGTACGTACGAACTTGCGATCAACCCTGTAAACAAACAATTGGCGGTTGGCTTCATGTTTGGCACGGTCATTTCTATTGCCTACGCTCCTTTGTCGAGACATTCGGATTTAACAGACCAGACCAATGCTATTTATAACATCGATTCGATTCTCAGGAGGCCTCGGAACCCAACCATGTATCAGAATAGTTTTCGGAGGTTCGCCGACTGTTACTTGACAACCAACCTATCCATGATTTTGTCAACCTCTAAACAAAACCATATGTACGCCTCATAGACACGATTATTCCCACGAACATATATCTTTGCACTTTGAAATTGCAACGGTTCGCGAGAAAAAAACGCGGCCTTTTTGCAGCCGAGAATGCGATATTCGTTTATTGTTGCCATCTGCCGTTCTATTTCAAGAGATCAGTCTCCAAAATGGTCGACACTACAAGTGCCATGGTCACAGCTGTTTTAGAAATAATTGACATGGTAAAACTCAGAAACTCGTTCAAAATTCAAGTTAGAAGCCTCCTTGGAAGGAGATTATTTTGTTAAAACACACCACCCTCATCCGAATACCAATCCATAATTTATTATTAATTTTGACTAACCAGGAAGTTGAAAACTAAACCTCTTTAGTATTAAATCGATATTTTGAAATTTGGGGATTTTAGAAAAATCCGGGTTTTTAAGCGGGTTGGATGTTTTGTGGTCTTCCAAATAGAAAGGGTCTTTCAAATGGACGCTCGATTTTTAAATATAAATCAAACAAGTTATATGTGAGATATCCAATCAATTTTTTTTATTTGAAAGAATATTTTATGGCATTACGTATGACGTCGTTCAAATGTTAGTCGCGGGTTTGCTTGGTGGCACGTATTCGGGAGGTCAAAATTCGATAACTTTGCCGCATAAATCCAGCTGAATTTGCTGAATGGCGTTCGTTATGTTGACTTTGAGGGCATCAAATTCTTGCATAGACTTGCGATTTAAGATACCCCTAAAGGATGTACTACGCTATGTGGCCCGGCATACGCTGTGTGGCCCCGGCATACGCTGTGTGGCCTGAAGTGCCATCCTGTTGGAACCACATGTTGTTGGTATCCACATCATTCAGTTTACGTTACAAGAAGTTGCTTATCATCAATCTGTTTTGTGAACTACGAACAATTGACTACCTTGGGTTTTTCTTTACATTCTCATACGCAGCGTTTTATTCACGTCAGGTTTGTAATTACTTCAAAATTCAATATACATGATAATGGGAATTATATTGTTTGAAAAAATACGTTCAATATCTACGGCCCTATTCCTTATGAAAAGAATCAAAAATCTTAAACCCTCGTTAATCAAAAAGATATCTTTTATTCCTCGATATCGCGGAATTGATTGCGATATCGCGGAATTCATTTTAAAATTGGCGCAATTTATGTATAAATATTTCGAACAAGCCAGGGTTAATATCTACAATTAAATCTACATATAGATTGCAAATAAAAATATTTTATTATTTTAATTTAAATATAAAATTACATTTAATTGATAAGGTGTGTCGTGCATATATGATGATGACAAAACAATGAGTTTGGTATTCGAACAATTTTTATAAATTTGAAACCGCATGTATAAATCAATCATAATGATTTTGTTGTTGCTATAATTGAACTAACATTTTTTCCACAGATAAATAATCTGCATTGCCATGCACAACGAAACGATTTGTGGTTGATTTATCATCATCATCTCGATTTACATACATAATGAGATAATAAATTTTAAATATTTAATAAAACTAAGAAATAGTTGGTTGACAATACGGACCGATCAACCAGAATTCTGATAACCTCTAAACCAAAAATTCGAGTATATGCCCTAAATTATATAACACAGAATAGAGTGCATGTATTGCGGCATAATTAACAAAAAATAATAATAAATAAATTTTTAATTTCATTAAGACATAAATTAAGACATATAATTATGTATTTGAAGAACAGCAGCATGCATACATACATCATGTGGAAATGTAACAACAAAAAAAACACTTGTTGTAAAAAAATCAAATATAATTCGTTGCGATGTACGATGCTCTGCATAAATAAATTTATGTTTTATGTTAAATTATTGCAACATAACATATAAACAGCGATGCTATATAAATTGAAGATTAATGTCTTAAGTTTATATAAAACGAAGAAGAATAAAACCAACTAGAAGAATACTGTGCAGTGCATTGCATCGCTTATAAATTTTCGATCATAGAATTATTATATGGCGGCGTATTAAAATATTAAGAAAGTGTGTGGTTACATAAACAAATTGTAAACCTAAAGATCAATTGTATTATATTGTGTGCAAAGATTGAACATTCATGTTAAAGTCTCAATTATTTAACGATCGTTAATTATACATCCAGATGATTGCAGCTCAATAAAATGTCATATATGATTAAGAAAATAAAGAAAAAAAAATACTTGGCGGCGAATTGCATCATAATTTTCCGTTTGATATTTATAAAAGATCACATAATACCAATTTTGATGTTGACATTATAACTATTATTTGCTTTGATGACAGTTTAAGAGTCATCGAGACAAATTTCGTTTTGGAAAATGCACTTTATTACGTTGGTTAAGCTCTCTTGGGGATTTTCGTTTTAATTAATTTGGAATGAACGATCGCGGCGGGTTTTATGGCCCGATTATAATTTTGGACATTTGCTTTGATCTTTGTTGTAAAAAACGAAAATGGTTTTATACATCATTGCTGCATTTTAGATTAGCCTATAAATATAATATGTACTTACAAATGAGCAGAATGCTTATCTGCAGAATTACTAATTATAACGTACCTGAAAAGAGAAAAAAAATACAAATTAGTTGAGTATAAATGATTAAGCTGAATGAGCTATTTTGATATAAATATTTAATTTAATTGTGTCTAACAAACAATAAATAACTCTCAAATTTAATATTCCAATTGAAATTTAAGAACTTTTCTACGGATTTTGAACTACAATCAAATTTGAGTGTGATAAGTGTATAAAATTAGCAAGAACTGGTAAACTATTTGGAATTTAGCTCAAACCAAAATTGAAATGATAAAATAAATTTTGGATTTAACAAAATTTTGAGTAATTGTTCTGTAATATAGCAATATGTAAGAAATAGTCACATAGGCGAGCGTAATTGAGCCACATGCCACTTCAGAGCGGAGTGTAAGAGTTCTTTTGAAAAATTCGAATTAAAAAAATTTTCTACTTGAAGGATTGAGTGATAATGAAAATTGAAAAAATTATTCTAAAATTATCGAATGTTATAACAATAATTTCATATATTGTTCCAAATTACCTTCTACATAGAAAGCACTTTAAATTTTGCTGGTTTGAGTAGTTTTAATATTAAAATATACCATTTTTATAGTGAGGCATTTTAGAAACAAACTCTGTGATTTTTATTATAGCGAAACATAAAAACGGCGTATGGCCCAATAATAAGAAAATGTATTTCTTCGTAATTACAAATTTAACTGTCTCTCCTAACAATCATATAGTTCTAAGCAACAAAAATCGCATATCATTATTTGTCTGTGACTTTTATTAGTGTTTAAAAATTTTAGGCCTGCATACAGTGCTGTTTAAGATAGCGGAAATTTGACAGCGAGAAATAAAAGATTACGCTTTCACGCCGCAAGTGGCAGCACTATCACTCAAGATAATTTGTTTTGTTATTTAATTACCAGCGGATTTTTTTTAATCATTTTGTATCTCTTTTTCAATAAAAAAAAACATCTCGCCGCGGAATAAAATATTAAAAGTGTTAAGGATCACTGGCAAATTGATTGATCTCCGAAATAAAGGAACTCGGTATATGAAATCTTGAAATTTAACAATTTTTCGTCTTTTCGGCATTTCCTAACGAATTACGATGTAATTTGGATAGTGGTTCACATTTCTAGGATCTGTTCGTGCATGGCCATTTCATAACCAGTATCAAATAAATTTTGAACTAGAGGGAACTCGGCTATTTCTTAATTAATATTTGTAAAATTTGCATCGCATACAGGGACAATTCGGAAACAATTTTTGGACTAGAATTTTTACTATACTTTTTTAATTTTCTGCGGCCATATAAGTTATTTTCAGTTTAGGCCATAATGATAATAAAAATAAATTAAAATTAGATTACATTATAGTGAAAATTCTAATCCATAAAGTTTCCCCAAACTTTCCATGTAGTCTCAGTATGACCTAGAGATATTGGTCAAAAACTGAAAATAACTTATATGGCCGCAGAAAATCAAAAAATTCTAGTAAAAATTCTAGTCCATGAATTTTCCTTAAATTTCCCATACTGTCTCAGTATGACCTAAGCTATTAGAGAAAAATAACCGAAAGTAGTGGTTACTAGTGGAAGAAATGCCGGAAAGATGGAATACACCTAATTCTGTTTTTACGCGAACTTTTTTTGCGCGAATTTGATTTAACGCGATTAAACAAAACATTTTGTTTCCTTTTTTACGCGATATTATTTGATTTAACGCGATTAAAAAAAACATTTGTAGCAAAATCAAACATCTTTGTACATGATTTAAACCTCGTTCACTGCCGTATAAAACGTATAAAATCTGCGTGTAGAATCTACGACACAACTGCAGGTAATTTCCCTAATTATCTTTTATTAGTTTTGATAAAAGTATAGTGCGGGTTTTCAGTGTGATATTAATATGTTCAGTGTGTTAATTAATATTGATAGTGGCAGATTTGGTATCATTTGCGTGTGAGATTATAACAAGAAATTTATGCTTTTTTTCAGATTTCAATAAACGGTATGTAATTCATAATTTTAAGTGCATTAATTTATTACGGACAAACAAATTGTTTTTATAGGAGAGGTCATGGTACAATTAACAATGTCAGCTAAAAAACAAACGAAAAGAAAAGCTATTTCTTTCGAAGTTAAAATCAAAATTTTGGATAGACTAGCCAGCGGAGACGGTGCTACTTCTGTAGGGAAACATTTCAGTTTAACGAAATCTATCGTAAAAACCATAAAACAAAATGAAGAAGTTATTAGAAAATCCGTGATTGCTGCAACAAGTATAAGTGTTCATACATCATCATACACAAGAGACATAGTAAAAGAGAAAATGGAGAACGCTCTTGTAATATGGATGGAAGATTGCTCACAAAAACGAATACCAGTTGATGGACATATCATCAAGCAGATGGCATTACGAATTAACAAAGAGGTGAAAGAAGATTAACCTCAACCCTCAGGTCAGAAAGTTAAAAAATTTGAATTTTCTGCAAACACAGGTTGGATGACGGGTGTTTTTTTTACAAAGGCACGCGCTTCATAATGTAAAAATTAAGGGTGAAATCGCATCTGCAGATGAGGAGGAAACTAAAGCATTTCTTTCAAAATTAGGCAAAACAGTTAAAGATGGTGGCTACACTTCGGATCAGGTATTGAATGCTGATGAAACGGGCCTTTCAATCCCAGAAAATTGCAAGTGGATTTAAGGTAACCAAGGATCGTGTGACCTTTTTATTTTGCTCTAACGCTTCAGGTGATCTGATGCTGAAGCCCTTACTTGTAAATAGAGCTCTAAAACCACGGTTATGAAAGGCGTAGATTTTAGAACATTACAAGTCCACTGGAAGGCTAATAGAAATAGGGTGGCAACTGAAACTTTTAGGGTAAGATTCATTAAAAATTGTATCCCAGAAGTTCGGAGTTATTTGAACGAAAAAGGTCTCCAGTGTCGCTGACGAAGAAATTCCTACCTTCACCGCAGACCTAATTAAAGAAGGACTTCAAATAGCTGCTAAATTGAGCGATCATGTTGGCAAGCATGATCCTATTTTTAGTGATAGTGCTGCCACTTTCGGCGAGTAGCGTAATCTCTTATTTTCCGCTTTCAAAATTCCGCTATCTTATTTAGCATTCCCAATTATGAGTTTGAGAAACAATGGTTATTAATACGCCTTTCCAGAGATTTGCCCTCAGGTTCTGATAGCACCATATGATGCTAAACTGCTCTTCCAACGATTCTAAAAAATTGGTTAAACAGGACCTCCAATTTATAATGAATATTTGTATTTCAATTTTGAGTTTGGGCGAAAATAGGAACGGCCATTAATACGCTTTCTCAAAGGTTTGGACTCAGTTCCGATAGCCTCTGAAATAGGTTGTTTATTTGCTCATCTAACCAGCTTGATTAGAACCTCCTAACCAGGTCAGCAAATTTATTACGACTTTTTGTACTTCAATTCTGCGTTTGACTCAAAATGGTAAACGTCCATTAAAAAGCCTCTCAAGAGATTTGGAATCAAGTTCTCAAGAGCTTCCTAACCAGGACAAAACATTTTATACGATTTTTTTGTATTTGAATTATGATTTGAGCGAAAATGCAATAGTTTCAGTAAAGTAAATTTGATACGAATTTTTGTAAAGTTTGTTCCATCTGTTATTATGTTAAAAAACACATAATAAGTATATGTTTGAAATTCAAAGTTTGTACCATTTATGTATGGAATACAACATCGTTCGTGAGATCACCAAGGCTCCTGTCACAGGCCTGCATCCGAACAACAACATTATCGAAGCCTTTTTTTAATAAATTAATAAAGCTGTTCAATGCCCTCAATTTCAGCTCGAATGTTGTTCTTAAGATCTTGAATTGTTTGTGGGTAGTTGCTATATATTTAACTTTAAAAAAAAAAAACCTAATGAAAATAATCTAACGGTGTCAGCAGTTGCCACCGCACAGTAAATATTTTTTGAGCCTAAAAAGCCAACAGATGGAACACCCTTTATTTAAATTATAAGTTTGTGCAAAAAAAGTAAATGACTGAGTAAACATCACAGTGGTTAAACCTATGGCGTTTAAACCGGGATAAGTGATGAAAAGGAATACAAGTATGACCCTTTGTCGTAGTACAGAACTCATGGGCCGATCCATCTTTCATGCCAGTACAATAGGCTGGCATCGAGCTATGCAATGGGCTAGAGCATGCAACACCGGAAAACGATTAACCGGCTAACCGATTTAAACGAGCAAATTCTCCTATCGAATCACCGGTAGATATTTTTATAATTTACCGGTAATTCGCAAGCAATCCCCCCTTCGTCTGACGATGAATTGAATAATGAAAATTTTGACTTTGTTGATCCTGATGAAGATTTGCATATACAGTTTGAAAGTGAATTTGGATAACTATTGATTAATAATGGCACTGATATCTCGTACAAAGATTTGAATGTTGGTATTGCAAAAATTCGGAAGGTTGTCAAAATATTTCGACTAAGTCCCACAAAAAATGAGTAGGTGCAACAGTTTATTACACAAGTTAAAAGGTTTTAATTAACTCAGATCGTGCATTAGAAAAAGTCTAATTGATATAAAATATGATTGGAATTTTTCAGAAGCGGAATTGAGAAAATTATGAAATAATAAAAGCTTTGCAACCTATTAGGCTCACAGTTGAATTACTAGGTAGTTCCGACTTTACATTGTTGGGTGCTAATGGTGTTCTTAAATTCATGCTCGGCGAATTGTTATCTCAAAATACGCCACTAAGCAAAGAACTACATTTTAAATTAATATATAGAATTCAACAGCGGCTAACAGAATATAATACCCATTGATCCGGATCAGTTGAAATTGCAAAGCTAGAATTTGAAATCTAGTAAACGCCTTTGTGATGTTTCATGAAATATGAACTGAACTGGATCAGATCAAGCATCAAGAGTAGAAAAAATTGAGTGAGAAAGATTTTAACGTAATTTTTAATAAATTAAGTTAAGTTAAGTTAATAAAACTTATTGTTACACTTATTGCGCGAATGATTATAAAAAACTCAGATGAACCGTGGTTAACAGATTTGGACCAAACAATCGGTCAGATGATGAAGTCGTTACACAAGAACAAAAACCTTCTTCAATGGAAGAACGACTACACCTGGCAATCAAACAACACAAAGATTTGAGATATTCAAATATAGTGAAAACACCTGTTATCGCTAATATTAGAACTTTAGAAAAATCCATAAAAAGAGAAATAACTTTATTTGAGATCGATAAAGTAGGACGCATTTACTATCGTTCAAATATTTACTAACGATCAAATTCGGAACAAGTCTTGAATCTGAAAGAGCTTTTTCAAGTATCAGCCAAATCGTCACAAAAATTCAATCAAGGCTCAACAATACGACATTAAATATATCATTTGCTTGTTACGGCGCTATTTTAATAAGAAATTTAAGTTGAAGACTGGAAGGGAACCGGAAGTATTGGTTACTAGTGGAAGTTTTTGAGATATTGGCCTATGCCCTACAATAGGCAGATCGTTCGTACTTCCTCGAATGGGCAGCAACGGCGTAAAAGTAAGGACGGGAAAAGTGAACCGCGAAATAATTGGAAGACTCTCGGTCTCGAAACAGATTGGAAAGATAATAAAAAAACTGTAAATGTCCATTAAAATTCCTGCCCAGAAATTTAAAACCACCAAGAAAATGCAATTTAACAGGTTAAGACTTCTTTCTTTGGGGCTATTTTAAATTGAAAGTCTATGCAAATAAACCGTAATCAATTTGTGCCCTCAAAGTCAACATAACGAGCGCCGCCAAGCATATTGGGCCAGATTTGTAAGACAAAGTCATCGAAAATTTGGAATCCCGAATACGTGCCACCAAACACATCCGCGGCAGACATGTGAAAGGCGTTTTATTCATACTGAATGATATAAGATATTCTTGAGCGGAAGTCTCACACAGTACTTGTTTTATTTGCATTTAAAGATTGAGCATCATTATTGAAAATGTTCATTTAATTGATAACTTTGTTCTTTAAGTTATTTAAATATTTCTTTAATACCTATTGCATTTATTAATTTTTTTAAATTTTCCTAATTAAATTATGAATTTATTTAATAAAATTAACATTTTCAAATTTTCACTAATTTTCATTTATGAAATAGTAACAGCTATGGCGGAATTAAAGAGGAATTAATTTAAATTGGAATTTTTCCCTAATAAGAACCCTGTTTCCACAATTTTTTCTAATTGGAACTGTATACGAATACGTGTTATTTTTTATTCGAAACTTCACGGGCTGTTATGAAATAGTGCGGGTGTCTCAAACAAAGAACATCCAGTTCATAAAAGGTTGCAATATAATTTTTGTGTTGGTAATTTGGTTGGTTGAAATAAATATATGTGATCACAAACTCCAGTTTCAATTTTCCAATATTTATTTTTCACGTAATGACAACTTGTCGGTTTGGTGGTTGATGATAAAGAGAATTTGTTTCCAGGTAAGTATGATTAGGTACAATCGCTAACATCTCGGCCGCCTTCAATCGGTTGATTCAACTAATGGGTAATAGACATACCATGTTTTTATGGTGACCACTCTCGTGTTATTGTCTGGCCCTGGATGCACTTTGATTACTCTTCCCAATGGCCACTTTGATGGGTGTGTATAGTTGTCTTTAATTATAACAATGTCTTCAGTTTTGATGTTTTTGTGTGGCTTATGCCACTTATTTCGTTGTTATAAGGTGGGTAAATACTCCCCCAGATGTCCCGATTCATTTTCTGGATCATTTGCCATCTGGAAAGTTTTGACATTTTTACATCTGTAAAGTCTGCAGGCAACTGTACGATAGGTCGACCAATAATGAAGTGCCCCGGCGTTAAACAGTCGAACTTTTCTGGTAATGCGCAAATCGGCTTCTGCGTGGTCGATCCACGACCATTCAGCCTGTCAGAATTCACATCACTTACTCTGAACACCCTGGAGGCATGCAACGAGCTTGATGCTGTAACGATAGAGTGGAACAAAGCGTTTTATTCTGTCAATTAATGATGTTGGGTACATTATCAAAAAGCCGAATGTCGTTTACAAATTTCGTTGCAACCCACACAGATTCTGATATATTGCAAAACAATATAAATAAAGTTACGATTTGGTGGAAAAGACCTACCTTGATTTTTACATTAGAAAATGTTAATCCATATCATATTCTCGCAAGCGATTACATTCGCAACCTCATGATTATTTTAGCAATGAGTTCATTAGAGATCTTGGTGTTATCTGGGATAGAGAATTGAAATTTAGGGACCATATTGAAATTACGATCAATAGAACAAACTCTGCACTTCCCTTCGTTAAACTGTGGTTTAAAGAATTTCTAGACCCACATGTTATTAAAGCGCTTTAAACGATTTTCTCGAATCGCCAATACTGGAATATTCCAGCCAAGTAAGATCTGCGTATCATAGTATACATATACATTCTGTCATTCAACATTTTTCAAATGCATTTTCCGCAATCGAGTTTAGTTATCGTCGCGAACTCTCTTTTATGTTTTCTATCGACTTAAAACGGGTGTCTCGACGTGGTAATTTGAGTTTTGGAAGGAGTAAAAAGCCGGCCGGAGCCATATCAGGTGAATTCGGTGGTTGTTCAATCATATTTGTTGAGTTTTTGGCTGATCACAATGATAGCCTTGTGAGATGGTTTATCGTCATGGTGCAAAATCCATGATTTTTCTTTCCACAAACCTGGCCTTTTTCGTAGAATTTAGTTTCTCAAACGCTGCATAACGCACGGATAATATTCTTCATTTTCCGTTTGATCTTCTGGCAAGAACTTTGATTATGTCGGTTTCGGCACAGTTGGAAGGCGCCATTCCGAGGCTTGTTGACTGGTTTACATGTCAAACTTGGAAACCCTTGTCTGATCACCAGTTATAATGCGTTTTATGAATGTAGGTTGGAACTGACTCGTTTTAGCATGTCTTCAGCGACCTTTACGTGATTGAGTTGTTGAATGAGCAATCGTTTACAATGGTACGAATTGATTCGTGAGACACATAAAGTTCCGCGGCTATCTCTCAAAAAAACTTAAATGGCGATTTTCCGTTACCATTTCTGTTACTTGATTAATATTAACTTCAGTTGAAGACGTTGTTGGTCAACCTGAGAGATGCAAATCTTCCACCATATGTCGACCGCTTTTGAATGCACTATACCATTCATATGCACATGTTTTTGATAAAGTTGATTCATCGTAAGCCTTCGGTAACATTTTCAGCGATTCGGCACCCGAAATTCGATTTGTCATACAAAATTTGAGACAAATTCTTTGTTTAATATGTTTATTCATTATAAAAATTGCAAAACACACTTAAGGTGAACTGATAAAATCGAGCACTGTAAACAAAGTATAGGTCAGATCGCGCTCAAACTTAATGCCAAGGTAGAGGACAGTTGCGTGAATAAAAAAAGCGGGCGTTTTAAATGATCATTTACCGTCACTTTTTTGACAGGATATAAATCGAATTGGGGCGTGCAATGACAATTTTATTGGTTTGCTTTGCGAAGTTTTTCCTGTTTGGGCGGCAATTTACCTCCCTTAAATTTTTTTAATATCCAAATTCGTAGTAAGCGACGAATTGTTGTGGATATAGTTTTTATCAATAGCTATCTGGCTGTATTGAGTCTAGGACCATACTAGAAAGAATAATTGTTGCTCGTAATAATAATCCTCGTGTCTTGAGGAAAGCGCCTGCTTTTTTAGTTTTGACGTTTATCTTAAAATTAATTTTTTTTAGATTAATTAACTTTTTAATTCTTTTTATAAACTTAATCTATTTGAATTAACAAAACTCAACTCCCAGTATTCTCTCTTTCGGTTTATAAAACCTTTGGAGTATACTAAAAAAAAAATAATAATATTGATTGCGACGGCCCCATGCAGTTAGGGAGGAGTAATTCTTCATTGGGAATTATAATAGATATATCAAAATCAGCTTTATTGAAATTAACATCAAACGATATCTACAGTTAATTTAGAAATTACAGATCAAAATTACAAAATAATCAAATTTCAAGCCCAAAGCTGTTCTGTAAGGCATCCAAGCACAATTTTGAGCGAATTTAAAATATCGATATAATGACTATTTGTAGTAAAACTTGGGGTTGTCCAATTGAGACACAGGAAAATCAACACAAACTAAAGGCGGATTCAGGGTTGCGTTCTTTCGTTCCTTCCTCCCTTCTAAAACTTGTTAAACCAATTTCATTGTTAAAAATGAGGTTTTTTTTCTTATGAATTTTTTCAGCAACTTTGATTGATTTAAAAAAAATTTAAAAGAAAGGAAGGAAGAAATGAACGCAACACTGAATCCGTCTTAAAAGTACAAATATTTATTTTTGATTCAAGTTGAGTTGTCGATGCCACTAATGTTTCAAAAATGATATCACTCAAATGATCTCACCATGGTTGGATTTACAGACGTCGGCCCGATGGCCAAATTGTTGATGACATTTTCCAATAGGGACGTTTCTGTGGCATTTATCTCGGCAATGATGTTGTTTTTTAGGTCTTGGATTGTGAGGCTATCGACGTACACTTTGCTTTTAAAAAATCGCATAAAAAGTAATCTAGTGGCGTTAAAACGTATGAACTTGCAGGCTAATTCACATTTCCGCCACGCAAAATTAAGCGATTTTCAGAGAACCTTTGCAATTCGTTGAGATTCTCACCCGCAGTATGGCAAGTTGCCATGGCAAAATCAACAAGGCAACAGCGATATCATCTGGTGTGCGAACAATTTTATGTTTAAATATACGACTCCTTATAGTGATAAATGGCTAACATTCAACTAACAAAGTTTTCCTGCGTCTCAATTGAACTACGATTTATGATCGAACAAAATATTATTTTGCAAATGTTTTTTTCTTTAACTAGTGTTTCTTTGGAGAAAGTTGAATCTAGCAGCCGAGTTTTCCGAAAGAAAAGTTTTTTTATATAGAAAAACTTTTCCACTAAAATTTACGCTTGATAATTGGTTACTTTGCTGTTCAGAAGTATCCAGGGGCTACTCAATTTCAATTGTTAAATTTCGGGTTTCCAATTATTCTCTTATTTGTAGAAAAATGGAGCTCTCGAACATTATCAACCTCAATTAAGCATCTTCTGGTAAACTGTTCTCATGCTTCAAAACGTTATTTTCATGTCTTCTAAAATGATGGCCTATTACCAATTAGCTTGAAAAATCTTTTGATATATTGAAAAAGTAGTGAGGTTCGCTTCACTTTTATCGACTGATTTTATCAGCCAAGGTTATTTGAATTATCTAATTTTTAATAATAACGTCTTGAATGTAGATAACGTCTTGTAACGTCTTATTCTAAGTTATTGCATCCAATTTCATCACAAATGTCTTGTGGCCAACATTCCTCCTTAAATTTTAGAAAACTAAACAAGACCAATCCTTGTTGAAAATTTTATCTTTAATTTTATTTGAACTTTTCATAATTGCCGATTTTGTAAATGCTAAACTTTTCAACATGATTGCAAAAATTGAAAAAGTTTCCATGATTTCCACGAAGTTTGATTCCTATAATAGTCAATCCGTCTGTACTGTAGATAAGTATGCTGAATTTTGGCAAAATAAAGTTTTGTTTATCAAAATTCGTCATTTTCGGCAAAACTTAAAAAAATTATATGAACAAATTTTGTTTGCCACTTAATTTATAAGTAAATTATGAATCCTTAATATTTATAAACATAAAATATTTTTTTTTTGTTGATTTTGACGTTGTTACCATCACATACTGGAACCGAATATATTTTATGGAAACATTGTTATTTTTATGGCGGATTTTGTGCAAAAAGTAAAATAAAACCTACTGACAAAAAATTCTGTATTTCTCTAGAATTCTTGAGTCGAACGCTAGAGTCGGCACTAGTTTTGTACTCCAACAAGAGGGTCATAGTTGTGTTTATTAACAATTTCTACCGATGTTGTGGAATTATATTATTATGCTTTTTCGCAGTTCATTTTCCCGTCCTAGTTTACGCAATTACTGCCAAATCGAAGACGTACGTTTATTGGACCGGTTTAAGTTTACATCTGCGCATTGCACAGCTTCATGCCAGCCTATAGGACTGGACATGAAAGATAGGTCGGTCCATGAGTTTTGCACGCCGACGGGGGGTCGTAGTTATGTTCCATTTTTAATCACAGATCATAATCTGTTTATGAAAATTTACGTTTGCATCCTGTTCCGGGATTCACACCCGGTACCATTATGTGACACTTGGTCGGTATCAGTAATTATATTAATTCTTCGCGTATGGCATTTTTATTAATGATTTAACGAACTTTCATTCATGAGGTTCCCGAAGGCTTTTCATGATTCATTTTAATTATATCCAAAATTATTGGCAGTATAAATTAACCTGAGCCAAGTATAATTTAAAGTTTCCAATTAGGAGGTACCCGAAGGAATCGAAATTAAAAAAAAATTTTTGATTTGTGTGCGGCTTGCTAATTATTTGTGGTAAAAATTTGATGACGATCGGTTTAGTGGCTGAAACGCCCGTTCGACACAAAGAGAGAATTTCTCGTTTGGAAATGTCATCCCCTGTCTAAAGAGATATATTAGAGAATTTCTATAGTGATGATAAATATAATTACTATTTTGTAGTTTTCTACAAGAATTTCGATATTATGATTTTCGGTCAAATATTACACGGTGTTTTAAGTTAAGCACCTTACCTAACATTTATACAAAGATTTTTCGTTATATTATGTTTACGTTTTACTTCATAAATCCAATAAGTTTTTTCCAACCAAATCGAAAGCAACAATTCATCCGTAAGCCTCAAGCATAAAAACAAAATAAAAAATAAATAAAAACTTCAACACCTCCAACATTATTTCCATTCATTTTTTTTTAGGTTAAAAACTAACCTTTCACCACTTTACATTTCCTTAAAATTTTGATTCACATCTTACTAACCTCCTAATATACGAGTATAATACCTAACCTATACAACAAGTGTTTATTTTATATTATTTTCGAAAAAAAAAATTCTATCTAATTTCATTTGCATTTTACAATATCCAGCGACGGATAATAAACAACCCAAAAAAAAAAAAAAAATCTTTCTTATGAACGTACGAAGACGATGAACAAAAAGCTAAGTGGTTTTTCTTCAGAACTAAAAATTTGTTTTGTTGTTTATACAAACCGCATTTAAAATATATATATTTTTTTAAAACAACATCTTAATAGTTTTGTTTGCGGCCCAATTCCTCCTCACCATATTATATTGAACAGAGAAAATTAATTTAGATTTTGTATTACTATAAGTATTTTATAATGACAATGACAAAAAAAAACAAAAATTAATTTCTCGACGACTCGATAATGGCCTGTCAAAAAAATTATTGTTATTATACGATACGATTATTGTTATTATGTTTTGTTGATATATTCTAATGAGACGACAAGATATGAAAAGATATCTCGGGTTGATATTATAAATAAGAAAAAACCAAAAAAAAAAAAATCAATTTCTTTAGATTAAGATATCGATAAATTTCTTTTGTTGTATATGATGATGCTGCATCGTTCCAAGATAGAAGATATCGTGATAAGACACAAAATTGTTAATAAAAGGAGAAATTTATTGATAATTCATCTTACATTATATTCGAGATGGGATCTCAGATATAATAATAGTTCCGGCTGGTATATAACCGGTCGATCGCGCACGATGCCATAAAGACGTGACTATAAAGTAACGATCGCGCACTGTGTACTTCACCTGCATTTCTGTGTATAAATAAAAATTACTCGAGATAAAAACATTTTTACTATGATTTTCTTTTGTGTCGTATTTTATTAACATAATTATTACCTGTTGTAATAATCAGATTCATGGATTTTTCCATTTTATTTACAAACAATAGAGGGAAAATATTTAGATGACAGGTATTTAATTTTTTTTTTTTGTATATAGGTATGTTATGAATATTAATTTACATATTTTCATGGTTGGAAAATTACACCAACAACAAACACGGAAATTAGTAAAAAAATGTTTCGATTGTTCTTCTTAAAGACTTTAATAAACATTTTGTGTTGCTGTTGGCTGGTTATGTTTAATTAGTCACATTTTTATATATATATATTTTTTAAAAGGTTTATTCTGTTTGCCGTTTAGATATGGGAATTAATGAGCGCGCACCATTAAAAGATGTTGTTTGGTACAACATAAAATTTGTTGAAGCGTTAAAATACGCGTGTTTTTGGTTAAGGGGTCGATTTAATATGCTTATTTCTCTTTTTTATAAATTTAATTAATTAGAATGGCGCTATGTTCGGTGATGATCATAAATTTGAAGTGATTTGGAATAAGACGTACATATTTAGATTTCCTGTGTGACGTTGAACAGACTGTTCGTTCACCTTACCTATTATGCGATATATGGTCTACTTTATAAGGTGGCACATCTAAATTTCTATTTAAGCCTCTTACCAATTGTTAAATTGCCTTTTGTCGTGTACACAAATTATACCTAACACGAATACCTCGTATTTGGAAATATTATAGTTATTGCTAGAACACTACAGTTTGAGCATACGAGCTCATTTATAATGAAGTTTGCGCTTAAACGAGTTCCAAATGGAATTGTTCGTTGCTTGATGTTTTTAAGATTTTGATATGTTAGTAGTCATAAAATTAACCTCGCCAACACAAAAGTACCTGATTTCATTCACAAAAGCTGCCATGAAACTCCTCGTTGGTCGACCCACGTCTGTACCTGAAACAGATTATCTCCGTTTGAAGCAATGTAGTGTATAAAATTCTCCGACTGTGTCCATAACAGGACAGGAAGGTTAAAATATTCAACAACCAAAAGCATATGTTGGATGCTCGTTAAATCCGACAAAAAGTAGACCGCAAAAATGATACCCTCGCTTTCAATTTTATTTTTCACACATGATGTACTGTAAAGAAGTGTTAAAGTTGCTATATATATATATATATATATATATATATATATATATATATATATATATATATATATATATATATATATATATATATATATATATATATTGTATATATATATATATTGTATATATATATATTGTATATATATATATTGTATATATATATATATATATATATATATATATATATATATATATATATATATATATATATATATATATATATATATATATATAAGTTGTGGGATTGACCAAAAAGTTAATTGATGTAAATAATACAAAAGTTCAAACGATACTAAAAATACTGTATTTCAATCAAACTGAAGTAATACCATTGTTTATGGTAACAGCAAAACTTTACCAATACACTCTCTTTGAGTACACGTAATTGTATACATTTTATTGTTGATATACCACAGGGTACTCCTACACGGCAGTCCTGCTCACTCATCCGGCCCGGATGATACTTTATCTTTGACAACGTTTGTTACTTTGCTGCTATTATGACCATTTGCTTCTCTTATTTGTACTTCGTCATCTTCTTCTTCTGATGTTGAAGACGCTCCAATGTAGTACAGTTTCATGTTTTCCGCAGAAGTTGATGTATTGCTCGGACCTTCACCCTGACATACTTTTTGGACGTCGTAACGGTCGTTCCGGTTTACCTTGACTATTTCATAGGGCCCGATATATTTTGCTCCTAATTTTGATCCACTAGTGAATTGGGTACGTTTTATTAAAACGTAATCACCAACTTCATATTTGGTTGCAACTTTCCTCTTTTTGTTATAACTGCGACGGTTTTCCTCCTGTATTTCTCTTATTGCTTCTTTGGCCTTCTCTCGTAATGCATCCCTATTCTCCATAGTAATTCTTGTGAATTCTTCTTCAACGACTTCTGAGATTTTAGCGTATTCTGGACAGCGCATCTCTACACCCATCAACAGCTTAAAAGGAGTCATACCAACACTTCGTTGAATTGAATTATTAAGATACCGTTGTAATGGGTTGGTATGCTTGAACCATTCCTCCGGATTGTCTGTTGCTAGCTTTGTTAGGGCTGGGATTATTATTCGAAAAACCCTTTCGATTTGGCCATTACCGGTTGGTACACCTGTTGTTATATATGAAACAATAATCCCTTTTTGTGCACAATATTCCTGAAATTCCGCCGATCTGAATGAACCACCCCTGTCTGCGATTATATACTTTGGGTTTCCAAAAATTGATTTTTGCGCTTCCAGCCTATGTATAACTTCTTTAGCGCTCGTGGTTTTGGTTGGATAAAGCCATATGAATTTTGAAAATGCGTCGATTACACCAAAAATATATTTATATAGCTTCTTAGTTGAGTCCAAGGTGCCTAAATGGTCGATGTGGTAGGTCACTAATGGGAGATCACCTTTTGGGATCGGATTCAAAAACCCCTCTTGCTTGCCCATTTTCCTTTCGGACATTAGACATGCTATACAGTTTTTTAAATAGTTTTTCACTTTCTCTGCCATCTTTGGAATGAAAAAATGGCGTGTGATGAGTTCCTCAGTCTTTCTTCTACCGAAATGGCCTTGGTTGTGACACATTTTTATTACGTCGCCTTCCATCTTCTTGGGTACCAGCAATAACAGATTACCGTCACAATTCATAAATAAAACACCAGAATTAATAACGAATTCATCATACTCACCAAATTTTAGGAGTTCAAAAATTGGTCGAAGATCAGGATCATTTCTCTGTGCGGCTTTTATGCGATTGATGACATTGTTATCCACTGGGAGTACTATGAGATTTCTACTAAGGGCATCTACGTGTCGCATTCGGCAACCTGGACGATGTTCCAATTTAAAATCAAATTCCTGTAATTGCAATGCCCATCCAGCAATCCTTGATGTGAGTTCCCGTCCTTCCATCGTCCTCATATATCCTCATCTTTTTCAGCGCGCTTACTATACAAGGACCTCCAGTGCGTAGCTGCTGTAGTTTTTTTGGCACTTGGATGTCTTTTTGCTGTAATACATAACGGGATGCATTCGATGATCGTCATCAGATTGTTGTAGTAGAATAGCTCCAATTCCGAGTTTACTGGCATCGGTGTGTAACTCTGTTTGCGCCTTCGGGGAGTACAACCTCAATATCGGGTAGTTTTCCAAAATGTCTTTTAGTCGGTTAAAAGCCTGTCTTTGGTCTTCGTCGAATATAAAAATTGCTCCTTTCTTCAATAGATCCGTCAATGGTCTAGCTATGGTTGCATAGCTCTCCACAAACTTTCGAAAATATCCGGACAGTCCTAGAAAACGTTGTACTTGTTTCACACTATCCGGTTCGGGAAACTTGGCAATGGATATCGATTTAGATTTTGATGGCCTCATCTGCCCTCGTCCGAATTCATACCCCAAGAACTCTATTTGCTTTCTTATAAACTGACACTTACTCCATTTTATGTCTAGTCCGTTGAGCTCAGCTACACTTACTACTTCCTCCGATTTTTCTAACGCCTCCTTCTCATTTTTTGCTGGTATCACGAGGTCATCGATGTTCATGCACACTACTCCTTCGATACACAAATTTTGGAACACGCTATTGATATAACGTACAAAAACTGAAGGACTGTTACATAATCCGAACGGCGTCCTTAGAAACTCATACAACCCAAATGGCGTGATAAATGCCGTATACTTAATTGAGTTTTCTGCTACATGAACGTGGAAAAATCCGTTGCGTAGATCAAGCGTTGAAAAATACTCTGCATCCTGTAGTTTATATACTTGATCGTCAATAAGTGGAATCGGGAAGCGATCTTTACATATGATGCTGTTAAGTTTCCTGTAGTCCACACACAGTCGTTTTGTACCATTAAAACGATTGGACTCGCGTACTCAGAATTACTGGGGCGAATGATACCTTCTGCTAACCACTCATTCACCTGTTTTCTTACGATGTCAGTTTCTAGTGGAGAAAGTCGTCTCGGTCTTTGTGTTATGGGTTTCTTGTCTAGTACCAATATTTGCATTTTTATATTTGTGGCTGGCTTGCATTTCTTTGCGTTATAATTAATCACCATTCTTCTTATTTGGCTCGCCATGTTTCTGTTGGTAATATGATCAAGGTCAAGAAACACATCACCACGTTCAATCACCAGGGCACAATCTTCAGAGACAAACCTATTCATTATAATGCTGGTTGGTGTAAGAATTGTAATGGTTTGTTTAATTAAATCTCTCCCCAATATAAAATCCACTGGTAGTATTCCATCATCCACGACATGTATCATAGTCAAATAAGTTTCGCCATCAATAACTAACTCAGCCTCAAAATTGCCCTTTGTTGATACACATTTAGCTCCAGCTCCACTGAATACTATTCGTTCATCACTTAGATTTTTGATACCCATATTTTTAATTCTTTTCTGGGACATAAGGTTCATATCACTGCCACTGTCCACTAATGCATATGTTTCTTTCCCAAACAACAACACTTTCTTCACCGCTTTGGACAACAACGATGGAACATTTTTTTCCGTTACAGTCAAACAAGCATCTTCTTCTACCACAGCTATAGATTTCCTGGTGTTTGTTGGTTCTCTCTGTGTAATTCCTTTGTTCTTGCAATCCGGAGAAACGTGACCATACTCGTTACATTTGTAACATTTTGGTCCTTTAGATTTATTTTCACAATTCCTTCCTCGATGCCCTCTGTCCCCACAATTATAACACCTCGGTCCACGTTTGATTGTATCCCTAAAGCTCTTATCTTGCTGGTTCAATGGATTGTTGCTTGGTGTATCTCGCTTCTTTGTTTTGAGTTTAATTTTTTCATAAATTTTTAATTTTTGTTTAAACTCATCTATACTGCCCGCACCATACAGCACAACTTTATTGTGTTCATTATCAATAATACCATTAATGCAATATTCAATAATAGCCGCGTCTTCCAAATTCCCCGTCTTACCAAGTTCCCTCATAACAATTAGGTATTTAGCAAACGATTCATCATCTTTCTTTCTGCGATCTGCCATGCGTTTATGAATCAAAGCTGAATTGGTATCCGTTAGAAATTCCTTCCTTAAAAATCGAGTTAAATTTTTCCAATTATCGATCCCGCTTGCCATTCTCAAACTCTCTTTTGCAGTTCCGGTTAAAAGCCGTTTCGAATACACCACTTTTTGATTTTCATTCCAGCCTAAACATGCTGCACTCTCATCAACCTCCGTTATCCACTTTTCAATGGTGTATTCATCATCACCGCTAAATTTATTATGCGATTCTTCGATATCCTTGAAACTTAACAACTGCGGTTGATTTCTGTTTGTAGTAGTACCGGCTCCATTATTCCGGATCATTTCATTTTCTCTTTTTAACAGCTCTATTTCCTTATCTTTTAACTCAATCTCCTTCTTTCTAATTTCTTCTGGAAGAACAAAGTGTTGATTAGTTGTAGCTACTGTTATATTTCTAGGTGTGTCATTCATTGTGCTATTAGAACCTAGACCGTTTCACACACTGCTCACATTATCGTCGAGAGCACGCTTGAACATATCCATGACCTTTTGTACAAAAGCATCGAAACTTGTACCATTAACTTCTTGATCGTCCATGTTATTTTTTCCACTGCGATTTTGCTTACCCATGATAAGAATCGATCAATTACATGCGGTTACAAAAACCACTTTGTCAAAAAAAAATATTCCCGCTATATCGTTTAATCAGGTCTTATCTATAATATACAGCACACAACGGAACACTATTTACACTCTTAATATAATTGCACGTGAAGTCGCCCTTTAAATTTTATGAAATTGTCACAATGCAATAAATGTAATTTGTAGCACCACACAAAATTAAAAGTTCCGAAACTAGTTTTATCCTCACTTAAAAATTCCTCGCCAACACAACTTGTAAGCTATATTTTCACCGTAAGTTCTCGACCGTAAAAATCACTACACCTTATAGATATTTACCGCCGCACCAAATTATCGCCTTATATTACCACCATATATAGCTTATCCGTAATTGTAAATAGAATTTTATCGCCTTTCTGGAACCGTGAATGTCTTACATTATGATCCCGGTTGTGCCCCCAAGTTGTGGGATTGACCAAAAAGTCCAAAGGGACAGGTAATTGAGTTGTTTAACCCATTATTGGTGCTTATGTTCCGCTTATCAATAAATTCATTCTGAAATGTAGAGTTAGGCCACGAGTTCGGAGAAATCAATAAATCTGGCATAGATTCAGGAACCGAGCTTTTAAATGATGCCACATTGCCATTACAGCGCAATATCTCTTTAAAACTAATCGAATGGTAACCGAATCATCATTTCTGATGGTATTGCAGGTAATGGATGAGACGAAAGACTAGAGATTATTGAAGAACAGCACAGAGTCTAAAGGTACTAAAGCAGTTTTGATTTGATTTCTGTTTCCATTCCGTAAGATCAGATTTAATCTCACCAATCTTAGTGTATTTTTATTTAGATTATTTTCGAAGATTTCATCGATGTTTGATTCAATGTTTCGTATGGATTTAATAATTTTTGGACAGTATTTGTCACTACTAAAAGAACTAATTGAGACAAATAGTTCTTATATTGTTACGAATATTTTCCTTAATGTTTTCAGCAGTGCTAGCCAAATATGTATAATAAAAGCGACAATTTGAATTCGATATCTTAAAGTCTCTCGAAATCGGATTTATTTTTTATTTGTTCAAACACGGAGGAATTTTTTAAGTCTGAATCTTTATAGCCCTGTAATCTAGAAAACCTATCCGTCATAAACCTTGCTGCATAAAAAACAACTCCTTTTCTATCCTTCCCTCTTGTTGTGTTTAAACAGAATGTAGGAATAGGACCAGCGCATATTGTCCTACAGTCCAATACTTGAGCTAATCAATCAGTCCATTATTAAATGTTAAGGATTCATAATAAAAACAGACGCCATAGATAAAAATGTAAATGTCGATTTTGCCATAACATTTTTATCACATTAGTACATATGTTTATTTCTTTCTAGCCGATTGAATATTTTTCTATAGCGGATGCTTCTAATTTACCTACAAAAATTTGCAGAAAAAACAAATTTTGACATGTAAATGGGGTTTTATGTTTTTTTTATCTACTTATGTAAGATTTAATTGCTGGCTAAGCCACACACGGTTCTTTTTAAAATATTTTCGGTAGGAATTGTTCAGTCCATCTACAAAGAATTTTTTATTATTTAAAAACTGTAAACCGAACGGGATTATTTGAAGCATTGTTTATGAGTCACTGCACTTTCTTTGTCAACCTTTAGTTTCAAAGTGGTTTATTCAAAGGTCGTTTCGCGATCACAAACCTCACCGATTTTGCATCAAGTGCATTGAATGTATGAAAGCAGGGAATGAAGTAAATGCAGTTACCACAGATATTAACGCGGAATGCGACAGGGATTCGCAGAAAACGAATATATTTAAGGTGATCATCAATAACATAGGCTTTCACAGCCACATCCCCGCCATTGTTTTGTTCGTTTTGCTTTACGTGATCTATTCTGGGTGCATGTCATCGACATTGTGTTTCTTCATCAACTGTTATCTGATTGTATCGATTTGTCTGTTCTGCTTGGTAAGATAAATTTAAACACCAATTATCATGCGCTAAGAACAGTAGCCTTCAGAATCACACATCGCAGATCGAAATGCTCGAATTACCTTTAAAACACTTCTTTACACTACTTAAGCGGTGATCTACAGTCAGTAACGAAAATGATCATACACACTGAGTTTTGAATTTTGATTACAAATTATAAGGATTAGAGAATTTATTTTGCAGTTTTTTATTAAATATAATAATTTTAAAAATTAACAAATTCAAATATACAAAATAGAAATTCATTCACCGTTAAAAAAAAAATCAAGAATTTTTTGCAACGAAAATGATCATACACTTATGATCGCACACAACATAAAATGTAACGATTGCGAGGCGTACGGCCGATGTTAGAAAGGGAACTAGCAACGAAGAACGCCAAATAATATTATATATGTCATAAGTCATTCTACAGTGGCCCAAATAATATCCAGATTCAACGTCACACAATCAGTTGAAAACGGGAAGCGAACAGGGCGAGAAGGCGCCTCCGAAACTAGCTTCAGAAGTGGAAAAGATACTTTATAAAGCTACACACCCCCAAAATATTAAAAGGGTTTTGTGTAAACATGAATACCATGGCCGTGTGCCGCGCAAGAAGTCATTAATTTCGAATGTTAATTCCAAGAAAAGAATTGAATTTGCAGAAAAATTAAAAACAACAGAATTCAACTTCTGAAAAACGGTTGTTTTTACGGATGAAAGTAAATTCAACATTTTCGGAGCCGATGAGACAGGTGAAATAAGGAGAAACTTGCTTCAGCGCTGGAGCCAAAACACATCATCCCAACTATTAAGCATGACGGTCCTAAAGTGATGGGATTCAATGTCGGCGAGTACTGAGTAGGGTTGGTGAACTTGTTTTTATAAATGGAAATTTGGATCGCTGGAATACCTAGGTATACTAAAGGACAATTTGAAACCTTCCGTGGAATAATTGGGCTCGTGCCATCATGGATCTTCCAGCAAGACAACGATCCTAAGCAAACGGTACACGTTGTGAAGGAATGGATTCTGAATAACGTCCCAAATCCAAGCCATTTGCAACCCCCAACGCCTGACATGAACCGCAATGAACATTTATGGGATCACCACAAATCCAAATTAGAAAATACAGGACTACCACCAAAATATCTTCGCAAGAAACAATAATGGAATAACGGGGTAAAATTTCACCGAGAGTTACCAAGAAGTTAGTAGAATCATTACCTAGTAGACTGAAAGAGGTTATCAAAAATAAAGGAGGATATTAAAATAATTATGAAACATAATTTATGTAAATGATTTTAAAAAAAATCAAGGATCGTACTATGTATGAGTGTATGATCATTTTCGTTGCAAAAAATTTTTGATTTTTTTTTTTGTTTATTTTAAACGGCAAATGATCTTCTATTTTGTGTTTTTGGATTTGTTAATTTGTAAAATTATTTAATTCAATAAAGAACTGCAAAATAAATTCTCTAATCTTTAAAATTTGTAAAAACAAATTCAAAACTCAGTGTGTATGATCATTTTCTTTACTGTATGTCATCTTTAATTAATCTTTTTTTCATTGTTTATACTTTAAATGTTAACTTTTATTTTTAGAATTATAGCGATGAGGTCAAATGCTATAAAATGTACCAGAAAGCAAGAAACACTGAAAGACTACAAATCATACGCTATACCTGCCAACTTTTTTATCGCCATCTGGCATTTTGTTGCTTTCGCATGAAAATAAGGAAGTTATGACCGAAGATATATGCTGCAAAGCTCACGGCAGGGGTGAACATTGCACTAGTTGCGAATCGTATGGTTTAAAGGAATTTAATCCGCTTTAAAGATACTAGGATTTACTTTAAAGTCTTTCAACCCACCCAATGTTTCAAACGGATTACCTTTTATTGAATTCCATTCAATTTTGAAAGAAAAAAGGAGATTTCCGAAAATATGATCTCCTCTTTATACTGCCAAAGTGTTATATTCTTGATGGTCCTGGAGGTGGAAACATTTATTTCTATGTTCTACTTCTAGTTTTGACTACGGCAACAACTGAAGTAGCTGCTAATTAATTCATCATTAGACGATCAGCTATTCATTTTAAACTCTCTGTACCTGAAACATTCGTCTCACTTGAGCATGGGTTATGATGCAGAGGATATTGTAGGTTCCACATTTAATTAAAGTTTATGAATCACTGCATCACCCGAATTAGTATCCGATATCAAATCAAGCCCATTTTCTTCATACAAATATTTTTTTCTTTTGGTACCGAGATATTTAAAAAACAGAATTAAATAAAAAATAAATTTATTAAAATAAAATAAATCAATAGATTGATTTCATTGATAACAAATTAAATTTATTAAAAAAAGGTTCATTGATATTTATAAAAAAAAAAAAAAACAGAAAAATTAAAATACCGTGAGTGTCGTTAAAATGGTGGGTCGATGAATTCTCGGTGCGCGCTCGCTGCGAGTGCATTTATTCTCATTATGCCGTGATACCGATTCGAGATCATATGACACAGTATTTGGGATATTTCGTATGGCATCAGTACCCGCACTTGGGTTTTATTAATAATGTATCACGTAGAATTGGGTTGGGAATTCATTATACCAGCCGGCATGTCGCTTATACATATCGATATCCGAATTCAATGCACATAATAAATATTTGTGTTTATTGAACGATAGATTTATAGTCGTATAGTTTTTGATTATTATCAAAAGTTTCTACAACATATACACATGAGAGTATACCTGGGTACCACATACCATACAAAGTATATATATACATAATAAGTACATGCTTTTTGAATGATGTGTTTAGACGAGGTATTATTATTGTGTATCATGTAATTCGATCTCTTGTTAAAAGTTATAAATTTGCAAACAATATTTTTTGCTTGTTATTTTATAGATTGGTTTACATCCATATATATACTACATACATACATAAAGTATGTTATTTTTATGTACATGTAGATAATAGTTTTATATCTGATTTGAGATTAAGTAATAATATCTGTAGTATATTAGAGTGAGCTAAAATTTTTGTGGGTGGAATTCGATTGATCGAAAATAATCCAGCAGCTGGATTTTAATTTTATTTTATGTGTAAACTGTTCAAGGTAATTAATTTTAATTTTGTGTATTGAGTGTATTTTGATATAAAATGCATGAAAATATCACTTTCATTCATAAAGTAATATATATGTAATTGCTTCAATTGCTATAACTGTAGCACAATAATTCGCAGACGCATGATGGCCTTTCTAAAAATTGACTCGATTTATCAAATTTGTCATTATATTTTCTCGGTTCCCACCATACTAAGTTCAACATTTGAAAGTTTTATGATATGAAATTTGAAGCTAATGAAGCTTTAGCGGTAAATATAAAGTAGATACTACATTTCAGTTAACAAATATTTTTAGATGTGCTACGAGTTTCTACTTACTCGACTCTGAAGTTGGCTGCATTAAAATCTAGTTGAACGCATCTTAATCACCCGCTATTTTGGATACATGTAGCTTGGTCATTGCTGTTTTTATGACATTAGTCTCAGTCATTTACAAGCTGTCTTTCTATGGATGTCGATAAGTAACATTTATGCCATTGAATTCTATTCTGTTTTCAAAGGAGAAAAAAATGCTGCTCAGGCTATGGAATTGATTACTGGATGAAAATCCGTGTCAAACTCAAAAAGAGCTTGCAGAACAGTTAGGAGTAACTCACCAAACAAACATCACTGCGATTGTATGCAATGGGAAAAATACAGGAGGAAGGAAAAAGGATTCCACATAAACTGACCGAAAAAACAAAAGAAAGAGTTTTGTGCAGAAAATTATTACGGGTGATGAAAAATAGTTGTACGATAATCCTAAAAGCAGAAAACCATGGGTCGATCCAGGCCAGCCATCAACATGAATTGCAAAAATGAATATTCTGCCAAGAAAGTGTTACTGAGCTTCTGGAACCTGGTTAGAGCTGAACGTTAACAGGCCCAATTGATCAAATTATTTATTTTAAATTACTTTTATTTTAAATGCATCATTATTAAAAGTTACAAAAATATGTATTAATATACTAACACTAATACATAATATGTAATAATAGATCAGTTAATAGATAAAAATAAATATTAAAAATAAAAATTGAAGAAGAAGAAGAGGTAACATTAAACAATGCAATAGAATTGTTTAAACGAAATAACAATAAAGTATAACTACTTACATACATATTAGTATGTTTGTTTTAAATTTTATCTTATCGTATGTGTGTGAAATTATACATGCAAAATATGATTAGGTTTTGGCAAAATGGGAAAAACAATGATATTCGAATTCTGACGGAAGTGCAATTCTCTTAATTCTAAGCGGCAGTAAATTCCAATTTTAAGCTCTATTTATGAAAAAATTATTCGCACGAAAACCATATTTGTGCTTTCGAATTATAACACTGAAATTTCTCGTACACAGAAAGAAATTAAATAGATTATTTACCTAACGCCAATTAGTTAAAATCAAAATACAATGTTTACCTAATTTGTTAGGTATTTTGTCGAAGAAACTAGATTGATTGATTGATTGATTGGACTGTAGAACCAAGTACTTGACAAGTATCCCGGTTAACGCCGGGCCTATTCCTACAGCCTATTTACACATAACAATAGGAGGGATAGGAAAGGTTTTTTTTTTTTTTTTTGGGACAGAACGACCCGGTTTCAGACACCTAGCGATCGTACGGTACAACACAATTCTAATCTACTTCTAATCTACGGTGGAGGGATAAAGGTTTAATGGATAACGATGATATTGGTCTTCAACAATTGTTTCTTTAAATCAGCAACCTACAAAACAATATTATTATTTCACGAGCATCTGGAAATTCTCTGAAATATAATTCAACATTAATACTTTCCAGCGTCCTAAAACAAAATTGATTGATTAATTCACTCCAAATACAGTCACCTAGGTAATTCGATAGTTAGTAATACAAACACAACACAGTTCTAAACTACACAATCATCAATTAATATATTAAAGAAATATTATTCCACAAACATCTTAAGTCTCCTGAAATTTAATTCTTCATTAATGTTTTTCGTCTTCCTAAATAATACAAACATTTATTGATTAATCCTCCTAAACCTCAACAACTTACAATAGAATTTCCTGCAATCATAGTTAATTGAATTATATTAATAATAAAACTAAACTGAAATCCAGTAGCATTTAAAAATTATACTGCAAACATGGTTGGGCTGTATAGTATTGTCATCAGTCTCGAAATATCGTAAAAATTTCAAAATTTAGTAAAATATTATAAATTCCATCTTAAAAAATACGTCCATTGCAGATTCACCCAAACAACCAATCGACAAATTCAATGTAAACCTCCGTCCTGCTGGCCACAAGTGACGCAACGCGCACAAAACGACGAAAATGAAACCTCTTTATGATTCTTATCATGGTTTTATTATGCTCTTCCGAAAACAAAACTCAAACCAAAATCTACATGTAAAAAAACGGCCTTGAATCCTTTATCTCATTTTCGTTTAGGTTAGTGCAGCTACAATGGGTTTAAATATATAATAAACCACAAAAATATACATACCATCCACACATGTATACATAAGTCTACATGCAAAACCAACAACAATTAACTTATCAAATTTATTCATCCGTTCCACCCTGGATTCAAAAGAAGCACTGGTTCACGTTTTAAAATAAGTCGTAATAGATTTTTTATTGCTAATTTAAAACCTTATTTAAATATAAAACCAAAATGTTTTTGTATTGTTTAAATCTACTCTCTCTCTCTCGAAAAAAAAAAAAAAAAAAAAGTTTAACTAAAAATTTTTAAAATTAAATTTCAAATTTAAATTAAAATAAAATAATTAAATTTTTTATTTCACTTGCAACCGGTTTCAAAGGTAAACGGGGAAAGAGACGAAAACGAAGGTGTTTCTTTGACATCCCGTGCGAAACGGGCGATCGTTGGTTTTGTTACATCCCTGCATATACACACCATATACATCTAAACGCCCAGAAAACACACTCATAACTATGTATATTATTTAAGTAGATTTTGATGCTACACACAGGTATTTTGTCGAAGAAACTAGATATAAATATATTATGTTGTATATGATTTAACTAACCATCTAATTTCCTAGAAAGTTCAGCTAAAATACGCCGATCTTATTGCTATTTTACTACAATATTCATCTAAAAATGTAAAGCTTAAACGATTTATGAGAATTATCTAAAATTATAGATATTTTCCAATTATAATTTATCGAAAATATTTAGTAAAATTATCTAAAATATTTAATAACAAATAGACAATTGCAAGCTAACGGCACATTGAAATTAAGTCTCCTAAAATTATTGTATAAATGAATATAAAATCCTAGCTGAATTGCAACACTGTTTTAAAACAATGGTTTATTGTCTACATTTCTCTATGTCATCTAAAAAACTAGATAATCACCTTAACTAAAGTGAAACACGTTTAAACAAGTCTTTAATTTTACATCAGTAATCGAAAAAGTGGATGTGCAGTACGTGATACGTGATGTACGATAAATAAAAAGAATTAATTAATAAATAATAATTATATATGTGTTTGGTTCAATAAATTAGTTCAGTGAAGTAATAAACTTTTGAATATAAAATTCTGCATAATCAAATTTGTTTGCTTTCCAAAATTGTGCGTGCAAAGTAAAAATTAGCGGTTTTAAGTAAGTACATCCCAAGATTGTGTTACTATAAATAAGTAAGTGCATTTCAAAATAAAGGTACTTTCAATGGAAGAAGATATACCATTTGAAGAAACTGTTGAACAAAGTGATGTCACCCAAATAATTCAACCTATTGAACAATCCATGGAAATATTATTACAAAAGTGGGGGTTTCCCTCTTTAATTGAGGAATTCCAACGTAAGTGCAAATTCTCATACGAAAACATTATACAGATAAATTAATATTTTTTTTTTATAATTTATGCAATTAGAGAAAGGAATCAACATTGAAGTTCTTAAACAATTAAACAGTGACGATTTAAACCGACTGATACCTGACCAACGATTTGGATTGCGAGTAAAATTTCGAAAAGCTCAGTATCAGTGGCAAGTTGGCAACTAGAAAAGGTATACATATTTTAAAACCACATACATTTCTAATTTTGAAATACTTACCAAATTAATTAATATTTTAATATAGGTCTGTCGATCAACAGCAGCAACTACAACTGTTGATTCGTAGTTAAACTCGCTACCCGTTACGTACATTTAGTAATCTGAATTGCTTACGAAACAATCAGGACAATCCTCATCTATACCGTGTACGAGTTCATCAAGTAACGATACTCATAATACCGTTACATCATTATTTGTAAGTATTTGTTCACTCAATCTTTGCAATTATAATTTTAATTTATTTAATAAATTGGTTTGCTCTAATTTTACAGGATTTAGAAAAACACCTTGCATTGAATAGTGCTTCAGGGGTTCTTATTTTAGCTATACTTATAGAAAAACGCATCAATCAACAAAATCTGACCGACAATACATAGTTCAAGTCACTGCAGAATATTTACTATCGAAAAATCGCAGAATTACTAATTTCGCATATAAGGAGGTCTCGCAGAAAATTGTGGAACTGTTCCCCACTGAAGACGAGGTAATATAATATTTATGAATCTGAAATTATTTATAGTGTTTTAGTTTAGATTGAAGAGTAGTGGTTTTAAGAGAATTTCTACAATCACACCGAGGTTTCGAGTTAGCTTTTCACCGCGTTCGTTGTGAAAACCACCTATACAACTTTTACCACTTCGGTATATCGAATTGCTCGAAAGATCTAGTTAAAGACGCAATAAGGGCTAGGTTCGGCTTCTACGCCATAAATAATATTGCAAGGGATCATTTAAGTTAAAATCAATTCTCGGATAATCATTTGTAAGAAAAATTTTAGTTTTTAAATTTAACCATTTCATTGAATTTTAATTTCCTGGCTCAATCATAACCTTTGGCTGCCTAAAGGCTTCGTTAGTTTTTCTAACAAACTATACTAGCACTGAATTTAATTTTACAATTTTATTTTAAGTGATTTTTATCAGTATGGTATACAAATTGCAAATTGCTAAATTGCTAAAATATGAATTATTTAATTAAAATTAATTAGTTTTTATAATAATCGATTTCAGGTTACATATTTTGAAATTAATAGTCAACGTGGCAAGTTGGCTGAAAAATATTATACGCTTTCAAAGAAATATGTAAAGTCTGGTATAATTGAATGACCAGCATAACGAAAACTATCAGGAGAAACTAGTGCTCTTCCAAAACAGTTAATTTACAATGAAAAAGATTTTAGTCCAGAAGTATTAGTTAAGATGTATCGATCGATAATTTAAGCCAGTGGCCAATTTAAAACTGAAGATCGCTATTTGACTCGTAAGTTTTAAATACTATTATTCTAGGTTGCGAGTATGTGTGCTATATCAAAGTATTATTTATTTCAGATGGAACTTGATTTTGAACGATTGTTTCCAGAAAAATCAACAATTCAATCACCACAATCATCACAAATCAATATTATTTTCGAAGTGGGATTCTTTTTTTCAAAAAATTATACAAATTTTCGATCGCGACATATGAATTGAATTTTAAGTTATAAAACTTTATAATTTGAATTTGTTAAAAATAATATAAATAAATATTTTTTCAATCAAATTAAAGTTTTATTGAATAACAACCATGAATATTTCTAGTTAAGGCTTGTCCTTTTCAAATTGGAAATAATTTCTTAGAGCTTGATGATTTTCTTAATGATCACAATAATATTTCTTCCCATAATGTATCGTATATCCAATTACCCGAATTTCGGGTACCCGACTTTCGGTTTCGGTTTTTTAACATTACCCCACCGGTTTCTACAAACATACGTTTCTATTTTTTCCATTTTCGTTGAGATGCATAGGAGGGTTGTCGGTTTCGGCTGTTTACAGCATTTCCCGAAGGTTTCCGGTGTCTCTGGGGGGTAAGTAATTGCCCAACTACACGAAGTCGGGTAGAACCGACTTGGATTCCCTAATTCATTTGGAAGCATTATTTTTTATCGTAAGTGGCATTAAAATTGTATAGCCTAGACCTTTAAACAGTAAAGCACACTACATTAGAAATTTCCAAATAATTGTATTAACACTTATATTAATTTGTATTAAAACTAGAAGTATTAGACAAGTTCCACAGATTCCAGTCTTTTACTTCCAACTCGATTAGTCGATTGACGTAAATCAATTTACGTCCTTACACAGCAAATATATGAAAAATATTTTAAGCTTATATTAAAAGTACACACAACAACTTAGCGAATTATTATAAATTCGCTAAAAAAATATTTAACCCCAGATTATAAAGAAATTTACTTTCGACACACTGCTGCAGTAATTTTAGACGCAACTGCATCATAACTATTTTTAATGCCTGCTTTGCATCAGCATATGATACACGATTGCATCGTATAAGCCTCGTAAAAAGGATCTAAATAAGTTTTGTTTGAAATTTAATGTGCAATCTTTTTGTTTTACTATATTAGTTGGTTCGTAAATGCTGCAAAATATTTGCAAAAAACGAAAAAGTTCCTTGAGAAGCCGTCACTTAAACTTTATAAATGCGATAACTAATGAGTTTTGAACAATTATATTAGTATTGGCAATTATATTAGTAATGGCATAACGATAGTTTCCGTTTGGAATTTCGTTTAAATAATTCAATTCAAATGTGTTGTTAGACAATTTTAATAATGGGTTGCTCGAAAATTTGAGTAAAAAAATTAAGATTCCCAAATTAAAAATCATAACAGTGTACTCCACACAACTACATAGAGCACCTATAAAAATTCCATTGGAATCAGCAAAGTTCCAATTGAATTTGCATGCGTAAATGATTTTAAATCTATAATTATCGGACTCCATAAGTTTGAAAATAAAATAAGCGTAGTGCCGCAATGTCGATGACAAGCATAAACGTTGTTACTGGCTCACCCTGTATAGTATTACGATAGAATTTATCACTCTTTATAAATGGATAATCTAATTTTAGCACCAAAGACTGCGTTTTGTCAAAAAAATTTATAATTTGAGTATTCGTTAAACATTCTTTTAGCTAATTTATTATTTATAATTTTCTTTGGATTATTTCATCACCGCTATACAATCAAATTTAATTCATCTGTCGCACATAGATACATCACAAAATAAAAAATTTTCCTAGAATGATTTCGAATTAAACGAGATGGTGATCCCACACAAACGTGCAAAATCACATAATTACACTTGACATTTATGCTCGCATCGACAACAAAATAATAATGACGTGTGGGTCTACCAAAATTGATTCGGTTTTGTTTTGGTTTCTCCAAAATTGCCACATGGCCAATTAAAACACCTACCTATGCATTATATAGGATTATGTGTATATGTGTAAAAGCAATAAACATATCCATAAGCACACTATTAAAGATCCAGAATTTAAATTTCCATAAATTTTGATTGGTTATGTAATAATCCAGCACATAATCCGTACACAGTGATAAATAATATTTCTCATCCATATAATGCATGAAATTGTATCTTCCAAATAAATTATTTTAGATAAATTTAATAAAATAAAATAAAAATATAATTTTTGTGTGTGGGGATGGATGCTTTTGGATGGCCTTATCAATTTTAGAGATCAGTAATTTTTTTTTTTTATATAAATTTGATGTTACGTTATTAAATATGTTGAACTGCTTTTTAAGAACGGGCGCACTGTGGTGACCAACATATGAGTTATTTTATTACAGATCTATCTTTGTATATAGTGAAACGTAAAGTATTCTGTTACACGGTTATGTTTTTGAGATGCGGTCATAATGATAGCACTGTTAATATTTTTATGTCCAGATGTATGTAATTGGGAACTTGGTGACTTTTTGTTGCGATCATATTGAACTCAATTTAAATTTAATCAATCATATTTCTTACGGTTTTCTCTTAGTCTAAACATTCTTACGTCGTTTATTGGATGGTTGATATCAGTCCAAACGTATTGAATGTTGTCCGAAAACTTCTTCTTGAAGGAACTTGTCTCTTAAAAAGATTTGATGTTTGTAGAGTATGTCAACAAACACATAAAGAGACGTATGGATGTGACGTTTCTCTAAAAAATGCAACAGACGTAAACATTAAAGCAGATAAAGTGACTCGAAACTGCGGAACATTATAAGACCTAGGTGTTCAAAACGAATAGTAAGCTCACTAGGCGCTTTATTCAAATTGAACATTTGAGACCAAATTTGGTCATTTTTGAACTAAGTATTAACCAAGTTTTAAAGAGCTACTTGATTGTATTCAAAACAGAAAGTTGGTGGAATTAAATTGGACGTAATTGAAAAACCCTGCGTTATTTATAGTAATCCGAAGCAACCAACTCAAGGGTCGAGGCTAAAGTCCTGCTTCAGATAATCAGTAATGCATACAGATAACATCGGATATTATCGAATTGGTAAAAGGAACAAGACCGAAACCGATTTTCACAACGAATCGCAAACGAAAATGATGCACAACGGAATTTGCGATTAGATCAACAATGCCGCCGCAATGTTTGACGGCAACGAGCTATCGCACAGAATTCAGTACGAACCTACAAAGATGCCGTAAACTACGCCAGTGTTAATTATAAATCATTGGGACTCTCCAACGTTGTATAATTATCTATTATCTGCACATCCGACACAAACCACTCAAGGTGATTTCAAATCACATTCATATGACCAAATGTACTTTTTAGACTCCGATGATGCTGTTGACGAACGCCTTGCAAATCCTCTAAATTATGGAATCAGTCGTGAATTAATTTGTTGGAGAAAAAATTGCGAGAACAAAACATTTATGCCCAAAGTTACATGAGGATGCGAGAAGTGTAGGATGATATAAATCAACGTGCTGCTGCACTGGAATTACAACCTCAAAATGTGCAGCTCATTTTTAGTGCCAGATGGTGTGGATTACGGTTCAACCATCCTCTATGTAATAAATTATGCGTGGTTCCTACGCTTAACGCCGATCAAAGTTTCCCATAAAATGAAATTGTTGTAAAACAACGTGGCAAAGATGTTGTCATTTTGAAAAATATCGACCAGCCGGAACGTCAGGATATACCGTGGGTATGCCACTTCGAATACATTATGCAAGTCGTCCACATCTAACACGACTTGAACTATACAGCTTTTCGAACTGAACACGCCAAAAGCCTTTCTTATTTAACACCCGACCTGCATCAAACAGTTTTCAACGCTTTGTATTTTGGTGGATGACTTTTTCAAAAATATCTCGTCGATAATTTCATTTGAGTTGAACGTGATTGCATCCAATGGATCAAATGTAATCAAAAACTATTATTCGGCTATTATTCGTCGTCTTGGATCGCCAGATTTCTTGTAATTCCGATTGGCCAAAAATTAAAGCAGCAGCGCGTATTATATCTGATAACGGAGTTATCATACAGCAGTCCGCTTTAGATCGTCTCGATCTCGTCGTTCGAATTGCAAAATAAAAATTTGATGAAATTATCAATGATTTGGATAAAAAACAGATATTTGAAAAGGTGGCCGCATATGTGTATACAATCGAATTTAAAAAATGTGGACTACTACATATGCATTTGCTGTTGATCACGAATCCTTAAGATCGAATCCGCATAATCCAGAAGAAATTGATGATCTAATTTCAGCTGAAATTCCAAATACCGACGACCCTGAATTGCGAGAATTAGTGTTCAAGTGGATGATTCATAATCCGTGCGGAGTGGAGTTAAATCCAGATGCTACATGTATGGTCAATAAAAATGGAAAATTGCAATGCCGCTTCCGATTTTCAAAGCAATTCAAAGAAGTAACATCTCTACCCCAAATTGGATCAAAATAATCGAGATGAATTTTCACATGAACCTGCAATATATCTAAAAGATAAGGATAATCGCCGAGTTACACGAGATAATCGTCATGTGGCCACATATAATGCTTATTTGCTGAAAAAATTCCAATATCACATCAATGTTGAGAATGTTGGCAGGATAGGTCCGATAAAATATTTATATAAATACATCTACAAAGAACACGATTGCGCTTCAATAAAGGTTGTCGAAAATTAACGGAGTTTGATTTATAATGAAGCAGACACCTATGTGGAAGGTCGCTGAATCCAAAGAAAGAGTCATATCGTTCAGCGCTTGAATATTCATTTATATGATCAATATCGAATGCAAGATATAGACCAAGCCCAAGAAGATCTGGCAGATATTGGACAAAAAGCTTCAATGTTAGAATCGTATTTTCGACATAACCATGCATGGAAGCAAATGCAAAAAACCAGAATTACTACTAATATTGGCAAATGTCCGAACAGTTTAAGTGGGATGGAAAAACGAATACATGGGAACCGTAAATATGTCGATTGCGTTTCATCGGTCGAATACACAACGTAAATTATGTTGCTCAACCAGAATGTTTCCATTTGCGAGTACTTCTCTATCATGTGAAGGACGGAACAAGTTTTGATGATCTCCTTACTGTGAATGACATTCGTTATGCGACATACAGACAAGCTTGCTTAGTTCATGGCTTCGCCTTCGTCAATAAACAGAAGAAACAGCACTGTCCAAAATGCCTTCGGTAATGCGAATACTCTTCGTTCAGATTCTTAGTTTTGGATGTCCCGAAGATCCAAAAGGTCTCTGGAAAAGATTCAAAAATCAGTTGGCTGAAGGTTTTATTCTGTAAGCACGACGAAATAATATATTTGAGGATCCTGCAATCAAACGTGCGTATCGTATTATTGAATTCAAGTTAAATACGACAGCAACAGAAGGTCGAAATTTTCGTGTATGGATGGAACGATATGGTATGGACAACATTGGCAATTATGAAGATAACCAAAACATGGACGTTCTAAATTCTGATGAGTCAGCTGCTACTGGAAAACACATGTATCGGCCTCTGCAAAGAAAACAGATTGAAATTGTGGACAGTATTTTACGTGCAGCCAATGACTCTAACAATGTTGAAACAAAATATTTTTTCATAGATATGTGGCGTCTTTCACACCTTGCCCAACCAAATCAGGTAATAAATTATAAATAAATTTCCTAAATTGTCAAGCACCGTAAATAGTTAGTTGGGTATCCAAAAAATATTGTAGTTTTTGGTTTTGGTAGCTAGCTAGCTTTGAAAAATAAAAAGTTAGTGAGTTTTTAGTTTTTTCTGTAAAGAAATATGTCAATAAAATAAAATAAAAAATATATTTAAAATAAATTATAAAACATAATAATTGTTATTCATATTTTTAAAATAAAAATAAGTTTTGTTGTAACACATATACAATTGTTCTTATATAAAAGAGTTGTGTTGATCGTGTATCTAATAGATACCATTTATAAGCTTGGTGGAAACCTACTCACTAAAACTGGTAACCATCCGACGTGATTGTGGCCACATAATCTACAGCCACTTATACAATCAGCTGCAAGTACGTCGCCTTTCATCGCATCTGGGAACCTGGTAAATTGAACACCAGAACCGAGTCAACATACGGATTTAATCCCCGTTATATCGGAGTTTCAACAAATTTCAACAACCAACAAAATTTCGGTTGGGTATACAGTTACGGCAGCCAAGTTTCAACCCCATCACTGCTACCCAGAGACCGAGGTGACTCCAATTTGTAACGTGTCTCTGCATCGAGGGATTTTTGTCAATATTATTAAAACTGTAAGTACCCAATTAATTATTTTTGGTGCTTGACTAAATAAATTTTTATTTTAAATTCAAATTTCGTTTTTTATTCATAAAACTTTTTAAAATGTATTTTACTTTTTCTCTATTCGTTTACGTGTTTTCGGTAATTTTTCTTATTTTCGCTTTTTTGTTTCGGCGTGTTGTGCAAGGTGCACAGAGAGAAAAAATTACCAGATTTTTTCCTATTCCTTTATAACAATCAAATTATAGCGCTCTCTACCATAATTTTAGTAAATACTTCTATTTTTATTGCGGAATTTCCTATTTCTATGGTAATATCTTTGGTAATATAGAAATTAGTACTAAAGGGTGATTTTTTTGTGGTTAGGATTTTCATGCATTAGTATTTGACAGATCACGCGGGATTTCAGACAAGGTGTCAAAGAGAAAGATGCTCAGTATGCTTTGACATTTCATAATGAATAGACTTACTAACGAGCAACGCTTGCGAATTTTCATTGAATGGGCCCTAGAAAAATTGGCAGAAAATCCGCTTTTTTATCGACAAATTTTGTTCAGCGATGAGGCTCATTTCTGGTTGAATGGCTACGTAAATAAGCAAAATTGCCGCATTTGGAGTGAAGAGCAACCAGAAGCCGTTCAAGAACTGCCCATGCATCCCGAAAAATGCACTGTTTGGTGTGGTTTGTACGCTGGTGGAATCATTGGACCGTATTTTTTCAAAGATGCTGTTGGACGCAACGTTACGGTGAATGGCGATCGCTATCGTTCGATGCTAACAAACTTTTTGTTGCCAAAAATGGAAGAACTGAACTTAGTTGACATGTGGTTTCAACAAGATGGCGCTACATGCCACACAGCTCGCGATTCTATGGCCATTTTGAGGGAAAACTTCGGAGAACAATTCATCTCAAGAAATGGCCCGGTAAGTTGGCCACCAAGATCATGCGATTTGACGCCTTTAGACTATTTTTTGTGGGGCTACGTCAAGTCTAAAGTCTACAGAAATAAGCCAGCAACTATTCCAGTTTTGGAAGACAACATTTCCGAAGAAATTCGGGCTATTCCGGCCGAAATGCTCGAAAAAGTTGCCCAAAATTGGACTTTCCGAATGGACCACCTAAGACGCAGCCGCGGTCAACATTTAAATGAAATTATCTTCAAAAAGTAAATGTCATGGACCAATCTAACGTTTCAAATAAAGAACCGATGAGATTTTGCAAATTTTATGCGTTTTTTTTTAAAAAAAAGTTCTCAAGCTCTTAAAAAATCACCCGTTATAACATTAACTAAATCTTATGTGATATAGGAACCGTTGGTTAAGCTAAAGCAACTTGTTTAGGAATAATTGCTTTTTGTTAAGGAATAACTCCCATTATTTTTCACTAAATTAAAATGCATTTTTATTTTTCTCTAGTTATTACAACTTCTTCGTGGTCAACAGTTGTGTTGTGGTTTTAGATGAGTAAAAAATGGTAAACAAAACAATTGTGCAAATTATTTGTGTCATTTTAAAAGTTTATATACTTTGTTTTTTAATGGTAAGTGAGTGAATTACTTTGATTCAAATTTATAATTATAAATAAATTATTAGAATTACACTTGTATTAAATTATTGGAAATACACTATGAATATGCTATTTATAATACGAACATTATTATTTAGATATTTTGTAGCATTATTATCCGCCATGATTTATGAGTCTGTAAAGTTATGTTGTAGTCGTATTATTTTCAATTTTTTAGAATTTGTAGTGTGTTTTTGAAACTGAGGAATGAAACTAATCTTACCAAATTGTAATTATAATCATTTCAGAAGAAAAAAAAATCAGATGACTACCGTACAACCTTATCGTTGTGATACGCGACACATACGTTGTAAGTAAAAATATTTTGTGATTAAAATTATATATATTTCTAACATGTGTACAATTATTATTTATTTCAGATAATATCGTCTAGAAATGGCTAAATGTGGATGCTGCATTTCCAATGAAAATTCTCCAGAGTAACAATTTAAAACTATGTAATTCAACAATATTGTTCGCTTTCATTATAAATAATTTATTAAAATGTATTATGAAATCAAAATTGCGTTTTATTTGTTCTTATGTTAGACGGGTGCTTTGCTATATTACAATGTAGAAACTTCCATAAATATCATGAATGTTCCTATTTTTCTAGGGATTCAATCCAATAAAATATGCAAATGCTGCAATATTATATTGGAAAAGATGCCAATAATATAAGAATAGTTCCCTTATCGGTGTACATATTGTCCTATAATGCATGAGGTAGAGTGCTTTGTGTATGATCATAAAGATGAATATTATAGAACACATTCCTATTTTTATGACAACCGGGTTTAACATTTTTAATAAATTTTACTATATCTCGCGGTAGTCAGTCCTTATCATTAAATAGTAAGCTTTCCGATAATAGGCCACAATTCCGTGGGCTCCGATATTTTATGAAGATGTGTGCTATATTTTTTTTTCCGTGTGTGAATGATCCACCGTTATCCCTACCAGCGACAAATGGTTCAGACTTGTCAGCAGAATCAAGCAGCGATACGACACGGCAATCCAATATTTCGTTAACGCCTGCTCAGGTGGCCGGTCTTATTAATGATACTGTTGTCAAGGCTGTCTCTCAATTAAATGTTAATACAAATGTGTTTCCGGAAACATCGCAGCCAAATATTAATTTGCCTTCCGGTGCTGGGCTTGTTGCTCGAGTGGCTTTCAAACCTCCACAGCCATTGCACTCTCAAAACCCAAATGTGTGGTTTGAGATACTCGAGCAGCAGTTCACTTTGGCAGATATCACGGTTGAGGCTACTAAATATGCTCATGCGGTGGGAGCCCTGGATGCACGTCTCCATGATACATTCGCTTATATAATCACTAGTCTGAAGGGTAATACACCTTACACTTCATTCAAGGCGGAGGTGATTCGGGTACTTGGCGAATCTGAAAAAACGAAGCTGAATAATCTGATGCATGGTTTGACACTTGGGGACAGGAAGCCGTCCCAGTTGTTGAGTATCATGAAATTGAACGCTGGTGACAATTTTAACGAAGCGATACTTCGTCAATTTTGGATGAAGAGATTGCATCAGTCCGTTCAAATGGTACTCACACCATTCGAAAACGACGTCTCCCTGTCAGTCCTTGCAGAACGGGCTGACAACGTGCATGAGACTATGGCTCAGGCACAAATATGTTCTATTGAGACTTCTGCATCTGGTTCTTCTAATGAAAATTCAACCTTTTCTCTAGATAATAAACTTTCGGAATTTAAAAAAACATTATTATCGGAGATTTCGGAAATTGTTAATCAAAATTATAGATCACGATCTAAATCAAATTCACGTGGTCGTAATTATTCGCGATCAAACTCTAGAAATAATTATTCTCGCAAAAACTCTCCAAATTCTCGAAATTCTTACAATCCATTTTACGGTGAACCTTCGGCTGAGAATAATTTTATTTGTTTCTATCATCATCATTTCGGCACAAAAGCATTAAAATGTAAACCAAATTGTAAATTTGTATCATATAGCTCCGATAATAATGTTTCAAAAAAATAAATAGTCATTCACAATTGGCGGTGTGTAATGACGATTCTAAAACTAGCCGCCTTTTAATTTTTGAAATTTTTCTCCAGACTCATTTTTTAATTGATAAAGGTGCAGATGTCTCAGTTTTGCCAGTCCGTTTTGTTCGGAATCCAAGGGTCGATCCATCATTCAGATTGTTCGCAGCGAACGGTTCTTCGGTAAATGCGTATGGAACCAAATTTTTAAGACTTGACATCGGACTGCGCCGCGAATTCTCCTGGGAATTTTTAGTTGCTGACGTGTCGATGCCTATCATCGGCGCGGATTTTTTGAGGAAAACTGGTTTGCTAGTGGATATACAGAGACAGAGGCTCATAGATCCGTTAACCTCTCTGTATTCAAATGGTTCTCCTTCCTCCTACGATGATACTACTGTTTCTAGGATCGACAAGCCAGCAATGGACCCAGGAGTTTTCAACGTAATATCAAAATTTTTAACGGTCATTCACGGTAATATTAATATTGACAATACTAGACATAGTGTGACTCACAAAATTGAGACAAACGGACTACCGGTTGCTTGCAAACCACGACGACTAGCACCGGACAAATTCATCATCGCGAAGACAGAATTCAAAAATATGATGAAACTCGGGATTTGCAGACCTAGTAGCAGTCCTTGGTCCAGCCCGTTACATTTAGTACCTAAAAAGAATGGAGCGTGGAGACCATGTGGAGACTTTCGGGCCCTAAACAGAGTCACAATTCCAGACAGGTACCCAATCCCACATCTCCAGGATTTTACACAACGACTCGAGGGCTGCACTATTTTCACAACAATAGACCTTGTCCAGGCCTACCATCAAATTCCTATTGAACCAACGAACATTCCAAAGACAGCAATTTCGACACCTTTCGGACTATTTGAATTTTGTAGAATAACTTTCGGCCTTAGGAATCTAGCACAATCGTTTAAACGTCTTATGCATTCAGTACTACGCGGACTTGACTTCTGCTTTGTATATTTGGACGATGTGCTCATTGCCTCTCGAAATTACGACGAACATCTTGAACATATTAAAATCATTTTTTCTAAATTAGACGAACACGGACTAGTTGTAAATGTGGACAAATGCGTTTTCGCAAAGACCGAAAGTATTTTTTTAGGCCATTTGGTAACTGGACAAGGTATATTACCGTCGCATGAACGGATTCAAGTCATCAAAAATTTCGAACGACCACAGACTGTTAAACAACTGAAACGCTTTTTAGGTATGATAAACTTTTATCGACGCTGCATTCCAGGTGCCGCTGCTGACCAGGAATTGTTGAACGATTACCTAAAAGGCTATACCAAAAACAGTCGAGTTCCAATTCAATGGTCAACGTCGGCTATCGAAGCGTTCGATAACTGCAAAATTAAACTTACGAACGCGACTTTACTTATTCATCCATCATCATCAGCACCTCTGGCCATCATGGTTGACGCTTCCGATACTGCTCTCGGAGCGGTAGTTCAGCAGTTTGTATCCAATTCTTGGCAACCACTCGGTTTCTTTTCAGTACGTCTCAATGAAACGCAAAAAAGATACAGTGCTTATGATCGTGAACTTCTCGCGGCATATTCGTAAATAAAACACTTTCGATATCTTCTCGAAGGTCGTACTTTTACGCTTTATACCGATCTTAAGCCACTTGTCTACGCTTTTAATCAGAATCCGGAAAAAGCATCTCCTCGTCAATTTCGACACCTAGATTTCATCGGTCAATTCACAACCGATATCCAGCACATCTCTGGACTGGATAACGTTGTTGCAGATACTCTTTCACGCATTAATCAAATTTCTATTCCCGAAAGTATTGATTATGCTATCATCGCAGATGCTCAGACCAATGATGAAGAACTTCAAGAAATTTTAAGGAGTAACTCTGTTCTCAAATTTGAGAAATTTCCTGTTTCTTTCAATTCAAAAAAATTAATTTATTGCGATATTTCTACTACTACACCTAGGCCATTCATTCCCTTTAATTTCCGAAAACAAGTTTTCGATGCTTTTCATAACCTTTCACATCCTGGCGTCAAAGCTTCCATCAAACTTTTGACTCAGAATGTCATCTGGTCATCAATTAAAAAAGACGTTCAGAAAATGGCTCAAAATTGTGTAGCTTGCCAAAAGGCTAAAATCTCACGACATACAAAATCTCCGATTGGTAACTATAAATTAACTTCTCAACGCTTTTCGATTATTCATCTCGACATCATCGGTCCTTTGCCAGTTTCTGATAATCAGCGGTATTGCGTAACATTGATTGATAGATACACTCGCTGGTCTGAGGCGGTTCCAGTTCCGGATATAACTGCTGCAACCGTCGCTTTTGCTGTCTACTCACAGTGGATAGCTCGCTTTGGTGTGCCAGAGTCCATTGTCACGGACCAAGGCATGCAATTCGAATCACAACTTTTTCACGAACTGGCTAACTTACTTGGTTTTGAGCGCAAGAGAACAACTAGCTACAATCCCAAATGTAATGGCATGATCGAGAGATGGCATCGAGTCATCAAATCTGCTATTATGTGCTATAATCGTGCTGATTGGACTAGTGTTCTTCCTGCAATCTTACTTGGACTACGAACGACGTACAGTGACGAATTAAAAGCTACTCCAGCTGAACTGGTTTATGGATGTACAACTCGAGTTCCTGGAACATTTTTAGATACGACGAACGAACAAATTTCACAATCAGACTTCATTACTAATTTAAGACGACACTTTGACGAAATTCGACCTGTACCGGCTTCTCGACATACTACGGACAAAATTTTTATTAGTAAAGATTTGCTCGCACGTTTTCCTACGAACTGACGCAGTACGCAAATCACTGCAACCACCGTATACTGGACCGTATTTGGTTATTGACCGTACAGACAAATTTTACACTTTGGATCTAAACGGACGACACGCCAAAATTTCCATCGACCGACTCAAACCATGTTACTCGGACAATCAACAACAAACTACGGACGCACCAACTTCGCAAACTGGATTACTTGTATCGACTGACCGACCAGAACCTATTATTTCGGCTGACGGACCTAAATCATCTAACGTGGAACCGAAAGTTCGCAAACAGGTTCGTTTTGATCTCTCGTCGAGGCCTGTTTTGATTACAAGTTCGGGTCGTGAGTCCAGGACTCCAACCAGATATAGAGATTGAAGCGATAGATCTGCGATCTCTCTGGGAGGGGAGTATTGTGGCGTCTTTCACACCTTGCCCAACCAAATCAGGTAATAAATTATAAATAAATTTCCTAAATTGTCAAGCACCGTAAATGGTTAGTTGGGTATCCAAAAAATATTGTAGTTTTTGATTTTGGTAGCTAGCTTTGAAAAATAAAAAGTTAGTGAGTTTTTAGTTTTTTCTGTAAAGAAATATGTCAATTAAATAAAATAAAAAATATATTTAAAATAAATTATAAAACATAATAATTGTTATTCATATTTTTAAAATAAAAATAAGTTTTGTTGTAACACATATACAATTGTTCTTATATAAAAGAGTTGTGTTGATCGTGTATCTAATAGATACTATTTATAAGCTTGGTGGAGACCTACTCACTAAAGATGGATCAGGCGGTACCGCTAAAACCTTCGTGTATAAGACCTTGTATCACTTATTTTGTGGCCAAAATCGCAAAGGAAAATGTAATGCATTTACTGGAATCGCATCAACTCGATTGCCTGCTGGACAAACATCACACAAGACATTTGGTCTGAAAGTTCCGCTTTCGTCAAATTCAATTTCCAGCATTAAACCTGGTTCAGTCAAAGCTACAGAACTCGCTCAAGTTGATATTTTCCTTATGGATAGGGCACCGATGTTACCAAAGTATGATTTACAAAATATGGATCAGTTGTTGCGGTCTATTGCAAATCAAAACTTGTCATTTGAAGGGAAAATTTTAGTCCCTAGAGGTGATGACCATCAGTGCTTACCTGTTCAACTCCGAAGCAACCATAGTGAAACACTCGATTTATCGATCAAAAAAAGTCATCTCTGGAAGCATTTCAAAAAAACTTGGTTAAAAACAAATATGCGTGTCGATCCTGAACAGGAAGCATTCGCAAAGTATACCCTGAAACTGGGAAATGGAAATCTTCCAAAAAATGGCTTCAATGAAACTGAATTACCTGAGGATATAATTTCCAGTGGCAATTTAATCGAAAAAGTATTTGGAAATTGCCTTCCGAATCAAAATTACGATGGAATGAAGGAACGTGTTATTCTCGCGCCACTGAACAAAGAAGTCAGTAATATTAATGCTGAGATCGTCGATCGTCTCCCTGGGGAATACAAATCGTACAAAAGTCATGATTCTGTACAGGATAAACTGAAAGGAGGTATTGAATTCACGCCAGAATTTCTTAATTCGATCGAAATTGCCGATTTGCCACCCTATGAATTAAAACTAAAGAAAAATGCGATAAATATGCTAATGCGTAATTTAGATATTTCGGAGGGTATGTGCAATGGAACACGTCTGATTGTTACCGAATTATGTAACAACGTAGTTAAAGCAAACATAATTGTTGGGGAAAAATCTGGACAAGAAGTACACATTCTTGACTCCAATAAGGTCAGCTTGGATGTACAATACAACATCAATTTTCGACATTCGTACACCTGTCTTTTATCACGGTATGTTGTACGTAGCATTTTCCCGTGTTAATCGACAAAATAGCTTGAAACTTCTGCTACCACCTGAAAGTGAACGTCGCACTTATAATATTGTGTGGAAAGAAGCATAGAACGCTTCTGATGACACTCCTATTAAGTTTTGATAGTGACACCTACGACGGTTACTTATATTAATTACATCAGTTCGAAACTTAGGCAATGGAATGTACTTAACCAGAATTAGACTGAGAGCGTCTTGGGACATGGAGCTTTTTCAACGTTCACAAAACCGGACCACCACGCTTCTATCTACTAAAAATAACACGTGCAAAAACAAGGTTGCGGGGCCATGACTACTTTGCCGGAGAAAATAGTCACAGCATTCAAATAGTAATTATCGTCACAGTTGTGCACAACTTTCTTTTTCCGCAATGGATGACTCGTGATTTTAGACAATTTTTGGAACATAGAATCACAACTATTAAAATTTGCCACTAAACCAATTTTTAGTCGTTTCGTGAGCGCTGGTAGTCATATTTTACATGGAATCACAGCTTCATTTTATTTCAGTAGGTGGTGTTTTCTCTACATTACCAATCGTCAATTGATGATTGGAGGATCATGAGTGGCGGAAAAATTTGAATCTGAACGAGCTATTTCAATTTGACAAAACGAAAATAATCCAGCTAAGTATACCAATTTAAAAATATGCATGATTTTTGTTATTACGAACTGTCATTGAAGGATAGCTAATTTGATTTTTGTTTGTGAAACAGAAATGAGAAACTGAATTTAAAGCAGGCAAAATAAAATTAGTTGAGAGTAAGCTCGATGTGGCGCCGCTATATTTGTATGGCACTCGTATTTTTTTGACGGAACCAGAACTGAAATTAAAACTTTCTATAGTAGCAACACTGGAGGCCTATTATGAATTTTTTCGATTTCGTATTTTTTCGATATCGAAAAAATTTGCCGTATTATGAACCTTAAAAAAATAAATTCGAAGCGAATTTTTACGCACATGTGCAAACGCACATGTTATCGAAAAAATCCGCCATATTATAAAACTTAAAAAAAAAACAAAGAGCGAATTTTTCCGAACGCATATGCCAAAATTCGATTACTATTTAGTTGACGAATTTTGATTCGATCGTTCGAATTTTTTGTTGTGTTTTATAATAATAATAAACAGTTTGTGATAATAATAATAAAGTGATAATAATAAAAATAAACATTTACGATGTAAGTTTTATTATAAATATTTTTTGTTTAAAAAAGAAATAATAAAATTAGAAATTGTAATAATGAATAATTTGTATGTCAAACAGGACCACTAACGCTAACCAATTTGACCTATTGGTCTCTTTTATGGAAAGAAATGAGGGCATTGCCAAAAATTTCCTTAATACGCCCCGATATAAGGAAACAACCAACCGGTTATGGGATGAAATAACTATAGAACTTAACAACTTAGATGGCCCAAAAAAAACTGTTCCTGGTTGGAAAAAAGTGAGATCAAAAAATATTTATTTGCACATAATTACTCAGATTCCAAACAGATGCGTCATGGGAACATCCTCCGTAAAGCGGATTAACCGATGTTATAATCATATTATAATCGCATGTCTATAAACATAAAATATAAATATAATATTATTCAGATTTACCATCATAACGTTAACATTATATACCATCATGCCGTTTAAGCTGTGTGTGCCTTTTCTATTAAAAAAGTGATGTTCATTATTTTTTAGTCGAATAATATTAATATGTGTACCATCTACGCACTCTATGACGCCCGGAAATCTAGTTTTGTCGAAGAAAAAGTCTTGACATTTCCGTTTTTCTACCTCTGACATATTGAAATTAATATACTTCTTGCAAATTTTCGACTCTAATATATTTAGGGTTTCAGCGATAACCACAGAAACCGTTGATTGAGCCATTCCTATCAAAAAATGTTGGCCCACAGCTTGTTGATAGGGCCCTTCAGCTAAAAATCGTAGGGTGGTCGCTAGCTTTAACATTGGGAGTATGGCATCAATGTTTGTTCGTGTTGTGAAATAAGGCTCCACTTGGTTAAGAAGTCCTTTAAAACAGTCCATCGACACTCGGAATAGTTTTACAAATCTAAAAGATAAGCATTAACCAACAGTATTAACATATTATCATAATATTAAGAAACTTAAAATTACCATTTACTTGTCATATCAAATGAGTCTGACTCAGCACGCAACGTTTTCTATGGATGGCAATCGGCGTCGCTTCATCTTGAGAATCCTCATTACTTAAACGAAACAACACGACACTATCCATTTTAAAACGAATTAGTAAAACTCACTACGTAACGAGAGAACAAATAACTTTTTAATTTAAAATTACTTTATTTGTTTATTTATTTTTAAATAATTATTAACTAACACGAGATGTTTCAAACAAATTACAAAATATTATGCGCTTTAAAGGTTATGTTAAATCATCTGTCAAATTTTTTGATGTTGTTGTTGCAATTCGATAGCGAAAAAAAATCGAAAGCAAGTTTCACAATAGGTAAATTCGCGTCGAATCGAATTTTTTAGCTATCGAAAAAATACGAAATCGAAATATTTCATAATAGGCCTCCTGGATGTAGAAAAAGCATTGATGATTCTCCTATATACACCGATGTCATAGTATCGGTACGAATATATTTGTGGGAATGTTTTCCTAAATTTTTTTTCCTAAAAATTGAAATAGGATTATTTATAAAAAAAAGACGTCGCATGTTTACCTAATCATGGGAGGTTTTTCTTAAATACGAAATCCTATGCGTGAGAACATCGGATAAAACGATAAATCCAATGACAAGCATCTATGTGGATTTTCGCTTTAGAAGCCAATTTTAGTTTTTGGAATTTGGACACTAGACCTATCAATATAATAATAGACCAAAACAACGTAACGTGCGTGTTAGCTGACGGATAGCATCATTCAAACCATATGAGGTTAAAGGCAAAACACTTTCGATGGATTATAAAATTCAGAATAGGGAAGCACTTATTTAGGCTGGTCTTCACTTTATCAAAATGTGCGTTTAATATTTGGAAACAGTTTTTCTGAATTTTTTCAAAAAACGCTCCGCAAAATAATACGATGAAACCATTAGGGATCTCTACATTGTTGAATGGAATGGTGTTCATCTGTTAAATCTAAACAATTTAAAAGTGCGCTTCGTAGTAGCGGTTTTTCTGGAGTTTGGAAAAAAACCTGAACAAATTATACGACACGCCAATGGACGGACCTTTTACCTATTTTATATTAAATAATGTGTCAGGAAATGTTACTAGATCATATAATATCCCAGATTAAAGTTCAGAGGGCTAGTAGGATACGTTAATTTGTCGACTTATCGCCGAAGCAATGATTGTCCTAATTGGCTGGATGAGCCGATGGACAATTGTTAACAAATGTTTTACATTGTATACTATTGCATGGCTAAATACGACGTCGGCGATCATTTCACGATTTTAAGATGCACCAATTAACCAAAGCATTTGAAGGATTGAACTAATCAGAAAATGTTAAAAATTCTAAACAGATTTAAGCCTCCAGAATAGTTTATAGGCTCCAATGGTTATATTCAACTAAATAAAGATTAAATTTCAATTAATTGAGAAAAGTGGAGCGAGCAGTTTGTCGGCATTTTTCTGCAGTTGATTCTTCGACAATATAAAAAATACTCTTTTTAACGGTTTAGTTTGAATATTTTTTCAGATTTATTATATTTTCGGAAGATGTCCGGCAAAAAATTTAATTCCTTTTCTTCCAGATGGCACTGGCATATTTTTAACCTACTAATCTCATTCATTAATTATGTAAAAATATAAACTAAACTTTCCAAAATTTTGGGAAACCACCGATTTGAACTGGAGAACTATAAGATAGCATTTATAATATTCTACATTTTCTAAGGATAGGGTGGCCAAACGTATCCCTTTTCCCACAACCAATTTGCAAAATACCCTAATTCAAAAATATGAAATGGGGTATGGAAAAATACCCCAAAACGCAAACTTCAATATTTGCATTTTCATGCTTGTGTACATTTAAATTTACGAAGCATTTAAATATGTTCAATCAGTTTTCTTGACCACTCCAAACGATATACAACATTAAATAAATGCTTGAAATCTGCGACTTTGTTATCCGCAATACACAGATTTGTTACGTAATGTCATGTCTCGCTTCTAGCTAATAAACTGCGCATTCACACAATCTCAAACCGAAGTCGTCGGCTCGTCTCTGAAATAACAATAAAAAATATTTTCGAAACAAACCATGCCAAAGATAAAACGAGAACTTAAGACGAATTTCGGTGAAAGTTTTTTATAAGAAAAATTACAGTTCCGATCAGATTCCAGACAGATGTACTGGACCAATTAAGATGTCAAGTCAATTTAGAATACGCCTCATCTCGTCGTAAATCCCATAGCATACAAAACACTAGCAAAAAAACTTGAAAATTACTACGAAAAAGTTTCAGAATGTTCCCCGCCTACCAGGTCTTTTGCAAATCTTGCATCCCCTAAAACATATGAAAACAAGAACAAGCTCCAACAAATAACGGTTTCTATCAAAACTAGTCATTTGCGGAAAATGATCAGGACCAGCCTTGCTACAACTTCGACCTAGAATCCATTCTTAACCGACCTCCTCGAAAATGCTATAACAAAATACTGTCAAAAAAGAAAAAGCTCCCTATTGGATAAATAAGATCTTAGTATGGCATATAGTAGAATTGCCTCGGCAGATCTCGACACCCAGAAATATGCTGAAGCATACTTTTTTACGTTCTATCGTTCTTTCAATAATGTTGATGATTCTATGCATGCATCTTTTCAATTGTGGAATGCTTTTCTCTGATTGATTGATTGATTGATTGGACTGTAGAACCAAGTGCTAGCCAAGAGTCCCGGATAACGCCGGGCCTATTCCTACAGCCTGTTTACACATAACAATAGGAAGGATAGGAAAGTTTTTTTTTTTTTTTTTTTTTTTTTTGGGGACGGAACGATCCGGTTGCAGACACCTAGCGATCGTACGGCACAACACAATTCTAATCTACTTCTAATCTACTAGGAAGGATAAAGGCTTAATAGGTTTAATGGATAACGATGGTATTGCTTTGATCTTCAACAATTGCCTCACTAAATCAGCAACCTGAGAAAAAATAATATTATTTCACGTGCATCTGGAAATTTCCTGTAATATAATTCTACATTAATACTTTTCAGCTATCTAAACAAAATTGATTAATTAGATCAGACCGGTTCCAAATACCTAGGTGAAGCCAATAATTAATAACATAATGAAAGCACAATTCTAATCTACACAACCAGCAATTAATATTTCAAAGAAATATTACTTCATAACATCTAAAGATTCCTGAAATTAATTCTTAATTAATCTACCCTACCGGTTTCCTAAATAATATAAATATTTATTAATCCTCTACAACTCCATAACTTACAATAAAATTTCCTGAATTCATAGTTATTTGAATTATATTAATAATAAATTGAATTATATTAACAATTAATATTAAATTATTAATAATTTCTCTAAAACCATTAGCATTTAATAAATTCACTGCAAACTGGCCGTTAAAATAACTCAGTAAACATATATTAATTATTAAACCTGAAAACAAACTGTATGCTTATTACTGACTACTTAATTTATTTAATATATGCAACCTTATTACTTACACTTCACGGTTCAAGTTATTAAGAAACATAAAAACAAGATACTAAAACATGATTATAACGCGCAAAATGAGAAGAAAAAAAAAAGTTACACATGCACAGTTGCTTTTCAATATTGAAGTTAAAGTTGAAAATATAATAAAATTAAAATTAAAATATGATATAATTAAAATATAATACAATATTGTATAAAAATAAAATAAATAAAATAAAATCTCACTATCCATTCAAAAAATTTACTCAAAAAAAAAACTTGACTGTTCAGGAAATTATATTTCCCTGAAAAAACCAGTGGAAACTTGTAGTAAATTAATTTTGAACAAAAATAAAAAAAAAAAAAAAATTGAATGGATAGTTCGAAATACAATCCACAAGTTATAAACTCATAACTAAACTGTCAATTATATTGATAATAAAACTAATCTAAAATCCTTATATTTACTTCTGTCTAACTTATAATAACTTATTATAACTAAATACTAAATTTAAATAGTTATTAACCCGGTCGCCTTCCGAAATATTTCCTGTAAATTAACTTAAGATTAATGACTACCATTTCACTTTACAATATTCGAAAGTGTAGCCAACAAAACTGCTTCCAAAACACCAATGTCCTACAATTTAAATTTGTTAGTAAATTGAGATGCATAGATACTATTAATTCCGGAATCCTTTCCTAAATCCGGATTAAATTAATTTTATTATTCCAATCCATTTTTAAAACATTATCACACCCGAATATTTGTCATTAATCAGCCAGCACACATCATAAATTAGCTTAACTACTTTACCAAGTATAAGTATACTTTCTATCATACAATAACATATTATAAACTTAATTCTAAATTTAATTTAATTTAAAAACTAGCATTAATATAATAGTGGTCGTTTGCTACAACCCAACATCAACCTGGAGGAGATTTGTAGATAAAGTACACAACCTGGAATACTAATAATATAATTTTTCAACATTCATATTAGATAATAGAGATTAAGAATAAGATTAAATTAGCTGACTTCCATTTTATTTGTATAATAATGTTTATTATAAATATTGTATATGAACTGTAATGTGATTAATCTAAACTATAATTATTTTAAAATTTCATTAGTATTAACAATGATTAAATATTATTCTAAACCAAGGTAAATAGCCTTATTTGTTATGAGGCTTAAAAGACTCAGCTTCCACTTCCATCTATATCTGAGCCTCCAGATTATTTTATTATATAAAATTATAGTTAATGAGTTAAATAATAGATGACCCTTTTTAATTAATGGAAATTTTTCATCAATTTACCGTAATTATCTTACTCTAAAATTCTAATTCCGCCCAGCTAAATTGACGATAAACTTTAACAAAAACATCCACAACATTTAGCAATAATTAACAACTATACCATATTCCCGCCGCCACTGTGTAAATTGATCACACATATTGCATCACTCGTTAACCCCCCCCCCCCTCAGTTCTCCACATTATAGAGAAGAAGTGTACCCCCTGTCAAATCGCTAAAAATGTAAATACAGGAAATAGAGATGCCCATCGCAATCTCATCATCACCCAAGCAAGATTCACATAACAAGCCGACGAAACTGAACAAATCCACATAAAACGTGCTACAAGCTACATGCAAGGTTATGAACATCAGCAATACCATGCGAAACAAAATAAAACATTACCATCATGAACCGAAAAACAATTAACATTATACAGACAAGAAATAATAGCGTTCGCAGTCGAAAAGCATGCGTTAATTTTCCATTCAGCCATGCTACACACGGTTTCGTAAGACCGGCTTCACCTTCCTTTCTTTCCCCTTTCACCCACAAAATCCGTTTTTACTGCGACATTAAATTTTAAAAATTAGAAACCAACAACAAAATCCATCACGACTTAATTTGAAACCAGAAGCTGAAATCGTGTGTAGCTTGGCTGATTAAAACAACAAAAAATCCAGCTCACGGAATTACACACGCGTATTGTAAAACATCTGCACACACAAGCACAAAACGTAAATATGTATACAACAAATATATAATTATGTAACAATGATGTAAAATAAATAATAATTATTATCTCATATGTTCCTTCGCACACCCATACATAGGACACAGATAAACGCATATACGTATAACATGCTATATCAGAACCAAGCACAATTACATTCTATAGAATATAATTGCGATTGGCTTCGAGTTATATATCGCAAAACCACATTTTCGGTGGTTATTGAAATGCATTTCCCGCGCGCCAAACACCTATAATACTAATATCCATGTAAAATATAATATATGACTACGAGTAAATAAGTACACAAAACGAAAGATAGTATTTAAAATTACCAAAAGCAGAAAACAAACGAAAAATTCTCGTCGATCACCAAACATGCATACTCTCTTCCAAAAACAACAACAAAAATTGTTAGCTAGTAGTCTACAAAAACAGCAGAATTGAAAAAAACCCTTTCTCGCGCAAACTATATTCGGTCGGATAACAACCCATAATATGAGAATAATTCTACTCTAAACCTTCATGGGTTATAAATATGTATTTATATGTGTACTTAAAAGTAAAATTTATTTAGGGAAAAGTTATGTATTATGTAATTTAGTATGTAAAACAATGAAAAAATGAAAAACACTTATCTTTCCATCCTTTGCAATCAAAAAGTCCTACATACACATTGAAAATTTGCATTACAATGCGTGATGCATTCAAACAACGGTATCAAAATACATACATATAAACGAAAATTGTTATGTACATATCCTACACCATTGCAAGCGCACAACACACAAATTAATACAAATATGCAATATGTAATATTTTTCACTTATTAACTACTTTTAAAACACACAAATTATTATTAATATTATTATTATTATTTATATATTCAGATATTATTAATTAATTATTTAATTTTGACATATTTAAATTAATTACTTATTTATATAGAGGAGAGACAAAAACACGTCTTTCCTCTACGACGTTCAATCGCCCAATTGTGGAATGCTTTTCTCTGAATCCAAATTGATGTGGAGGAATTAGTTATTGGTCCTCAATTATTGGTTTAAGTCTGTTTAGAAATAATTTTTCAAACAGTTTTGACATAATTGGGAGCAATGAAATTGTACTGTATGATTTTTTTATCGTTAGGTGGTTTATTAGGTTTTGCTATCATGATTACCTATGCTACTTTCTATTGCCATGTAACATATTTTAACCGAACGCTTGCATTAATTATGTGTAACACCTCACGAAATCCTTTATCTGGTAGAGCCTTGATTATTTGGAAAGTAATCAAGCCATTATATTTTCATTGGCCGTTTGTCTTGGTAGTGGTTGAAAAGTATCCTCGAGATACTCCGCAAACAGATCAGCCCTCTCCTGCTTAGGTTCCGTCATTCTTTTTAAGTGGAGGCACTTGCATTTTGGGTCTTTTGAGTGCCTTCGTCGCCTTTCACAGTGAATAATCAGATTTTTTTTTCATCGGTTAGGCTAACTTAACAGACATCTGTTGATTGATGCATTTTTAACTTCCTTGAGAAGAGATTTGAGACTGTTGCCTAACTTGTTAAGAATTAGTTTATTTTCCGGTGTTCTAGTTATTTGCAAGGTTTTACATGTCCGTCGTTGTTCTCTTACGAACTCTCTAATTTCCGTTGGGTAGAATATGTTAAGCTTCTTATTATTTTGTATAATGGAGGTACTTGCCAAAGCAGCATAGTGAATTGTTTCATTGAGTTGTTCTAACTCATCTTCCATCTGGTGAGAATTTCTTATCAGTACCTGAAGATTGATTTTTTCCTTTATTACTTCACGAAAGAGATCCCAGATTGTTTTTAAATTTGTTAATCTGAGTGCACTCTCGAACAGAAGTAATTTAAGTTAAAATAAAATTGCTTATGATGGCTTATCAATAATGAGAAACAGAATAATGAGTAAATTGCATAACAATACCCGTACATAAACACGATTAACAACTTGGTTGCTCAATATTAATTAAAATTTATACCAAATAAGGTTCAGATCAAAACGAGCGTGTAAACCGGCAAATTTAACAAATTACAGATGGCAACGGGATCAACATCAAATTAAAAGTCAACACATTATAAGATGTCACCAAACATTTCTTATCATTATCACAAACATAAAAAGCACTAAGCCATATGACATTATATTAATGCCAAGGTACTTAAATTTTATTTGTCTCTTAATTTTGATTTATGTTGTGATAAATTTCACACTTTTCCATAAACATATTATTGTTAGTCGTTGTCGTCGTCGTCGTTGTATCTTATAATATTTGTCAAGAACCATAATGTTCGTATGTGTACAGCTACATATTATATGTGTAAAATCAACATAAAAGCATTAACATAACACAAGAAGAAAAAAACTAAATGCGACAATGATGACTTTTGTACATGGCTAATTTAAATCTGAAGAGAAAATTGTCTGTATAGTTTAGTAGATACGGATAATCACCACTGTAACGAATCGATGATTATGATGATGATAATCGGTAAGCGCAATGTTTAATTTTTACATTATTTTTTGTATTATTTACACTACACATAAACATAAATAAGAGAGAAGCTCGAAATTGCTTATTTCAAGTTTGCCGAAACATAATTCAAGATTTCCGTTCTGTTTTTAATTAAAATTTTCAAGACCGCGCCAATTGACACTCATTTAATTAAAAATAACAAAGTTAAATAATTCTAATTAATCGATTTTTGAAGTTTTAAAAAATATTTATTAATTGCCTTGAGCAAATTATTTCCCACCGACCAAAAAAAAAATTTATTTTTTTATATCGTTCCACTTGTTTGGGTGCACTATATATAGTGAGACTACCCAATATATGCAAATTAATATTATTTTCGAAAATATAATATTGTAGCCGAACATTAATTTATTAAAAAGCTTTGTCATTATTATTTTGTTTGTTTTCAAGCGAATCGATAAATAAATTACATAATAATTAAAATTATTATTTATAATCACCATAATGCAAATATGACACATCGATTAGTGGTCCATTATACACAAAACCAGATTGATTGGCCATGCAAATGTTTTAAAAATTTAATTTATGGTCTGATGGGGGTTTCTCTTTTTTTTTAATTATCGCCAGATTGGCGTAGACTTTTTTTACAAATTATAAATCATTGGAATACGTGCATGCCACGTTTAACGCGGACTCTAACGGCGTCGGTTTATTAAATCAAATATCATTGCATCCAACGGATGAAAATATTGCATAGAATAAATATTCGTAACTTTGAACACATGAACAAGACCTTATAATGCCGACAGCGATGCTAACAACGTGGGAAGAATGACAAATTTACCCGCCACTTACGGAATAACAATATGGCATTCACCTGTAACCCTCAATGGATCGAAATCAAGAAGGAACTGCTACCTAGCCAAACACCAGTTGACAGACATGACTTCATTGCCAGTTTTGTTAATTAGTACTCCGTTGGATGGTAAAAACCGTGGACTGCCTCATGCGCACATTTAGGTCTGGTTCGTTCAAAAAATCAGATCGAGTGAAATCGATTTAATCATCTCAGCCGAAATCCCGGATGAAGCTGTTAATCAGAAATTGTGTGCAGTGGTTACTAAGAATATGATCCATGAATCTGCGGAGTTTTCACAATGACTCACTTTGTATGATGACTCGGGAGACCTGAATGCTGACACCATCAAAGCCAATGACGAATACCAATTGTACCGTAGGCAGTCAGTTGCGAATGATGGGCGATCTACAGTTGTGAAGATCAACGGGCAATATGTTGATGTGGACAATCGTTGGATTATGCCATGTACACCCATATTGCCCATGGTCTTTCGAGGTCACATCAATGTAGAATACTGTAACTCCGTCAAGTCGATCAAGCTCATATGCGAATATGTGAACTAAGGCAGCGATATGGCTGTTTTCGGTGTGACAAAAGCAAGGGTCACTATATGAGCAGCAATGAAGTGATTTTGCGCATCTTTTCCTTTGCGATCCACGAAAGACACCCTACGGTAGTAAATTTGACCATGCATCTGGAAAATCGGCAACGTCGACAAAATTGATAAGTTTCTTCTCGGAATGTCTAGCAAACGATTTTGTCGCATCTATATTCGATTGTTGTTGGTGAATGTCCGTAGTTCAACGTCGTTTCAACGACTGAGAACCGTTAATGAGCATCTGTATGCGACTTACAGTAAGGCGTGTCAAATCTTACAGTTGCTCGAGGACGATTTGCATTGGGACAATACGCTCAAAGATTTCGTCATATCTTCATCCCCGCTTTATTCCCCTTCGAATCCGAACGTTTTGTGGGTGAAATATAAGGACGACATGTCTGAGGGTGTTTTGCATACTGTGTGTCTAGTGGCTGTAACTGGTGGCATTTACTACCTAGATGATCGGATCCGCTCGAAACGAGATATTTCAAAACGCGATATTTCAAAACGCGTTATGGTACAGAATGTGCATTGCGAAGCGACGGGAGCGTAGCGACCTGATTTATACCGATCCTATATACTCTCGCCCCTATCGATTTTTAAATTCCTATAAACTGAAATTAAATTTCCCCTTCACCCGCCTGATATAACCCGATCCTAAACTCCCGTTTTGTACCATATCGCGTTTTGTACCACATCGAGCTTTGAAATATCGCGTTTTGAAATATCGCGTTTTGTACCATATCGCGTTTTGTACCGTATCGCATTTTGAAATATCACGTTTTGAAATATCGCGTTTCAAATGGGACCCCTAGATGATCTCCGAGGGACGGGAAAAACATTCTTAATTGCATTACTTTTGGCATCGATTCGATCACAGAAGTTGCCCTCCCAATTTCTTTATCTGGAATAGCAACGACTTTCTTAGAAGGTAGACGAACTGCACATTCTACGCTTAAATTGCCACTGAACATGCAAATCAACGAGACAAACTTGCAAAATCGCCAAAAACAACGTAATTGCAACGATTCTATAGAAATACAAACTCATCGTTTGGAACTCATGCACGAATCTCCTCAAAAGGTCACTCTTCCTGTTATTCCAGGTTTAACTACAGCTGACGAACTAAACGTGTGCTTGAAATCATTAAATTTGTGGCGGCATGTAAAGACCGTTCGATTGTCGACATATGGGTGTTCTTGCAATAAGATCGAACTGCAAATATATTTTCGCAGGAGAAAAGCGCATCAGTTGGCATTTCGACCCGATTCATCACAATGGCTCTGGAAGGCAGAGCCAATTCAACGTGTTTTTCCGACCATAGTGCAAAACTTAAACAACTATAATTGGCTGAGCGGACGAGCCATATTGGCGTCGAAAAACAAAGATGTCGATGATCTCAATGCGACCATTGACAGTTGGGACACTTGTTTTCCTTCAAATCGGCTGACACAGTTTTCAACTAAGATGAAGTAGTCAACTAACCCACATAATTCTTAAACTCGCTGGAACTGCCCAGATTTTCACCTTACAATTGAAAGTAGCGTCAATCATCATCATGTTGCTCAACCTGGACTGTGCAGAACGAGACCGGTAGTAAAAAGCTGATGAACAACATTATCGTGGCGACGATTATCAAGGGAAAGTCCAAAGAAGAGGATGTCCGGCCGCAACTCCCCGTGCGTCTTGCATTCGCGATGACCATCAACAAATCACAAGACCAATCGTTGGAAGTTTGCGAGATTAACTTAGACTTTCTGTATTTTGCGTATGGACAACTGCATGTCATGTGTTCGCGTGTCCGGTAGCATCATCTTTGTTTGTTTACGTGGTGGAAAACAAAACGAGAAATGTAGTTTACCACAAAGCATTGCACTTAAAAGGCATTGAACTGATTTGGATTACGGACAGGTTTCATTTAATCACCAAACGAAACTAAAACCATATACAGTGCGGCCAATATTGCCGATCTCAATCTGAACAGATGGTACGAACTTCACCTACTAGTTTATAATTATATTTTTCTCGGTTAAGTATTACAATATCAATATTATCTAACAATTATGCGAAGTTCCCACGTAAATTTAAACTGCCCATGGCTTCCAAACAATTTTCCCGATCGTTGCTCCTCGTTACACAGTAAATAACCTCGGTGTTAAAAATTTATGAATTTCGACGTTAACTAAAGCAACATTGTTTTGCTCTCCCAACTCTCCCGCGGTTAGTGTCCCGTTCCCGTCTCTATTTTAACACCGTTGCCAGACAATTCGAACCATATCTAAACATTGCATTGTTCCATGCCATCCTATAGTACTGGCATGAAAGATGGATCGGCCAATGAATTTTGCACTCCGACAGGGGCTCGTAGTTGTGTTCCTTTACATGACAGATTCTAATCTGATAATGAAAATTCCCTTTTACCGCGAATCGGTACCCAATTCCACATGTCCATGATTTAGCTTATGAATTGCATCTTACAAATTATGTTCATCAATTGTGCTCGCAAATGTGTATCATCAGATACCAATCGAGCCGGCAGATGTAGAAAAAATAGCGATCATTACCCAATTCATATTGATTGAAATCCCATGAAAGACCTTTAGTTTGTGGAATGCTGCATACATAATTCCAAGTTTCGTACATGCAGTCTTAAGTGGGTTTGACTTTGTTTTTCTATACTTAGACGATCGCATTTATTCCGACATTAAGAAGCAGCATAAGGAGCACTTGCATCAAGTTTTCCGTCGCTTTAGAGAACACGGGACATGTAACCTTCGAAGCTGATACGACACAGCTATCTGATAAAGTTACAGTAATTACCGAGTTTAGAGAGCCAACCAAAGTAAGAGGCTTACGACGATTTTTGGTTATGTGCAATTTTATCGAAGATTCGTGCGCGATGCTGCCACGATACAGACACCATTACTGGAGTATATGAAAGTCATTAGGAAGAATGACAAGACTAAAATCAATTGGAGGCCAGATGCAGAAAAAAAACATTTGAAAGATGCAAACAAGTACTACCGATTGAAGCAATTTTGGCTCATCCTTCTGCGCCACAGCCATTATCATTAATGATGGATGATTTTCTATGCCTTAGGAGATCTGCAGTTTTTCGAGTAAGCTAAAAGCGACCCTGCAACAGTATAGTTCTTACCGCTTTATGGTCGAAATCACCTTTGCATTTCATTGGCCAGTTCTCTTCCGATATTCGTCATATGTCGAGGAAAGGTAATATCGTCGCGGATACGCTTTCCAGAAGCTAAGCTGGAAACTTAAAAATTTAGTAGAATGAAATCAAATTCGCTTCAAAATCGTATTAATGGTGGATCTGTAAAAACAACATTTCGTAAAATTCGTGTTATTTTTATGGTAGAAAAAATCGCGAATCTGGGCCGGCTATTTAAAATTTAATACAAGATAAGAGATTTCAGTCACTAGTTCAGTAGCAAACATACCGACAGCAACACATAATTATTCGTCGTACAAGCAATAATATTGCTACAATGTGAGAAAGGGTTGCAGAGAATCACACGGCGATCACGGGTTGATCACACGGCGAAGTTTACGCCACAAGGCGGATGGTTTCACATGGATTTATCTTTACATCCTTATATAAGGTTCCGTTGATCCACGAATTCAAGCCGCAAGATCATTCTCAACGCCGACAATTTGCAAATTGGATCATTGAACAAGGTGATGATTTTTCAAAAAAAAATATTTCTTTTACACAAACCATAAAAAATTGTCCCATTTAGGCTTTTGAAAATCCAAGGGTAATCCAAGGGTTCTCGTCTACTTCATGGTGAACGCTATTGGCCGGTGGCATCATTGGTCCATATTTTTTCGATGATGAAGCTGGTAGCGCTATTATTACAATTTGTTTATGGCCAATATATGATGATATGAATTTAAACGACTTGTGATTTTAGCAGGACAGTGTCATATAGCGAATAAAAGAATCACTTTATTCATCATTACAGAAAATGCACTAAAATCATGTAGAGGTTCGGGCATATGATTGCATTTTGGCCCAATCTCTGAAATTTCGTACAATGGCCTAAACGGGACTCACTCAAAAATCAATAGGAGCCAATGTGAGATTTGTTCAAAATCAAGTTTACATTGGAACGAAACATGCTTCGTTTGATAGGTCAAGTCGTAGGTTATAAATTTCTTTTTGCATTGCATTTTGGGTCAAAATTTTACTTAAAGCTTTTACAAGAGTTTTACTTAAAAAATCGTACTGAGCAAGTCCATACCGAAATGGTTCACACGACGTCAGACCATAAGGAGTTACTTAGAACCATTACGGATAAATAGAATTTCAGCAAGTCCACTTTGGACCGAAACATGCTTCGTTGAACAGTTCCAATTCTTGGGAGTTAGCCCCATTTGATTCAATCTATGTGATGTCTTGTTATAATCCATAATTAGATGCATGCTGAACAAGTCCATATTGAAATAGATCATACACCGTTTGATAGGTAAACACGAAGAAGCAATTTCAATATGATTGCTTTTAGGTGCAATCTCTATGAAATTTAATTTTTCACTCAGAATTCAGAAATATTTATCAGTGTGATTTCCGATGCTTGTTTTTTTTGTTAATTGTTAAAAAAAGACACTCTCATAGAAATATCTATACTGTAGCATTGCAGTTTAAAGTCAAGGGCTTTTAAATGGTTTCATCGCCATATAAATAAAATGACCTTCATCAGCGTAAAGAATTTACCTGTTACTGAAATGACGATCCGAATTTTTGGTTGTTCACAGTATGAAAGATTGACAAAATTTCTGTTGTTGCCACTTAAATTCGTAATTACAATCCTTTAATAAACTAATAACGCTATTTTCTACAAAATTGGTCGTCTAAGACTCCTAATAAAACGACCTCGAAGGATGTTAGAGTTGTTTGATTTTTGAAACCTATTTTATCTCCATCAGAGCAGAACACTCCAATATAGCTTTTGAACAAATGGTTTTATAACTTATCTTTGTATAGGAATTTGATGATTACATACACATCTATGTAATCATCAAATTACATAGCATAATTCACAGGTATCGCAAAAAATAACTTTAAAATTTAAATACATGTAGGATAGCTTTGCTTCGTTTTATTATTCCACCCGAATTACAATAAAACACATTTGTTTTATTGTAATTCGCGTGTAATAATAAAACGAAGCAAAGCTATCCTACAATTTGGGGGCTCAACCTAAACAATTTTAAAAAATAAAATTGATAATTTTGTTGGTATTACCGGAAAAAGTATAGATATACCTAAGTGGAAAATTATCAATGAGATACACGTGTTTTTTTTTGAGGTTAAATATATAGTTTTTTTTAATAAATGTGATTGTCTGCTCCGAAGGGTCGACCTGGCGGTATAACCACATGTTAACAGTAAAACGGGTTTAGAAATCGAAAAAAATATACAGTTCTAGAAGTTAACCGTATTAAGTGTATCAAATTGTTCCAGAACATTCGTCGTTAAAAGGGGGTGTACCTCTTTAAGTAATTCGTAAAGTTAAGTTCGCAAAGAAAAGCCGTGTTTTATAAAGACAGATGACGCTAAGTTTCTGTAAATCAAGCTATTGAAAAGAAAAGGAAAACAACGCAACAGTTTTGTTTTACCGTTAACCTACAAATTAGACAAGGCAAAGTGAAAACGAAAAACGAATTTGTTCTGTATGGATGATTCCTTAAAGTTGCTGACAATTAAACAGATACAAACAGTTTTGAAGAAGCATAATTTACCGGTTTATTTTAAAAAAAAAGTCAGAGTTAGTTGAACGATTAATAAATTTCATAGAAAGTACTAGGATGGTGGGAGGAAATACAAACGGAGAGAGTAGTTCTGGAACTACTGAAGTAACAAACAGTAATGGGCAAGAAGGATCGATTGTGTATAATACCTTACCACTTCGCGAAGTTGAGGAATCGATGGTGACATTTGACGGGAAATCAGGCCAAGATGTTGATAAATGGATAGAGGCTTTTGAAGCTAGTGCGATCGCGTTCAAATGGAGTGACATACAGAAATATGTTTATCTGCGTAAACTTTTGCGAGGTGCGGCGAAGCTGGCGGCAGAAGCAACCCCAGAAATAAATGACTGGGATATGCTGAAAAAGTTACTGCGGGATGAATTCGCTGCTCAACTATCTAGTATGGACACACACAGAAAATTATCTTCTAGGAAGAAACAAAGCCAAGAAACATATTTAGAATATATTTTTGAAATGAAAAAAATGGCGAACAGTTTAATTGATGAAAAGTCCCTGGTGTCATACATTATTGCAGGAATACCAGATTCAAGCTTAAATAAAATGGTGTTATACGATGCAAAAAACATTCGTGAGTTAAGGCAAAAATTAGACGTGTATAAAGAATTTATCGAAGCTAAAAGATTGGAAAATAAAACTGTCTTGCAAAAATAAAAAATTTAAATTTTGGAAAACCTAAAGTTAATAACGGGGGAACTCGTTGCATTAATTGCGGAGCTATTGGCCATATTACACAAAATTGTCCTAATAAAAGTAGAGGAACCAGGTGCTTCAAGTGCAATAACTTCGGGCACATTGCCAAGGATTGTTCACCCTTAGTTCCAACCACTTCTAAAGACGTAGGTCATGTAGCAGTAACTAGTGTGCAGGTCAGTGTTGAAATGTTTGGCATTTGTTTGGCATCATAGGGCTAATTGATACTGGTAGTGATGTAAACCTAATCAGAAAATCGGTCTTAGGTAAATTAAATAATTTTCGTAAATTGGATATAGCAAATATAACATTAACCGGATTGGGCAAGAAAATCACACATACGTATGGTTGTGTAAGTTTACCGATAAAAATCGACTGCGAGTCATTTGACTTGTATTGCTATGTTGTGGATGATTTTGTTATGAACCACGATTTAATTATTGGTAAGGATTTACTAAACACGGTTGAAGTAAACATAATCAATGGACAAGTTACATTGCGAAAAGAAAAAAAAAGTCATGCCATTCCAGAGAATGATATTAATACTATTGATTCGTCAGTTTTTACCATTGAAAATGAAATAGAGTGCATAGCGAATATTCAAAATTCTAGCATTAAACGGGGAATTGCAGCTTTAATAAACTATTATACACCCAAAAAACCAAAAAAATCGTGTGTACAACGTGAAATTACACTCAAAGACGAAGCACCAGTACATTAAAATCCGAGAAGATTGCCTCAGGTGGAAAGGGATGAGGTTAACAAGCAAATAAATCAGTGGCTTGAGGAGGGTATAATTAAACATTCAAATTCTGAAAATGCAAGTCCTATTGTTTTGGTGCGGAAAAAGGATGGTTCGAAAAGAATATGTATCGATTACCGAAAGATTAATTCAAAAATAATTAAGGATCGATATCCATTGCCGATAATAGAGGATATAATAGAAAATCTATATGATGTGACGATATTTTCTACATTAGACTTAAAAAACGGATTTTTCTATGTAGATGTTAAGGAAAATAGCCAAAAGTAAACAGCATTTGTTACGCCAGACGGGCATTATGAATTTTTAAAAGTCCATTTTGGGCTTTGCAACGCGCCATTAGTTTTCCAGAGGTACATATACACAATATTTCAACCATTGATAAGGGATAAGATTATGCTTCTTTATATGGACGATATCATGGTTCCAGCTACTAGTGAGGCCGAAAATTTTAAAAAATTAGAAATAATATTTAAAATTGCAGAAGACAATGGTTTAGAAATAAATTTAAAAAAATCCAAATTTGTTCGATCTTCAATTGATTTCTTGGGACATATCATTTCAAATGGATCAATCAAGCCGTCCGTGGAAAAAACAAGAAGCATTAGAAATTTTCCAGAACCAAAGACGAGCAAACAAGTTCAAAGTTTCCTCGGTTTAGCGGGATATTTCAGAAAGTGTATAGGAAACTTTTCTGCTATCGTGAAGCCGTTGAGTGATTTGACGCGGAAGGATACTAAATTTGAATTTGGTCCCTGCCAAAAACAGGCATTTGAAACACTAAAATTGAAGCTATGTGATAAACCAATTTTAAAAATGTACAACCCGAAACTGGAAACTGAAATGCAGACGGATGCCAGTAAAGAAGGATATGGTGGTGTACTTCTACAGAAAAGCCCAAAGGATCAGAAATTTCATCCAGTATTTTATGTAAGTTTTAAAACCACAGAAGCGGAGGCCAAACGGTGTAGTTATGAATTAAAAGTTCTGGCTATTGTAAAATGTCTGGAGAAACTGGGGATTTATTTGTTAGGACTGAAGTTTAAAATATATACAGATTGTAAAGCTTTTCAGCTAACGATGAAAAAAAAGAATTTGTGTGCCAAAATAGCCAGGTGGGCAATGTACTTACAAGAGTATGACTGTGAAATTTTGCATAGGTCTGGGAGTACTATGCGTCACGTCGACGCACTGAGTAGGAATCCGAGCGTCTTTATAATTGAGGAGGGAATTTTGCAAAAAATTAGAAATGCACAAAGTCAAGACAAGGAATGCCAGTTGATTACAGAAATCTTGAAAGAACGGGAATATAAAGGATATGTATTGAGAAATGGAATTGTGTTTAAATTTAGTAACGGAAGTCACGTAGTCACTGTGCCTAGAATTATGCAGCATGAGATACTAAAAAACATTCATGAAAATGGGCATATAAGTAGACGGAAAGTGGAAACTATAGCGAAGCACGACTACGACATATCAAAGTTGGGTAAGAGAGTCGATGAAATAGTTTCTAATTGTATATATTGTATTTTAGCAACAAAAAAATGCGGAAAACAGGAAGGTTATCTTAATCCCATTGAGTAATTTGATATTCCGCTTCACACATTTCACGTGGACCATCTAGGGCCATTACCTTCTACCGCAAAGAATTACAAATACTTGTTTGTTGTTGTTGATGGATTTGCAAAGTTCACATGGATATATCCAGTTAAGACGACGTCAACTGAAGAGGTATTAAAAAAAACTTGAACAGCAGCAAGCCATATTTGGAAATCCAAAAAGAATAATTTCGGATAGGAGAACAGCATTTACCTCGCATAATTTTGAGAAATATTGCGCCAACAATACAGCATGTAAAAATTACAACAGGTGTCCCAAGGGCCAATGGATAGGTCGAGCGGGTTAATGGAATAATTATACCAATTTTGACCAAATTGTCTTTGGCAGAGCCTTTAAAATGGTATAAACAAGTTACAACTCTACAGAAGCAGATAAATTCCACGGTTAGCCGAAGTACCAACAACACACCTTTTAAGCTTATATGTTTGGAGTTGATATGTCTAGATCAGAAAATTATTATTTGACCAAAATAATCGAGGAAGAATTGATTAATGAGTTCAATGACAAGAGGGTAAGGTTGCGGGAAGACGCTAGGCTGCAAATTAAAAACATACAGGACGAGAATAAAAAATCTTTCAATCAGAAAAGGAAGATGTCTACACAGTATAATATAGGTGACTTAGTTGCAATAAGTCGTTCGCAGTTTGGGACAGGATTGAAAATTCGCGCAAAGTATTTAGGACAATATGAAGTAACTGCCATTGGTGGGAATGATAGATATGATGTTAGGAAAATAGGTGATGGCGAAGGACCGCTAAAAACTTCAGTGTCTGCGGATGTAATGAAGCCTTGGGTGACGTATGACGGTGGGGGTACCGAATCTTCCGGGACGGAAGATTTCGAAGGATGGCCGAGTGTGGGGTAAGTAACGTCACTGTAGCATTTGACCCATACTAAATTACGCCGCCTCTGTGAAAAACATAGATACTATATAAAAATAGAATAGATTTAGTCGAAAAGGAACCGTTGAATTGAAAAGGAAAATTAAAAGGAAAATACGATTTTTCAAAACAAATGTGTTTTATTATAATTCGCGTGGAATAATAAAACGAAGCAAAGCTATCCTACATACATGATTACAGTGGCTGCTAAAAAATCTGACTTATTTTATTTACCATTATAATTCTTTAACAGGTTGTGAATCCATACTAGATGATCATGTTATTTTAAATAAATTTGTAGAGCTAATACGCCTTAACTTCGGCAGTTACCGATTACAAAGTTTATGAAGACATCCGTCGGCGTAAGCTAAGTTTATTCCATAATTGTCGATAGACAAAATGTAATATCGAATAGAGCCCATTAGAAATAAGCTACAAATAAAAAAGTTAGCACGAAATATGTGGAAACATATGTATAACGTACATCTTCACATACATAGGTGAAAATGCGTGACGTTGTATTTATAATCGACGATTTAAGTCGAATTATATTTTCAGCGTAGATCGAGTTGAATTGTCACACAAAATTCTTTAGAAATAATTTTTAGTCGCATTGAATCTCAGATATATAAAAATAAAGGTGTGAACATTTTTAGTGTTCAATAATTGTACTAAAATTTTGCAGTTACAATTACACTAAATTTAATGGCCTATACTTTTCTATGACAACACGACGGTATTTGACATCTAGAACATGAACACTACAACCACGAAACTTTAAATCAAAATGTCTAGAAAATACATAAATCTAAATTGCAACGCCTCGCCTACTTGTCTGAGCGGAACACACGACGTTAAACGCAGTATTTCTGTGTACCATAAAAATTTTAACAAAATAAACAAAATACTTTAGTGACTGCTTACAAAAAAAAAAAAAAATGTCCACCCACATAACCTTACCGTGTATTGACATCACAGTAATGTATAAAAAAAAATTTCATTGCAATAACCAAAAATGTTAAATCAACTTAATACTTGTTCATATAAATGAAATTGTCCAAATATGTCAAAACCGATAGAAATTAATAAATAATCTTTCAAAGTTTAAAAGATCACGATTAATTTATTGAGAATTTATACCGGGTGGGCCAACGGAGACGAGACAATATGTAAAAAATTCATAACTTATGGGTTTTAAATTTTTGTTTAGCAGGTATGAGAACTTAAACTTATCTTACGTCATAAATAAATAAAATATTAATTTGTTATAATAAATGCGACACCTATTATCAACTATACTAATTATTATTAATACGGATAAAATTTATTGAAAAGATTTTAATTATGCATGTATGTATATAAATAAAATCACCCGTCTTTCTAATTATAATTGGACTGGTTTTAAATTTAATCACAACATATACCAAACTGGGTAACCGAGTTGTTTTTATGACAAAACACAGATGGCATTGCGAAACGATAAAAGATATTACTTTTTTGTGTAGGTACTCAAGCAAGAAATTTATCGCCAGAACTCGAAATCAATTAAGCAAAATTCGTTAAAACGAGCCACAATGTGTCATCTACATGAATGTTATTTTGATTTACAAAAGTTATTGTGCGGTCTCCGTTGGCCCACCCTGTACATATATTTTCAAAGGTAAATTACGAGACGTTTTAAATAAAAGTGTAACATGTTAGTGGTATGCTGGCATCTAATAAATTATTAAGTATTTTTATGTTGTTTGCATATCAGGCGCCTGCGTCATTCATTTAAATATTTTCAAATATAACAAATTGGTTTAAGACCACGTATTTTACTTCGGGCTTAGATTGCTATAATATACGTATGTGATTAGGTGAAATTTTAGTTCCTTCAGTTTTTGGTTATGTTGCACAACTTTGATGCGTTTTAGCTCTTCAGAATGTTAGTAGTTTCAAAAAATTACTTAAATACCGGAATTTATCTCATTTTCCAAAGTCACAAAAATTTTCATTATTTGAAATCAAAATATAAACATAATTATGTATTAATGTATTCAAAATGTATTTCAATTTGAGGCAGCACGATAACTAACGTAACAGCTATTAGTTGTTGATTGACATCTGAATGCGCACAACGTTTTCCAGACTGCAAAGATATGTAATAAAAATCAATATTACGTAAAGGTGGGAATTAAATATTTTAGAGGTGCTCGATTGGAATTCGACTACGACTGCACACTAAACAGTATTTTCGAAAGCGTATCGCTTGATTTAATAAAACACGACTCTAAAGATTTCAAGTTCGGTGTCTTAAGTCAGTACTTACCGACCAAATGGCACAGTGGTTAAAGCTTTGGCATTTGGATTGGGAGGTACCGGGTTCGAATCCCGATAGGGGCAGGATGCAAAGGGGATTTTCATCTACAGATTACGATCTATGATGAAATGGAACATATCTATGATCCCCTCTCAGAGTTCGCAACTCATGAGCCGACTCATATGCTAGCATGAAGCTCTGCCATGGGCAGATGGTGGTAAAAACCGGACCTATAGCCGTACGTCTTCGATTTGGCAAATGATGCGTAAAGTAAGACAGAAAAATAAACCGCGAAAGAGCAGGGAGTGCTCCGGCCCCAAAACAGATGGCATGGACTAAAACAAAACAAAAAAAGTCAAAACTTTTCGGAACAACGACTTTCTTGTGCCATAGAAACTACCGAGCTCTAGAAAAAATGTGCACACACAATAATGCGGCAAAAGTAAGATCAGTTGAGCTATCTCGATACGCTTCAGGGATGGGCGAGATAGATTACCAAATGTAATACTCGATTAACGACACGTAACCTATTAAGCAGATCACATGACGATTTTGCGTCCATGACGTCACAGTATAGACAGTGTCGACAACCCAAGAAATGGTATAAAACTGAACCACCGGAGATGTTTTTCACTTGAATCGTTTCTACATTACAAAGTGAGTTACACACTACTAAAATAAGTTTAAATACATTAATACTTACCTTAAACTATCTCTAACTTTTGCAAGTATTTTGTAAATTAAAAATTTTAAATAAATTTAAAATCTCTAACTTTTTCAAGCCATCTATCTCTAGAGACATATATTTTCTTAGATTATTTGCGCGCCATCTCATACGAAATAGAATAATTTGTCGCGATAGAAGATTTCTATCGAGCACGACCAGGGTACAATTTTGATATTTTCATACATCGTTCAACCGTCATATTCAATTGCCAATTAGTGTTTTAAAAAACTTACCAACGGATGAGCATTTAACTGTATTATCACGTTTAAGTAGGTCACCATATTTAAGAAAGAAATACAAGTGCTGCCATAGAAGTAACAAAGATCAGGAAACTAAATATGCCACTGCCATCCACATTGTTTGTAGTAAATTTTTTTGTTATAGTTCGATTCATCTATATAATTTTTTGTGCTTATCCTTGATTTGCCAATTATCCCTACCGCCATGGTCACACCACCATGGGCATCAAAACAATATCAGATCGATGTTATAGCAGAGACCTCGACTAGATACACACATGCTGCCATATTTTCGTAATCCTTGCACAAATTGACCTGTCTTGATTGACATTTTCCATTATGGTTCCGTCATAGTAAATTGAATCATGTTCACCGTGGGCATGTAAAGGGTGGTGGCGCTTAAGTAACGTTATGATTTAATTAGTGATACATTTTTATTTACGTGTTTTTCCACTTTTTTAGAATTAACTAAAACTTGGTAACTTTATGATGGAAAGATTCAGCACAGAACAAAGAACCAAAGTTGCTCAACTTTATTTTGAAAGTCAGCATTCGATTATTCAGAGATCATATCGAAATTTCTCTAGCATTCTAACAATTTACCGATTGGTTTAGCGTTTTCGGCAACAGAGCCACGTACTGGAAGACTTCGTGCAGCCAAAATAATGTGAACATTGCTCGGGTGCAAGCAAGTATGGAGGAAAACCCCCACCAGGCGACGTTCTCAGCACTTGGTGACGTCTAGGCGGTCTTTCCTTAGAATTTTACATAAGTCACACTTTTTCCTGTCCACACCTTTTAGATGCCATATAAACGGTGTGGATAGGAATAACTATGGAATAACTTCAGAAAGGATCATTGGACCATTCCAGAAATCTTAAAACAAATTAAATTCACGGACGATTTTAAAAATTTCTTCTTAATTATAAGTGTTGGCTTGTTATACACATACATAGTGAGAATTTCCTGTAGTTTCTGATTTAGTGATATATAATTCGTTAAATCGATATGTTCTTGTTTTGTATTATCGGTACAACGCAAAAGTTAGATGTTTACAGTTTGGTCGTTGCAACCTGAGGAGTACACCAAATTTTTATCAGTACGAAACCAAGCTTCCAAGAAGCTACCTAAGGGAGTTCTCACTTTTGTAAGAGTTTGTGTATCTTTGTGTACACAAGTGCCCTGGGGTTAAAGGTAAGGGAGTGGAGTGCATTTTTTCTACTTTTATGGTAGGAATACTGTTAGTAAATGGCCTCTTTGTTTTCGGCGACTAAAACTGTCGTAAACATTGTATGGGTGTCCATTAAAATAATATTTTGTCCGAAAAGCCGAAAAAATCTTAAAACAAATTAGCACGTAACTCCCAACATGATAACTGACCAGTAAAATTTTCCAGTGATAACGATCGGCGAACCGATTGAAATGACACCATTCCCAGACATAATACTTTAAACTTTAAAATTTTATAAATTTTTAAATTCATTCCTCCCAATTTTCTTCAACCACCAAATAAGGAGTTTGTCCTGCAAAATTTTCCAGCGACAACCATCGACAAACCGATTCATATGAGTCCTTTTTCAGAAGTAACACTTCAAACCGAACGGTTTTACCAATTTTTGAAATTTGCACGTGTGTTTCACTACCCAAATTACCTTTGGCTGAAGTAGCCAAGCTACTGACTGCCTTATTGATTTTTGCCTTATTGCTTTCGGCCAGCTGTAACAGTATAAATTTATTATATTACTGTGAATGGTTTGACATTCAATTGCACTGTTAAATTATTTTATGCATGAAAGAAATATTCTCAGTTCAGCAAACAAACTATTTACCATTAATTAACTGTTTTTCAACTTAGTATTTTTTTTAGTTCAGCCAAATGTCAGTAGATGTCAGCAAAATATATATGGGTCGAACTTTTTGCCATTATTATGGAGAAAGCACTGTGAATTTTTAAATATGGCTTAAATATGAGGCTGATTTCAAGGAATAGGAAATGAAATTTCATCAAGTATTGATCCGAACCTGACTCAAACAATTTCTGTAAACTGCCTAGGATATCAACAAAATACAATATCCAATTAGCCAGCAGTCAGCTAAGTCAAGCTGATGTATTTTGTGAGGCAACGAAGAATATAAATGTGAGTTAAAAATTTGAGGATCGTGAAATGTGAGTGACACGAAATGGAACCTTACGCTGATCACCACAAGAGGTAGCACTATTGAAAAAATATATTTTTGCTGGTATTTTATAAGCAGCGGAAATTTCAAATTAGCTTTTAATTATGAATTTTCATACCTAAATTTTCATAAAAGAAAACATTTCAGCGGAGGAAAATCCCAAGAGTTTTCTATAAATTATGAAATTGGATGACCTCGGAGTACAAGAGAATCGATCACTTTTAAAAAAATTATGATGAAGTTTGGTTTGTAAATTTGTTTTTAAAGTATTGGATTTCGGAGATATTTAAGGTAGGGGAAAATAAATCTATTACTTTTACGTTTATTTCGGGGCTTTAATAAACTTGGTTAAAATCATTCGTTTTGATTCAAATATGCTTCCATTTTTTCGATAACTGTGCCGTTGTTTCATGAAATTGCCACTTTTCCAAAACGCGGTGTCCCTATTAGCGAAAAACGGCCACTTTTACTCCACCAAGAGCATTTGCCATGGAGAAAAAATGATAATCGCTTGGTGCCAGGTCTGGATTATAAGGTGAATGCAAAATAACCTCCTAACCTAGCTCTCAGAGCTTCTGGCGGGTCATCATGGACGTGTGAGGGCTAACTTTGTCCGGATGGAACACAACACTCTTCTTATTGAGTAATTCCTGGCTGCTTTTGATCGATTGCGGCCTTAAGTCGGTCCAATTACTGGGAGGTCCGAATTGAGCAGCAGCCACAAAACATAGAGCGACGCCTTCCTGGCCGTCAGTCCTGGTTTGGTCACCGTTTGGGCCGCTTCGCCGGCCTTCGATCATGATCGTTTCCACTTGACATTGTCGTATGCCACCCATTTTTCGTAGCCAATCACCATCCACTTCAAAAATGGCTAGACTTCATTCCGTTTGTTCAAAGATTCGCAGATGGAATCACGGTCCAACAAGGTTTTTTTAGCGTCAAGTCGTGCGGCTACCAAATATTGAGGTTCTCTTTAAAGCCAGCCTTATGCAAATGGTTTAAAACTGTTTTGAGGTCGAACTTCAGCTCTTGCCAATCTACTACAATAATTTTCAGGATTTTATCACATTTTCGATGATAGGCCTTCCAGTGCGTGTTGCGTCTTTGATATCTAAATTATCAGAATGGAATCGACGGATACCAAAATTGAGTGTGATTGGTGCCTATGGTGATGGTATTTAAACCATAGGCACAATTCAAAATTGCAGCCGCCTGAGTTACGTTTCCGTCTTTATCGAAGCAAAACTGTAAAATATAGCAAATTCCCTCTCTGTTTACCTCCATCGTTGACACGCCCTTGACAAGTATTGGATTTCTGACAAAATTTTGGATCAAGGACCGGCATTCCGTAACTAATGATGATAATATTTGGTTTATAGGATTGAATTTGGGTTTTAATTTTGATATAAATTTTAGCGAAAATTCTGAAATAGGAGTAACTTGTGCTGTACTATACGTGCCAGCGTTCTAAAACTAATATACATATTATGATGATTGTGAAATATAACACATGGGCTGAAAAGTCCCGAGCCTAACAAAGAAAACACGTTTTTTTTGTTCAATTTTTTTTTTGTTCAGTTAACCTTTTGTTCAGTTAACCAGTAATAACCTTCAAAAGACAGCTGTCAAAATTTCATTATATTCTATTCATAAGTTTGTGAGTTATTGTGCTAAGAGTGACGCTACTTTTGTTGGTTTCAAAACAATGGACCAAAAACAATATTGTGTTTTAATTTTAGACTGCTTCTTGATGGGAAAAAATACCGTTCAAGCGAAGCAATGGCTTGAAAAGTGTTATAGGGACTCCGCTCCATCCAACAACAATAAAACGTTGGTTTACTGACTTCAAACGTGGTCGAAGACACATCGATGATGCAGAACGCAGTGGACGTCCAAATGAGGTGGTAACACCAGAAAACATAAAAAAATCAACAAAATTGTTTTGAATGATCGAAAAGTGAAGTTTAATAATGTGAATTAGCTGACATCGTAAAGTTATCAAAAGAACGTATTGGCTTTATATTGCATAAGCATTTGACTATGAGAAAGCTCTGTTCAAAGTGGGGGCCGCGTTTACTCACGGTTGACCAAAAACAATAACGTGTTGATGATTCTAAGCAGTGTTTAGCCATGTTTAAACGTAACAAACCGGAATTTTTGCGTCGATATGTGACAATGGATGAAACATGGACCCATCACTTCACGCCGGAATCAAAACGCTCATCATCTGAGTGGTCAGCAACTGGTGAACCTCGTTCAAACGAACCGAAAAGCACAACAATCGGTTGGAAAGGTTATGGCCTCGATGTTTTGGGATGTGTGTGGTGTAATATTCATCGACTATCTTGAGAAAGGAAAAACCATCAACAGTGAATATTATATAGCGTTATTGCATTGTTTGAAGGCCGAAATTGCAAAGAAACGACCGCATATGGCAAAGGAAAATTTTTTGTTTCAACAAGACAACGCACCGTGTCACAAGTCAATCAAAACAATGGCAAAACTACATGAATTGCACTTCGAATTGCTCCCACATCCACTGTATTCGCCAGATTTGGCTCCCAGCGACTACTTGCTGTTCACAGACCTCAAAAAATGCTCTCCGGTAAGAAATTTTGCTCGAATGAAGAGGTTAGCGGTGAAACTGAGGCCTTTTTTGAGGCAAAAGATAAATCGTTCTACAAAAGTGGTATTGACATGTTAAAACGGCGCTGGAATGATTGTGTTGCTCTTGATGGAGATTACGTTGATGAATAAAGCCAATTTTGAACAAACCAAAAAACGTGTTTTCTTTGTTAGGCCAGGGACTTCTCAGCCCATGTGTTATACATAACAAAAATAGTACGAATAATTTTAATTCTTATCTTAGAAAAATCTCTGAGTCGCTTTGGTATCATAGTAAGATCAAAAAAAAATTTCTAACGAATTGATGGCTATTTTAGGCAATATTTCAACTTTTATATCTCCCATCTCCCTCTTAATCTGGCCGGATACTCGGCCAAAACCGTATGTGTATGATGAACTGGATATAACCATAACTATTTTGAATTTATCCAGCGAATATTAAACTTTTTCCCCCCAGACAAAATGTTACGACTGTGTATTTTTAATATGTCATGTGTGTTATATGTATGTGAATGGATGAAATTTGTTCGGCCAATAATACAATATCAGTTAATGGGTTTTATTATTAGCCGGAGTATCGCGTCAATCCCGGATGAACATTCTCGGTTGCGGTTATAAGAAAAAGGTTATTTCAAAAGCATAGCTGTATTTATTTAGATTCTAACAACGGCTGCGCGCCGCTTGCAATTTGTTGAAAGTTTGAGTACGTGTCTTTGGGAAACTCCGTTGAGGCAGCCAAATATCACATAGAGCGACAATTGGTAATACATCCTGCACCAAAGAACAATTACGAATCTTAATTGTGCAAATGTATGACTTCAATGCCGGACTTCAAAATCTCCAGATTTTTTTTCAATTTTATTAAACTTTTTGTATGAAAATAGGCGTGTCTGTTGTATAATTTACGTGATGTAATTGGTTAAAACGATGGGATAGAAAAATCCCGGATTTTTACCCGTCGTATGAGGAGGACTTGAGAGCTAGTTTTAAACTAAAGCATGTCCAGATTTCAGAGAGTGTTTTTATTTGGAGGTTTGAAATCGGAAAGTTGGGTTATTTTTGATCTTCTTGTGCTTAAAATAAGAGCAAAATCTATACTATTTAGGAATTATGAAATTTAGTTGACTTCAAAAGAAAAGTAAAAATTTACATCTCTAATACGTGTTTATTGGTTGGATTGGGTACATAAAGCTGGAGGGGATTATTAACATCCAAGGACAGTCATAACCCATATTCAAATAAATTAATAATAACTTCCCACTTAGAACTGGAAGCCTTCATCGATAGAACGAATAAAATTAAAATCCTATCGGCAACTCGGCAAAAGTAAGAAAACCATAATTAACGGTGTTCGTGCGTTTGAGATGATCTTTTTCACAAATTGAAATAAAACCTTAAAATAACACGACTTTGAAGTTTGTCCTAAATTTTACTAGATATTATTTATATATAGCAAAATGCAAAAAAACACGTATGAAATGATTAAAATGCGAATAATTTGGTAGTTCAGGGATTTACTATGCAAAATGCCTGTGATCCCTCCTCTTCTGATATTGATTATAATTTTAGGCATAACCATTAGCACGCTTTATGGCTCAGCCAAAGCAGTGCCAAACTTCACCGATCAATAATGATGGGAAGGAAAATTTAGGTCAACTACGAACTGTAAGCAGGAAAGAGGAACTGAAGGTGCGACTAACGAAGATATACCACTTGTGGAGCCCGGTAAGAAGAAGTTGTCTACGCCACGAAAGAAGGCGCTCCGCAAGGTCCTCCACAAGCACTTCGAATGTCGTAGACCCTTATTAATGAGGAGGACGGAAACAAGAAGCAAAAGACCTCAGCATCTATGTCGGTTAATGGAGATATATACACCACGAGTTCAAATCAATTGGAGGATGCGAAAGTTGGTTCAGAACAAGAATGGCAGAAAGTGAAGGGGGAAAGAACGCCAAAAAGACAATCACGTCCGCGACGGAAAAGGGCTCGCCCGGATGCGCTGCTAATAAAGTAGAGTTACGAAATCTCTTTTGCCGATCTGCTGCGGAAAGTTAAGGTGGACCCGACGCTAAACATTCTGGGGGAAATGGTGGTACAGCTTTAGTATCGCATCGCAAATTTTTTGACAGTAAAACGACGGTGGCGCCTTTTTGATCAAAAGTGGATATTTTTAGAACTAAAACAAAAGTGTCTCTGCTGAGTATTTTCGGAATGTTTAACTAGTACCATCTATTGAAATATAAATGAACTAAAATTTAAAATTTTATACGTTAATCGTTATTAAAATAATGTTTAATCAAAAAATATTAAATTTGATTTAAAAATAAATCAAATTCAATATTTTTTTATGAATATATGCAATTAAGAGTGGGAAGGGAAGGAAATAATGGTACAATTGGGCGTAGAAGCCGGGATCAGCGAACATGTCGCACTGCGTGCCGCACGTAGGAGCGGATTATATAGAATCTATTAATGACACCTCCGCTACTCCTCGCATAGCTCTCCGGGGGTCTTAAGATTTTAATTTCGGGGGGCGTAGGAGCCAGGATATAAAAACATGTCGCACTGCGTGCCGCACGTAGGAGCGGATTATATAGAATCTATTAATGACACCTGCGCTCCTCGTCGCATAGCCCTCCGGGGGTCTTAAGATTTTAATTTCGGGGGGCGTAGGAGCCGGGATATAAAAACATGTCGCACTATTAATGACACCTACTAAAAAGAAAAATAATTGCACCCTTCTTCTGATAGTTGTACGTATCACAAATACCAAGCGCATGTAACTTATTAAAATTTAAATTATGAATTTATAAATGAAATTTACAAACATTTTTTATTTTGTTTTAAATTAAGCATTTAAATTTATTTATGTTTCGCTAATTATTTAAATACATTTTGATTTTTGTATTTTATTTATAAAAATATCCCTAAGATGGCATTCTTTATCAATTTCTTCTTTAACAATTTTTTAGTTCAAATTATAACCACCTTAAACAAAATTATAGTAAATTTTAATCCAAAAGCGGAAAAAATTATAAATAATATGTAAAAAAATTGAAATATCTATAAGATGGCCGCTCATAATGTTTACGTTTTTAGTTAGTATTATGTCCATTTTCACAAAAATGTCGCGACAGTCAATTTGCGATGCGATACTAAAGGCTAGCCGAAATGGTATCAAATATACGTCCAACTTATAGTGGAGACATATTGTTGGAGCTACAAACTACAGGAGACCAGCCGAAGATCGCAATATTTCGAGAGCAATTAGCGAAAGCGATCGGAGGTAATGCATGGTGATCAAAGACATGGACGAGGTTACCACGTCTGAAGAGGTGAGAGAGGCTCTGGAAGCACAGTTTGAAGGGGTGAAAGGTGTCTGAATTGTTAAGTCACTCACAAAGGCCTACAGAGGAACGCAGACAGTGGTTGTTAGCCTCCCTCACACTATGGTTGGAAAAGTGCTACAAGTGGGTAAAGTTAGAATCGGCTGGGTTTTCTGTCGAATCCGGGAAGAAATAGAGCCGACTAGATGCTTTAAATGCCACGGTTATGGGCATCGGCATAACTGTAGAAGCTAAGCCGATATATCAAAGCTCTACAGGAGATGTGGTGAGGAAAGGCACTTTGCTAAGACATGCCAAACAGATTCAAAATGCATGCTATGCGACGAAACGGCCAAAGGCTGTAGCAAACACGTAACTGATAGCGGTATATGTCTGGTTTACCAGGAAGCGCTGAAAAAAGAGCGTTGGAAATGAAAGTTATCCAAGTCTATCTTAACCACTGTGAGGCTGCGCAGAACCGACTGCAGCAATCAATACAGGAAGTGGAAGCGGACATTGTAATTGTGTGTGAGCAATATAGGAATATTGATAGACGGTGTTGGGCTTCAGATAGATCGAATCGAGCTGCTGTATGAGTTTGTGGTACCTACCGCTTACAGGAAATTGGTGTGAGTACTGTACCCTGGTTTGTCAGAGCCAAAGTAAACGGCGTTCATATTTATAGTTGCTACGCACCTCCTAGTGCATCGATTGAATGCACGGAGCCACAAACTGGTGCTTATAGCCGGGGATTCTAATGCATAGGCCGTAGAGTGGAGAAGTAGTAACAGAGGTACCGCATTGTTAGAGGCCTTCGCATCATTACCGGTCGTATAAATGAATACAGGAAATACACCTACTTTCTGTAGAGGAAATGTCACCTCGATAGTTGACCTAACGTTTATGAGCAAATTTCTGGCCGATAAGGGAGTAGCATGGAGAATGAGCGATCTATATACGCACAGTGATCATCAAGCTATTGTGTATGAACTGGCGGACAGTGAACCCCAAAGGACCATGGTTAGACACAGAAAGAGAATAGCATGGAAGTCCGCAGCGTTCGAAGAGAACATCTTTCGTCTCATGATGGAGGATTTTACCCTATCTGGTACCGCAAATAACAAAGACGTCCAGCTTATAAGACATATTACAAGAGCCTGTGATGCAGCAATGTCAAGAAAAATGGTGGATAATCGTAGAAAACCGGTCTTCTGGTAAAACGACAAGATTTCGGAATTGCGAAAAAGGTGACTGAAAGCAAAAAGGCGATACCATCGTGCTAGACACCTCGAAAACTTTCCCCATCGATAACAGTACTGTAAAGCTCGAACGGATATCAAGCATGCCATTAAATTAAGTAAGCGAAAGTGCTTTCGCGAACTGTGCGAGGAAGTCGACCGCGATCCCTGGGGTAGATCCTACCGATTGGTGATGAAAAAATTCAGAAGCAATTACGCCACTGCTCCCACATGCCCGGCAATTATGTCTGACATAGTGAGTTACTTGTTCCCGCAGCAACCCGATTGTGTATTAGAAGTATTATGCAACGAGGAGGATTATGTACCACCAGTTACTGAGGAGGAGGTTCTGAAGGCAAGTGGCAGAATGGGTAACAATAAAGCCCCTGGCACAGATAACATTACAAATATTGCGTTGAAGTCGGCGGTTAGAGCATACCCAAACATATTCACGGATGTTTATACTGCATGCTTAGTTGACGGGGTGTTCCCTAGTAAATGGATGGAACAGAGACTGGTATTGTTGCCAAAAGGAGACAAACCACCGGGTGAGCCGTCCTCCTGGCGTCCAGTCTGCCTGTTGTAGATACGGCGCATCAGGCGATATCCGGTTCTCGATGGCTACGTGGTAGTAAAAAATACTGTGCTATAGTTACATTGGACATGAAAACCATTCTACACGGCAAATTGGAGCTGCATATTTAGCGCACTTACACGGATGAAGGTACCGTAGTATCTGCTGACACTAGTTTCCAGCTACTTTAGCGACAGGATCTTGATTTACGATACTGAAGAGGGAAAGAAAAATTACGAGGTGACTGGTGGAGTTCCTTAAGGATCAGTGTTAGGTCCTACGCTCAGGAATGAGGAGGAAGTGGTAGAGATCTGTAATAAGACGGTTAGACTTATTCGACAGTGGTTAACATTTGCTGGGCTCCAACTAGCAGAACATAAAACAGAAGCTGTTCTTATTACTAGCAGAAAAGTATCGGAGAGTGTAATCTTAGAAATTGGAGCCCAACAAATTGTTAGTCATCCATGAGTTATCTAGGGGTTATGATCCGTGCCAGATTGTCATATAAGACACGTCTCATTACCTCCAGCGAGCGAGCAAGGAGAGTTAATGCGGCACTAGCACGAATAATGCCTAATACAAGAGGGGCGCGGATGAACAGCAGAGTTTTGCTCGCCAACGTCGTTACTTCTATAATGATGTGTGGGGCAGAAGACGCTGCTTGTGTTCTTGCGGAAATGCCCCCAATAGATCTACTGGCCAAAGAGCTCCAAACCACGTACATGCGTCGTGGTCAAGGAACAAAAGCAAATAACCACCGATTAGCACGGGCTGAGACGATCACTGTATGGCAGAGAAGATGGAGTGATTCGGCGAATGGTAGATGGACCCATCGCCTAATCCCCTACATTGAGCCGTGGCTAAACAGGCGACACGGAGAAGTGGATTATGATCTTACACAGTTTCTGACGGGTCATGGTTCAGATTCAAACACGAAGAGTCACCAGATTGCCCTTAAATGCATGGGAGTACAGAGAATGTAGAGCACGTAGTATTCGAGTGTCCACGATTTACTGAGAAGAGATCTGTGCACGTGGCGTCCAACTAACACCGGAAAATATACTGGAGTTTATGCTGGCATCTGAAGATGGGTGGAAGGTCGTAAGCGGAAGTGTCTCACGGATAATGGGAGAGTTGAGACGCCTCAATAAAAAAATTAAAAAAAAACACACACACAATTTCATGCAAATCGGACCAGCCGGCTAGGAGGGGTTTAATTATATACACCCGCACAGAAGAATTATATATATATTTATAAAGAATATCTCATTTTGTCATATCTGGATATCACGGATCCTATATAGGAGGATGAAATCAAGGCAATAAATGTAGAACTAAATTCCTAAAATTAAAATCAATATCAGAAGAGGGATTACAGGCTAGATTTTTCATAGTAAAGCCCTGAACTTCCGAATTCGGATTTAATCATTGTATCTGTGTATTATCGCATTTTGCCGTAGCTAGATATCATGGATCCTATATATCAAAATGAAACAAGGCCAATAAATCCCAAACCCACCAAATTGTTTTCGCCATTTTGTTACAATAATTGTTTTACGCCTAAATGTTTGTTTAGTGAAAATATATTTTTACCAATACATTGACAATAATTATAAAGATCGTACAATTTTAGGAAAAACTTTGTTCCCTTAAAAAGGCGAATGAAGTTTGTCCTAAATATAATGACGTCATCTAGGACAAAGTTAAGACATACCTCATTAGCACAAAATAACTGTCTCAACTAAAATGCAAGGCACTACTTTGGCCAGTAAATAATAGGGACTCGTAATTAAGAAATAAATAGAGGACCATACAACATCCTTACCTAGTAAAGGCAACGAGTAAGAACCACAAATAAATAGCCCAATCGATGGGGTGAAAATAATTCCGTAACTTAAAATTTAAGGAATCCAAACAAGTCGATGTAAATTGGTTGAGGGATCGACTACCATACTAAACAAACACATTAATAAAATCAACAACGCATTAACGAGTGCAACGCATAAAATGTTCAGCCCATTACAGAAAAACTCAACAGAAACCACTCCACCGCCCCGATTTCATTAAAAACGAAATCAAAGAAACAAAGAGCCACGCAACTGGTGGAAGATAAAATAAATAACAAGATGGATGATTTTGGATCTACTACACGTAATGTAACTATTATTGATTAGACGTAAATTTCCCCTTGTGCAATTAATATCCCCAAAAGGTATTTTTATTAAATCAGGTAAGACACGTATTACATAGCAACCGCTTTCTGTTTAACGAAATAAACAAAATCGACTAAAAATAAAATCAATCGAATAAAAATGGCAATAGCAGTATCAGAAGTCGAATTCTTGTAATAATTTTATTTAAATTTATTTTGAAATCTCGTTAATTAATAAAAATAAACTTTGGTTCTACATATAGATGGGCACAAAAGCAACGCGTATCCAGCATAAGTTTCATCTCCGACCAGAATGTTATGGTAAGCGGCAATGGCTCAACGATCGCCTTCACCGATTTAACAAACGGCAATACAAAATATTATCGATGCAGTAGCGATAATGACGGTGATGGTGTATCCGAAATTACCGGTCATAAAACACTACCAATTTATGCATTTACCGAGTTATGCTATCGGCCAAGAATTTTCGTATTAACCTATCCACATTTCGAGTTGATATCAACGTGTCACGATAAAACGACACGTGATTATTTAAATATTACGTTCACCGAAACGGAACATTTGATTGCGCTCACGGGGGCGCCCGACTTTTTCATACAAATATGGTTTTGGCGTACGGGAACGCTGCAGTATCAAGTCAGTTCGAATATATTCAGTGATCATCAGATCGTTCGGTGCAGCACCCAATTACCAATCACAATAGCTCAACTTAGTCTTAATTCAGGAATATTGAATGTTTACGAGCTGCACGGGAGTATGGATATTACACGATTGATCGATCGGAAAATTAAATTACCATTTCAAGAAGCGGACGCGCCTTTTTATTGTGTTTTTGGTAATGACAACATGCTGAATGTGGGCATTGGTAACGGAAATATATATCATGTATCCCCAATAAATGGATCGTACAAGTTGATCATCAAATACGTTGGGGAGCAATTAGGCTTTGCACCACTAATTAGCAATTTTAAATCGGGTCTTCTTATGATCGGACCAGATTCCCATTTAAAATATTTCAAGCGACAATCTGGCGTTTGGATTGAAATCTTTAGTATCCCGCAAGAAGAACATATTACGTTTATGCGGACCCCATTTGGCAGAGATACTGTTATTGCTGTTCAAGAAAATGGTTCAATTTTAAAAATACATCCCGATGCTACGGACCCCAATGGGATTGTAACATTGATTACCAAATGGAATACACCGGTGAAAAATTTTACCATGATAAATCCTACCTGTGATATTCTTTGTACCCTAGACATTTTTAACAATTTGTGTTTATTCAAAACGGAGACTGGTGCACTGGTATGTAACAAAGATCGCTTCATTGAAATAGTCTCACATTTTAAATCATTTCTAGCTTTACTGTACGCACATCGGGGAGATTCGAGCAATGGAGGAGCATCCATTTTTACCGTATGTCGTATTTGGCGATAATGAGGGTATACTAACTGCTATTTCATTCCACGATGTTCGTCAACCGACTGATATAGCAAAATTTTATCTCTGCCCAAAACCAATCAAATTGATTAAATTTTTTAGAGGCGGCGAGTATCTGTTGTGCGTGGATGAGGGCAATGAAAGTTACTTGATTGGCTGCCCTTCTAATGGAAAAATGGCAATTCTTGGGGCAATGCCTAATGAAAACGTAATTATAGACTTTTGCGTGAATTATGTTGATGCAAATGAGGTGAGGGTTTCATATCTACTCGGTATTGAAGGAGAAGAACTGCCGGCAGTTGCCGGTGTTTACATCTGTTACGCAACCATGAGCATTAATGAGACAAATGGTAGCAATAGCTGTTTAGAGTTGGCTCTACCAGAGAAATATTGTCGTATAGAATGTTTCGGTGACGCGGATATTTACTACGCTGCTCAATACAAGGGATTCGAAATACACGTGCTACGTAGAATAGAAGTACAAGGTAAAATGTATATTGCTCATATCGATAGTATTCGGACTGTACACCAATTAAAACATATCAATTTCCATATTGCGCAAAATCGATTTCTGATTACTTGGGGATTTGATGGATTCATTGGCTTGTACGATACAGAAGCACAAAAAACTGTTATCGGGTTCTTAGGTAATCAGCGCCGAACGCTAGGGACGCGGAAAGCTCGCATTGATCCATTTCGAAATATTGTAATATTAATTGGACATTCCGGAAATTTACATTGCATCAAAGTTAAAAATATTGTGTACGATAATTTTCTTGACTACCGTTCTGCAATTCTACCGCAGGATTATCGTGATTTTTTACTTTCGTTAAAGCATAATAAAATTAGCGGCTTTATACCTGACGATCTAAATGATCGATGGACCGAAATTCAAAAGAAGCTTTTAATTGAGAAAGAGACCGAATTTTATCGGGAGCACCGCCAAATCATCAAAGCCCAGCTAAATCAATTAAGAGAAAAGTTGGAGGTTCTGCTGGATAGTAATGAAACTGCGCCCGAAAACGAAAAACTTGAATTACAAGAATTTAATTTGAATACCGAAGAGAGCCAGAACATGATTGAAATAGCTCGAAAAACTAGGCAACATGAACACGATCAAATGCAAAATTTTATATTGGAACAAAATAGGGTATCCGATTGGATCAAAACCAATTGTTGGGAAACCATGTCAGTGAAGGGCGCCAAAGTTTGGGGTATATTTACCAACCTAAAAGTGGAAAACTATACCTTGCTTGAAACCGATATGGCCACTGAGAAGCAAATGAAAAAAATTCGACAAGCCCGCATTTCGGAAATGCTTGTTAGCCACAACGATTTATTTGAACCGTGGATGCCACAAACGGCCTCCAAACTGGAACTAACTCTTCTTCAACGTCCTCAAATCCACGAGATTGAAGACACGGAGGAGGAAGTGGAAGAAAAGGAAATTATATCTAGCTTAGAAGGAACTAGTATACATGAGTTTCTTCCTCCACTTTCCATTCGTTACCCTCAACTACAGGTTATAACATTCTATCAAATGTTTACTGAACGATTACTTAGCAGAAGTGAATGTATAAAATTGCGTCAATATTTTAATAAAAAAGTGACGGAATTGCAACAGGCTAAACAACTTGAGGTAGCTTCGGTGAAACAGCGGAACGAAAGAAAACGTGAAATTCATCGCGAGCTGAACATTTTGCTAAAGCTGAAAGGTAGCACGGATCGAATTCAGATGAATATAGTTGATCCCGAATTTTGCGAAGGTGAAGTTCTCGAGGCCATTGCCGAGATTCACGACTCGGAAGTGCCCATTCAGCCGTATATCTCGCCAAGTAGACAAAAACTTTTGGACGAAGAGGCAGCGGAGGCTGAACGTAGGCGACTAGCGCTATTGGCTGATGATTTTCGAGAGCGCGCACTCGAGGCTATGATGAACGGTGTATTAGAAATTAAATGGGAAGATGAAATTAAAAAGAGTCCTCCACAACCGGATTGTATTTTATCGGGTAAAGATCCAAAAACCTATGATGAAGCGGATTTAAAATCGATTCAGCAATACGAAGATAAACTATTATTTTTACGAGGTGAACGTGATCGTTATCAGGTGATCCTTGAGGAAGAAGAAAGTAAATTGCAACAGGGTCTGGACACTCAGATTATGAAATTTAATGTAAAAGTGTGTCAAACGCGATTGCTTAAGATGAAAGCGGATGCGGCAATCAAACAGGAGGAACTGAAATTGCTTCGTAAAGCTTGGCGACATTTTGAACGAATCCTTTTTGACCGCACGGATCAGTCATATCGGCAAGACTTACTCGCAGTAAATGAGCAAATTACAAAATTAAACGGAATCCTCAGGGAACTCGAGCAGAAGGTGATAGATTTACGGCATGAATACGAAATGTTAATGACTAAAGATCGAATGCTGGAAAAGCAATTTAAATCCAATTTTGTTGAAACGGCACCACGCTCGGTAATCGATCAGGTTTATAAAATATTTAAACGCCGCCCTAAATGGCAGTTGCGCGCCTGGGCCTCAACTCCTATCATTTTAGATTTGGCCAAACGTGTTGTTACGCGAAATGTGACACACACTGGACCTCCGATTCCGATTGACTGTTATGAATTTTTAACACTGTTACAACAAATGGATAGTAGCGCTGCAGCGCCCAGTGCTATTGATGACAATCTGTGGCAGATGATTTGTAAAATGCGTCGCATAAAAATCGAAAGTGAGTTCAAAGTTAAGGCGTGCGGGTTACAATTGGCGGAAATTGAAAATGCGTGCAATGCTTTCGTTAGAGAGCTAGCGGCCCGTAAAAATGAATTGGGTACGATTAATAGCAAGATAGAAGAAGTAAATGAACAAAGAGTGGCCGGAACTATAAATGGAACTGTTCAGCTAGTGGTTAAACGTGGTATGGTTGAAATCGATTTAACTGGACATCTTTCCGATTTTGATGATGCAATATTGCTGCATTACTCGGATGTCAACAAAATAAATACCATAATTCGTAAGGAAGGCCTGAAAAAATTGCGTACCATGCAAAATGCTGCAAAATTTAGACGCAAAATTATCTTTAAGGAGTGGGAGCACCGATTCCTTTGCAACAAAGTACAGGATTTAAAAGACAACATTAAAACAATTGAAAAATGCAAAATCACCAAAGAAATTCAACGTTGGTTGAAGTACAAGGAACATGGTTGGACCGAAGACATAAGCCAAAAAGCGTTAGAACGTGGAATTGAGTCAACCATTAAATCTTGTGAGCGTACACTTTCTGATCAACAAAAGACTGCTGACGATTTGCAAGAAAAACTTGAGGCGAAACGTAAAGAAAATCAAAAATTGGATCGTCAAATACAAGAATTAAATGTGCTAGTGACGGAACGACAAATGGCACGTGATTTAATTTTGGAGGAACGTGAGGAGAAAGGTCGTCGACAACGAATGCAGGCGCTAATCGATCGGGCCAAATTAGTGCGATTGGTGCAAGAGCAGCACGCACAAATATTACAGTTGAGTACAACGCTTGAATTGCAACGGTTAAGAACATTTCCCACTTTGTCTGTATTTAATCCCGAGGAGTATACTAGTATGGTGCGTGCGGGTTGCAAATTTTAAATATTTTGTTATTTTGAAGCTTAATAAATAGTTGTGTTGCGTGCATACTTAACATTTATTACACTTGTCACAAAAAATTCTCATTAACATCAAGTAAGTCATATTATAACACCATCCGCACTAAATAAGATTTGACATTTTACATTTTTATGATTGAAATTCAATAATTTTTTATGTTGATGTTGAATCCCTACTGGGAATAGTCGCGAAATTGATAGAATTAGGGTAGAAAATAACGATGATGAAATTAAGGAAGGGGATGCAGAAGTTAAAAAAGTATATATACATTTTTTACGATAAACAAGTTTTAACCACATTCGTTGCGTGTGGAATGATGTTATATCATTATCTACACCATTTTAGATTTCACTCAATTATATAAATTGAGTGTTGTGCAATGATAACAGTGAACTTGAGGTATGCCCTCTGTTTTACCAGTTTTCATTTTCAACATTGATAGAAATTGACTTCTTAAAATTTAGATGAGCCAAATTTTCTTTTTTGCCTCCACGTCGTTTACAGTGTTAAAGTTGAACATCATCTAGTTCTGTCCAATTTAAGGAACGCGTAGTTTTGTTTCAATCAAATTAGATACTATCATAGTACCAACCAACCGAGTTCCATGCTATTCGTTTGAGAAAGATCTTTGTTAGTTCAGCCTCTGCTTGAACTAGAATATTTTTTTACTAAGTTTTCTTTTACTAAGTTTATTCCATTCCGACGCTAGGAGAATCACGAAAAACAGCCATTGCCAGACTAATACAATTAGAAAGACGGTTCTCTAGAGACGAAAAACTTTAAACAAAGAATTAGCGCAAGATGAAGCTGAAAACTACCCTGTTGCTTCTAAAATATTGATGTTCTCCATGCTTATAATGAATTAACCTGCATAATGGCCAGAGGAGGATTTTTGCTACGGAAATGGACTTCGAACGATGCAACAATCCTTGCCGAAATTCCAAAAGAAATACAAAGCAATGGCACAATCACCATTAAATTGACATAATTAAAACGTTGGGAATTTTATACAATCCAGGAGATGACAACTTTCAATTCAACACGAAACGTTTACAGCTTTCTACTACAAGCATCTCAACTAAAAGAGCAGTGCTGTCGGATTCATCAAAGATTGTTGACTTTAATGGGTTGGCTTTCTCCAATTACAATCAGCAGCAAGGTGTTAATGCCAGATGTCTGGATAAGTGGAATTGGTTGGGATGACAAATTGCCCACAGAAATCGACAAAAGATGGGAAAATATAAAGATGAATTGAACAACATTGATTCTATCGTCATACCAAGATGGGTGAACACAATTAAAAGCAAAAAGGTTGAGGTTCATGGTTTTGCAAATGCATCTGAGGGGACATTGGCTGCGGTAGTTTATTACCGAGTTATTGATGAGAAGGTGAAAACAAGCCTAATAATGGCCAAAACCCAAGTTTCACCCATAGCGAATAAAATTACTATCCCAAGGCTTGAACTCAATGCAACTTTACTACTAGTGAAGCTAGTAAACCATATTCGCGAGTCAACACAATATGCCGATGCAAAAGTGTATTGTTGGACAGATTCAACAATCGCGTTAAGTTGGATTAAGGGCAATGTAAATAACTATAAACCATGGGTATCAAATAGAGTGTCTGCAATGAGAAAACTGCTTCCTCAAGCTGTATGGCGTCATGTACCATCTGAAGAAAACCCTGCCAACATCGCCTCAAGAGGAATTACACCGACAAGACTTAAAGGGTGCGAACTTTGGTGGAATGGACCAACATTCTTACGCTTAAATAAAGGAAGATGGCCTGAAGATATTGTGTCTGACACGAAAACGGTGTTGAAACAGATAATATCATTAAACGCGAAAATAGAGCAACCATTTCTACAGCTATTTTCGAGAATATCGGAATATAGAAAATTAATTAGTGTTATAGCTTTTTCGCTGAGGTTCATTGACAAATGCAAAAACTTAAAAATACCAAGAACAATGGAGATCAATGCTGCTGAATTTAAAAAAGCAAATGAAATCGCTATTAAGATGCCGCAAAATGAGGAATTCAATGAAGAAATCAAACGATTGCAAACAGGAGAACAGTTCACAAAGGCAGTAACCTATTATCATTGAATCCCTTCTTGGATGATTACAACATACTGCGAGTTGGCGGCAGAATCGAAAAGTCATTAGTCCCATATGATCAGAGACATCCAATCATCTTGTCGAAGAATAGCGAATTAACCATCCTGATAATCAAGGATGCTCATCGTATTACCCTACATGGAGGAACAACTTTACTTGTCACATTCTTACGACAAAGGTATTGGATTACAAGCGCAAGATTAGCAATAAGATATGTAATTCACAAATGTGTAACATGCTGTCGATATAGAAAAAATACAAACCATTAGTTAATGGTGTGAGAACGAGTAACGGCGTCAATGCCATTTGAGATTGCTGGAGTAGACTATAGGGGCCCTATCTCTATTAAAACATCGAAAGCTAGTTCAAAACAAATATACAAGGGGTATATAGCCATCTTTGTGTGTTTTACGACAAAAGCCTGCCATATTAAGATAGTTAGCGACCAAATAACGGAAGCATTGGAACACCACATTTCGGTGTTTTGTTGGAAGCGGGAGTGAAATCGGCAAAATATCACCTGAAAAGAGTTATAGGCGATACACATTTAACATTTGAGGAATTATAAACGCTATGTAGTCAAATAGAGGCACATTTGAACTCGCGGCCTCTCTATAATTTCGAATGAAAGCACACATTTAACTTTGACACCGGGACACTTTCTAATTGGGAGATCATTGCTAACGGTGCCAGAAGACAATTATAGCGAAATAAAGCAAAATCGATTATCTACATGGGAGTTTCTACAACAACTGAAGCAAAATTTCTGGAAGCACTGGCATACGAACTATTTGAACTCACTTCAACAACGATACAAATGTAAGCAAGTGCAACCAAATATTGCTAAGGATCAAATTGTACGAATAAAGAACAAAGAAGGTTATCCCAGTACATGGCCAATGGGAAAGGTGGTGGAGGTTCATCCAGGTGATGATGGTAATATCAGAGTGACATCAGTAAAACATAAGAATGGTATTACAAAACACTCGATAAGAAATTTGTGCCCTTTGCCAATCGGTGACACCATATATTTTGCACCACAAGCACAACCAAACGAGAATCAATTTGATAGGGAGAAAATATAACAACGGCCAGAAGAGCGACAAGAAGCATGAAAGCCAACCACTGTGGATTGAGTTCTGTTACGAACAACTTGACAAACAATAGAACGCAATCAGTAAGGAAAGCGAAACCAATGAGGTTTGTGGCGATAATTAAGGCCATAATATTTGTAATGATCATTTCACGAGCACACCTCACCAATGCAACTGACAAGGTACATATTCAACAATTCAACCAGCCAATTGGGGTTTATCTGGAAAACATCGGCCACGTAGAAGTAATTGCAAAGGATTGAAATTTAATAATCCGTTACCAATTGATGGAGGAAGCCTGTAAAAGAACACCAGGCATTAATTGTGCCTTGGTACTAGACCAATTGGAATGGCAACTAGGGATTGTATGAAAGAACAATAATTCTTAATGTCCAGTAATAAGAAGAGACTGCGCCAAAAGAGGGGAATTGGAGATACTACGGGGATCCTGCTTGGAGAAATATTCGGAATACTTACGGGAAGCAAATCAATATGAAAACCATTTTGAGACGATTGATGAAAACGAGCGGCATCTATTAGATCTTCTTAGCAATCAAACCAGCATCATTGATAACACCATCAAGTTATTCAAACATAACACGAACCTGAAATTGTTGTCGTTAAACAATTTCAGGGAAAATCAGAACCGATTGCAAATAGAAATAGATCTTCTGAAGGAATATGCTTCCATTGAGGAAAAAGTACGAGCAATATTTACAACAACTCTCGAAATAATGCTAATATTAAATAACATCTAAGAAACACAGGAAATTTTGTTGGACTTAGTGCATAATGCTCAGTAAAACGTATTACATTCCACTCTGCTGACGACATCGCAACTAGACCAAGAACTATCTAAGATAAGAAAGTATCTACCGCCGTCAATAACTGTGCTTAATGATCACACAACCGACAATTTAGAGTGGATGAACATCGAGAACACTTCGCATCATTTACCAAAGAGAAATTAAATGATTGTCAAGAGGTCAAATTTAAACATTTCCTGTGCAAGGTGTCACAAGTTTACAATGCAGCATCTACGGAACATGCTTGTGAAATGGCGATTCTTCGTCATACCACTAATAACATAAAAAAAATTAATGCAACCAATCACTGGATAAAGTTACATGACACAAATCAATGGCTATTTATCGTCGTCGAAGAAACAAATAAGGATGCAATTTATGAATCATCTGTCATAACGACACGGTTTAGTGGGTCAGGTATCTTAACATTAGACGATAGATGCATGTTACGATTCAAGCCAGTATCTAATTGCTGCCGATAAAGTTAATAGTGAGATAAAAGGAGAAATCAATACACCCGTTTTCGTAAGACACAACAACTCGAGCAAACTAAGTTCAACCCCGAATTGGCGAACGATAAGAAGCAACTATAGACATCGGGCGGAGGAAGATTATATTAACTTAACTGTGGATACCAGCAAGCTAGAGCACGACATCTATACTAAAATCGATAAATGTGAATTAATACATTTTTGTGCTACATTGGCACTTATATATAACACAAAATACACAAAATATACAATTGTTATAATACGTGTAATAAAAATGCGCTCAATGCATTTTTAGGTATAAAAATTGTGTATATAAGTCGATATTCAATTAATAAAAAAGTTAGTACTCAAAAACCTTACTCACATTCTTTTACTAAGTTTATTCCGGTATTAGCCCCCACCAGTGGTCCGCTCGGAATAAAAGGAAAGAATATTCTAGTTCAAGCAGAGGCTGAACTATATCTTCGTTCCATACAAATTCCACACCACCCTCCTATGTCTAATATACAAAGAGAATTGTATCCAATCGATCAAGAAAAGGCTTTGGTTGACAATTTTTCAGAGGCACGTTCAAAATTTATAATTCCCATTTTCATCATTAATCTCTGAGTTCCATTCCCTTCGATTCTGGCGGCATAGTTTTATTGCAGTTCAAGACGCAACATAAATTGATATTTACGGGCCCGGATCCTATTTGTTAACCCCCTAAACAAATTTCACCGAATTTATGACTCATGACAATAGAATTCTCGAAATCCCATCTTACCAATTTTTTATAAAAATCATTCGACAGGAAAATCTGTAAATGAATTTTCTCAATATTACAATTGATTTTAATGCTTCCTGGCATTAGAAAACCCTTATTACCGCAATTTTTATCTAAAGCGTTGGAGGAGAAAAAAAAATAAAAAGAGTCTCGGGCCCCACCGAAGGAGCCTCTAAACGAATTTTCCCAAAATTTACCACCTATCGAAATCGACCCCTGTTAGTTGAATCCTTGGCGTTCTTCCCAAGTTTTATTAAAATCGTGCTAGCCGAACAAACTAAATAAACCCAGTCCGCACCAGGCGACACCAAAATCGTTTGAGGCGGAAAAAATGTGAAAAAAGACCAGTCAAAACGCTAATTAAGTGGTAAATACTACTCATCAATATTATTACTTATAAGAACCAATATTTTCAAAATAACAGGAGTAGTGCAACCAAATAATGTCGTCGTAACGCAATAAACATAGCATGGTGCAACATTGTGCAATCGTAAAGACCAAACAGTATCATATCGCAATATGGTGCAGCATCACGCAACATGGTACACATGACGCAACATAGTGTAAAGTCTAGCAATTTCCCACAATATGATGCGACTTAGTGCAAAATCACATGCAATAAAACATCCCAGAACAGGTCCAACATCCTTCAACGTAGTGCAATATCGCGCAACATGGTGCAACATCACACAAAATGGTGGAATATGCCGCAACAAGATGCAACATCCCACAAAATGGTGTAACATAACGAAACATTTTATACCATCACGCTACATAGTGCCACATCGTACAACATGGTGCAACCTGGTGACACTTCATGGAACATGGTCAACCATTACACAACATAGTACACTATGAGACAAACCTGTAGGACTCCTAAATGGATTATCCAGAAATCAGATTTCCTGGTAATCGTTTCTTAGCATCCGATACCACTGGCTCGTCAAATGCTATAAAAAGCCTCCAAGAAAAACAAAATGTTAAATGGAAACCGCAAGCCAACTTGACCCAACATAGTATAACATCACAGATCATCCCACAAGACGAAGCAACATGGTGCAAAATCACGCAACATGGTGTAATATGATCAAACAAACGTAGGACAACGTCCCAGAACATGGTGCAACATCACGCAACATGGTTTGGAATCCTAAATGAATTATCTAAAAATCAGAACTACTAATCAGCCAAGCCAAATAAAATGTTAAAAGGCTCCAAGCCTACCTCACCGGATGACACCGGATGCACTCACACTCGAAAACCTCCACTTTCCAATCTTTTCTTTTCAACCCAGGCCATACCGGACGACCCTCTGAACAAATTTTCGAAAAAAGTGGACCAATTGCAATCGTTTCCTGAGTTAAAAACCCCCTTCACCAATTTTTATCAAAATTATGCGAAAGAAAAAAATTAAAACATGACCCGGGCCTTACTGGAGGAAATTTTCCTGAAACCGCGGTTAATGTCCGGTTAAACGATACACAATTTTGCCAGAAGATTCTCCTATGTTTATGTCCTATGTTGTGTGCTTTATTACGAAGTTCTGGAAATTGGTCAGACGCTAACAGTGAGATGCTACGACCGACAATTGAACAAATTGAGCGAAGAACTTAGCCAGAAAAGGCCATTTACTGAGCAAGGAAGCAGGCAAGCCATACTGCTGCACGACCTCATGTTGCTCGCACTTGGGATGGGCAGTTCTCCCATACGCGGCATATTCATAAGACTTGGCCCATCCCACTACCATTTGTTCCGGCCAATGTATGGCAAATACTACGCATTAATATTATTACTTATAACAAAAATATTTTCAAAATAACGGGAGTAGTGCAACCATATAATGTCTTCATAACGCAACCAACATAACATGGTGCAACATTACGCAATCGTAAAGACCAAACAGCAACATATCGCAATATGGTGCAGCATCACGCAACATGGTACACATGACACAACATAGTGTGATGTCTAGCAATTTCTCGCAATATGTTGTGACTTAGTGCAAAACCACATGTGATACAACATCCCAGAACAGGTCCAACATCCTTCAACGTGGTGCTATATTGCGCAACATGGTGCAACATCACACAAAATGGTCAGTATGCCGCAACAAGATGCAACATTCCCCAAAATGGTGTAACATCCTGCAACATAACGAAACATTTTATGCCATCACGCCATATAGTGCCACATCGTACAACATGGTGCAACCTGGTAACACTTCATGGAACATGGTCAACAATTACACAACATAGTGCATTATTAGACAAACCTGTAGGACTCCTAAGTGGATTATCCAGAAATCAGATTTCCTGATAATCGTTTCTTAGCATCCGTAACCACTGGCTCGCCAAATGCTATCAAAAGCCTCCAAGAAAAATAAAATGTTAAATGAAAACCACCAAGCCAACTTGACGCAACGTAGTAGAACATCAAAGATCATCCCACAAGAAGAAGCAACTTGGTGCATAATCACGCAATATGGTCTAATATGATCAAACAAACGTACAATGTCCCAGAACATGGTGCAACATCACGCAACATGGTTTGGAATCCTAAATGAATTATCCAGAAATCAGAACTACTGATCGGTCAAGCCAAATAAAATGTTAAAAGGCTCCAAGCCTGCTACAGCGGTTGACACCGAATGCACTCACACTCGAAAACCCTCATTTTGCAATGTTTGGGGACCCGGGACATACCGGACGACCCTCTGAACGAATTTTTCCAAAATATAGACCAATTACAATTGTTTCTTGAGTTAAAAACCCCCTTCACAAATTTTTATCAAAATTATGCGAAAAAAAAAATTAAAACGGGACCCAGGCTTTACTGAAGGAAATTTTACTGAAACCGCGACCCATCGCATTCGTTTTCCGGCATTCGAAACTCCCGTTTTAGCTATTTTCATGAAAATCGTTCGAGCCGTTTCCGAGACTCTAGAAATCTCGTATTACAGGTCTAACCCGATTTAACGAATCTCCGATTAGACGATACACGATTTTGCCACATCCGAAAGAAAAGTATCCGATTTTACGAAAACTAAAAAAACATGGAAATTTATTGCGTGTCAAGTCACTGTGAGTTGCATAATCCCTCAGAATACCAGAGTTTATATTGTGACAACTGCATTCTAAACGAAGTCCAATAAGGAAAAAATGCTTCTAAGGGACGGGAATACATTTGTAGTGTTCTAGGTGCCGACGATGTGGCTTATGAAACGTGTAATTATTTGTACAAACGTTTAGGAAGTGGTTATTTCGATCTTAGTGGCCGGCCACACCCTGGACAACCACGTAAATTTGAAGATGCGGAATTACAAGCTATACTGGATAGAGACTCAACACAAACGCAACAAGAGCTTGCAGTTCAGTTAGAAGTTACCTCTAAACAGCTATTTCCAATCGTTTGCACCGAATCGAAAAAATTAAATACTTCGAAGATGGGTCCCACATTTGTTGACCTAGCGCAACCTAGGTCAGCGTCAGTCGTGGATAGATTAGGGGAAATCCATACATCGACGCCGGAACAGAACATCAACTTAAAGAAAATTATCCTATGTTTCTGGTAGGATATGCAGCGTGTGCTTTATTACGAACTTCTGGAAACTGGTCAGACGGTACCTATGAGACGCTACGGCCGACAATTGAACAAATTGAGCGAAGAACTTGGTCAGAAAAGACCATTTACTGGGCAAGAAAGCAGGCAAGCCATACGGCTGCATGACAACGCTCCACCTTGTTGCTCGCACTTGGAATGGGCAGTTCTCCCACACGCGGCATATTCATAAGACTTGGCCTCATCCCACTACCATTTGTTCCGGCCAATGCATGGATGATAAGCGTAAATTCGTTCGAGAGATGGCGCAAAGTCATAAAAACGATGGACAGTATTATTCCAAGTTAAAATTCGTTGTCTATTTTTTTTTTTGTATATAATAAATTTGCTGAATAATCTGTAAAAATTAAGTCATACACCTAATAATATAATTTTTAATTATGTACTTTTAAATTTTAAGTTTTATTTTAATAAATTCGTAAGTAATGATAGATATTTCTTAGAAATTTCCTAGAAATTTAAGATTCAAAAATCATGTTTAAAATATATCCGATTTAACGAATGCCCGATTTGATGAAAGCAAAATTTTTTGGGCCTTTCGGTAAATCGAGTTATTACTGTATGTATTATATGTGATACTATTAAATGTTTCCGACGATGTGGCCGCCCGTCAAATTTTTAAATTTTAAATTCGTTAATTATGCAGGCAATCAAAAATTAAATTAGGGATAAATATAAATCAGTGACATTTAATATAATTTTAAAGTTATTTTAAGTAACTTGGGCTAAAATAAACCATCCTAATTATTGTTAAGTGCAGATGTTTGTAGATAGACTAGATCTAATGACTTCAAACGAATCCATATTTTCCGGCCCAAAATTATGGTGTCCCATAATTCGCAAAAGGATATGCATACCTGAAATATTATATTTTATAATTAAAATACCTTGTATGGATGCTATACACATTCACTTGGATTATGCAAATTTCCATTCACCAAAGGCATCTTGATTCTCCTTACCTGGAACAAAAACAAAAAGGTATCAGATTAAAACTTTAAGATAAACAATTTCGATTTTAATTATCAAGATAATATAAATACAGTTGAATATGATAATATTTGGATATATAACTTAAGGCGATATTAAAACACTTAAATTGTGTTGTGATGAAAATAAAAACAAAATCTCGTTCCTTTTACATGTTGGGTGGCCACACAAACAGGGAGTTAATTTCAATTTTATTATCACAGTATGTTAACCTAATAACTATATATGTATCGACTAAAAGGGATTTTTAGCGATACACTCTATATTTATATGGATTTATATATACAACCCCTCTGGCTAAAAAAGGAGTGAAATCGAAACCCAACCTTACCGTATATTGAGAAATTAAGCACAGACAGAATATACTCTAATATTGGTATTGGTACCAGAAGATAAAAAAAGCATGATAGATACTCCCGATCAGAGGGATTATACGTACTACACACGTTTATTATTGAAATTTAAGGATGAGCTTTTTTTTTTTTGTAGATAACACAAAACAAAACTTATAAGAAGGAAGTTGTTTGCTTTCTACTTTCTATTTACGTTATCAGAGACGACGACTTTTTAGAAGGGAAATTGTATTTTTTCCATAAACGAAAAAACGAACGAAAATTAATTTTATATTAAATTTAAAGTAAAAATAAAAGAAGTCAACATTGTCTGGCTGGCGGGGGATAAATAATATTATACCTATCTGTATATAGCATCACACCCTCCTCGTATAATGAAATGCGCTTTGAAGACTTAGTTAGAAAAAAAAATCATATTGATCATAAAATATGATTATTTAATCAGGATATTGATGGGCACGCGTGTTATATTGAATTATCGTATAAGGGGGAAGGAAACTGGTGACAGATTTACATTATTTAAATTGAATCATATTTGGTAATTTAATCAAAATGAAAGTAAGTACTGTCACATTTTTTTTCGTGGTATGAGATTAAATTTTCTTTAAATATTCTAAATGTTTCAATATTATAAGCGTTGTTTGCAGAAGAAATGATTTTTGGCGGGAAATCTTAAGTAAGTAGATTTTAACTAACGCCTATCAAAATGAGTGCAAGCATTCTCCATGTTTTAGTAGATAATAGAGGCCTAAATCAAATAACGAAAAATGTCATCTTATCACGAAAAAACATTTTTATTTTGATTGATTGGGATGTATAGTAATAAATATAGCGATCGACATGGGTACGGACACCTGACTGATAGAAAAAATGTGAAAAAGGGAACAAAGTAAAAACGTGGCGAATAATACTAACCAATATTATTGTTCAAGCTCGAAATATTGATTATTTTCAAAAAAAAACGGGGGTGGTGAAACATTCCACTATATCATGGAACATAACGCAAGACATTTAATTAATTAAAAACACAAGACCAAACACAAAGTAACATGTTGCAACTTAGTACAAGCAACATCCTACAACATGGTGCACCATACCCCAACATGGTGCAACATCCTTCACCATAGTGCAATATCGCGAAACATGGTGCGACATCACACACCATGGTGTGATAAGCTGCAACAAGATGCGGCATCCCACAAAATGGTGTAACATTCCACAACACGGTGAAACATAACGCAATATTGTGCAACATCGCGAAACATGATGCAACATCATAGAGCAAGTGCAACACCATGCGACATGGCGCAACATGGTGACACTTTATGGAGCATGGTGAACCAAACCTGCAGGACTCTTAAGTGAACTATCCAGAAATCATACTTCCTAATAATCGTTTCCTAGCATCTGAAAACCTTGGCCACATGGCGCATAATTTCGCAACATGGTATAATATGATTAAAAACATCGTGCAACATCATGCAACTTGGTTAAGAATCCTAAATGAATTATTCAGAAATCAGAACTGCTTGTAATCATTTCCTTGCATTCGAAAACTCAGTCCCGCTAAATGAAGATCGTTCAAGTCAAAAATAATGTTAAAAGTAGGTTACAAGACTTCCCTCCCCACCGGATGATTCCCTAAATAGATTTTCCCGAAAACAGGACCTAGCACAATTGGTTTTTGATAACCGAAAACGCTTCTATAGCAATTATTAATAAGTCGTGCAAGCCGACTATGAACAGATTTTTCCGCAATTAACACCTATAGCAAACGGCTCCTGGCACTCGAAAACCCTCCGTTTCAATTTTTATAAAAAACGTTGGAGCTTTCAACTAAAAAAAATAAAAGTACTCGGGATCAGCTGGACGACCCTTTGAACGAATTTTCTTGAAATCTGTACCAAATGCAATCGATTTCTGAGGGGGTTTTTACCCTTCCCCAATTTTTATCAAAATACCTCAGTAATCGATTAGTTAGTAAAGTTGTTTTGCTATACGAATGAAATAAATTGCGGTAAAGTTTTAAAAATGTTAAATATATATTTTGGTGAGTCTTCACTACACCGTGAAGACGAGGCAAGTGCAACGAATGCAAAGATGATATTGTCGATACCATAGTACTTTTTTCGAAATTTTGGCTATATGAAAAGTACTTCGACATTTTCGATCAATGTACTACTGAGAAAATTCAAGAAATATCGCTTGTGATATGATCGATTATGAGACAATTTTGTAGAAGAAAAGTAAAATTGCATAGTAAATTAATAAAATTTTGTAAAGGCCCTGGAACTCTGACACATTCATATAAAAATCGATCAAAGCATTAGTCTTTTATAGGTTTAAATGAGGGCTACAACGTTTTAGCACTCCGTCTATAGGTTTTGACAAAAGTGATGATTGAATTTGTTTGTTCATCGTTTGGTCAGGATTGGTCACTAGTTTTTATCGTTTGGTCACTTACGATTAAACGGTAAATAAATAATGAAAAATTCAAAAAAAAAAAAAGATCCCCGGGTTGCTCCTCAATGCAAGATAATCATACCGTTTATAACAAATTTCGTTAGGTAATCGTTAAGTCAGGCTTAGTCACCACATTTTGACGTTTGGTCACCAATGGGTCAGTTTTTATTGCGAAAATACAAAATCAAAATTGTATTAATTCAATAAAATCAGGTTCGTCGCTTATTTGGGAATTTCTTTTACAAACTTAATAAAAAATCCAATTGGAATATACCATTTAGATGAAAATATTTCGTTTTTCAAAGAATTGTTTAGATACAAGACATAAGATATAATCAAGTGACTAGTTGATTTCGTTTGGTTTTCTCTACATAACGATTTATTGCGAAAATTCGTTGAAAACTAATCATTTCTACGCGATTCGAAGTGTTCGGGGCTGGAAACTTGACAAATACTAATAATTTTATAAATCCAACGATCGGGATTATTTGGACGTCTGTTACTGAGGAGTGGTCACTAGTTCTTTTCGTTTGGTTATCCCTAAATAATGATTTATTGCGAAAATTCGTTAAAACTCTTTGGAAATTAAAAGTTTTTAAAGAATTTGACCAAACGATCCCGATCGTTGGATTTATAAAATTATTCTTTGAAAAAACATAAATTTTCATCTAAATAGTATATTCCAATTGGAATTTTTATTAATTTTGTAAAATGAAATTCCCAAATAAGCGACGAACCTGATTTTATTGAATTAATACAATTTTGATTTTGTTTTTTCGCAATAAAAACTGACCGAACAAATGTCAAATCCTGACCTAATGAACACCTAACGAAATTTGATAAAAACGGTAATCGCTTTTGTCAAAACCTTTAGATGGGGGATGAGGTGCCAGAAAGTCGGAGCCTTAAATGAGAGATCTAAGATCCAGTTAATAAATTTAAAATTTAATTTAGGTAATTTTCGGCAAATTGTTTTCTCGAGTAATGGATTAATTAAATCTTGTAATATTTATAGTTTATAAAACCACGTTAGGAGCCAAGATAGTAAAATAAATAAGTTCATAAGATGGCAAAAATCCTCAATTATCAGGGATCTCTTGAAATGGACGCGAGACCCGGTACCGGGGTCTGAACGATCATTAAATTTATTCCATTAAAATTGTTCTTGTCGGGATATGAAGGCAAAAAGCAAGGCGATCCGCTCTAGCCAAGGTTTTATGGTTAAGCAGTTAATTATTTCGGACTAGCACAGCAGGATTGTATAAAAAGATGTTAGGGATTATTAATCCCTAAACTAAAAATTGTGCAGCAGTTCTAACAACTGGAATTTATGGGTTAATGCCTTAGAAAAGAATGTTCAAACGTGGAGCAATTAAACATAAACCGCTCCGATATGTCGCTTTTTCAAGTCCCAAACCAGAAAACCGATAAATTCACTTTAATTCTTCATAGAAAATCGAGCGTTACGATTGCCGCAGTTTTAATGTTTGCCTTAAAAAAATTTCAAAAACAGCACCAGGTACACTCAACAGTTAAAATCTCACTGCTTGTAAAACAAAAAATTATTTATCATTAAATACTAATACTTAGTCCGCCTTAAATTACGCCAAAATAGCGGACAGCGTTTTGCATCGTGGTGCTGGCCAGCTCTCGTAGTGTGTGTGATCACTAGTCGCAACGGCTGTTGCAGATGGACCAAAAATATAAATTCATTATAAATTTTGTTTTACTTAAATTTCTTGTGGCGTGTTGTTGAGGCATGAATTGTGTTGCGCTAAAAAATAATATTTTACGTTCTTCCGTAAATACATTTTAGTTTTTATGAGAGGCCCATTGGACTTAATTCAATTTGCATTGAAACTTGCTTGAAAAGTTGCTGATATTGGTGGATGATATTCTGTAAATATTCGGTAAAGGCGCTGAAAGTACTTTCATGCCCCGGATTCAGAACTTTGTTTCTAAAAATTCAGTACTTTTGATTTCTTGCCAATATCAACCCAGAATGGACGACAACTGATATATGTGACTTGTTCTGATTCCAAAAATAAAAAGAACCTTAAAGGGCTGTCGTTTACAAGCATAGATGAGATTCAATCGCAAGGGCTTCGGGGATTGGAAATGCGGTGACATAAGTGTATAATATCTAATGACTATTTTGAAGGGAATGACATTGGTATGGACGAATAAATAAAATCCTTTCCACAGAAGGAAAATTCCCGATATTTTTTGAACATACCTCGAATTTGCCCGGTCTCTAAAAACCGGGTTTTACAACGAAAATCAAAAACTGAAAATCCGGCTTTTCTGTTAAAATAACCGAGTAATTTTTTAAACTGTATTTTTAAATTCTCGAATCTATAATTTTTATTGGAAATCCCTTGACAAATATTTGTAAAAATAAAATATGGTATGCAAATGTCAGCAAAGAGCCAGCATAACCTCAACCTAAAGTTGATTGAAACGAAGGGACTGCCAATGTAGGTCCAAAAGACGAACCTTCAAAAATATTAGTCTTCAGTCTAATATGTTGCAGTTCGTACGACAACCAAGCTTGGAAGAAATTGTATAAAGATTAGCTGCTCTAGATGGTGTGTCTATAAGACAAATTACTAGATCCACCTTTATTCGGGAATCAATAAATGCTCGACCTTATGAGTGCCCCCAAAAATTGAAAACGAACTTAAGGAAAGAATAAAATCAAAACAATTCAATAAACTATCATCAACTTTTGAAGAGTGGACAAGCCTACGGGCCAGAAGATACCTGAACCAGAATCTTTATAATTCCGATTTGGAATTTATAAATTTGGGTTTAATCCGCATACACGGAAGTTGTGATTCATATAAAATGAGGGAACTAATTGATCAAGGACTTCTCAAATTTGGACTCGGTTTGAAAAAAAATATTATGGCCACAACATGTGACGAAGCATCAATAAATATTAACTTGGGCAAAGAATCAGAAGCTAAAATTATTCTATGTATGAACCACGGGTCACATCTTGGCGTTATAGACATTTTATATAAAAAATCACCCCGATTAGTAGAAGCAACAATAGAAGCAAACGAATTCGTCGAATCTGATTGTGATATCCAATATGATGATGAACTCGAAAATGAAGAATATTTTGAAGTTGAATAATCTGACATTTCATTCGAGGTATGCATTAATTCAGTTCGCAATGTTACACAATTTTTCCAGCGTCCCCTGTTCGCAATACAATTTTACAGCAGAATGTTAAACAAACGTCCAATGTTAAGGTTGGAGTAATTTTGGACTCTAAAACCCGTTGGAATACTTTACTACTTATGATCCAACTATTTTTAAAGCTCATTGATTGCGCAAAAAAGCAAAAGATGTTATAAAACGCTAAGACGAAAGACGCTAAAATAATTACGGCCGAAACCATAATCACATTCATGTTGAATAAAATTGATCAGCTAAATACGGAAATCAGCATAAGTTTATTCAATTCACTAAAAAAGAGGGTGCTAGAACGTAGAAATGCTAATTTATTATCTTTGGCAAAGTATTTGAAAGATCCAAATACAAAAACCAAATCACTAACTCAACCGGGAGATCCTCTTCTATATTCGTTAAAAACGGAAATACTTAATTTTGACAAGCGGTTATTGGAAAGATTGTTTCAAATAGAAGCAGAACCAGAAAGTTTGATGGATGTTGAGGATAGTGAGATTAACATAAATATGTGAATAATGATGTTGAAATGTCGAGAGCGTGCAAAAATCACAAGATATCGTTAATGTCAACACGTTTAGAAATGAATGTCATTTTTTTGAAGCAACATAGAAAAGAACAAAAAACTTAGAATTGCTTTTCAATGCTACTTACAGTTAAACCAACTTCAACGGACTCAGAAAGAACCTTTTCTGTATCGGGGAATTTTTGAAATAAAATTAGAAGTCGTCTTTAGCGTGATGAGTCGCTAAATGCTCTAGTATTTCTAAAATACTATTTTCTTTAGAAAAAAGAGTAAAATTTTTCATTAATCATTTTTTTTTACTACTAATTTTTTTTTATACTACCGACATGTTTGCTGATCCCTTAATCTAAATGGTAAATATACTCAGGAAATGGAGTGGATTCGGAAAAATAATGTGTCTTGTTTGTGTGCTTTTAGTACAATTTCAAAACAGAACAGAACACTTATGTTAAAAACTAGAACTTTATGATTGTTAAGCTTGTACCAATAACGAAGAAATCGGTTGACGAAATTGCCGGTTGAGCCGATATCAGAACGTGAGAAAGATTTCAGGTTGTGTACATTGACTAATAAACGAAAATTGCAGGATAATGGAAGTCCGGAAATTAACCAGATAAACTTCGACAAAACACTGACACTTGGACAACTCAGTTGTCAGTGAGAAAGAAAAAATATTTTGAAAAACTGACACGACAGACACGGTGCTCTCAATAATCCGTAGATATTGTTTGATTTCAATCAAATCATCACGCAATGATCATTTCAGCTACTTGCAGGCATACAATCAACGTACAAGTTTGGGTACATAGTGGTGCAATTTCAAACAATAACACGTAAAGTTGAATACGAAAGTAAATGATTACTGTAAACGACGCCAAATAACCAACTGATCTAATTGGATGATTAAACGAATCAAAAAATGCCAAAAGTCTAAGCAGATTTAAGCCGACAGTATAATTTAAGGGCTCGTGTTGTGACATTTTACTAAATTGAATACGTAAAAATTTCAAAATTAACGTAAGATTTAAATTCAATTATCAGAAAAGTGAAGCTCGTAGTTTTTTACTTCCGGCATTTCTATTGCACATAAAAATTGTCTGTTGCACGTGAAAATTGTCACTATCAATTTAAAAAATAAAGTTTTTGACAGTTTAGTTAGTTAGAATAATTTTTCAATATCATCTTATTGTCGAAAATAAATTACGACATTTCGAATTGTGAGACCAAAAATTTAATTCGTCCGGTCAGAGCTAAAAATTACCAATTTATAATTAATTGACAATGTAATTTTGAATATCTTGAATTTTTTTAAACATGCCATGTTATTTTAAAGATGACGATTTTTAACATAAGTAACGTACCAAAAGCAATAACCTACAATGTCTACATACCCTACCAATTCTCGATATTGTCTACTTAAAAAACAATTATCTAAGCTAGTTACGACATTAACATGTAGACAATTCTGAAATACGCGTAGATGCACAATACTGGGTTGAATGAATGAAAATCAAATAAATTCATTCTAAAAGAGAAATTAATCAGAAATGGTGTTTTTAATAAACCGCAGAAAATTAAATTTGACCACCTAATTCATTGGATACTTGAGGAACCGAAATTAGATTACGTGAGATATTGCTGCGTTAATATTGACCTCCGCCACACACTTGGACATGAATTTCTAACGCGGTGAAAAATTAGACCCCCGCTATACAAGCGAACACCATTCTACCACGAAAATCGAAATTTGTTACAAAGTTTAATGTTTGTTTTGTGCCGTTCATTCTATCTATTCTATATTCATTCTATACGTTTATCCTTTGCTCGTCAAAGTGCATTACATTTCTAGGAATGGTAATTGCCTTTTTAATACCATCATTTACCAATTACAAATGTTTGTTAGCTACGACATCGTGTCAAGTGGTTCATGCGAGATTGATTGATTGATTGGACTGTAAGGCCAAGTACTTGACAAGTGTCCCGGATAACGCCGGGCCTATTCCTAGAGCATGTTTACACATAACAATAGGAAGGATAGAAAGGGGGTTTTTTTGCGACGGGACGATCCGGTTTTAGACACCTAAAGTGATCGTACGGTACACAATTCTAATCTACTTCTAATCTACTAGAGAAAGGATAAAGGCTTAAGAGGTTTAATGGTTAACGATGATACTGGTCTTCAATACAATCAACAATTGGATGATTCATGTGCCAAAACGATCAACTCCATTGAGAAAAATGAGAAAATACAAAAATGGTTTTTTAAAATTCCTTGCAAATTGCAACTTTAGTTCCTTTTAATTTTGTCATCTAGTGGTGTTAACAGTTATTATTACAGAAATTTATTTTGATTATATATACAGTTAGCAGCAAATCAAGTGCGTTGATACTAAAATTTAAAAAAATTCAAAAAATTAAGTTAATCGGTTTGACTTGTGAATAATTCAATTAATATTTCAAAGAAATATTATTTCACCTACATACATCTGTACATTTCCTGAAATTAATTCTAAATTAACATTTTCCGGCTTCCTAAATAATAAAAACGTTTATTAATTTAATCCTAATGCAATTCCACAACTTACAGTAAAATTTCCTGAAACCACATTTATTTAAATTATATTAAAAATTACTCTAGAATCCATTAGTATTTAATAAAAAATATTTCAGACATCCCAAAGGCAATGGTTCCCAGAAAAATATTAATGTTATTCAATGCCAGATTAACTATCAGATTGGATATTTCAAATAAATTTAGCTTATTCCGCAAAAATTTCAAACGTTTTATTAATTTTGGTCACCAAAAATATTCGTTTAATTACCAAGTAAATTATACTGCACTGTGCACAGGACATATTATGCCTTGCTCAATGGAGCTTTATCATTTCACAACCAATTACTGTCAAATATGGTATGTAGAATTGGATTGGCACTCTAACATTATGCTCAATGGAACTAGGCCATCTCTCAACAAATGATGGTCAGATTCGGTGTGTAAAGCTGAATTCGACGAAATTTTAGGATTCGGCTATAATGAATGAAACTACGTCGTCTCCTAACCGACAACTATAAAATTCATTTTGCAGAGCTTTTTGATGAAGTTCTACAATTCGACCATTTTGAATAGAACTTGGGAACCATATCCCAATTGAGGGGATTTAAAAATGGACTTTAGAGAAGTTTCGGAATTCGGCCGTGCTATAGGCACTTTTTTATTTCATATTCGGCATTTTTCATATTCGAATCTCGCATGCTGAGCTAAATGGAGACTCCAACATAAATCCCGGATGAAGTTCTGGATTTTTTTTTCTAGACAAAACAAATCCGAAAACACTCGGTCAAGGAACTATCCAGTTCCTCCATTCACCATAGCCGAACAAAACTTGGCCTTAACCCGCTAAGAGATGGCCCACTCAAATCCAGCTTCCCATAACTAAAGTTTGCTAGAATTCCAATCCAGCCCAATTCATACCCAAAATCTAATTTTTGCTTGTTCCGCAGTATACTGTCTAGAAACAGATTACTGAGACAACTCCACACATGTCAGTCAATCAAAAAAAAGATCAATGTTTCCGTGAGGTGATGGCACGAACGGAAGATAAAACCACTCGGAAGGCAATTCTTACATAATCGGTGCATGAGCAAGTCGTTCTATCATAGATCATCTATCATAGAAAATAGCGGCACATCAAAGACTTACTTGTCGTTACAAACGAAAATAAAAATTAAAAACCATATTCCCTTTGCCATTTTTCCATGCCGTAACACATAACGCACATTACATGAAAAAGTGACACAATCCAAAAATTTAAATTTTGCAGGAGAGCAAAAACCAAAAATAAAATATTAATTACGTTATTAAATTCTAAAATCGTAAAACGATGAACGACACTTTGCGCTTATCATTTTCGGTGAAGGACAAATATTTTTAACTGAAAAAAATTCATTTTTTTCAGTCGTATCACTCCCCATACCGCGTGCGACATGAAGTCTCACTGTTTTCAACCAGTCTACAAAAAATATGTTTTATTTATATTATTTGAAATTGGAAATTAAGTACAAGTGTTAAGTGGTTCATGCGAGATGTCCAATTTTTCATCACTTTTCGAGCATGTTGCCTTTCAATTTTGCAATTGTTGTGGGTTTATTGCCATAGACAAGAGATTTTACGTAGCACCATAAAAAATAATCAAGCGACAGCAACGACCAATTCACCGGAACAAAACGTAAGATTAAATGCTTACCGAAATCATTTCTCAATAAGTTCATGAGTTCGTGTGCTGTGTGGCATGTGGAACCGTCTTGCTGAAGCAACAGATTGACCAGATTCACACAGTTAGAAATTTTGCTGCAATTTTTAATGCAACCCTTGCATTAAAGCTTATACGATGCAATCATGTATTACATTCTAATGTAAAGCGTGCATTAAAAATAATTATGATGCAGTTGCGTCAAAAATTACTGCAGTACTGCGTTGAAAGAAAATTTCTATATAATCTGGGGTTAACTAATTTTTAGCGAATTTATAATAATTCGCTAAGTCATTGTGTATACTGTTAATATAACCTTAAAACATTTTTCATATATTTCCTGTGTAAGGACGCCAATTGATTAACATTAATCGAGTTGGAAGTAAAAAATCGCAATTTGTGGAATTTGCCTTATACTTTTAGTTTTAATACAAAATAATATAAGTGTTAAAACAATTATTTGGGAATTTTTAATGTAGTGTGCTTTACTGTTTAAAGTTCTGGACTATACAAGCTAATGCCACTTACGACAAAAAATGATGCTTCCAAGTGGATATTTTGATTATTTTTTAATGCAATGTGCTATAAATTTTAATATAACTTGTATCAATTTTAACAAAATATTCCGTTAAAATTTAATGTAAACTATACAATAAAAATTAATACAATTAGCATTAAAATCTGATATAATACAACGTTTGCATTAGTTTGTAATGCAAGCTTGCTCCGGACCTATATGTATTGCAATTTGCATTACATACGGCATATTTTTTCAACTGTGCAGTTCATGCATTTTGGACATAAAAAGAGTCTGAAATCATTAAACGATAGCAAGTGCCATTGGCGGTACCGTTGCGGCCATCGTCATCTTTGAACAAATACGGACCGATGATTCCACCGACCCATGAACCGCGCCAATCAGTCGCGCCAAATGCGCCAATGTACCCATTTAACCAAAAATGAGCTTCGTTGCTGAACACAATTTTTCGAAAAAACAGATTTTTCTCAAGATGTTCGAAGGCCCATTCACCAAAATTTCGACGATGTGGCAAGTCGCCTTCAGATGTTACGCGAGCTGTATTTTATACGCTTTTAGCTATCCTTGCATAAAACCTTCCACATAATAAAACAATTCCAATAGCTATGCCCTGCGAGGGATGGACATTTTGTCGTCTGTCAATATTTTCCTCTGTAGGTACTCTGTACACCTACGATTTGGTGGACTGATGTCCAATAACGTGAAATTGGTGCGAAATTATGTCTCAATGGCTTGAATTTATTGTTCAGTAGGCCCATTATGACGAGCATAAATGGACGAAGTGAGTGAAACACAGTTTTCACTGATCATCATTTTGATAATAAAATTTAATAATTTGAAACGTTCGGGTATAAGTAATTCCATGATTATTACTAAAACTGGAATTTTGAATGCAGTTCTAGAATATGACGATGCTAAACGTAACATAGTGATTTCTTAACAGCTTTTGGTTCAATTTGGATTATAGAATATTTTTAGGAATTTAGAGCATTGGCCTTGCTAAATGAAGTTCAGCCATTTCCTAACCAAAACGTGATTGGGACACCAACTTTCAGTTTAGTTGAAGTTCTAGGAGTTGATCTGGCTGAATAATCGAGTTAAGCGATTTTATATAAATTTCAACGAAATTCTGGAAATTAGACTCTAATAACCATCATATTTTGGTTGAATTTGATATTTTTGTAATATGCAAACTCTGAACAAACTAAGGTGAAATTCGATAAATTGACTATCTGTTTGAAACTTGGTCACTCCATAACGACGAATAAAGTCGAATCCAGATTTTATAATGGGATTAGTATTACAATAAAAAAATTTGAGAAAGTTCTGGAACTAGGCTAGGCAAAAGAGCTCGATTATTTCTAAACCAAAGCAGTTCATATTTGACATATATTACCGACCTGGGATTCTAAACAAGAATGCATAATTCGTAAACGAAAGCATAATTTTATTCTATTCATTGTTAGTATGAAAGTGCAAAAATAATAGCACCAGTGAAAAAATTAGAAAGAAGAACAGAAAAGAAGAGAAGAGAAAAGAAATTTCATTATTTGAGCTGGGACTGCTACACAGAAAAAAATTAGTGGAAAAAATGTTTATATTAAACCCAAGGTTGAGGCAATTCACATGTAATTATAGCATACATTAAATCTCGTTAAAATTTACCTAAGTGTATAAAACTGAATGGTTATAATGCCCTTGAATGAGGTTTCCCTACCAGGTAATACCATAATGTAACTGGCATTCCTAACTGTGAGTCAAAATATTTTTTGTGCGCAGATGTAATTGTGATAAATAAATATCCCGAAAACGCCTACCTACTATTATCGGTTGATTAATCTCAAACCCATGCTCAACTCGGCACCTCTCAAAATAATTCAACGTTATTTTGGCATTACCTGTATAGTTTAAGCGAAATAGTTTTAGTTTGAAAATGTTGTCGTTCGTTGTTATCATATTGCATGATATGTCACTATACAATACATATGTATATAGTGGGATCATGCCACTTGGGGATTGCCTTATACCAAAACAAGATAAACGAAAATTAATGAGAAATACCTAAATAAACTTGAAACAAATTGAACGTCCTCGATATCTCGCCATCATCAATTTTTGTGTATATATAACGTATATAACTATCCTTATGTGAAATTTGAATTTCATGCCAAGCAAGTTAAAATTCACACATTTATTGATTTGGGATGACTTTTGTTAAAAATACGAGTTTACATACACACACACAATACATTCCGCATATATGCGGGATAGGATGTATCGTAAACACAAAAAATTATATTTAACGAGGCAACAAATCCAATTTATTGTCACGCAATCATTTTCGTTGCTGGTTTTGTGTGTTTGTTTTCAAAAAGCCAATTTGGCTTTAAATACGTAAAAATATAAAAAAAAGTTCGTGATAAATTTAATAAAAATTAATCGAGAATGTAACAAGAGGTTGTTGGGTTTTTGGATTTATGTACTGTGTGTACGTTATATGGTTGGTTGGTTGGTGTATCTTTACTTGTTGGTCGTTTTTGTGCTTTAACATAATGCTTTTTTATTGATTTTTGGCTTCATTGTTAACAGATTATATTTATATTGAGGTGTGCCCATTCAATGTCATTTTATAATTTGTGTTTATATACGTTTGAAGTTTACTTGGGTCTTGTTTATAAATTAAAATACATTTTAAGTACCATGATAGAATTCGATTCAACGAATTTATGCTCTTCTATTATGATAGAAAGAAGTATTTCTCATTCTTTGTCTGTCCTGCGTCATGGAACTTTCGCGCTTCCCGGTGGTGACACAAAGTTACGGCTAGGCGTTTTTATTGACACGCATTTGATCTATACATGCGTATACGCTACAGCTGTTCACAAAATATCATAATTTAGAAATAAAAAACGTTCACGGGGATTAAGACAAACCAGCGGCCTGGCAGCTTTTGGATTATAAATGTATTTCAAATTAATTGACACGCATGTGATATATCTCAGTAGATCCTAGTAGCCTGGTAAGACAAATTTAGGTAGTCTTTAAATTTTGTATAGACCCTTATGTTGAAAATTCCCTAGCTTTTAAAAGTTCTATTTTGTAAAATATTTCTCAAGCACCAGCTAGATTTTCTCAGACTACCAACCATACAGGTTGTTTTATTTGCAGCCTAGGAGTCAAACTTTCAAGTGATTATAAATTTTATGAGCATAACAAACATTGAATTTTCTTTACTTTTGAGTTGAAAATGGAACAAAATTGCGGTTTCTTGATTCTTTTAGTAGTAGCTTCTACGGTATCTGAATTTAGTTCACCACAAACTACCAATACAATTCGCCACATTGGTAGCTGATCAGATATATCGTCTAAAATAGTGATGTGTAAATTTCAACAGATATGAAAAAACTGGGTCTCATTTGAAGCACGATATTTTAAAACGCGAATTATAAAAACGCGATATTTTAAAGAAGTACGGTCCGTCTTCGAGCTCCATTCCGGTGCTGACCATAGCGGAGTTAAGCTTCCGGATGTTAGTCTTGTAGAACCGCGAGGTGGAGTAGGTTCCGAGAATCAGTTGATTGAGGTACGGGAGATTACGCATTCCGGGAGGGACATCTTTCCTTTATCACAGCAGTGAGTGAAGCCGAGAACAAGCCCCTCCTTCTCTGCATAGAAGAATAGCGCACCACAGAACTCGCAAGCCACGCCATCGAACCTAGATAGTGGAAATGAATTTCCCAAGCACTTTTGAATGCCACACGCGTTCATTGCCCGCCAGGTTTCAATCTTGGAGTGCGCTCACAGGATCGAAATGGCGGAAAACTTTTATTAAAATCGAAATGGTCTTGCTTCGCCTGTTCGTCTGGAACCTGGTCCTCAAATGTGAGGAAGGCGTGTGCTGGAGATTCACTTGGAATGTTGAGCGCGTCTTGAGAAGTCCATGGAAGGGTGGCTCCTGATGGCCCTGGGACCGGGTTGGCGTCTTGGGAGATCCATCGGGTGGTGTCACGTGATGATGATGGGACTGGTTCTTGGCTCTAATTTGTTGATTGTCAATTTCGATTTTGATCGTATATTTTCGTTTTCGAGGGTCTCTTGATTTCCAAGGCATTTTGAAGAAAAATGAAAAGAGTTTTGTTCAAAATTAAAAGAGTTTTGTTCAAGATTCTTCGAGGTGAGAAATGGTAATGACTTACTCACTGGACCGCTCGTTCAAAGTGGTGCTTTATTTATACTCGAGGCTTGATTGATGATTAACGGCTTTATAAATTGAATTTCTTTGACATTTCAGTATTAAAATCAGCAAAATTAAAATATTTTGATTTGAAGGACACCTTTGGGGCCGCCAACCAACTCAGTTCACATAGTTGAAAGCAGCTAGAGACCTGATAATAAAACGATGAGGTCACATAAGGGTTGAAACTACACCAAAATAGTTGAAAAGAAACCCCCATAATGCGGTTTACAAAATCAAAATAAAACCGACTAGAGATGAAAGTCATTCTGGGAAGTTACAAAATTCGAATGAATGAATTAAACTAAAACTGTACCCTTATCCATCCTTATTATATAGTCACATTATTAATCACACGTGACCACATAAATGGAATCAAAACAAATAACCTTCCTACAAATATTCTATGTAATTCGTAACGAATTAGACCTAATTCCACTTGACGGTTCTATACAATAAAAAAAAATTGTATTCCAAGGACCGCACACACAATCTAGAAGAACATCAAAATAATAAAAAATAAAGGATCCTATAAATAGATAATTATCCAATTTATCAACATTCACTTTAAGAACGTGGAAGCAGAAGAAAAACACAAAGCAGAACAACACAATATTTTCTTGTTCTTTCAATTTTTGTCTTGATAATCTGATTATATAATTCTTGATATACGAACGAATTGTGCGGAGGCGGAGGTAACCATATTTCTATCAACACAAAAAAAATATCCGAAATGTCTTGTAGTTCCAAACTCGTTAAAACTATACCGTCTTCTTCTTGCGCGACGTTTTTTTAACAAAAAAATTAAATAAAATTCAATATTCCGACTTGCGTTCGAGATCTTGATACATGACATAAACAAAAAATTCGATTGATTTAATGTTCCCCGAGATAAAATGGAAAACAAGGAAAAAAGGATTTACAATGCTAGATACAGATACAAATTATTGTATAAAAAGGGAGACATTTTCCCTCTACACACACACAGTAGATTTCTATTGTTGCGGGATCTGTTTAGTTGTGATTGTTTATTTAATTTGGTTGGAGGGCTCAATGCTACATGTGCTTCGCCCAATTTTTGTATTTATTTCCTGTAAATATTAAAAAATTATTTGAATTTCAGTTTGGCGGAGGATGGTTTATGGTAATGTTGTAGGGCGTATTATTATCATCATATTATATTGACGAATTTTCATTCATTATTAGTTAGTTAAATGATTGTATAATGGGTGCACAGATTCCATCCCCCTAGATACGTACTGCGCCGAATAAATTTGTTGCAGATAGGGATTAATGAATTATTGCATTTTATATTGAGATATCATTTTAATATCAGATACAATTTGTGTGTGTGTGTGCATCACAAAGATTATGACGCATAGGATGTTGATATACAGATTAGCCAGATGTTTATCGCTTTCATATAATCCGTTGTTGAAAGCAATATTCTAATCAGCAATTATTAATTAAACGGGTGTGTAAAAAATTACGGGTTTGGCATCGGTCTAGTTTTTAGGGTGCTCGATTTTATAAAGATGCTCACAGGTGTAATTGCAAACGGCAGAACTTTTACATTCAGATCTGTTTATTAGCAAATACTATATATAATATTGTTCAACTATTTGCCTACTATCAATATTTGTCGTCGCAGTTAAAGAAAACCATCTATTTACTCAGGTGTTTTCTAAGAGGTCGTGGTACTTATATTTGCGATATTTATGTTGACTCATGCACATGCGTTGTCGCAATATTTTTGTTCTAAGAAATGTGTTTGCTAGGCAACATTAAAATTTTGATAATAAATTCCGAGTATTATCAAAATTTGGGGAACTGGGGGACTAAATTTGATTTTGTAGCTATACCCAAATATTTTTACCCGATTTTTTTAAGTAAAACGAAATTTCAGATACCAGCAAATTTAAACAAATTTATTCGAATGGGGCTATATGATTTCGTCGATAGCTCATAAAACTGGGTTCTCAATTTTTAGAAACAAAAGCACCCTCATCTGGGGATTGGGCTCGTTTGCCTGAATTTCAAAATCTCGAAATCAAAATCCCGAAATCAAAATTCCGACATTTAAAATCCCGACGCTCAAAATCACGACTTTCAAAATCCCGACTTTTAAAACCCCGACTTTCAAAATCCCGATTTTCATAATCCCGATTTTCAAAAGCCCGGTTTTAAAAAGCTTTTTTAATTTTTTTTATGAATTCGGGCGCCCGCGGGCCGGCATTTTGAAATGCAATAATTGTAGAAGCTAACGGCTTCGACAACTCTCACGGGCACGCGGGAGTTCGCTGCGCTCCCCCCCCCCCCCCCCCCCCCCCACTTAGCCCACCGAGGAGCTTTAGATTTGAAACTTTTCGCCGCACGTAGGAGCGGATTATATAGAATCTATTAATGACACCTACTCTAATTATAAAAATATTAAATATTAAATTTTGATTTTTTAGCTATAAAAAACAAAATTTATATTTTTTTTAAGATCCCGACTCTTGTCGGGATTTTTAAAGTTGCAGCAAAGTCGGGATTTTGAAAATCGGGATTATGAAAGTCGGGATTTTAGATTTCGGGATTTTTTTTTTGGTCGGGATTTTGAGCCGATCCCGTTTTACTATAAGAATCAAACCGTTGTTCAAATTTCAATTTAATTGAACCCTTTATGCCCTGTGATATGATAATTACATCTCAGGACATAGGCTAGGCTTATTTTCTATAACATACCTTATATGTTGGTTTGTTTCGGCCCGCTATTTTTTGTTGACGCGGGAACTGAATTTCAGACATCTGTTCTCTCGAGAAACGTATCAATATAAAGCATAATTCAAAAACCGAACTAATTAATGAAAAACTTCAAAGTAAGAATTGAAAAACCCTAACTGATGACAGCTAAACCTAAAAAAAGCTCGTTATGAGCTGGAGAACAAGAAATGTCCAACGATATTAAAAGCTTGTTTGAGAAAGTCACTTAGTGATGAAGCCGAGCTGGAATCATTCAAAGAAGCAATCGAAATCGTGTTGAGATAAGGATGTCCCATTACCACGGTGGAGTCAGTTTTCCAGATAGTAGTGGCCTATTTGGGGGTCAAATTAAATTGGACTAAGTGGTCTTCTGAATCGTTTTGAAAACAAACTTTGATGCTTTAAGTGTGTTAGAGATAATACCTGGCGTGTTCTCGTCGATAGGTGACACTATTTATCGCTGGGCAAGCTACAACCAAACACAAAACAGTTAAACTAGTGCACGCACAGCAGTCGATACAAATCTGCCTCGAAGCAAGGTTCCAGTCGTCAATGGTGGCTACATTAATTGAACTGATTTCGAGGATTGATTAGTCTGCCTCATCCACAACCACAAACAGCTGACCAACTAACAGAGACAGCATTACCTAAAAGCGAAATCAATTGGAGCCACAGCTTTGTTATTTAAGTTTGTGATCATTACCAACGATAATTAAAATGAGGCACTACAAATTGAACGAGCCTTGGGATTGCGCAAAATACAACGACTGACACCATTCGCTGGTGGATCCGGAAGCTGGATCCGGAAATCCATTAAAAATTGGAGATGTCATTAAACCAAGCAGAGCACAGTATCCATCATTAACTTGTTCACTCGTCCTCGCTTCGAACTATGACATCTTCACATATCAAGGTTTGTGCTAAAGATCAACGTATTCCAGTGCGATCAATTCGCACTGGTACTTTCGATGAAAAGTCAAATCTCGTCCAATAAAAGAGGTCATGATTCAACTGCCTGCATAAAGGTTACACCAGTTCGAACTGCCAATTCAGTTTGTGCCGAGTTTGCAATAAAATATACCACATGCTATCGCCACTCACGGATGTACTGCACGCCACAGCAATCGCTATCGTATCGGACTGAAATCAAGACTTCATTGTTCGAGCTCTGTTGTATTTGGCATCCTAGATCAGCTTCATATCGGAGAAGACAACAAATTGCATTGCATTAACGAAAAGACCACCCACAGTCACAATCACAGGAATCAGTATGAACGAGGCGTCACGTCGCGTTCAATTGTTGAATTTGTATTAGGTTCGCGAATCGTTTCAACATTTTACATCATGATTTCAGTCCTCATCGTCGAGATCACAGAAACATTCTCATCCCAACCAATTGACACGCATCAATGGTCACACTTGGATCAGTTGAAGCTGGCCGATATGGTCGGGGCAAATGGTTGGACTGCTACGATGTGGCCAACAGCTTCTCAATGAGATACCAATCTAATTTCGTGAACATCATGGCCAACCTGAGCTGAATTGGGTTTTAAGTAAAAAAAAACTTAATCTATATTGGTCTCCTTCGGCCGATTGTTCCGGATTCAACATAAGCACAATATCTGATGTTCGGGCAGCAACCAAACGAACGATATTGTCGCTGGACGCCTGCGATAAGATATTCGATCTTGACCTGGTATAGTTCAAAGGTAACACACTTACCAAAACAGTTTGGGATCACTGGAGACTTTCAGAATTGATCGCTGGATCACTCAGTCGACAAATCGCAGCAATCTTCAACTTCACGGGTTCAGCGACGCCCATGAAAAAACCTTCGCAGCGGTGGTTTAAACTCGTACAACGTTGGCACATGGGTCTGAAAAAATCACGATACTGGCATCAAAGAATAAGGTCGCACTATTGAAAACGATCAGCCTACCACGCCTGGAGATTTGTGCCAGCGTACTCCGTCTAAACTCATGCATAATATAATTCAATCACTCGACGTTTCAACGGTTCAAATGTACGTATGGACCGAGCAAGTGGTACTTGGGTGGTTATGTAGCTCACCTAATTTCTGGAAAACGTTTGTGGCTAATCGGATTTCCCAAATCATGTATTAGCTTCAACCTGCAGATTGGAATTATGTCGATATAGCCCTGTTTGACTATACGAGAAGACCCAAGTCAATGACCATGCCAAAGAACGAGGGAGGCCTAGACTGACATTAACGAACGTAAAATAAAGTCAATGATCGCAACACATACATAACAACGCAACACATACATACGTACTCGCTACATATTCATCGCTCGGAAATTATTTCGTATCACGGCTTTCTGAAGACACTTCATCCAACTTCAACGTCTCAGCCCCACAACGCGTTCGAAAGGCTTTATCACCGTGCCCGAGCTCAATTGGTTATTTAAGTTCTGAGTCTTGCTGGTTCAAGGGACACATGTCGTTGATAAAATATCAAGATGACAATCCGGAGAACATATATTATACAAAAGTCGGTGGTGTGCAGTGACGGTAAGTTGGGGTCGCGCATCATCTAGGATTCCTAGGAAGGAATTGATGATACTGCTATGCCAGATCGAAGTTGGCCTAAACACGCGTCAATTGTGCTTCATGTCGAATGACCCTGATGACAGTATGATCCTCACTTCAGTACATTTTTAATTCGCACCAATTACGAGATCTGAACCAATACTACTCGATGTGAAAACGAACAGCCTCAACCGTTACCAGCAATGCAGAGAAAATATCGACGCTCTTGGAAAATTTGGTCGACGGAGACCTTTCTCACGTAAGCGGTGACCAAGGCGGTTGAAAGCCAACGACAACCTCGTTATCGGCCAATTCGTGTTCATCAAAAAGAAAAGGATACCACCTTTGAAATGGTCAATCGTCACGATCACACGACTAAATCAAAAATAAATTCAACGATCACTCGATCGAGTCGGTGGCAACCTCAACTTTAAGACTGCGTACATCAAATCGGGGATTAGTTCGAAAAAAATACCATGGTATTAACAACATTTTTAACAACAAAGTTAAAAATATTTCAACTCTAGTATGGAACTAATAGGCGGGGCATAAAGCATTTCACGAAATTTGATTGATTCTTACTTCAGAAGAGAGTATGATGCTTTTTATGTCCGATGTACTGTACGCAACATAAACAACAGTCAACTTTTCTTATAAGACATAATTAATAACCTAACTTTTTTTATTGACCCGGGAGCTGACCCATAGCTGCATGCTTACTTTTATACCAAAGTCACAACAATAAATACCTACACAACAAAATTAATCCAGGTAGATCTCGGACTTAAACGCCCATTTACACACGCTTTCGTTCTGGCAGCCCTGAATCGTCCGATTATTGGCGCTGATTTTTTAAGTAAATTTGGCCTACTTGTTGATAAAAAATCACGAGCCACGATCGTCCGAATGGGCCTACACCGACACCACTCGATCAGCTTTGCCCTAATAGCGGTACAAAATTGCAACTTTCCAGTATGACATTACCTGGTGCATAATATAGTCACAACATGTTATTTACCTATATATCTATCGCATCGACCAGATCCAATGTGCCATAAACCTGCATCACAATTTCAGCACAGTTGAAATTAGGGATTAGTCGACCGTCAACATCAACGTCTCTTGTTCTTTACATATGGTCAAAAAGAAAGAAAACGATGTAACCCTGCTTGAGGAATATCACTGATTGAATACGGTTACGATACCGGATCGCTATCCGATACCTCACATTATTTAAAACTCTTGATTTTCTCAGCCACAAGATAACACCTAATGCTATCCTGTCTTCTCCGGAACTCTCACAAGAAACAAACGCATTCAGCAATTTATCGGCTTAGTAAATTATTACCATTCGTGCATAATTGAAACTTGCTGACGCGGCCGCGCCGATTCACTGGCACTTGGCCGCTTTAAAGAAGAAACCCAAGAACCCTATTCTATTGGCCCAAACAATGCCGAGACGTAGGTTTGGCGGCATATCTTTACACGATCTTTTACGGACCTAAGAGCATTATCAACTACTTAGCTAGTATACCGACAACTCAACTAAATCGAAACAGTCGAGATAAATTAGTAGATCTGCTGTGTAGGTTTCGCCGACTACTGCAGCATTCATCATCATACCCTGATCGGTATAAATATTTTCCATGAGAAATGTAAACCTAAGCCATTATCAAATTCTTATTTTGAGAGAAGCTGACTATGAATGTTTGAACAAATCTCAACGTGGCCAAAATTTAAACGGAATAGTTTTAATGTTTAACGACACTCAGAAATGCTCGAGAAATGTCGCAACAAAACAAATATGTAGATTGTTCAAACTACACGGCACAGAATATACCCAGATTTTTATATAGCTCTATACGAGATGACATCATCTCCTAAAGACTTCTGAAATTTTATGAATACCAGGAAAAAAGTAGATGAGTATATCTCCAATGACCTACCATAGTTCGGTCGCTAGTAATCTCTTGAATATTTGTGATTTGTTTGCGAGGTTTACGCTTCCGTATTTGAAAGAGTTTTAATGCCATGTACTGTACCGCAGCACTTTGAAGAATTTAACTGTATTAGATTAAGGGGCAAGAAGTTCTTAATTGCCTGCCTTTAAATTGATGTTAATAAGAGTGCCGATCACAATGTTTACCGTCATTTTCAATGAAAGTCTACGTATATAGGTCTGTTTCCTGAGCTCAGGGAAGTTTCATGCAATTAACCAATTTATAAAGCATGTAGAGGTAATGAGGTTATCGAGGAAACCCCATTTTTTCTGTCATTTTTCTATATCATGTTTCCACATTAAATCAATTATATCTTCGGCACAGCACTTATTTGATAGGTTAAAATCGAGATAACAACTTGACAGTATACTATATATACCGATTTTGCGAAGGCGTTTAACAAAATTGATCACCAATTTATTAGCGTCAAGTTTCCGCATTTCAAGTGCCAATTCATTATCTTTCAACCCCCCGGCAAACTGCAAGACTTCTGGGTCAATCTTCCCAAGTATTTTGCGTGATATCAGGCGAATCACAGAGTAGTTATATAGGCCACTGTTTCTGAACGAGGGCTTCGACACGATTCTAATTCAATTTACTATACTCGTACGCAGTCATTCATTGTTTCACATTAGTACACTGTTTTTAAATATGACGAGGTGGACCACAGAAGAGAATGATAATTGAAAGACCTTCGTTAAAATAAGGTTGAGAAACACTGAAGGCCGTTTGCTACTTTCATTATTTATGAACGATGACGTTGTCTGTTTAAAATTGAAAGCATTTGGTTATTATTCGACCTAATTTCGTTAGTATAACGAAGTTATTTACAAAGTTGCATTCATATCTGATCTAGGAGTAGTTTGTTCAACAAATGCGACTTTTAACAGGCATATTTTAACACTATTATCCCAAAGGTTTACAATAAACTTATAGACTTCATCAAACGAAATTATAAAGATCTTCGCAATCCGATAACTCTATTTTCAATATACGTTCCTAGTTAGAAATGTTCTGCTAATATGATACTCAAGTTGTAATGGTTTCTTTTTTCGATGGATGATGGAAATATTTTGCATTTACTAATATTTAGTTGCAATTGATTAGTTTCACGCTAACTGTAACTCTAATTTAAATCGTCCTGAAGCGCAGTCTCATCGTAATGTGGTTTAATTACTATTGTAAAAAAATATTCAAACCATCTTCTTGTGATTCCACAAGAAGAAATGGTCAACGCGGAGGTTTTAATGTTTAATGGATAAGAATTCCGTATATAGTTAAATGTATGTGCCTTTCGAAGAATATTTAACTTTCTCTACGTCAATAAAAAACCCAATCATACCACAGATCAGTAAAAATTGTGTTTTAAATCAGGTGAACTAGATCAAAGAATAATCGGTTGTACGAAGAATACAAACTCCACATTTTGCGAAGTAAAAGGAAACAACGTGGACAGGAAAACTACGAACAGCAGAGAATCCCGGAATGGTAGGGTAGAATGTGGGAAGATAATCAATTGCAGGATTTTAAACAAAATGTGTAATGTTGCAAACTACACCTCCAGAAATAATAGGAATGACGGTTCCCACTGTGCTGATGGACGTTGGAAAAACCTTGTTTTAGCTAAAGTACAATAGAAACCATCGTACAAGGTAATTTTTGAACGTCATATAAAACCCTGTAAACATGTTGTATTCTTCTAATTTTTCATAAGCGGACGTAGAATAGCTAAAACCAAACACGTTCCACCCATCCACTAGCTTATAAATACCGCCGATACTTTACAGAAGATACACCAACCCATCAAACTTTATAACTATATATTCGGTACTTTTTAGGCACTACCTGTATAATAGATTTCTTTTTTGTTGTGTCATTAAAATTAATTAATTTATTAACAGTTTCCCCCAATTTCCCACAACTCGTGTATTTGCACCACACATTACTATTTTGCGCGATCGCACACAACACGTATACAGTAAATAATTAGATTAGAATATTGAACGACATTATCTCCTGCAGCGAGCCAAAACAAAACAGCAAAATATTCAAATCATCATGTCCAAAACATCACAGCCAAACACAAAAAAAAATGCGGCAATTTATCCAAATATTATTGATTTACGTTCTTGTTTGGCTTTGGATTAATAACCAAACGATAATTAATTTTCCATTTTTTTTTTCAATTAAACATTTTTTTTTTTTGCTATTAACAAATAAAATTCAATTAAATTGTAAAACAAACTCTTAATTGTAATTTATGGAATTTTTGCTACTTATGTTTTCATTTTAATTAAAATACACAATAATATAAATGAAATAATAAAAAGCAATCACACAAACGTAATCATGATTTTTCGTCTTAAATGAAGTTTCAAAAAAAAAGTTTTGTTGTTTCTGTGTTTTAAAAGGTATTTCACACCTTAAAACATATTTCTATTATTTCAAAGTATTTTGTTTTGTCTTACAACTTAACAAATCAAAAAAAAAATGTTTATTGAGTAATTAGAGAATTTTTCGTTTACTGTACATATTTTGTAAAATATTTAATTGTTTTTTTTTGACTTATTTAATTTATTTGTTGTTTTATATATTGGAAAAGTTTAAAGCTCACATAGCAAAGTAGGACGATGTACTTGTGATTCTTTTTAACTTAGGGAGAGAACGGTTAAATGAAATATTTTAGAAAGATGCTGATTGTTTTGTTTTAATTAAGTTTGTAGACAGGTGGAATTTGTAGTGCAAGTTGGTCATAAGCAATTGGTAGAAAAATTATATTTAACCAGTGTTATAATGAATGGGCGAGTAGCACAGAGCAAAAAAAAACTCAACAGATTCATTACTACGTCAAGCAATCATTGGTATGTTTAATTAACAGTGTTAAAAATAAAGTTTGTAACTTAAATCGCTGAGTGTTTTATTTGCAAAATCGTGTACAAATCCGAACGCCCGAATTCGTAAAAGTTGGTGTCAGAAGTGGGATTTGCCAAATACCAGCAACGGTTAAAAACCTAAATATCACATCAGTTGGAGAAAAGCAGCAGGTTTTCAGTTGAATGCAATAGAGCGCAATGGAAGAGGATGCTGAAACATTAGGGAGAAAATCGCGGGCAGTTATCACTGACGCCAAGCGATTAGCAGAAAGTCCAGCTCTACGAAGAAGTAAAAAATGAGGGAACTGGAGCTGTGGATCAAACATAAACAACTATTTCAGTACATCCGCCTACTCCAGAACAATAGAAATCAACCTTGGTAGATATAGAGGAGGCGCTGTTACCCTAAATAAAGGAAATGCGAGAAGACCACGCTGCCAAATTTGACTAGAACTACGGACTATCGACGACCAACTCGAGGAATTCAAAACTAAAATTAAACAAATGAAGGCTTGCTTCGAATCACATACATCGCAAGCTATTTCAGATGGCCAGCTAAATAAAACGTTTTTGACCAAATCTGTTGCTAGAACTCAAGGGGAATTTTAAAGCCTCCGACATTTGACAACGGAAGCCTATTCGGGAATTTTAAAGTGCAGTTTCAAGCGTTAGTACAGTACAATTGTTGGGGCGCAGGGGAGCAGCAATACACACACATTTATCTTGCAAACTGTTTCCGCAGACATGACTGGGTTGGAACTAAGATACAATACGAGAAGTCGTACTTCAGAGAATTATGAAAGGTTCAACTTCAGGGCAAGCGACAACTACGTGGGAAAAGTGTGATAGACCTAGAGAGAGATAAATAACGAAATTGGCGATGAGGGCATATGGCAATGCACATGCAGATGTGTTGAACGGACCAACAGTGGACACGTTTATCAGTATTGTCAAGGACGACCATCTGAAACTTCATTTAAAGAACCAATACTAGAGATAAAACCATGAATGAAGTATTGGCGATGATTCTAGTTAGAATATGAGGCAACTAGAACAAGTCTAGTCACAGACACACACTTCTTATTAAAGAAGAGCCAAGGAAACCCGGCCTGCTTTTCAAGGTAACGAAAGAAAACGATCGTGTTCCCAGTCTCAATGTTTCCGATGCCAACTACCCGGGCATTACATAAGGAATTGTAAGAAAACACATACACCTCAACCGAGAGAAGCTGACGGTAGACGTTGGACGACACGAGGAGCGGAAACACATGTTAAACCAAAATGCCCAAAAAGCACCGTTAACATTATACAACTAGGGCTGGATTACAAAAGTGTTGCTCTTATTGGCGTATTGGCACAGCATGAATGCACCTTTACAAACGATACTGGAGCTTTGAAATCGGTGGTGCGTCCTGATATGGTAGATCCAGAACAAATAAATGCTACTGTTCGTTATAACTTGCTAACAGCAACAGGTGAATCTGCAATAGTCAAAGGGGGGTGTACCCTTAATAAGGTTCTATAGAATGCGGTTCGAACATCGATTTATCGTAGCTGCGATACCTGATAAATCAATCATCGGACTGGATGTTATGAAAAAATACCAAATGGTCGAAGATTTGAAAAATCAGGTGCTAAAATGGCACAACGTGGAGCTACCCCTACAAATAAACACAAGGGAACAAAATGCATTGCGAGTTATAGTCGAAGAAAGGGTCAAGATTGCACCGATATGCGTAAGTCATCTACGCAAAAAATTACGGTGATCTTGGGAATACCAAGATGGGAATTGTGGAGGCTGCGAATGCAAAAAATAATGAGTTGTTGTGTGCGAGAAAGAACCTTAGTGAAACCCCAACAGAAAGTACTAATACGTGTTTTGAACGTTAGTTCATCAACAAATGTAATCAAGAAAAGGGTTGCCAATTACTTCGACTTGCATGTCGTCGATAACCAAACCATAGGCAGAAGATCACTCGCCCACTGTGCAATCATCTCCCAGCGAAACAGTTGAATATCTCAGTGGAAGCATTGAATGAATTAGCCGATGTATTTGCTCATAATGGTGTTGAATTAGGGAAATCAAATATTGTGTGCAACATAGAGTCGATACAGGAAGCATTACCCCAATCTGGCAAGCACCAAGACGAGTACTGCTCGCGAAGCAGCAGGAGACAGCCCAATTAAATAAAAAAAGGATCGTGATGGTGTAATTGAGGAGTCTAGCATCCCACGATTTTGCGTTGATTATCGCAAATTATACGAAATCACGCAATCAAGGGCCAAGACTGTCAGAACACTGGATCTGCAAAGCGGATATAGGTAAGTAGCAATCCATCCTGAGTAGAACACAGAGCATCAAATTATGCAGCGCTCCTATTTTGGCGTATTGTCGATACAAGTACATAAATTACAATTAAAAAATTATTTAACATTTTAATTTGGCAGTGAAAAGTATACAAGAAATTTGAGCAAAACCTAGTGTTTGGAAATCCCAAAATCTCAAAAACTACTAGAGGTAACCAATACGTTCGGTCGCTTTTCTGTAGCTGAACCGCAGAATCATGAAGGATACAGCATTCGAACGAATTTGTACGATTTTTGAAAACAGATTAAAACTGGCATAATTGTTGCTGTTTTTCCGTAAAAAATTTGAATACCGTATAAATTTTCCGTGCGGGGTTCACGGTTCCGCCAAAGGTCATAATAAATCTACAAAGAACATTTTGGCAAATCTATCAGTACAGTCCAATTGCCTCAACATCCAGGAAACTTGAGTCTTAATTGTATCTTTGCCACTTTTGAAAGAAATAAGAACGCCGGGTTCAGAACCGACTTAGTTTAAACCTGAGCTCTCTTTTGCTAATGTGTCACCGATCTAATTACTAACAGCTTATAGTGAGCTATCAAATACATAACTGTGACTCTGTTAGAAATTTATTATCAGTCAAGAAGATGTTTGCACTTTTACATAAGTTTGAAAAGAACCAAAGAGTTTTCAGTGAATTCAAAGCTTCGATTATACAACTAGTTAGCTTGACAGTTTCTCAGCTAGATAAACAATACATAGAGCATACCAAAACTGTCTAATGAGTTTTGAAGCGAAATTTCGAATGTGATTGTCGATGAGTAACCTACGGTGATCGTAGTATAATTGGTGTCGGCGATGCTTACTAAACTGATTAATGTTGTGAATCAGGTCGACAAATACATTTTTCTAATTTTGTCCAATACGTGTAATTCATTATTCAAAGTAAATTTGCGTCGATCCATGGCTGTGCCGGTGTAGATTTAACCTCGCCTGGTAGACTTTCGATAGTGTGTATTCGATGCCGGTTTTCAAGATGAAATCTATCTAGAATTTCTCTCGATCTCGCAAAAATAAAGATAAGGTAATTCTTTATCACTTGTTATTTCTATACTGTGCTTGGTCGCCCGTTGGAGCGCTCGTCGAAAACGGACTGCTTTGAGTTAGGGTTTTAAAATTTTTACTGTTGGTAGTGGCGTATTGGTGGCCGCCCCGGTGGCAAAATGATCAGCATGCTTGCTCCAGCAACCGGAGGTCCCGGGTTCGATTCTCGGTGGTGACAAGGAAAAATGTCACGGCTGGTTTAGGATTAATGAATTAATCACTCATTATCCGAAATGAAAGTATGATTATGAAACCTCATTTGAGGCGGCCAAATCCGTTGATGGGATGTATAGTGCCAGAGAGAGAGAGAGAGAGAGAGTGGCGTATTGTTGCTCAAATGAAGGTTGTTGGCGTAAAAAGAATTTCTTTAAGCGGAAATGTCAATTTTGACTAAGGTATCTGACGTGACATAGATTTGGTGTCGATTAGAGTGCTCATCGATAGGTGTAACCTTTGATGAACGTAAAGCGGTTCGGTGTTGTCTTCAACAATCATCATATCCTCCTAAATTTTAGAAAACCGCTGAGGATGATTTAAAATAATTTCCTTCATAGCCGTTTTATCATAATTGCTATACTTGTTGCAATATTTCCAAAAAAGGTCATGCGGAAGCAGCCATTTCAGTTTGACCGATTTCAACCAAAAAACACTGAGATCTAAAAATTCTCTAAGCAAAGTTAAGTTTACAATTTTTTTCGTCGATTAGTCGCACCACAGGTATCAATCACATACAAAGAATTTGTTTACGACCTCGAGGAAACTAATCTCGAGGTCGCAAACCTACTTTATTTTTATTTCACCAATCAGCCACATACTCATTGGCAAATTTATTTATTATAATTTATTAAGAACCTCATGAATTCAATAGAGCTTGTTATTTTTAAAGCCTTCATTTAGATTGATAATATCTCGGTTCGGTGCCCTACACTACAATCCAATACATAGGTTTAATACATTGGTTCATAGGTACCGTTAGGTAGTGAAACATTATAGTACATTAACATTTAAACCAAAAACACATTAATATAATATCAAAAAACTTACACACAGTTGATTTGTTGTTCAGTCGTAATTTCAAAATTCTGCAATTTCACAGTAAAAAATTTGTTTAAGATTTTCAGCTTTTGGTTAACCAAAAACTAAAAAATCAAGCACAGATGTGAAAACTTTTAATGTAAAAACTCATATCCTAAGCAATACCATTAAAAATAAAATTTACTTTTGATCCATTATCAATTAATACAAATTAAATACGAAATCAAATCTAGGATCAAACACAAATTTATCTGCCACTGCACTGATACATACTCTCAGTGAAAAAGGCTCAACAAAATCAACATGAAAAACTAGTTCATAATTGAGATTATTCGATTGTCTGATGATAAGTTTTGTTTTACATCATCCAAAAATGGTGTTCCTGAACTTTCTGCCTGTTTTTCTGGTTGCACTATCACTGATTCTAAACCATGTGCAATCCGACGTTGCACTAAACTTTGATATGCCATCCCGACAAAAAATTTCCTTGGCGAGACATTTTTCATGTTAGCACGAAAATAAAATCTATCGTAGGCACGATTTGGCCTACCATCGTTTCATTACCACGGAAAGTGATACCAAAATTCGATCTTGTATTACGTTCTAACCCGCAACAACTTAAAAAATGTTGGGGTGGTATACGCTCCAAGCTCCACTAGTGTACGTAGAATTCATTAGAACTTTATGAAACTTACCGAGTTAATGGATTAGGCCTACATTTGATTCCTTTATCAATGAACGCGGTGCCAAAATTCTGCAACCGCTATTACGTGCTAACCGAACCACTTAAATAATTTTGGGGTGGCCTGGTAGGGATGGCCACATTGGATGGCCCAATTCACTAGAATTTTATGAAATTTGCCAATTCCATTATCACAGAATCCGATGCTCGTTGCCGAACGGCTTAAAGAATTTCAGGGTATACAACCATCTATAGATATATTTTATTAGAACTACATGAAACTTGCCATGTCGATAGATTAGGCCTAATGCCAAATCCGATTCCAAATTCCTGCAATCGAGTAAGAGTGTGAAAGTATGCCGCGGCGATTACAGATGGTCATTGAGGGCACACTAAATATTGAATAATTTAATAGTTTTTCAATTTTTCAAAAATTTAATCAATTTGTTGTTTTGCAACATCAAAAAATCAACCGTTAAATTTTTTTATGATTTTCTGGAATTACTAGTAATTGTTTTGCAAAGTTCCTGCTATAATTAAATAGTTTTCGTTATTTAAAAATCTTATAATAAAACAAATAAAAATTAGTTTGTCATATTATTGCATTACATAGCTCACAAGCAGGCAAGTGGCTAGTCAATTAAATAAATAAATAAAATTACATATTCTGAATAATAATTTAAAACATTACTAGTGCCCACCCGTGGTAGGCAGCCAGTAATATAAATAAATAAATGGTCAAGTCACAAAGCCAACTATTTAGTAACAAGTGTTTCTTTAATTTGATTTAAGTGTGATAAAATGTAACTGTTAGTGTTTTGAAAAGAAAAATATGGAAAAGGCACCGGTTACCATTGAAAGGGGTTGCAAACCATGTAAAATCCCGATAAATGAAATTCTTGGAAAAGGGCACAAGAAAAGCAAAATAGGTATGTATTTTATCAAATTGGTTTAATCTTTGATTCACAATTATTTTGCTTTAATCATTTCCATATTTAACAGATACCGCATGAAAAAATTACCGACAATGCCAACATGTAAACACTCCGGATCGAAATTTAAATGCTCGCTTCTTAATGGAAAAGAAATTTTGCAATTTTCTAAAGCATTTTACAGTTCGCATGATGAAATAGAACATGATAAATTCATCCTAACTTGTTGTAATATGAAGCCACCCACTAGAACCGACCGGAAGAAAGATAATTCAATCTTATCCAGGAAAATATTGATTGAGCATTTTATTCCACAAAGAAATGCCATGCAAATTGGGTATGCAAGCGGTTTTATGAACAGCGTTCTCTTCTGGCTGAAACTCAAGGCAAATACAGCCTAAAAAAAGCACCTGTTTTATTATTTATAGACAAATTTTAAGCTGTGAAGATTCTCTATTGCCACTCGATCGCCTCTCTATTCCCGCCAGTATTTGGCAGGCGATTTGTCAATAAACAAAATGTACATCGTCAATCATTCTCTTGAGTTACATGTGAAACCAAGTTATTTTCGTAAAGTTTTTAATACGTGTTTCTGACGATTTATAAATTGCGAGGATTTATTAATTTAATTAATTAAATAATTATAAATTATTGAGGATTTATAAATTACGGGCTCACACATTTTACTAGTTGGCAAAGGAGGAACACGAGGGACTGTTAACAATTTATTTTGACTCCAGAAGAACATGGTTCTTCCAAAAATCGTAGCGGATCTCTTATCATGTCAGTTATATTAGTGCGCATGTTTGGATTCCGAGATGCTCTAGTCAGGGGGTTCACATTAAACTGACGATCACTACAAAAAAAATTATTCATGTGCAACACAAAAAAAAAATTAGATAAAAATAACTCAAACCAAATGAATTTAAGGGATTCGCCTTATGCCCATAATTTACGCCAAAACAATTTGTGCTCCCTTCGGAGTTACCTTCAATTCTACATAGTCAACAATTGATTAACCACACAAAAAAAATACATCGATATAAAATTTAAAAAAAAAAAAAACGTAGTACAAAATAATCGGAATAAAGTCGTTAATGCGCAATATATTCATAGCCCCATCCCAACCTGTATATTGTAACCCCAAATCAAATGTTAATAAATGTGTTTTTAAACAAAAAAATAGAAAAAAAAAATTTGTGAAGAAATTACAAAAATCTTACAAAAAAAAATATTAGTTTTTGAAAAATACAAAAAATATGTATCAAAATTATATACGAGTATGTATGTATAAAACTATATCAATGAATTTATGTACGTTAATTTAATTATTGTACAAAAAAAAATACACTTTAAACATATAATGAACTTAATGTACATACTCTTTGTTTTTATATTTATTTTTATTGAAAAATGTGTTTGTACTTAACGTTTACCCGCAATACATGATGGTGTCCATTTTTTTAATCATCTCATATAAATACCACTGGACCGTGATAAACCACAACAAGGTATTCGACCTTCGCAACCGGAATTATTAAATGGTATCCGATACGTTTTCCGATCCGAAAAAGAAACAATAAAATTTACTGGCAGGAACTCGTCTCTCGTACCGGCGCCTTTCAATACACCGCAGTGCACAATTTATCGCAAAAATCTCCACCGTTTATTTGACCACAATAGAGCGGTTGGAAAAGCAACCGTCACACGAAACAGCGTACTTGTCTGGGCTTACAAGCATTCACCACAACAGCAAAAATAATACCACCCAGAAATTTTAAAACTCTTGTTCTGTTTTTTTAATTCAACAAACAATTTAATTTTTATTATTATTTCTTACTATTATAATTATTACAATTATTTTTATTTAAACTATAATTCATTAAAGCTGGGATGTATCCCCAAGATTACATTTCTTTTTTTTTATTTCACAACCGTTCCAGATAAACATAAAATTTTTCTTCACAAAAACTAAACACGATGAAATTTGTGTTGTAAAAAAAGGAGTCTATGCCACTGCACTCTACACAGATTTTATTTTTCGGATTATTTTGTTTTTTTTATGTTCTTAATTCACAAACATCCGATGTTATTCGCGCGAAATAAAGTTTTCTTTTCTTTTTTTATGTAATCAATCAATTATTTTATTATTATTTAATCAACCAATTTTTTTTTTTTTTTTTATATTCGTTTTAACAAAATCGCACCATTTAGTTTCAACTTTATATTTTTTTCTTTTCTTTCTATCCAAACCAAAAAAAAACCAAATTCTGCCCCACAAACAAAAATCACGACCTTTATATATCTACCTTATCTCCCCCCGTCCCTTTCCAATACCTCATGCTATTGCCCCTCTACCTTCCCTCTTCTTGCCATAATTACAAGTAGTTTCGTATCTGTAATGAGTAAGTCAGCTTATATATATATATATTTTTTTCCAATTTCGAACATTTAAGGGCTTAAGTATTCACTTGCGCATAATTAAAAATACAGCCGTTACAAAATTTCAGATCAGGCAGCCTACTTCACTAGGCAATTATATCTCTACAATTTTGGGGTTGTGCAAGGCTCATCCACTGCCAGTCTTAATAAAGATAATGTATTTTTGTATGTTTGGTAGGAAAACGAATATGAAAGGGGATCGAATGGAATAGCTTCGGCATAGTACCACCGACTATGTTCAAATAGTTTCGAAGGAATTTCAGTCGTGTGACTCAAATGTGATGCTCTCGTTTTGGCTCAGGAAAGTGGCACCGGTACATGTTTCGGAAGTTCAAATTATTCTCAATTTCCGGCCACTCGTATATTCCTCCGGATAGAGTATTTGCCCAGCTGGAAAACAAGGTGAAATCAAAGAAATAATAACACCAAATGAGTATTTGGACATATTTGCGGAAAATGGACTAGTAATCCGGCTTGGATCTAATTTATGTAAAATGCAGGATTGGAAAACTGCAGTGGCTCCATGCATTAAGGCACCAGGTCAATGGCATTTTAAATTTAATAAGGCTAAAAGGTTCATGATTAACAAAACCATGAACAATTTAATTTGAGTACTTGGGGAAGTTTCATACAGATCTCGGAGTTGCCAAATCAGTAGTAAAAAAAAAGTGGAAAGTATTTCGCAAATACGGCAAAAATAATTAGAAATCGGAGTTCCTGTAAAACAGGCAAAAAAAGACGATATCGATAATTTACTTATAAAACACTTCGGCGAAAATTGGGCGAAAATATTTTTATTTTATTTTATCTTATTTACAATGCAATCTGTTTTGGGACTCAAGACTCGCCCTGCTCTTTCGTGGTTGTGCTTTCTTACGTCTTTACTTTACGCCTTCCAACCAACTCGAAGGCGTACGGCTCTAGGACCGATTTAAGGCCATCTGCACATTGCAAGCTCCATGCCAGCCTATACTTGCATGGAAGATGGGTCGGGGGTCAACAATGTGTTACATTTCACCACAGATCGTAATCTGTTGATGAAATTTCATTTTGCATCCTGCTTCTATCGGGATTCAAACCCGGTACCTCCCGACCAAACGCCAAAGCTTTAACCACTGTGCCATTTGGTCTCCATGGTTGTTGTGCGAAGTTGAGTTAATGAGTTAATGATGGTAAATTCACCGAGGTACTGGATAGAGGTACGTTGGATACTTTAATGTCTGACTATTCGATCGAGTAGCAGAAAAATATAAAAAAAATTTTTGCGAAATTTATTGCGTTCTACAAAGTAGAATATTAAACGTTTGATTTTCTAATAGTGTTGTGTATTGTATTTCAGATTAATGGGTCGATATGTTCGTATCTCTTTGCTGCAGCAGCACAACCTCGTCGCACTGCTGCAGTATTTTTCTCAAAATAATTGGATGTTTGGAGTCGTGGGATGTTTAGATGCAGAACGCAAAACAACCGAAACCAGAATCGATATAATGCCGGTATTTATTGTGGCCACCAAATTTAAACAGTAACCTCAAAAGATTCTAGAATTAAATATGCCAGATCAAACTATACCAAGATTTACGATACACGTAGTGAACTAGAAACCGGGTCATGGAATTGGAAAATTTGCTGCATTTATAGTGTGGCAAGGTAGAGAGACAGATTGGCTATTTTCTACTGAGCAGGGTCGGCGAAAATTATTATCAGACAAATTTTGAACGACTGGTCATACTGTCGATGGATCGGGCACGGACTCTCCACAAATTGGAACGATTTTTAGGAGAAACTGGGTCAGAGTATCATAAATTCGGCACCACAGTGATTAAAGGACTAAATTCTTTATTTATGGGGTCAGAAATAGGGCAACGGGAAACGATATATCAAGGCAGCAGTGAATATTTTGGTTGAGTTTGTGATCCAGTCTGAGGTTTTGGTAAAATTAAAGCCAGTGAAAGGTGGTAAAAATAAGCAATCAGTGAGAGTGGTGGATGATTTATATCATGTATGATCATTTATACATAACGATAGGTGTCAGAATGGGATTTGCTCAGGGAACCAAAAACTCGCAAACCTTAGTAATCGGCCTTGGCGGTGGGGTTCTTTGTACTTTTATTTATCAATGCTTAAGCATACAAATAAATGCGGTTGAATTAGATCCAGCTATATTAGAAGTGGCCACTGAATATTTCGGACATTAAAGTAAGTATCCAGTATCTTGACGAATCCGCGAAAAAACGAAAACATTTAATTCGATCATTTTTGATGTCCATAATAAAAAATCATCAGTTGAAATAAGCTGCTCGCCCATACAATTCCTTTCCACAGAACTTACTTTCGTTATGAACTTAATAAAACCTTGTCTCAGGTGAAACGGCATCTTTGTTCTGACTTTGATGCGTCGTGATGAAAGGCTACTAGAAAATTTGATGAGCAATTTTAAAAATCGTTTAAAGTTTTTTTTTTTTTTTGTTTTTAGTCCATGCCATCTGTTTTGGGGCCGAAGCACTCCCTGCTCTTTCGCGGTTTATTTTTCCGTCTTACTTTACGCATAATTTGCCAAATCGAAGACGTACGGCTATAGGTCCGATTTTTATAACCATCTGCACATTGCAAGCTCCATGCCAGCCTATACTGGCATGGAAGGTGGGTCGGCCCATGAGTTTTGCACTCCGACAGGGGGTCATAGATGTGTTCCATTTCATCACAGATCGTAATCTGTAGATGAAAATTCCCTTTGCATCCTGCCCCTATCGGGATTCGAACCCGGTACCTCCCGATCCAAATGCCAAAGCTTTAACCACTGTGCCATTTGGTCGGTTCGTTTAAAGTTATCTACACGTATCAAGTGGAGGAGGAAGTAAATCAAATACTGTATTGCACCGATAGTAAAGTTTACGAGAATGAGACTCACGATGATTTATTTAAATTAATAAAATCAGCGATATACAACGATATAAACTGTATGGCCAAAGAAAAATATCCATTCGACCGAAGAATTAATTTGTGTTAAAAGAATTAAAAATTTAAGAAGTAATTCGTTTTATTTGATTTGCTTACAGAAAAAAATTCTCAGAGTACAATTTTGCTTTTGGTGTATCACTCTCTCTCTCTCTCTGGCACTATTATATCCCATCAAGGGATTTGGCCGCCTCACATGAGGTTTCATAATCATATTTTCATTTCGGATAGTGAGTGATTAGTTCATTGATCCTAAACCAGCCGTGAAATTTTTTCTTTGTCACCACCGGGAATCGAACCCGGGACCTCCGGTCGCTGGAAGTATCACCTTATGGCTCTAAATATCCCGGGAGTTTCATCCGCATGAAAATCCATTTCGTAAAAATACGATTATAAAGGTATGGCTATTAGTAGCAGACGATTAAGTTTTGGTATATGTCTGATCCATAATGATAAATTCAAATTAAATCCACGGACCGTAAACATAAAACTACTTGCCAAACCTTCCATAATGTACTTGCCCATCTTTCTCGTCTGTAGTTCATTCACCACTTGAGTGCTCAACAATTACATCGTAAATAATTTCTGCGGATTAAAATCGAACATAATGACATGATGTATACACTTAAACGGGGTGGCGCGTACTTACCACCGGTAATCAATAAATAAGACAACAGTAACATGAAAACATTTTCAATTCTAATGGCTGATGAAACCATGATGGATTTTTAATTTTTAATTAGGAACTTCCAATATTGAGAACGGTGAACTATACTATTGAAGACATGTTTTGACTATACGTACTATAATAGTTATTTACTTTTTTAGTTTGACAGATAACAGCGCATCCCCAATAGATTACCTTTTACTTTTTCCTTGCTGAAAAGTATGAAAAAAAATTTGAGAAAACGAAATTTTTTTTTTATACTTTCCTGCAAGGAAAAAGTAAAAGGAATTCTATTGGGGATGCGCGTTAACTTACACAGTTAAATTTAGTTTTATTTTCACTAGCAGGGTTGATTTTCGAATTTTTTCGAACTTGTACTAAAACAGCTAACTTGATTTTTCGATTTTCCCTTGTGTTTGATATCATTTAAGTGTTAAATCAGTTTTAAAAATTGTATCTTTCTAAACCTAATTATTTTAAATATAATTAAGTTCAACTTTAAATATATTTTGTAATAAATAAATAAACATTTTTGCTTGTTGAAATGAGTAAAATTGTTTTTAACTAAATGCAAGGGGATGAATAAAAAAAATGGCGAAGGAAATGAATCATCTATTTGTGTAAAAAAAGCAGTGTATATAATATGGAAAAAATAAAAAAATTTAAAAAAATTAAAACAAATAAATTAAATACTTAAGAAGTTCCTTTGAAATAGATAGTCATTTGATTAGAAAAAAGAGAAATTAAATAATAAAAATAGAAAAGGCGTGCAGCCATGATTAGATCGAGCCCTCCACCATTAACGGGTGTTTTTTATTTTTGATTTATGTGTTAGTATCCAAATTAGAGGAACAACCATCAAATGAAAAATGTTAATCATAAAATGATGGAAGGGTATTAGAAGTCAAACCCAGTAGCGCAGCAACGATGATTAATCGAAACGATGATTAATCGAAGTGACATGGTATCGGTATATAACTTGGAATAAAAGTTGATCTCTGACGATTCTCCCAGAGAGCAGGTGAGTAGCTCTTTACCCTTTATTTTACTTTTCGATAACTTATACCAATTCTCAAAAATACTAATTTTCCGGTAAGTGATCAGTAGTTGAATGAAATTTGTATTTACATTCTCAACATATATTGTGCAGTGTAACATATCGTCATGTAACATTGGGCAAATGATATTGTACAGGGATTCCCTTACACCGGGAACTATCCCTTCAACAACTTGAATGTCTTAATCTTAAACGTACTAAATGTTCTTGAAAACTGAAATATCTTGGTTATAAGAGCATTAACCTATCAGTAGCACGAATTGCTCCAAGGCGCTAATATGATAAAATTTTTATTGATGAAGTAACACAATAAAAGTCTTAAAAATGTTGCCTAATTAGCTTTCACGTCCTCCGTGCATTCTTACTACAAAAAAATAGATTACAAAGGTATTTTGGATGGAGAAATGTTAACAGTAACCAAAACAGTACAACAAGTTGAATAAGGAATTCAATTCTTGTTTCTTTTCTGCACTTCTTCCGTTTCGATAAGTGGAGGGTCTTCTAAGAATTATAAGATTGTTCAAATACGTAAACATCGGAGCTGTAATGAAATAGCATTATAGGTTTACACATTGTTTTGGTAAAACTTGGCTTCTTTATTAATTATCACATTATTAATGGTCACTTCCTTAAGGTCTGTTATCACTATATAATATTGTATAATTGGATGAAAATGTTTGCACATGCGATGTACTTGTTATACACCTTTGGGGCTTGCAAGGTACGTACTGTTGAACAAGTTTTATGTGGTTTGGTTTTCTTTCGTTGTGTGTTTTTCTAATCAGATGTGTAGTACGATATGTACCTGGATTAGGTATATGTTTTGTTGGTGAGCGATTGGTGGCTTCATTCAGACTATCAAGTATCGCAATTTTCCATATTGTTTGATTAACAGCGTGCGATTTATATTGAACTAATCATACATACAATATTGCTTCAATGAAGTTTAGTTGTCAAAATTGCATAAAATAAAACAAGAGAATCCAAATGTTTATGGGAAAACGAGACAACTATATACGTATATACAATCAAAAGGGTCCCATTTGAAACGCGATATTTTAAAACGCGAATTATCAAAACGCGATATTTTAAAATGTGATATTTCAAAACACGATAGAGTACAAATGGCGATATGGTACAAAACGCAATATTTCAAAATGTGGTATTTCAAAACGTGATACGGTACAAAACGCGATATGGTACAAAACGCGATATTTCAAAACGCGATATTTCAAAACACGATATGGTACAAAACGCGATATGGTACAAAACAGTCAGTCGGGACATCAGTCGGGTGAAGGGGAAATTTAATTTCAGTTTATAGGAATTTAAAAATCGATATGAGCTAGAGTATTTAGGATCAGTATAAATCGGGTCGCTACGCTTCCGTCCCTTCGCAATGCACATTCTGTACCATAACGCGTTTTGAAATATCGCATTTTAAAATATCGCGTTTTGAAATATCGCGTTGTGTACCATATCGCGTTTTGTACCATATCGCGTTTTAAAATATCGCATTTTGAAATATTACGTTTTGTACCATATCTCGTTTTGTCATATCTCGTTTCGAAATATCGCGTTTTAAAATATCGCGTTTCGAGCGGATCCGCAATTAAAATTAAATAGGGGTGAACATAAAAGAAAGTTGCTCAAAATGATAAATGTGAGAAAAGAGCATATTATCGCAATAGAAAACTGCAACATTCCAATATGAAATTACTGATCGTATTGGAAGTAAACAAAGTCCGTTAAAAATATGAACAATTTCATATTAACTTGCGTCAGAAGGACTAGGTTCATCAATTTGCAAAAAGTGTAATGGTATTATGATACTGGCTTTTTTCCAACTTTTTCAGCCGCTGAAAAATCCAATTGAAGGGAGAAAAATAATAGGTATACATAATTTTAATGAAAGTGAGGATATACGCAGTAGCCATGACAAAAAAATGAAATGTCAGAAAAAGTCGTTGCTCAATATTTTCTAGCAGTTAATCGAGCAAAAAGAATTCAATTTTGATTCTTTTTTCGACATCTCTGACTTTTTTTTATCAAATTCAGTTAAAACGAATATTTTTATGCAAATTAAACAAAAACATTGTATGCTAAAATTATTTGAAGTGATTTGATAACCGTTTCAGATAATTTTTAGCATTTTTATTGGTACACAAAATGTTTGTTTACCAACAAAATGAACATGACATTTGAAAAATTGTGTTGTCTCATTCGTTTTAGTTGTTTGTGTCCTAGTCACCGTTTACTTTTTTTACTGCACTTTTCTCAAGCCAGTGTCATAATACAATGATTTATGTAAAACACTTGTAAATTATAATTGAACTGTAAAATAAGATCAGTAGCTACTTTAGTTTTAAGCTTAACATAATTTATAGGTTTTTATATTCCTACCTCATTATTACTAAAATAAAAAAATAAAAAATTGAAAAATTTTCGTGAATTAGTACAGGTAAGAAAGCTTCAGAGTAGAAATTATTACTGAATTCAATTATATTGGATATTAAAAGAAAATGTAAATATATATGGCATAAGATGCCTTTAGTCGTTCTGTAATTTGGTTATTATAGCTACATATTTCTTTATCCCTTTTTCAACCAAAAAAAAAATAAAAATAAAAAAAAATAAAAAAAAATATTGACTCGGTTTAGGCTCAGACCACACGGGTGTGTGAATGGAGGGTCATAGTATGTAGTGGCGTTTTTGATAAAGAGTTTCGCTTGATATGAAGTACAACCAGCACAATTGTGTATATAGTTATAGTGTTTTTTTTTCGGACGAGGGTGAGTTTGAAAGAAGTGCGCAATGTTGTACTTAAACACGAAAATATACCACATCATTTGATCAACAGAATTGTTAAAACTTGTCTCCGAGAAAGAACATCTGTTTTGTGGTATCAACAAAGGACTATGATGATAGAGAAGAGCATTGGAATGAAACAGGGATGTCCACTGTCTCCAAGATTATTTAATATTGTATTGGATAACATTTTAAAAACCCTGGCTCAGCTATTTCCAAGTATCCACTTAAACCAATACGAATATATAAAACTACCTTTAATATTGGCATACGCTGATGATATAATTATATTGCATACAGAAAGAGAAGACATGTCGAACATTGTAAAAGAGCTATAGTATCGCTTTTAGAAACAGTAGGAATGCATATAAATGAACAGAAATCGGAGATGTTAATCAGAGAACCGTTAAATAATCTTGCACAACCATTAACCTTAATCATTGGAGGAATGAGAATCACAGTAAAAGAGTCTATCAAATACCGTGGTACTTACTTAACAAGCGAATTGAACAGAAAAGAAACAATTAAAGTGAGATGTGGAAAAGCAATAGAAGTAAGTAAAATGCTTTCTTCTTTCATTAGAAAGAATAAAATTCCGGGGGATACAGTGATAAAATATACAAAGCAGTTATTGCCCCATTATTAACATATTGTTTACAAGCAGCTGCACTTACAAAAGCGAACCGAATTAAACTGAAACGCTATGAGAGGATAATTATTTCGGAAATATTGAAATTTTCTTCGGCTCGACCGCCTACTTGAAGCGCAAGAAAAGCACTTGCAGGGAAGACTATAACGAGAAGGGTACCAGTGTATAGAATTTACTACTGGGACATGTAAGAAGAAGAAGCAGAGGACATTTATTAAATTCAGTCATACGGTATTCACATGTTGACAAAAAAGTAGGAAGACCGTGTTTTACGTGGAACACATTACTAAACAGGGATTTCCAAAAATTTAATATGACAAAGGAGGAATGGGATATCTTGGCTAAGGACAAAAAGAGGTTCAAAAGTAAGACAATAGAATTATTTGAGGTAACCGAGTCGTCATCAGGAGGTACTTCGATGGAAGAATGGTCATCAGAAGAAGAGACGATAGTATGAATGGATGAGTCGCATACGCAGTTAGGATATTAAAATCATTATTTTTAAAGAGTGTTAAACAATGACTAAATTAAATAATTTATAAATTAGGTTAATAAGAACTAGATTTAATTTTGCATGGTATGAGTAATTAGATTATAATTATGATAATATTAATTTTCTCGACCTTTGTTTTCTGTAGTTTCCCCAGGCCATAATTAATCGATCAGAACAGTTTTCTCGGTCGTCTAGTCAGTCTTTTAAGGTCGTTATTCGGTTTGTATGCCAATTAAAATTTCGTTCAAGGATCGATTAACTAGAGGAATCTGAGCAAATATAAAGAAGCCGGCTACAGACGCAAAGCATGTAATGGAGTGTAAATATTACATGTTTTCGAGTCAATTTTTAAAGAATTAATAAAATGAATTTAACTTGAATTGTAGCATATTTTTAGTTAAAATCATGTGACAAGTTGTGCAAGTAAGTATCAACTTTAAAGATAGATAAAGATAAGTATATAAATCAAGGCGTAGATGAATTGTTTGAAATAATTGTATTAAAGTGAAAGCGGGAACACATGGAATTACACAAACAAAGCAAGTATTTTGAACATATATACTCCTCCTCATCTTTATGGTGGGTTGAAGGGATGAGAATAAAACTAATCCTAATAACAAATTACTAACAAATTTCAAAAACTAATTTAGGGAAATTTAAATTGGTGATGGCAGCTTTATAGGAAAACTCCGGATTGTATGTTGAAAACGACAGTTCGCTCAATTAGTCCTTTAAAGTTTGAACCTTTAACATTTCCTAATCCTGTAGTTTTAGAGACTCTCGCAGGTTCAGGATTCCTAGTCAGTTCGGTCACCGAATCGTGTCTTATATATATATATATATATATATATATATATATATATATATATATATATATATATATATATATATATATATATATATATATATATATATATATATCTTATTGTTCTATATAATTAGGTGATAATCGAATTCAGTAGTGGTAGTATGCATGTGCTCAAGTAATTCAGTTGTTGCGATGTATGTATAGAGTAATGTGAGAACATTTGGCATGGGCGCATAACGAAAGTATGCGTTATAGGCTACCAGTTTAACAGCTGCCCTGCGTTGTAACAATCATATCATATCATCATCATATCAACTTGTACTAAAACAGCTAACTTCACTCTTGTCTAATAGAAAAAAATTTTGGAACTCGATTTTACAAGGCCTATTTTGATACTATTTAATATTTGGTTTTATTATAATTTTTTCGGGCAGGTTTCATAGAGGTTTATAATAATATGAACCTGTACAATCTGTAGTTAAATTTAATAATTACAAACTAAGTTTTGCGCTGGATTTTATTCTCTTTTGCAACATTTTACTGGGACTTAATAAAAGGTCACCTGTTAAATAAAGGACCACTTTCGGCCTACGTTTTCTATATATGAAATATTTTAATCATAGTATTGGCCAAATCTCCAAAAACAGACAAAAGCCAGCTGCCTCATTCCTGAATACGATACGAAAACAAAAATACAAGATTCTTATTTGAATTCTTACGATTCTTATTTAAAATTTAATAAGAACCTTGTACTTTCGTTTTCGTATCGTATTCAGGAAAAAGGCCTCAGTTTTACTTTGAGTTATTGACATCTAAGAAACATTCAGATTTTAGCGGTTCAGATGCCCAATTCAAAAACTGTATCGCGGTTTAAGGACATCCGTTGTAATGTAATTTAACAGACTTATAAAACATTAGAGCCACTTCAAAAAACATTTAAATGCCCGTTTTTTATTAATATTTGAATATAAACTCTATTTAAATTGTCCGTATTCTCATAGTACACAAAAATTGGCAAAAAACGTTAATGCCATTTGCTACCTTTCAACACCGAAGCTTTGTTTATATCAAAATTCATGTTAAACTTACAGACAAGCTCTTCAATTTAAACGATATATGGTTATGGCTCATAAACGAAAGTGTTAAACAATAAAATAAATCGAATGATATAAACAAATAAAAGGATACTTTACAAATTAGGGTCAATAAAAGAAGATAAATACACACAGGTGTAATTTCATAATGGCACATCTTGTCCAAACCATTCAAAGCCGTGTGTGTATACGATATAGGTGGTAGGCAAATATCACGGCACATAAAACAAAATATATAACGCTAAAGAAGAACTAAAGAAAACATTACGAACATTCCTTTAAGATTTTATTTTTATGAATGCGGAGGAGAGTGGATGGAGTCAGTATAATCGAGAATAAAATATAAAAAAGTAAATTCGTTTAAACAACCTAAGGGCGGACATATAACAACCATATAAATAGTAAATGAATTTTTATTAAGGGTGAAAGGTTGAACGAATATATAAAAGATTTATAGGAACAAAATGCTAGATACGGCATGGATATAATGCTGTAATATTATCGACATAATATTAAAACGATGTCTAAGGGTCTCTCTTATGTGAGCATTTAGAAAATGATGATATTTTTTTTGTTGTTGTTGCTCCAAGTACTAGAATATCATGTGTCCCATTTCAATAACTATATAGGATCATATTTTTGTGTGTGTCTATTGTCCCACAATTTATCCATCTATTTATACGAGCATAGATATGAATATAAAGTATTTCCCAGAAGGACTTTATGGAACTTGTACAAATATTTTCATATCATTTTTTAACGACATATACGAGAGCAGTATAATACCACTATAGACAATAACCAATTGAATAGCATATTTAAGGAATTGGAATATTCTTCCAATTTTTTTTATTTTTATGTTTATTTTACATAAACATGAGATCATATGTGTATATATATGCATACATACATCATTCATATATAAAGGATACAGCAGTACGTAAGTCTCTTTAACAACAGCAACAATAAAGTAACATCACAATGGGGAGTTCCTATTGTTTTCTTATTTTAATTGGATTTTCTATGTGGAAGATATTTGTGTTTCGTGTCTTCTTGCCATATAACAAATGATAATTTCTTTTGATACCCAATGAAAGTAATAGTAAAACTTCAATGTAATAATAATAATGGTTATATTTGCTATGTGGGTGGTAGAATTCCACACAACATCTTGTTTTTATATTTTTTATGTTCGTTTTGTGTCTTGAAGAAGGTATTAAAATTTTATTGGCTATTAATTAAATTGTGTCTTGTACACTAAAATTGGCAAATTTGTGTGGTGTTAGGTTGTAACGTAGTACTCGTAAAAGCGTGTTATAAATTTAACCTAAATGTCAGAATCTGTATATGTATGTATATAATAAATCCAGCAGTCGCAGTCTATATACAAATCAAATTTTGTACATTTATCTTGTACCACATTCCGAACGTGAACAATCATTTTTCTTTGGGAAATCTTAATATGTGTACCAATGTACATGTCTGCACGTGCTTTCGTCTATCTATACATATTCCCTATATTCATCGTTGATTTTGCAAAAAATGTCTTCATTCTGATTACTCTTTTGGTACACAGAGACATGTGACTCATTCAATTTGTTCACGTTTCAGAAGAATTTGAAAATTCATTTGCATATGTAAAGTGCTGTAGAGAAGGAGGAAAATTACGGAGAAAAATTTACATACGGTAATAATATATTCATCATGTCACAATGAATTCATTACCCTATGTATGTTTAAGTGTATAAATAGATATTTGCAATTCGACAAGGATTACTATAAATGTTATGAATTTTAATTGATAAAAAATATTTTATATGCTTAATTAGAATATATATGTGTAAATCAGATTTCACGAAGAAATATGGCTTTCCAATTTTCTCGATATCCAGTCATGGGAAGAAAATCTTGCACAATTACACCAAATTGGTTTCTTAACGATTCCCAAACTTTGAAGTTCCTACTTTGTAAAACAAACTTAGATATGAATCTGTATTCTTTTTAATTACTCGTAGTATACTTTTTGTGGCCTTTGCAGAGGACACGGAGAAAAAGATCTTTTGGGAAACCATTTCGATTAACTCGGGTGACGTGACTTAATCTGCAAAAATCTTGAAACCGAATATTTTAATGAATATGATATTCTCTTCCATTTTATTCACCATGAGCGAATAAAAAAAAATGAAAATTCCAGATCTTGTTGTGGTTTGGTCCCATAATTGTGAAGTTCGAGCTCGCAGTTTTGTAAAACTTCTTTCCGTCTTTTCCGAAGGTTTCTCAACCTTCAGTCTAATTCGCTATGGAATATAAAAATATTAATAAAAAAAAATAAATTGCGTCATTTTATTTCGCTTAAAAAAAACTCACTTTTACAATCGAATACGCCGGCCGAGACGAAAAACGGCACACAATTACAAATACAATGCGTCCAACTATCCCAACTTAAAAAAAACCACAAAGTGCGCCCACAAATTTCAATACTCTCACTTTTATTTACAAGTTACGCTAAATGAAATCTCACCACCATGTATTCGGACGGACACTGTTGTCGATAACACTATTAACTTTTGGTGTCCTGAGGCCGATTTTCGATGTCTCCTGCATCGCTGTAGATACAAATTGCTGCCACTTTTAAATTGAATTCCCACCACCATTGTCTTCATTATATATTTCAAAATGCGTGTTACTGCAAAACCAAATCCGTTAAGCGACTGATCGCACCACAATAGGAAAAATTGACTTCTCCGTCCGCTTCAAAATCGTCTAGATTTTGAACAATGTCTGATTAGGTTGCCACAGCAGTCCGCCTTGCCAAAACGATTGTGTACTTTTTGCGAGTAAAGCGCAATTTACATGATGAAAAAATGTGGGCCCAGCAAAAAAAAGAAGAGTTTGGTATATTAAAATTTTCGTGTGTATGACAAGAAAAGAATACCATCGAGCAAAAATTTTGCTTGTCGTTTTTGTCTTTTTTTTGATCAAATGCTGCCAAAAAATAAAAATACTGCCATAAAATATAATCAACCCGAGTATATTTTATGGCAAGAAATATTATTTATTATTTAACAATTTATATTGTGTGCACCTCTAAACACACAGCAAACATTTTGCTGGGCCAACATTTTTTCATCATCTAAATCGCGCTTAAGCCAGCTGATTCACATGAATCGTTGTTCCGGCAGCACAACACTTATTTTAATCCGTACAAGGTTTTGGACAGCATGCACACTCATCCGCTGCCATCATCATATCCGATCGTTTAATTCATGTAAACACATGTTCTCCTCCAAATCACTGTTTAGAACAGCTGTCTTTATGTCGAATTGCTGCAATCTCACTCGTTTCGAGTCAGCGGAAAAATTGCTCGAATCGATGTAAACGGCCTTTCGTCGGCCTTATTATTAGTGATCAATGCCTTCTTGTCACTAATGTCTAGTGCGGCCATTGATTCTTCCAGAAGAAGTTGAATTGTACTCGTCTCCGGATTCCACACTCGATACTATTTCGAACGATTATCATATTTGACAAACACACATTTGTTCTTCTTTGGATCCGGTTTTTGTCGTTTTTCTTTTGGAATGTATCCAAACATCTCTCGCATAAAATAATCGATTTTCACCTTTTTACTGTACCATGATTCATATGATGACTCCTCAGCACAATGCTCGTTCCTGTCCGATTCAGTACATGCACTGTCAAATTGACAGCCTCCGCCAAGATTTTGTAGTCCAACTGCTTCGCATGAATCACAATGTTCACGCAGATATCACAATTGTGCGATTATGACGTTCCACACAGTCATTCTTTTATGCTGCTTCAACTAATATTCCAATTCCGCGTGGATGAGATCTGTCCTGTTTTCTGATCGAAAACTAGGTCCCTTGTGACCGTTCCTTTGCTGCATGCATTTGCATCACCGCAAATTTAATCATTGCGGCGACCTAGTCATTTTGTTTAAAAAAATATGCGGAACGAAATATGAAAATCTTCCTTCAAAAACAAAAAAGACCTCAAACCGCTAATCGAATCCATTGCATAAATTATTACGCCACATTCCTTTGACCTCTCTTCACGAAGTTTATAACTTCACGTGTGCGACGTTCTAATGTCAGAGTCGTGAAGTGAAATCTTCTTGATCGCCACATTTGCAGTGGCATCATCGGCCTCAGGTGATTCCTCAACTTTGAACAGCATTTGAAACTACATGTCGCGTCGAACTCTTCGTGTATATTTAATTTTCGCTATAAATCTGTAGGTATTGACCGAACAATTCCAATTGTAGAATTTATAAAATTAGTAATATTGGTAAATTTTTCAGAAACGACCAGTCCGAATCTGATGTAAAGATGACTTTTCGACGAATTTTCGAAATAAATCGTTTCGTAAACTTTTAAGACCCCAACATTCCACATCTCAGTACGGATTTTGTTCGAAAAATGAGACTTGAGAGTTGGGAGTTTTACTACTGTTTCGCAAACTTACTACATATGTACAAAACGAATTTCTTATTTGTGCTATGTAAATAATAAAAAAAAAATTAATATTTACATCTAGTGCGCTTATGAAATAACAGCAAAATTCCCAACTCTCAAGCCACGGTATTCGAACAAAATACGTATACTGATGAAAAAATGAGATTATTACGTATTATTACAAAAAATCGTTACGTATGGATTACCAAACGAGAACACTTAGTGACCAATCCTCATTAACAGTTTTACAATCTTTAAAGAATTTTTCCGATAAAAAAAAAATTATATTGGTTATCTTTTCGGGCCAGAATACTTCGAATCTGATTAAAAAATGAATTTTCAACGAATTTCGTAAAAAATTCGTTACGTAGAGATGACTAAACTAAAACAGCTAGTGACAAATCCTCAGTTCACCAACCAGCTAATGATCAGGCTCCTTTATACGAGTTTTTAAAAGGAATAGGAAGAAAAAGAAGAACAAATTGATCATTAATCGGAAAGATGAAGCAACTCAAAAGTTTGAGCTATGTAAATCGAAATTGGCAAATTGTACGCAATTAGCGTTTCCTATTCCAAATGCCAAGTTCGCAATTTTTGTAGACACATCTGACGTAGTTGTAGGGGCTGTTCTCCAACAACTAACGGACAAAGGTTGGCAGCCTATGTTTTTCTTTTCACGAAAATTACACGACGCGGAAATTCGTTACAGCACGTATGACAGAGAGCTTTTAGCAGCATACTCAGCAATTAAATATTTTAAAAATTTTATCGAACGAAAAGAGTTTGTTTTATACACCGATCACAAACCTTTAACTTTTTCATTACATCAAAATTTAGATAAAGCATCACCCAGACAACAACGACATTTAGACTTTATAGCACAGTTTACGTCCGACATACGACATATTTCAGGTAGTTTCAACATTATAGCTGATTCTTTATCACCAATCCAACAAATAGATATCGGAACATCGATCGACTATGTAGCGATGGCGGAAGCGGTAATCAACGACCAAATGGTAATCAACGACCATTTGTCCCAAAGTAATTCCGTAGGCAGGTTTGCATTGCCTATCATAATATATCCCATCCCAGCATTCGATCAACAGTCAAATAAATCACCAAAAAATTCATTTGTACATCAATGTTGCGCGAAATACGTAATTGGGCAAAATGTTCGAGTAAGATCGGGTCATATGGGACAACAAACGGTCGTTTTGAAGAACTTCATATTGATCTTATTGGGCCTTTACCACCTTCGGAAGATAGAATTTATTGTTTGACCATGATTGATCGATATACGCGTTGGACTGAAGCGATTCCGATATCAGATATTCGCATTGAGACTATTGCTGATGCTTTAATTAGAAATTGGATCAATAGATTTGGTGTTCCTTTAAAAATAGTTACGGACAGAGGCACACAGTTTGAGTCTACACTCTTTGATGAAATCTCTAGAGTTTTGGGATTCCAGCATAAACGCACCACAGCTTACAATCCAGCATGCAATGGGATTATAGAGCGATGGCATCGTACAATGAAAAGTACAATCATGTGTGTAACCAATATCCAATGGACAAAATCTTTACCAATCATTTTATTGGGATTACGATCAGTTTTTCGAGAAGATTAGTGTATGGACAAAACTTACGATTACCTGCTGATTTCACTACCACGAGTGAACGTGTTAATCAATCTGAATTCGTTTGCCAATTAAGAAAATATGTTGATAGCATTTAACCATCCAAAGCTACGCATCATGCAAAGGAGCGAATATTTGCGTTAAAAGATTTAGCTGATTGTAAAGCAGTATTGGTAGAAACAGATTCACATCGACGTGCTCTACAACCTCCATATCAAGGACCTTTTACAGTTGTTAAACGAAATGAAAAATATTACACATTATTAATTATTAAAGGTGTTGAGTCAAATATTTCCATTAATCGACTCAAACCTTGTTTCATCGAAACGTCACAATCAGACGATATGGAAGACACCACCTCAAACCATCAAAAAGTTCAAACGTCAAATGAGGTTTCGGAAATTCCATTAACGGATTTGCATTTTGCTAAAGTATCTAATAATTCGCATAGCAAGAGGGTAACATTTGCTCCAGACGTTAATAATTATAAAGTTTAGGGAAACAACAAAACCCCTTTAATATGAAATGTATGGGTTAAAGCATCGAATATTTGGAGAATTCGAATTTAATGAATACTCTGGATCATCAGCGCAAAATGAATTTTTAGCATAGAAATATACAATTAAAATCTAAATTGAAGCCAATTGTATTAAAAAAAAAATTAGTTCCCACTAATATCTACACTACGTAAGCACTTTTATTTGCTATGCAGACGATATTAGTGCTTTCCTTATTTGAGCACAAGATTAAATAAAACAAGATTAATTAAAATAAAATCGATTAATTTATTCTGATAGTAGAATAATATATCATAACCCTGTCAATAAGATATTTCGATTTCTATGGACTCCGTGCTGAAACAAAGCTTTGACCTCGAGACGCTAAATCAAATAAAATCGAAAAATATCAGCTATACTATGATTGCCTAGGTACATTTAACAGAAAGAATGTAGGTAGCAGCGAATTGCAACCACATAGTCAGCACTTACAACAATTTAGTATGTCAAGCGGAAAAATAAGAATGGCAGTCTAAGATATTGGTAACAATTTGGATCTAAGATACCTAGTTATCAAATCTGCAAACTTACAAGCAACGATAATGTTTTGTTTTTCATTTACAGCTTTGCAACCAGCAATATCTTCTATAACGAACAAGCAGTCTCTCATTATAGGAGGCCAATATCAAAATGGAATGGTTCACCACCCTACCGTCGTTTGATTAAATTTACAACATGATAGCGCTGAGTGTTCATCGCATATTTGACATCGGTTCATCAATATTATATACAAAAACCAAAAGTCCCAGATACTTGAAAGGTAGTTCTAATTTATCCACTGCATTAAACGGACGATCGGTTAATCTGTCACGATTATCGAGATGGAACTTTGTTAAAACGAACTACTTCCATATATAAAATATGATATGATCTGGGCCAATGGGTGTCATGAAATGCAGCAAACATTTGGTTCACCCTAGCAGGTCAAAAATGATTCATAATTTCACTATGAGTCAGGTACCACAGAAATGCTAGAAAATAAATATACCCGTTTAGGGTTTTTCGGCGTGCTGTCGAGAAGGTAAATCAAATTAAAATTTTGGGTCACAAGTAAACCAAAACTAAAATGAGTAGAAAATGCCATTACGTTGGGTAATGCTAAATGACAAAATCAAACCATTGAATAGGTTTTGGATCCAGATGTACAAATGTTGGTTGTGTTCAATTTAAAATGTTAATTACAATTTTTAAATGATCCTAAAATTTTTCAATTTCATTAAATTTGCTCTAATGTACTTTTTAAAATTAATTGTATCGAAATTGCCATCACTGTTCTGAATGTAAAATATTAAGACATCAATAAAACGCTTGTGGATAAGCATAGTTTCCGGAGTTACATAACTATATTATTTATAGGTATGCTGCTAATTCGCATGGGAACTAGCAACAATTCAGCTTTGATCATTTTATTTATATAAAAACTTACGAAGAAGATTCTACTTGTTCAATAATTTATGCACAAAAATGAAACGCATACGAGGTTTAGGGACGCATTAAATATTTCCCATTTATGCGTAAAACAAAGAGCGTTGTAATAATGTTCTCAACGATAGGTGGGCAGATAAGACGAACACAGTCGAGGGGTATTGCTCTCATGTGTTCCTACTTTAGTGTGGGAAGACTGTAAAATTATATAATTAGCATTTCCGCTTACCTTTAATTTCATCACAAGATCTTGTTTTCTTGTTTAAACACTAAAACAAGAAACACTAACGTATTACCAACTAAACTTTTCCGCCTCGAAAGAGGAAACAATTTGCTCGAACAAACACGTTTTAAAATCACATGCGATGCACTTGAAAATCTACACATAACTGAACTCAAAAGCAGGTTTATAATCAAAACAATCCCGTTAGTCTAACCAATCTAATTATACATATATATGTTTATGTGTACATTTAGTTGGTATACAAGCAAAAAACCGGAAATCTACCAAATTTTGGATTACAGTCGATACAATAGAAGAGATCACAACATTACACTACGGAACCAAAACATATTACGACAGATATAATCAAGGGTCATATATAACAGGGTCGGAAAATATTTTATAGCAAACATCATAATTTTTCAATTCAATTTTTCCCGGAAAATTATATGATGCTTCGTTGAATAACCGATTCGACGGCACTCATCCATGACCTTTCCCTTTAAAATGAATTTCCAATGCATAAAGCTCATTTACGATGCGCCTACAAATCCATGAATAATCGTTCCACCATTTCCCACCATTATGTGTAACGATGTCTTAACAAAGTTTCTGAACCAGGACCAATACATGGTCGTCACTAGTTCACGAAATCAACACCCAAGTGTTCTTGTCTCTAGTTGATGTCGAGCGATTACACAGAAATGCATTATCTAAAACATGTTTCTGTTTCTTTTTGTCTGAATTGTTCTTCTTATCATTCTGCGTACAGTTTGCTTTTTCGATGAACATCCTCGCCACAACGAACAAAATTGCTTTTCATTTGTTGTTGTGTTCCGATTAATAACCTTTTTTCAAATTGGCATTCTTCGTTGAAAAATTCGACTTCGGCTCAATCGAAGCTCCTCTGCCATTAACCGCGTACCCCAAATTTATCATAGTTGTCCATGCATTGTGAAAAAATGTATATTCTGCTGGAAAAGACATTAATTTTATTTCATTTGTTATTTTATGTTTTCCGCTATTTAAAAAACGAAGTGTAAAATATTTGTGTTCTTATCAGATATATGTATATAGTTGACGGGTTTGGTACAAATTGAAACAGGTCCCAATTTCTTCTTAGTTGAGTTGAATTTCGAGATTGTTAAATGATTTAAATAATTTAAATGATTTTTAAGTAAAGAATGTTTGATTTTAACTGAAAATCAAAAATAATTAAAAAATTTCTTCAACTGTACTTATCAGACCTAAATAAGTTTTTTTGGAATTAGTGCGTTTGTTGTCCATTTGTTTGGGAAAATAATAAAAAAAACCTAAATCACATGTTTCTTGTCCACACTGACGTAACATTACATTCGCAATGTTGCACCTTCTTGTCTGTACATCGAGTGTGGTATGGATATACATACATGAATATATGTGGATGTATGATCATGTGTATATGTGTATGTGTTTATGTATGTATATATATATATATATATATATATATATATATATATATATATATATATATATATATATATATATATATATATATATATATATATATATATATATATATATATATATATATATATATATATATATGTATATATATACTTGTGTATATGATTGATTGTTTTTATTTATAATTATTTTAATATTTTAATATTTAATGTGATATTTTATTATATTAATATTATTTAATGTATTATGTTTATAACTAATTGCTTGAATTTAATTCAATTGTTTAATACACTCAAGCCTGTGCTTACACGGTAGATACGTGCCAAAAGAATATCGTGAAAAAATCATGTAAAAACTAAATAACGTAAACAGCTTTATTGGATATTCGGTCTTATTAGATGAATAAATTTACTAAAAAATACAAATTTAGTTTTTACTAGGCAGATTTACATACATATTTTATTTCCTACAACAATTCATATCCCTTTTCCTGCCTGCCATCACAATTGCGTGGTCTGACGCGAGGGAATCGTGTCCAGAATTTATTTTTGTATGTATTTTGAATCAACATACACATTTGTGCATTCCATGTAGGTAATTCGTTTTCGTCCGAGGGATGACGCTATGACTATGATAGTACATAGTGAAATAATTTGTTATCAATTATTTGTTTTTTTTTTACATATATTTGTGTGGGTTGGACTTATATTGAAGCATAGACTTGGAAATAACACGAACAATTTCATCGGAAACGGTTTGAACAGTATCATTTGTGTTCTGTGGCAACTTACTTTCTCATAAATCTGAGAAATTTTCAGACACAACCACATTCTGTAATATTTCGCTGTTTACCGGTTTTCGATAGTTCTTTATAAAGTACTTTGTAGTGCACCATACAAGAACTCAAATCAGATTTAGATTTTGTGGATATTTCATCAATGGATCATTCAGCATGAAAGGATTTCTTATTTAGTTACCAACTGGAGACCTTCAATAATAAGAGTGGCAGATAAAGCTATTGGTTCATCCTCGTCGCTGTTGTCGTTACGTTGATCGTTTCTTGCGCATTTCTAGCAACTCCTCTTTATGAAGCACTCTGTTGGCAACTACTTCATTTATATCATCAATATAGTGAGTTTGCAAAATCCCTTACTGCCACCTGCTTGTGCGAGACTGATTATTTCGGTATACTTCATCGGCCACATTTGATGGAGCAATATGTACAGTTTTAACGCAATCGGCCCAAACGTTCTTCCATCGAGCATTCAAGTAGATAGCCAGACACGGACAAAACTGCCTGTTTTATAAAGTCCGTTTTATTTAAAATATACCTAAATGATCGTCTTACATAATGTACTCTAAAAGTTGTAATTATTCCCTGGTGTGGCTGCAGAAGAGAAGTTGTATGAGGTGGCAAGAAGATGACTATTAAAAATGCATGTGGCCTGTGGCATTGGCGGTCAACACCGCAGATCTTTAAAAGGCACACCTTTTTCCTTCAAATTTGTTTGTCAAAACATTTTTCGAAACACTCATTGAATAAATGACATCGTAATCCAGGCTTTCTTATTTGTCATCTAATGAACGGTAAGTTCCTGTACATTGACACGTTTTAATGCTCGTAGTCGGAGTGATCGATTAAAAATGAGAGGTTTTAAAATACGATCTCCTGAGACATTGCTGCAAAGCCAAAACGTAATGCGATCTCTTGCCAATTTTAATCTCCTAGCCTTTTCCATTCTTGGCACAAATGTTCTGGTTGGCATTTTCTTCCAGAAAAGGCCGGTTTTGCCAGTGTTCAACATTTGATCGACGTCAATTCTCCGTCTTCAGTTGTTTTTTTTTTGGCAAGTGTAGAAGGAGTAGTAGCTGCAGCATCCGCTGATACGGTTTCGCATCTAATTTAAATTATTAATAATGACATGTCTTCATAAAAAGCCTTGTAACCATCTGTTATTTAAGTAGTAAAGTAAAGTAAAAACAGGACTATTTAATTTTTGTTGACCGTGTTATTTCAAGATCGTGCAAAAAAAAAACACCGTGGGGGAACAGGTTTGGGTGTATGTGTGCACGGCATGGCAAAGGGAAAATGGTTTTAAATTTTTATTTCCATTTGTAATGATAATTAAATCTTTGATGTGATATCCTTCTACCTTTTAATGTTTTTTAGATTGGTAGTACATATAATTGAAATTAATCGAATATTCTTTGGTGAACAAAATTAATAAAATTTTTAGCAAAATCTAAATTTATTTGAAATATCCAATCTGGAAGTGATTCTGACATTGCATAACATTGATAGTTTTCCAGGAGCCATTGCCTTTGGGATGCCTTACGTATATTATTATTATTATTATTAGTTTTTTGTTTTAAATTAAAACAACGGCTTCCTAATGATTAATTAATAATTAATTATTGTTTGTATTATCTTTGGGAAGCCAGCAGATATTAATTTAAAAATTAATTTCAGGAAATCTACAGATGCCTGTCAAATAATATTTCTTTGAATTATTAATTGCTGATTGTGTATTCTAGAATTGTGTTGTCGTTGTGTTAACTATCGACTTTATCTAGGTGTATTCTAGCTGTTTCAATCAATCAATTTTGTTTAGGAAGCGGGGAAGCATTAATTTAGAATTAATTTTCATTAAAATTTCCAGATGTACGTGAAATAATAAAAAAAATTCCTCAGGTTGCTGATTTAGAGAACCATTTGTTGAAGACCAATACCATCGTTATCCATTAAAACCAATTAAACCTTTATCCTTCCCCAAGTAGATTAGTATTGTGTTGTCTTTGTGTTACTAACTATCGGCTATACCTAGGTGTCTGTAACCGGGCCGATTCTGTCCCACTTAACTAACCTATCCAATCCTTCGGTTTTGTTATGTGTAAAAAAGAGTGTACGGTGGGCCCGGCGTCACCCGGGAGCTCCTGTGTAAGAACTTGGGCGTACATTCAGAATCAATCAATCAATCAATTCTGCTGGAAAATACATTAAAGTCTTGGTCAAAACCAACGTTTCGGAAACCTTTTCACCTTGCTCATCTTTTAATTGTTGCATGATGTCCATGAGCTTTGACTTACACACTGCATTATCACACACTCACGACTTCATTGTGAGACTGTAGTACCGCTGTTGCAAGTACATAATATTTGCCTTCAATCTTTGTTCATATATACTTTGGAGTGTCGATCACATCGAAGCTGTCGAGTCACAGAACGTATGGTAATTATTTGTTTTATTTGCCATTTGTTATTAAATGCTGTCCAAACATTAGAAAGTGAGAAGAGTATTTCGTTGAATCATGAACCACATTAATTAAGGCTGACATTATCTCAGTTATACGCACGTAATTTAGGAGTCCGTTATATATGCTCGCAAGGCAGAAAGAATTGAGCGATTAACTCGCTCAAAAGCGTTGGCTTGAGGACAATATCGAGGCACTAATGAATGTGTTACATTATATTTTGTCAAAAAAGTTTTTAATAGTTTGGAAGTAAATTGAGCTGCATTATCACAGACAATATACTCCGGCACTGAAAAAGGTAAAAATACTTAGTTTTCCAGGAACTTAAGTAAATCTACAGCGAGAACTTTACGAAAAGGTTTGAGAAATATAAATTTGGAATGATGATCCGAGACAACAAACAAATAACAATTCCCTCTATAAAATCGAGGATAAGGTAAAAGAAAATCACTGTTCACCCATTTCGGTCCTTGTAATATAGTTTACTGGTTTAACTTCCTTACAAATTTTGCAACTATTTACGAAAACGTCTAAAGTCATTTTTGGCCAGTAAAAATATCGCTAGACTCGTTCGAGCATTTTAGTTGTACCAAAATGAGCAGATGTCGGAGGGTTATGAGACTGTTTCAAAATATGCAAGATCAAAGGTTGGGGTACGTTTAATTTCCATTTAGGTAAGTCTGTTGCCGAAAGAGAGTTTTTGACTTGTGGTATTCACTAGAATTTTGCCATCAGCAAAACAAAATTTAGAGAATGAACCTGAATTATAAAAAAATTTGCTAATTAAGTCTAAATATTCTGAAGATTTAAAAGATAACGCTAAGATTAATGCTAAAAACAAAGTCCTGAAGTACAAACTACTCAATAAATACTTTTGCTAAAGCGCCTGGTACAACCATCTGAGATCCACTAAGATGCAATATCGTAAAGTCGAAAGCCTGAAGCTCAAACTCCATCGTGACAACCTCCCTGTGAGGTCTTTTTGACCCATAAGCCATTTAAGGCTGGCTCAATACAGCGGCAAAACATTCTAGTTCCATGATTGAATAATTACGCTGTGCAGCGTTAAGTTTCTGGGACATATATGCTATTGGGTGATCATCACCATCATCTCCTTTCTGAAGCAACACACTTCCGACTCCAATACTACTAGCATCGTAATGGATCACAAAAGGTTTATTAAAATTAAGATGCACGAGCACTGGAGAATCTGTGAAAGCTGATTTCACTGTTTCAAACGCATCCTGCGCTCTTGTTGTCTAAATAAATTTGTTATGCTTTTTAGTTAAATCCGTAAGTGGTGCTACCAGAGTTGCATAGCATTTCCTAAAAACCGACAGAGTTTCTTAAGAGTAGTAGGAACTGGGAAATCGTGTGTAGCGGCATCTTCTATTACGTAACCCAAATAATTTATTAGCTTAAGCAAGAAGTGACCTTTCTCAATATTCTCTGTTAGGCTAGCAACCGATAACTGTTTAGATACAAGAGACACCAATTCAAGATGATCTTCAATTGTTCTAGAAGTAATCAGAAGATCATTCAAATACACAAAAACGTGATCATGAAATTCATTGGGAATCACCTGATCCATTAACCGGCACATTGTTTGACGCACATTGCAACGTCATTACAGTGAATTAAAACAGAAGACGGTCAGGAACGGGAAATGCTGTCTTATCTCGGGATTCTTTATCCAAAGGAATTTGCCAAAAGTCTTCTTTCAAATCAAGACTTGAAATAAATTTAAGCCGACTTAAGAGTCCGTCGATAATAGGCAGCGGATACGCATTCTTTTTCGTTACCTTATTCACTCGTCTTGCGTCTAGACAAAGACGTACTTTACCATTTGGCCTGCGAACTAATCTCACAGGTGAACTCCATGAACTTCTAGATTCTTCGCTTTTTACATTTTAAAAATTGTACAATTTCAAAATACAAAGATTATTATTATAATTATGAAACCACTCTTTAAAAAGAAATGTATATTTCACTATAGCAAATTTAAAAACATACGAACTGCCAATTAATAAAAGGTGACGTTAATATAAATAAGACAAATTTTGAATTGGACCGGCAAACGAATTATTTTACGGCGCCATCTAGAATAAGTCAAATAAGTCGACTTACTTGAAATAAGTCTTGAATTGGACCCAGTCCGGCTTGGCTGCGGGCCAATAGTCGGATAAAAGTCAATTTTAAGTGTTTTGTTCAGTAAATTCATTTACTTTTCAAAAACTCTGTGGCAAGGCAAACTGATCGAAAAATCTGTTTTAAATCCGATTTTTACCATAATAAACGATTTACCCGACTATTGGCCCGCAGCCTTAGTCATTTCAGCTTCAAAAATATAATTTGTGGTCTTACTTTGGGAAATATTATTTCTATTGGAATAGGAATGAAATTTGTGCCCAAAATAACCAAGCCAAGCGATTTTATTATTTTTTGTAATTTAAAATTTTTGCCTATAAGGCGATTCAAGATGGCCGACTTTCAACCAATCAGAGCGCATAATTTTTATGCCTTAAAGGCAAAATCTGTACATGTTTCATCGCCTTTATTGTATATTAAAATAAGGAAAGGCGTTTGTTATAAGTAGGCCGTATAACAATGTCAATGCACTAACATTGCCCGTACTAAATTGAATTCTAAAATACAGTCATCCATTACTTCAGCTTGAGCCACCCATATCGATAGCGCGATAGTTCACATTTCTAGCGGTCTTCCTTCTTGAAGATAAGGCACATCGCTGCCACTTTCAATTCATCAAACTTAACTTCGCTTCGCGCCATGACGAATGTAAAATATGGTCAAAAGTACGGTTCTACAATGTTTCTCTTTCGAATAAAAAGAGTGCTTAATTAGGGAATTTATCGTAAGATGGATCCTCAGAATGTTCAGATGTAATGTATGTCTAACAAATTACGAAAATCGTGAAGTTTAGAACTTCGGTCTTCCATCATTTGCACTTTTACGATCTACACGTTTGCTTAGTTGCTCTAGCCGGTACAGCCTTTCTAGCTTTGCTTTACCTACGATTGTAAATCGGTTTGGAACGTTAATATGGGCTATATTCTGTCGCTCAACAGGAAGAGGCTACTCTCTCCCTTACTCAGCACCATGTGTTAGAAAAAATTTGTCGGTTGCAGACGCAGTGTATGTGTGAATTACATTCAATACACTTATTAAATGCTTTTAGAATTGTAATTTATTGACGTCAAGCGTTGTAATTCCGGGAGTATTTAACGTAACCAAATAGATATCCGTGTATCTTTAACTCGCCAATTTTAGCCGGTACTAATTTATATTTATTTGGAAGTTCTTAGTTGTAACTATTTAGTGAAAATAGCAAATATTTTATCCTCGTATTTTGCAGATTTTCCACCAAATTTTTCCCGAAAAAAATGAATATGAACCTCAACAATTTCTTTCATAAGTTTTAGTAATTCGCAAATTTAAACAAATAATATAAACAGAAAATATCTGTCAATATTTGCACATTACCTGCACTGTAAAATTAATATAAAAAAAGAATAAAATTTCTTGAAATTTAATAACAGATGTCGCTAAAATGAAATTTTTAACTAATGTGTTTTATTTATTAATTTATTTTAATAAATTACATATTCGAATAATTAATCTTATGCGAAATTTCTGCAATAAAGCAAAATTTTTAAAAATAAATAAAAAGTTATCATAAATCATCGATTAACTATTCATTCGCCGCGTAGTGATGAATAGCAGAAGCATGAAAATTTCATAACGAGTGAAAGCACAATAAACTCAAATTTTATTCAAATTCGCAAATTTACTGTGAATTTTTTCGATTGTGAAAGAATTTATTACCAATAATGGATAATTAACAATTTATTACGCAATTTATGATAAAAATATTAGACACAGTATGTTTTAAGGTTTAACAAATACAGTAGCAGCTACCAATCACTAGTACAGCAATTTATGCTGAGTTTTATAACACGTTTCGATAGATGGCGTAAATTAATTTATCATTTCCTCAATTATTGTTCCTTGTCAAATATTCTACAAAATTGCCTTTCGTTCAAAAATTACACACCAGTTAGTTGTTATCCTTCCTCATTACTTGAGAGGAAAAAGAATTAATTGATTTGTTTTTGTTGTTGAATAAATTTAGGTCCCCATAATTTTTAAATCTAAAATTTATTCAAAAAAAAAAAAAAACTAAAATGTATTCAATATTGGAAAGTTAGATTCATGTAGACAATACGGCACAATGGTGGTTGATATACAAATTTAGTGAAATCAAACTAAGCATGCGATTTATTTTTATGTCATAATAAATATTTATGAAAATATAAAATGCGTTTTCGACGTTAATATGTCTTCTTTTGCAGAGTAATTTAGCATCGGAGTTCATTTTTTATATCGTTGATTTATGTCATTTGGTTCTTTATCCTTTATGCAATAAAAATACTACATTACTCCCAGAGTGAACATTCATAAAATTAAAATTAATTTATTAATTAACCGGGCGGTGAACATTTGAACTACGAATGGAATAATTCTAATCGTACTTTTAGGTGGAATGAAATTATTCATTCCAGGGGCCCTATTCTTGAAATCGGTGGAAATTTCCGTAATCGGAATATAATTTGATATGAAATTCTTTATATTACTACTCGCCGGCTACTATAATCATTTTTTTAAGTTTCTTATCTTTTTTTAAATTAAAGCTGTTTCTCAAAAGGATACTTATTTCAGACTTATTGACTTATTTGACGCCATCTTGAATAAGTAAGTAAACCCATTCCAATTGAGTTTGCATACTTATTTTGACAGCGGCATGAAAACATTGATTGTTTTCGTCACAAATTCTTCGAGGCATAATATTTTCATTTACATTAATTTAATTATTTATTTTAACAAATTAACAATTATATTTGTGCAATTACAGGGATTGGCGACAATTTAAAAAAGAAAAACTTAGAAATAATGTTTAAATCTACAAAAATGTTTATATGACTTTTAGGTACGATTCAGTTGGATTTTTTATATTTCAATTTTCGTTTAGACAATAAAAGAAGTTCGAATGGGCCCCAGTTAATAGGAAAATATGTATATATTTTATGTAAATATATATTTTATAGTATGTCTGTCCAATCAGTATTAATTGTTTCGTAAAGATAGAATGTATTAATATGCCGTGTGATCTTGCTAGTCCTGTAGCTGACCTCAATTCATTTGTGTAAGACATGCATACATTACGTAAATAGGATGCTATATCTTTATGATAATCATTTTTTTTTTATTTTAATTTTGATTTCAATCCACAAAGATCCATTTGTCATCTATCATCCGCGATCCACTCAACAAGCTAGATTTTTTTATTGACACTGGCGCGGATGTTAGGACACACAAAATACTTCTGCTCCAATACAAATCGGAGTTCCGATTTAGTATTGTCAGCAGCAAACGGTACTACTATCAACACATACGGTACCAAACTACTCTACGTAGACATCGGTCTATGTCGATCATTCAAGCATTCATTTCTTCTAGCAAGTGTTAATCGGCCTATAATTGCCGCGGATTTCGTTTCGAAAACTTATCGATCCATCTACTAGTCTTACAATTCACGCCATAACAGCATGCGTGGACACACCTACTCCACTTAATTTTATAGTCAGCAACGGTTATGGAGCTCTCTTAAAAAAGTATCCTTCTTTAACAGCTCCGCCGAATTACCATTTACCGGTCAGACATAACATCGTTCATCACATTGTGACGAACGGAAACTTACCTTTTTCTCGACCTCGGAGACTCGACTCAATTCGGCATAAATCAGCTTTCCTAGAATTCCAGCACATGGTGGACCTAGGAATCTGCAAGCCCTCTTCTTCTCCTGTATCATGTCCGTTACACATGGTAAAGAAGAAGATCAACGATTGGAGACCATGTGGGGATTATAGACGGCTCAACGCGGTCACAATTCCTGACCGTTACCCCATACCCCACTTTCAAAACTTTTCCATGCAACTACGTGGATGCAAAATTTTCTCCAAAATCGATCTCGTCAGGGCATATCATCTCATTCCAATTGCTCCCGACGACATTTACAAAACAGCAATAATTACTACTCCATTTGGTTTATTCAAATTCACTCGAATGCCATTTGGACTTCGCAACGCTGCACAAACATTCCAGCGTTTTATCAACGAGATAGTAAAAGATCTCGACTTTGTCTTTGTATACATAGACGACATTCTTATCGCGTCACAAGACGAAAAACAGCACTTTGAGCATTTGGAACAACTCTTTCAAAAGTTTTAAAATTTTGGTATCAATTTTAACATCACAAAATGTGTTTTCGGAACCAGTAGTCTTGACTTCCTCAGTCATAAGATTACCGCTAATGGCATTCTGCCATCTCAAGAACGTATTAATGTCATCAGCGATTTCCCAGCACCGCAAAGTATCAAGCAAATTCAACAATTTATCGGCATGATTAACTACTAGCACCGATTTATTCCAAAGCTAGCGGAAACTCTTGCCCCAATCCATACGCATATGGTAGAGCTCCTTAAAAAACCCAAAACAGCTCAACACTGTTTTTGAACTGAAGAATGTCAAGTGGCATTCCTTCAGCTCAAGAATAAGTTACAGGACATAACACTACTAGTGCATTCGTTAGCTAATGCAAAATATAGCATTACTACGGATGCGTCTAGTACAGCAACAGGTGCGGTTTTACAACAACTTAACGGCAAGACCTGTGAACCTCTTGGGTTTTTCCAAGAAACTCGCAGATGCGGAAGGAAATATTTTGCATTCGATCGTGAGTTATTTACAATTTATCAAGCAATCAAGCATTTCCGTTCCTTTGTGGAAGGTCGTGAATTTACCATTTACACCAACCACTAATCCAAGGCAAACACGCCATTTATATTACATCGCAAGTTCACAACTGACATACAACACATGCACGGCAAAGATAACGTCGTCACTGATACCTTATCTTGGACAAGTGATGACGAACTTACCTCGGCTGAAAAGCCTTACACAATCGTTCAAGATAAGTCTTCCACTCGTCGTACAGCTAAATGGAAATTGGAAGGATTGCCACTTAATGATTAAACAGTTTACTGTGAAACATCATCTACAGGCCGCAATCGTCCGTACATTCCGGAAACATTACGTCGAACCATCTTCGACACTCTACACAATGTTTCACATCCTAGTGTTCGAGCAAGCTCGTCTCAACAAAATATTTTTGGCCCCAGATGAATCAAGATGTTACCCTTTGGGCAAAGTCTTGTTTATCTTGCCAAAAACAAAAAATTCATCGTCACACCAAATCGCCTCACGAGAATTTCAAAATTCCGTCAAATCGATTTGAGCATATCCATCTAGATATCGTGGAGCCACTCCCACCATCTAATGGTGTTACAGGCTGGCTACTGCCAACCTGCAGATATTCACTAAGCGCATGCAGAGGCCTCCACGGTGATGTTTTGCCGGCTACGTTCTCAGGGAGAAGTGCGAAGGGTCGTGGGGTTTGAGGCATGCATGGCTCCTGGCTTACACCGTGATGATTACAGATAATTAAATAAAAATAAAGCGCAAATAATAATAAAATATACCCGGAGTTCCGCCAAAATTCGTCGGCCGGAACCTGAGGAACGAACAACGAAATAATAATAAGAGAGAGAGAGAGGTGCCTTGGTGCGCGCATCCATTCGAATTCAAACAGAGCTAAGCAATGGTTACGAAACTGGATGCGGGCACCAAGGGACCGCAATCAACACTGCACCGACACAGAGGGAGTCTCCGCTCCCATCACACCAAACCGAAAGAAACTTAGTAATTCATTTTATAAAAAAAACAAAAAAAACGAAGCGAAACAACTTCCCCTCCACCCGCACAACGATGAGAGAGAACGAGAGAGAGAGCGAGAGCAATGCACACCGAGCGTGCACCCGCTGTGCGGCGCTCGATTACAAAAATCCAAATTTAAATTTAAAAATAAAAAATGTAAAAAAAAAGTATAAAATAAAAGGAATAAAAGATATATAAAAAAATCGTACCTTAAATATTACAAAAAAAATTACTGTTGCGGCCTTGGTGCCGTCATGCCATTCATGATGCCTTACATTATTCCCCTCATTATGTCGTGTTCGGTCAACATATGTCGATGCACGGTTCGGACTGTGCGTTAAGAAGATTACTCGATGAACATGATCCCAGCGAAGTCCAGGTGTGGGCTAAGCCAGATCGAGTAAACTTTTTAAAGGATCGTATAACACATTATTTACGTGTGGCACACGAAAAGGGGGCTCAGCACTATAATTTACGTAGTGCTAAGCGCACTTTTCGAGTCGGACAACCCGTCTTCATTCGTTCGTTTGTTTTGAGCGATGCACCGAATAAATTTTCCGCTAAATTGGCTGGTAAATTTAAACCCGCGGTTATTACCAGTAAAGTCGGACAAGTGGCGTACGCGGTCGAAGATTTGAATGGCAAATCATTGGGCACGTATCATGTAAAAGATATCCGCACGTGACGCATGTTTTCCTCGATCGAAAAATTAGTTTGTCGCGGTACAATGGATGTACAATTCAATTGAACTGTTTTCTTTCGTATTGTTGTATTTTAGGCCCGGCTTATGAGACATCTCAGGGTGTGGGACGTTCCCACGTTTGTTACGACTGTATGGTCGCAACGACGATTTTTTTTGTTATTTTATTCACCCCAGTTGTTGTCTTCGTTTCGCCCATCTTCTCTTATGTTTTTATTCACCTCTGTGTTTGTCTGTGAACGCACCCGCGACGTTTTGTTTTGTTCCCCATTGTGTGGTGGCGCGGAGGTGAAGAGAAGACGAGAAAGAGAGAACTATGCGCATCGAGTGTGTGCAAAGTAAAACGTTTTGGAACAAATGTTTTTTTCTTATATGTCTCTCTTTTGTACCAACGAAAATTTGGTATAAAGGAGAGACAGAGAAGAGAGATTCATTTCTTCTAAAACGTTTTACGAGTTGTGCGGGGCTCGAATTTTTTTATGATGACATTCGAGTTTTGATTTTTGAACAAAATTCAATACGAGTTTTTTATAAATAAAGTCGAGTCTGGAGTTTTTTTTTGTGGTAAAGCGAATTTGGTTTATAAGAAAAGAGGCGCTTTAATTTGTGGATATTCAAATTTTTTTTTTTTTTTTTGCGCTGGAAAATAAATAAAATAAAGTTTGTAAAATTTTCAAGTTTTGTGAAAAAAAAAAAAATAAATAAAATTAAAAGTTGAGAATTATCTTTGACTTGGAGTTCATTTTGTCGGGGGCAAGTTATAAAACCAAATTGTATAATTGAGTCCGATGAGAAGTGCGAATTACTTGGATGTTCAGTAAAATATTAGACGTTTTGGATTTCAACGGTGTGTTGCTGTGATCAAGATACTTCAATAGTTAGTGGTTGGCGGTGATTTTTTTGTTTGGGTGTGGTTCGCACAGTTAGTATTGGATAATATATCGGCAAGTGAACGCCGCAACGAGTTTTAATAGGCGTCTGTGCTCATGACTGGCCTAAACTTTGATGGTGAAATTTTTATTGGCATATTTTGTTAACGCGACATATTTTATTGATCGGCGTGAAGACGTCACAGTCAAAGTTATCAATTTAAAATCAGCGAGAAACCGGTCGCGTAGCCAACATTTAACGGTGAATTGATTTGGTGGATATACGCCTAACGAGTTTCGGGTGGCCAGTTGAGGCCATTCGCTTTATATTGGTATCGGGGAGAGGCCCCGCAACGACACGGGTGGCCAGCCAGCCATTTGTGTGTTTTGGTTATCGGTGGTCTGCCGCAACGTTCGGGTAGCCAACCGGCTATTCGATTTATTTTATATCGGCGGCCAGTTGAGGCCAGCTCACGTTTATATTGGTAACGGGGAAAGGCCTCGCAACAGGTTGAGGCCAGTATATTTTACCGGCGGTTGGGCCGCACCGGTGGAGCACGCGGTAAACGGCACCAAGGCCGCAACGGTCCGGGCGGGGCAAGGTCACCTGCGGCATGACGGCCGCGCAAGACCGCAACAGAATTTTTTTTTTTGAAAATTTTTAATTAAGGTACGATTTTGTTTTTTTATATATTTTTTTATTGCTTTTTATTTTTACATTTCTTTATATATATTTTTCTCTTAAATTTTCGTATTAAATTTAAATATTTATATTTTTGTAATCGGGCGCCGCACAGCGGGTGCGCGCTCGATGCGCATTGCTGTTCTCTCTTTCTCGCTCTCTCTCTCTCTCGTTCCCTCCTTTTCTTTTGTTGGGAAGTTGTTTTCTTTGTGTTTCCTTTTTAAAAAAAAAAATTTAATCATAAAATGAATTATTAAATTTGTATCGGTTGTGTATGATGAGAGCGGAGACTCCCTCTGTGTCGGTGTAGTGTTGATTGCGGTCCCTTGGTGCCCGCATCCAATTTCGTAACCAGGGCTCGACCTTGTTTGAGTTTGAATGGATGCGCGCACCGGGGCACCTCTCTCTCTCTCTTATGATTATTTTGTTGATCGTTCCTCAGGTTCCGGCCGACGAATTTCGGCGGAACTCCGGGTTTATTATTATTATTTGCGTTTTATTTTTATTTAATTATCTGTAATCATCACGGTGTAAGCCAGGAGCCATGCATGCCTCAAACCCCACGACCCTTCGCACTTCTCCCTGAGAACGTAGCCGGCAAAATATCACCGTGGAGGCCTCTGCATGCGCTTAGTGAAATCTGCAGGTTGGCAGTAGCCAGCCTGTAACAATGGATACACATATTTACTCACCTGCGTAGATCGTTTTACACGGTGGCCTGAAGCTTACTGTATAAAAGACATCTCCGCATCAACCATCGCAATAACGTTTGTCGAAAACTACATATCTAGATTCAGCGTCCCCAGTACAATCACTACTGACCAAAGCATTCAATTCGAATTCAAACTTTTTTCTGAGCTTATGCAAATTTTAGGTTCACACAGGGCTCTTAAAGCAAGAGCAAATACCGTTAACTGGAGTTCGGAGGTACCAATAGTTGTACTGCGAATCCGAGCAACAGTCAAAGATGACCTGCAATGCTCACCAGCAGAACTGGTGTACGGTCAAACACTTAAACTTCCTGGGGAATTTTTTGTGCAACATCCACTTACACCTCAAATTACCGCTGACACAGTGGTAAAGCAATTAAAGTCCATTATGAACAATCTCATACCAACGGACACTGGCAAAACTAGTCAAAACGACATTTTCGTACCCAAATCACTGCAAACTTGTGATTTCGTTTTCGTTCGTACTGACAAAGTCCGAACAGGTTTCGCTACACCATACGAAGATCCATTCAAAGTGGTACAAAGATTTCGTAAACACTTTGTAATTCAAATGAAAGATAAACTCTTTAATATCTCAATTGACAGACTCAAACCAGTCTATGGGATAATGAATACACCTGATCAAGCGTCAGGAATCAAGAAAATCGTTCGATTTGACAACAACAGTCCACGCATTCGAATGATTAATTCGCAACAAGCATAATTTTTAGTTTTCATTTCTTTCAAAGGATGGAAACTATCACTATCAGCGATCTCAACGCCCGACACGAGGAGTTGATCAAGCAAATAGAAATGGAGGTAGATGCTACGGTTTTTGAATCGGAACTAGAAAATCGGTGGCAACACAAACCACACGGACGACGCTACCATCCAATAACTCGAAAGCAACACGTCTTTTAGAGCTACAAATTCTCAGGTTGGAAAGACGCATGAGCGCTCTCCAATATACCAAAAATTCGAAGCAAGCAAGCAATTCAGTCATAACCAACCATTCAAACAAAAGAAGCATTTGTTGGTTCCACACAAGGTTTGGGTTTGGAACCCAAAAATGTACAATTCCGTGTGAATTCACCACAGATAAAATGATTAATTCGGTATGCAAACTATCTTACAATAATCATTTCAATTTTTTTTTCAGCATGCAAAATGAATACAGACATTCCTCTGGTATTTATAAATACTACTTCTTCCACCAGCAATGGAACCCTTACTCCATAACATTTGGAAAAGGACGTTTGCACTGGGGAGGGAGTAATGCAACGGTCAGTTCCTGCAAACTCAGGAACACCGCGCATAGCATTGCAGAGTATTTTCTGTGTTTAGGAAAATACATTGCAATGCGTTCCACAAACGAATTGCCAGCGACACGCTGATCACAGTAATTCGTTTGGAAATTTGTTTCAAATAAATAATTGTTGTTTTTTTTTCTATATAACACAATTAAAAGTTATCTTCAGCAAGCAACATCAGAATTATAAAAATCTTTCAGCAAGAAACATCGATATAAACGCAAACCGCAGGACTTACCAAAAATACCTGCAAACGGACAAGGTTCCGGATTTACTCAAATAATTTAAACGTGTGTGTTCAATTAAATTAAAATCAAGTGTATTAACAAGTATATTAAATTAATTATTTTGTTGTGTTTAAATTATTCATAAATTGGGGATTATAAGTGTTTCATTCCAAGCACGGCAAAAGCAATAAAGACCCCATAAAGTCAAAAATTGATATAAATAACAACAAAAAATTTCCAAAAAATAAGTCACCTCGCTAGCTTACTTATTTGAATAAGTTAGGTTCCACAAATAAGTATTCGTTTGAAAAATAGCCTAAGAAACAAAATTTGTTCCTCCTACTAAGAGAAAAATTCTGACTGGGTAAATCGATACGGAATTATTCGCGTAGTAGGTAAATAAATAATAAAAAACTTGCATACAAATTTGAAAAAATGGGCGATTTCAGGGCACCCAACAGTTGGGAACATGTTGAGTAAAATCGCGGCCAACGCTATGAAAATGTTTAGCATATAAAATTTTCAAATCAAATTGGCGATGATTTTACTAATCATGATAGGTGACCTGAAAGCGCCCAATGATTAAAGTAGCTGCGAAAATTTTTAGTAATTTAAAAATATCATATCAAATTGCAATTACGAAAATATCCACCGAGTTCAAAAATAGGACTCCAGATTGAAATTTATATGGAATTATAGTTGTAAAATTACCAAAGTAAGACGCTTATTAACTAGAGCTGTGAGAAATCACAATAGAATAGCAGCAAGTGATTTTCTGTTATTTTATTGACAAATTAATTATAAAATGTTCATTAAAAATTTTTACATGGTATAAACAATCATTTTGGGAATAAACACGTATCGACATACAAACAGCCATAAACATTCCATACAAATCGCGCACCTCTTTAGTTCTGCAAACAAACATCTTCTTCGCAAAATCGCAAATATTATTGTTCTTTTAAAAACCAAAAAACAAACAAAAATGTTATGTATATAGACGAAATGTTATTTACGTCGGTTGTTATATGCAGATTTTTAAGTAGCCGAAAAGAAAAGCAAAAAAAAAACACAATAAATGTAAATACAAGAAACAAGTGCAAAAAACTTTTTACAAAGATGAGAGATCTCCGAAGAAATGAAGAAAAACCGTCTCTCGTTTTGTATTTTAGCATGATTGTGGTGATTGGCAATATACTTCCAGCTGCTTTTCTTTAAAACATTTTATCTTATATTTGTTTCGTTTTCTTATTTAAACAACTATTTTTTGTTTTTGTTTTTCTAGATATACAGTCTCAACTGTGTATACTAAATCATAAATTGATAATTTATTGAAAATAAGATAAAAATGACGCGATTTTGTGTTTCAGTTCGTTTTTGACAGTTTTTGTTAATGAGGCCGAGATAGAAATCATACATCATAGTTAAGATAACATTCTTAAACATTTAATCGGCATTTAACGTGCAGTTTTTAATCGTAATATACTAATAGTTGGGCGTGGGTATCAAATGTTGTGATTAATCGTACTGCAAACTGCATAGCACGAAGTATTTTTTGGGGTCTTTTATGTTCGTATATAGAAACGAATTAAGATTGATTGTGCAACTGTTTTTAATCGAATATGCATCTTAATACCTATTCAAATGTTTTAAAAATTAACAAGACAACAAACAAGAGAATTTTTTTATAAGTCTTCTAGATAATACTGAACAGATCGAGTTTTTGTTTTTTGTCAATGACATTTTGTATTGGGTGTAATTTGGAACATTTCCTGATATATGACTAAATTAAATTAAAATTGTTAACACGTTGGCGGCCATATACCGCGAGTATATATATTAAATTAGAGGATGATTCCAATCACACAGTTGGCCAAGTGTTGTTCATTTAACTTATAAAATCAACAACCTGCTGTGTAAATTCTCGTATAATTAAACTAAACCAATTTTTCTTGTATATTATTCGATTAATGTGACATTTTTCTTAATTTTTTTTTTCTAATTTTCTACGTGATATTTTATGTAAACATTTCAGATTTATTTTTATTATACAATAATATTATTAATTTAGTGATGGTTTCGTAAAGAAATAAAATATTTATGTATTATTGGAAAGAAAACAAATCTCTCATAAAAAATTATGGATTTATGCAAATTAGATTTTGTGTATAATAAGAATATAATTTGATCCCACTTGAGAAGAACGTTAGCTTTCTGTTGTGAGAAATTTTCATTTTTTAATCATGAACGTATTTACTTAACATCTATTCGATTTATTCAAGGTGATACAGACGAGTCAGAATTGGAAAATTCTTACACATTTGATGTAAAAAAGTTTGTATTTACGTACATTGACACAATTGTAAATCTAAATAAGTGAGGTTATATATTAATTAATTAATTACACTCACTCATACTATTTTATTCGTTTTAATAATTTATTTATTTAAATTTTTTATTATACACTCAATTATTTTTGTGTTGTTCGCATTTTACTTTTCACTAACTACATTTCGCTCGGTGACTCTGTTTTCGATCGATATTTATCGATATTCGATAAAATCGAAAAATCGGTGGTAAAAATAACTCTAATCAGCAAAATAAGCAATTTGGTCCCTCTACACCACATTCCTGGATCGAAAACCGTAGTGTTTTAAGTTGAATGTAGCAGATTTGCAAATATAACGATTTTCAACTGTGTTTATCACAAGTATTCCATATGCTTTCTTAAGACTTTCGATGACAATTGTTGTTGTCTCCGTCGACATCTACAACAAAGGACTTGCGCAGTTTGCGGGTCACTGGAGAAGGTCTTCTCACACTATCCACACGCCTGAATACGTATCTTTTTTCAGTATTCTGGGGCTGTACGTTGTTTATTCGGTCAGATATTTTATGTCCGTAGGAACAAAGGCTCTTGATAGCGATACTAAGCGACAGTGGCATTCATTTAATGTTTTTCTTTTTAGTTTTAAATAAATATTTTACAAGAGTTACTTTCAATTTTAAAATAAACCATGTTACGGACAGCTCAGCAGCTGACCCGCAGATATCACTAACCGCGCAGAGACCCAACTGCTTGGGTCGTGAGGTTTGGAAATAACAGATAATTAATAAAAATAAAAAAAAATGAAACGCAAATTAAAGATAAATATAAAACCGAATGTTCTGCCGAAATTTGTCGAACGAAACTTGAGGAACATAGTAAAATAATTATAACCATAATTTTATCTCGAATGACCCATCGACCCCGAAAGGCCGATGGCCAGCTGCAACGAAGCAACATTAGATGGTAGAGGTGTCTCCCCAACAAACCGAGCCTCTCTTCACCAGGAGAGACTTCCAACGAATCTGACACAATTCACACTTCGGCAGCTGGAAACTGACTAAGTGCCAAGAAGAGGCCACTCGATTTTACGGTCGCCCCCGAATAGACGACACATAAACTGGACACACCACTTCGACAATAAAACTTAATGCTTCATTTTATTTACAAAAAAAAAATTAAGTGTAAGGAGAAAAAAAAATAAACATAAAAAACTAAAGAGAAAACCACCGACCGGGCTGGAGAGGAATAATCCTAAAGTCAGGAATAAGTCGCCGTGCTGTATTTTATTTAGAACACAAATTTCCTCAAGAGAGGAACAAAGAGGAAGAAGAAAAAATGCATGAGCGCCTCTAAAATTAAGGAGCGAGACCAACGCGCACCAAGGTCGCGTGTACGACCGCCATATTCTGGTGCTCGATCACAAAATATCTAAGAAAAATTTGAATAAAAAAAAAAAAAAATTGAATTTTGGAAAAGGTAAACTTAATTTAATTTTGATAAAAATTTAGAAAATTAAAACAAATGGAAAATAAATAAAATGAACAAAATTGTACCTTACGTTTGACTTCCAGATAACTTAATCCCATAATTTGCGGTGACCTTGCCTGCCAAAACGAGTGGCGGTATCTTCTCACCGTTACTCCTTAAATCACAAATGGCCACGTGGCTGACCATTCGTACCGTAATTAAGATCGTAGGTGATCGTCACTCCCCTCTAATGCTGCTTCGTTGCAACTGGGTGGAACACCCGGTTATTATTTCTTTATACACATGTTCCTCAAGTTTCGTCAGACAAATTTCGGCGGAACATTTGGTTTTACAATTATATTTAGTTTGCGTTTTTTTACAAATTTTCTGTAAACACGGTGTAGGCATGGAGCATCATCGCAAGCTTCAAATTCCCACGACCCAAGCATTTCTCCTTGAGATCTAGCAGGCAAAAAGTTTCGATGAAACAAAGGACAAGTGGATTGACACAGATAAGTGAGGTAGCATCATCACCATCATCAAGTTCCTCCATTGCATGCAAAGAAGAAGTGGGAACTTATGAAGCTGGAGGAGAAGAAACGTTGGATGAAAGAATACATTGAGAAAAAATATGACATTCTCCGATTGAATGAACAGTATAGACTCTACTGTACGGTATTCCAATAGGTTAGCTATTGAAAATTGGGCAAACTCGTCGCAGCTCGAGAAAACCAAGACACAATGAACCAAAATAAAATGAGAACTGCGGCAAAAGGCATCAACTTGCTAGAATGGGGCAGATATTATCCGGCTATGCTTCATTAAGCGCATTTAGCGGGTGGCTATACAATCTCGCAAAGGCAGCAAAATCAGATAACAGAAGTGAGCAAAAAAAATATAAAAAAAGAGAGGTTATCCAAATAATACTCATAAATTCGGAAACGAAAGAGAAGACAACAATCAGGGCGATTCGGCTCGTATAAACGTAAAAAACGAAATAAAACTTAATTATTCAGAGAAAGGTGAAGAGGAAATTATATGTCTAAAATGGACTGTCTAGAAATTGCGGCTCTAACAACAAACCGAAAAATAGTTTATACGGAGAGTATACTGTACAGAACTTGGCACTTCCAAAACAGAGTCTAGATATGAACATTATTACAAAAATGTATCCACATATGAGAAATATTCCTCTCAAATCATACAATGGAGCAGAGCCCAAAATTCTGATTAGTTTAGAGTTTTAGACAATTGGAATATGGCAGTGCCGTTATATATTCTGTAGGGGTCTTTCAACGAACTAATTGTTCACACAGCACCAAAACTGTAAACATTAAAGTAATGATGTTGAACTGACACAACTGGTCAAATCGTTTTATACAATCGAGTTGTATGGTGTGATTAAATTTTTGGAATCAAAGGCAGACGAGTTAGCCCGAATCCTACTCGAGAACACTACTATTCGTAAAAGAGATTATTTCGAAACGCGATTACTATGGAACTACGACAATACTGAATTTCCAGACTCTTGTCCGATGGCTTTGAAAAGTCTTAAATGTTTAGAGCCAAAATAAATCCAAATGTGCTTCCCTTTCCACCGCATGCGATGCGTCACAGTCTCCACTCAACGTTAACGAAATCTTTCATCCTTTACCTATCGAGCGGTGTAATTAAATTTTGGATGTAGATGATAGGTATTTAGCGGCAGCATCAAACTGTATCTACCGATTTCGTTATCATCAGACGGCAAAAAACAGAAAGGCGAGAATATGAAATCTGCCTATCTTCGAAGTACATAATTCCAAAAACCAAATAAATTTCGTATGGCTTGGGATGCGACAGCCAAGGTAAAAATGGTTTCACTCAATAACATGCTGCTTAAATGCCCAGACCCGTTATCGTCACTACTCGGAATTTTGCATTGAGCCAGAGAACGGCCTGTGGCAATATGTGGGGATTTTCGGGAGATATTTCATCAAATTCGATTTAATCGGTAGGATCAAGATTCACAACGTTTCCTTGGAAAGACTCTGATGACGATAAGGAACCAGAATCATATACTATGCAAGTAATGACATGCAATACTAAAAAACCACTACGTAGATGACTGCTTCCAAAGTTTCGACGAGGAAGATGAAGCTATTAAAGTGTCGGGAAAATTTAAATATGTACATTCAAAGGCCGTGATATTTGAGATCAGTAATTGGATATCTAATTCTAAAAAAATTTTCGCAGCTTTGGTTGAGTCAGGAAAAGTGAACCGAAAATATTTTCCATCAGGACTCAATCCAGAAAAAGTATATTTAGAATGTGGTGGAACATCACCCTTGATTGATTTCGTCATCGAATCGGTCAAGAAATACTATCAGCAGCTAAGCCAACTAAACATTTGGTGCTACGTATCACCATGTTCATATTCGATCCTATGGGCCTTATTGCATTTTTCTTAGGTTACGATATGATCTTGATGCAGGAAATATGTCGATTCTCGACAAGGAATATAATAAGTGGCTGATGTGGATAAAATTGCTGCCGGAAATAGAAATCGCAGAGATACTGCATTTATCAGAACCAGATGAGTGGCGATGGGTTCCAATAAAAGAGAATGTAGCAGACGAAGCAACAAAATATAAAGGTTCAAGCACGATAAAAATAAAAAGTTGATAGTTCACAGGACTACAATTTTTACTTCAATCTGAGGAGAACTGACCACAGACACAAACACCGAACTTTATTGAACCAACTGAAGAATGCCGGTATATACTGACACATCAAATTGGAACTCCTAAATTCGTTACAATACCAGATGTCAATAGATTTAGTAGATGGGAAAGACTAATGCTGTGTGCCTCAGGTCGATTATTTCGGCTAAATTATGTACTAAACTTTTTGGTTAGACCTTACGCTATTCGCCCCAGGTTAAAAAACGAAAAGTTTCCTCGTGAGGCAACTTTCCAATTTAGTTGTCAAATGTCATCAGCTATTTATTCTATTCTAATTTTAAGTTCACAAATTTTGCTTTATAATATTCGAAAATTTCGTTGTACGGCATCCTATCGTCTTGATAAATTAAGTACATACAACGAAATTTACGAATATACTATATAGTGAGCAACATTTGTGAAACAAAAATTAGAATAGAGTAAATAGCTGACGAAAAGAGATCTCTCGAAACTAGTACAAACTAAAAAATAAATTAAAAAAATTATCACATAAAGAAAAAACGATATTCTCACTTTATAGTAAAATTTAAAAATTAAATCTCGTGATAAAAGTACACAACAGAATTAATAAAAAATAACATGCACTTACTATGTATTAAGTTTATATTTTAATTTTAAATTAACTTATAACTTAATTCACATTTTCACTAGATACGAAATCTTAATGTTGCATAATCAAGCGACATCAAATAACTAAAAATTTTAGTACTCAATGACTCTGAGATCATCTGCTTTTCCTATTGCGACTCGAAATAAGTATTAATCTGGTTTGAGCACCTTTAAATTAAAAACACATTACGCAAATCAAACGTTGCCAACCGTACAAGCAATAGGTATCGGATAAAGTCTACAGAAGCGTCACAAATAGTGGGGACGACCTACTTGAGAAGGGATCGTAATAAAAGCCGGGCTGAACAAGATGAAGGAAAGTTTTATTTATATTCGTATATCTTTTAACCCTTTGGGTCCTCACGGCAACGTATGTTGCCAACATCTATTTTCGTTTATTTAGCTATTAGATTCACATTTTACAATTTTTTATTGTGTTGTCTCCTTCTTTAATATAATATAAAATCATTGTGGCTGTCATTTTTCCCTCCAAATGTTCAAGAATTTAGTGCATTAATTATTTTAAAGTAACACGGACAGAAAAAAATTGTTCTGCTGAAAACCGTAAGTTGTATTGGCTATTTATGTTATTATAATTTAGCTTTTCGAGTTTATTGTATAAAATTAGTTTTGTTAACAGTTTTTAGTTACATAATTGATAAAATTTTGAAATATTTCTCACTTGCCTTTGAATAAATTAGAAAAATTGCCTTAGATTTTTATTAAAATTATGTATACATTTATATAGGTATAATGTCGCGACAAAAACAAATTTATTCATTGGAGGAAGCTGCCGATCTTATTATGGCAGATAACTCTGATATTGAGATGGATGAAGATGTTGACGGCGAAATAGATATTGACGAAGTTCCCGAACATAAACGTAGTGATGTCATCGAAGTATTGTAGGTTGAGAACGATGAGTTTGATATTGATCTGGCAAAAACTATGATCGTCGCAGCGAGTAGAAGTGGCGTTGATAATCAAATTGAATATCCGCTATGTAATAGCCCTTATGACATTTAATTTGTAGACCAACAATATAATTATAAAATAACTGAAAAGGCAGATATAGCTTGGAGACGACGTCCATTTGAACCAAGACCTTTCATTTTCAAAACTATTGATCCAACTTTGATTGAATAGAGATCGCATTTAGAAATATTTGAGAAATATATACCACAGCAAATGTATGAAGAAATTGCACTTTATACAAACATGTACGCTATACAGAAAGACCGCTCGGGTTTTAAACACACAACATCCAATGAAATAATGAAACTATTTGGAATACATTTGCTGATGGGAGTAATGAAATTACCTCGATGTAGGATGTTCTGCAGCCGAGAATTACAAATACAATCGATTGCACCAATCATGACCAGAGACAGATTTGTCTAGCTTAGGTCTCACATCCAGTTCATTGACAACGAAGCAATTCCGTGAGAATGTAATGATAAATTTATTAAAACACGGCCACTTATCAATTGTGTAGGACGACGATGCTTAGAATTGCCGGTAGAAGAAACTGATTCTGTTGATGAAACCATTTATGTTAAGGGTAATATGTTAAGGGTAAACCATGTCCTTGGGGTCTCAAAGTATTCGTTTTGTGTGGGAAATCAGGATACCCCTATGATTTTGTGTTGTACCAGGGAACGGCGCAGCAGTGGTGCTTTATTTGATAAGTCGTCTTAAATGCCCAGGTCATACGTTGTTTTTTGACAATTTTTTCGCCTGTTATCAATTATTTGAAATACTCTCACAAAAACAAATTAACGCAGCTAGCACAATTAGAATTAATAGATTTAATAATCCAAACTTTAGCTCAGATGCGCTATTGAAAAAACAAGAGCAAGGTAGTGCTGAAGAAATAGTTAATCGGGATGGTAATATTGTATGGGTGAAATGGCAAGATAGCAGATCAGTATACCTAGCATCAAACTATTGTAGTATAGGCCAACCAGAAAAGGTGCAACGTTTGGACAAAAAAAATAAAAAGTATGTACAAATTAGTCAGCCTACAATTGTAAAGAAATACATGCAATGGTGGGATGGGTAGTGTAGATCTCTTTGACCAGTACATGAGTTACTACCGGATATTTATTAAAAAAATGGACAATTCGTGTAATGACTCATTTTATTGATGTTGCGCTATGTGCTAGTTATCTAGAATATAAGAAGCAATGCGAATATAATACATTATCAATCAACGATACATTGAGCCTTGTTGACTTTAAATTAAATGTTGCTCATAGTCTAACCAACGTATAACTACAAGATAGGAAACGATTACACGAAGGCTTAGAATTAGTTCCGGATTCGATTCGTTGTCACGAAATAAGACCAGTGGCAGATATCCGTTTCGATGGCTTTAATCATCATCCAAAATTTGAAGAATCGCATTCCGCATATCGGTGCAAACGACTTGGCTGTTCATCACGCTCCAGAATTGTCTGCATTAAATGTAAAGTGCATTTGTGTATAACTAGCAAAAATAATTGTTTTTTATTATTCCACACTAAATAATTTTGGGAATTTAAAATACTTGTTATTTTATTTATCTTTTATTCAAACATAAGTCTGATTTGTATTTGTTTAATTCAAAATATGTTAAAAACCATTTGGTAACTGATATGCGATTTTATTTAAAATAAAACTTGAAATAAATATGTAGTACCAAAAATTATTTTTCTTATCATTTTGTTTTGACTGTTTGTTTGGTCTATTTGGCATCGGTGCTACGCCATAACTTTCTTGGATGAAGCCATAATTTAATTTAGATGATATATTTGAATTCTACGACCCCAAATTAACTAAAAAACACATAATAACTGTCATTAAATATTTAAACGAAAGCTCGGATTTGAAAGGGTATGGTATAAACCTAATGGTTTACCCTTTTCATCACTAATATTTTATGCGACTTGGCTAACCATGCTGTGCACTATCGACGGAACAAAAATATGAAATAACTTACAAGCAAATTTGTTGGAAGCATTGCTTCGTGCAAATGATATAACACATACTCGATCTCCAGGTGTGAAATCATGTGTGCATGTTCGAGATCTTAAATTATATTTATGCGCACTCTCTCAAGCTTATTTTAAATTATGCAGCACCTTTTCTTTAATTATTTGGAGTTGATCAGGTTTAGAAGTTACATGTAAATTATCGTTCGCTCCCAGCAACTTAATGAGCATTTTGAACCATGTAATACCATATGTTGACCGAACATTAAAAAAATTGGGTGGGTAGTTTGTTGAACCACGAACACAGTTTCATATGGCTTCAGCAATCTCCAGGATGTGTAAATCTCAACTATCCCAGCGATCTCCTGGATGTGTTAATCAATATAAATTCTTTGAAAAGTTGTTGTCTCATAGAAAGTTTTTATGCATAATTGACATAATTGTTTATCTTACATGTATTACAAGACCGAATGAATCTTTAACTTCGTCTACCAACCCTAGCTTCATTTATTAATTCGGGAATTAATTCGCCTGGAATCACTAACTTCCAATGTAATAAATCTGTGTCTACATATTTGGTTCCATAAACAAGTTGGATTAAGTTTTAACATCTTTCACCACGTAATTACAGTTTTTGGAGCTTTAATTCTGAATGTTTTTAATTTGGTTTCGATACGTATTAGAGCAGAGCCATCTATGATTTTGAAGAGCCGTAATATTAAAAAGAGAGCTTTCAGTAGAGGGGAAGCTTTTATTGAATTACTATAAGAAACCGTGGTAATTGGAAAATTTTTGAACATGAATTTATGAATAAAAAATTAAACAAATCATCTAAATTTTAATTTTATATTTTTAATAAACTATTCAAAGAACACATATTTGAAAATCAGCCATCCTAATGTAGTATTTATTTGGTAAATTTAAACTAAAGCGGAGTATAAATTTATTAATTTTCCATAAAAATGAGCTTTCCGTTTAGTTGTGTAGGTTTATAAAGTAAGATAATAAAGGGTGCTTCCGCGGATTTCTCTTACATCCAATTTAAAATTTAGTTTTATAAAAATTTAACTTATTTGGTAAATTCTGGTCACATCAGAATTTTTGAGATGAACGATGCACTTAACAGCAATCCAAACATTCCCCATTTATAACAAAATTAAAGAGAAAACGTGAGCTGAAACGAAATTTTATGAATCACCATGTAGAAACAAGAATATTATTCATATAATAAAATTTTTACATCAAAATCTATTTACGAAAATTATTTTTGTATACAAAAAATCAACGATGTCATGATTATATTATTACAAAACAGAACAAAACGTAAAAACTTCAATTTTATCTGATTGCAAAATCGAGCTTTCTGTAATTTGAAAATCCGTTCACAGATGTCTCTGTAACAAATTTACTTGAAATTACGGAAAAGCGTAAAATAATTAAATAACTATTTACGAAAATAAACCATTATTATTGTAAGCGCGAAATCTTTAATACAATAATTTAACATAATTAATAAGTCTCAAAACAATTATAAATTTTATTTATTATTCGGTTGGCGTAAATAAAACTTTTCGTCGTAAAATATTCACCATCATAGTTGCTGCGCGCTGTAAAACAATAATAGAAAAATGTCACAATTTTTCCAAATTTTTTTTTTTTTTTTATTTCGATTCATGTTTCATTTTTATAGCATCGATCGTGTGCGTTTTCTGGGATCGTTGTTGGGTGGAATTCAATAAAATAACCATATTGTTAATAACTTAATGGTTTTTGTGAGTATGTAAACGGCACGTGGCTCTACCCACTTTTTGCATGGTTGGCTCATTATACGGATACAAAATCTTAAAGCACCAAGTCGTATTTTGAACTCGTTTATACAGCGAGGTTCCTGCTATAAGACACGCCCGTTACAACAGTCCTAACCTGGAGACCCTCTTTCAATTTGTGTAACAATTTCTATACGGGTAATTTGGATTAATTTATTAATTTGAATTTGAAAGCTTCAAACAACACAAACCTATTAGGTGTGCAACAAACCTATTAGGTGTGCGTATATATGTTGCTATAGGCTCTGTCCCTGAGATAGATCTGATCTGAGATGACACGTTCTACATTCCTAAAGTCGTACAGGCAGTCATCTCTTTTAATTTAATTTATTTTAAATATGCAGCGATGTGGTCGGCGGCGAAGTGGATGTCTGCGATGTGGTGTTGTCGATGAGGATATCGGTCATGTGCTTGTTTGTAATGTAACATAGCTTGTCAGCAATGTGGTTGTGTCGGCGGCGATTTGGTTGCCTCTGAGAATTGGTTTGCGGTGATCGAGTTATGTATTCTAATTGGACTTGTCGGCCATAATTCTGGTTGTCAATGTGGTTGTCAGCAAAGTAGCTTGTCGGCGTTCTGATACAGAGCGCAGTTTGGAACAGTTCAACACTAATAAAAAGGATTTTTTGATTTGTTATGTGACAATGAATGAAACATGGATCCACTACTACACTTCGAAATCCAATCGTCAATCAGTTGAGTGCAGAGCAGCCGGTGAAGAGCGTCCGAAGCGACCAAAACGTAAATGTCGCCCGGTAAGGTTTTTGTTTCCGTATTTTGGGATGCGCAAGGTATTTTATTAGATAGTCGACTATCTTGCGAGAAGGAAGACCGTCAACAGTAAACATAAAATGGCGTTACGGGCGCATTTAAAGAAGGAAGTTGGAAAAAACGGGCCCAAATGCAAAAGAAAAAGGGCTCTTTGCGATAGAAACGAATATTTTGAGGCCAAAGAAAAATCTTGCTACAAAAAGGTGTCGAAATCTTAGAGAGGCGTTGGAATGAATGTATCATTCTTGAAGGAAACTATGTTGTTGATGAATAAAGTCGAATTTTTAAAAGAAAAATGTTTTTTATAGTTAGCGTCGAAACTTATTGACTGGCGTGTTATCCGGTTTTCGGCGATATTTATTTCGTTGGTGTGGGTGTCGGCTAGGTGCTTTGGCGTTGTATAGTTATGTCGATTTGCGTTTTTTTTATTTCGCTGGCGCTACATCCCATAGAGGGATTAGTCCTTGTTAGTTCCAAGGTTACATACTCAGTTTTTCAGCAAGTTCCCACATCGGCTCGGCGAGGCATACTGGCATACCAGGGTATAGGTGTTACTATTTCATTCCATTTTTGCGAGTTCTTTTTTGTGTTCTTATGCGGTCATTCAAATTTTTACTAATTGTAGCAATGATTGCTTGCAATCGGCGATCTGGGTGGACTCCATCTAAACCATATACTAATGATAATTAGGTCGATAATTTAACCGATTATTTTATATGAAGCTCACATTAACACAGCAAATGTTTCGTTTGTTCTACCATCTATCTATGTATATACATATACCTTAGTTAGTCTGGTTCTTTGACCGAGCTAATCTCGGAAACTAACTAATCGATTTTGAACAAATCTTCCCCATTATTTTTAGTGTAGGTCTGTGGTTGAAAACAAATTCGTACAACAGATTCATTAATAAATGAGTTTTGAGATACGAGATTTCAACATCGAGATACTAATTTAGGAATTTGATCCTTGGTATCATTGATATTTCTAAAAATGATTTGGGGTGATGGGTGTCTAAATGGGTGATATGTGTCTAAATTTTTGGTGAGTGTCTAAATCTCACCTAGCACACAGGCGGCCGCCGAGAAGCTAGGCGCGGCCCTGGAAATAAAAACTTGCCATAAAAACAGGAAGGACTAAGCTACATATATCCAAAATGGCGGGAGATTATCAAAATCGTTCAAGAATATTTTAAAACAACCATAACTTCGGAGCCGAGTTTCTATTTGCACACCTAACACAATAACGATATGTATTATTTATTATGGTATTGTCTGCATTATAACTTTATCATTTAACGAATTAATAATGGATTTCAAATTTTTTTGATCAAAACATACACATAAAGTCATGTAGATTTTCCAACATATCGAAAATTAGAAGTACAAACTGCTGATAAATTCGGAAGTTGAAAAATTAAACTATGACTATATTACACAAATGGTTCTATTTTTACAGCAATAAACCTACAGGTCCAAAATCATTTGTACTTTCACAATGCAAACCATTGTTATTTCATATAGAATAAATACTTATAAATTAATAATGAAAGATATATTGTCTCATTTCTCCAATTTTCTGAAGGAGAAAGAAGTAAAATCTTTGTAAAGGAACTTGGCTAAAGCTTCCGTTGAGCACCAAACTCTTTACTTTTTCAAAAAAGAATTTGTTTGATTACTAGATTTACTCGTATTCCAATGTAATTAAAAAAAATGTTCACAATAAAAATTCATATTTATTTAGTAACAATAACAATATACATATTATGCAAAAATGATAAGTAAACTTATTTAGTAACGTTTCTTACAGTCATAATCAGAATAATTTCAACTAACCTTTTTTATTAAACAATTCTTAAAAATATCACAATAGCAATTAACAAATAAAACTAAAGAAAAATAAGTTCATGCAGTTAAAACATTTAATTTACGCTTTTTGGAAAGAAGATTCAATGACTGAACTGAGTTATTTTGTTTTTTGCAATAATTATTCAAAAAAATGTTGCACCAAATTTTTGCGCAATTTTGCAAAATTTTAAAATCGGTTCCACCACATTTATTGCAAATTATGTTTAAATAACAGTTATTATTATATTCTATTACAGCAGAATAAAAATATTCATGATGATTACATGAATTTAAAAATGACGTTAGAAATGATTTAGACGTTAGTGTTTCAAAAATTTGGTGCACACATATTTCGAATGATGTCAAGAATTCGGTAGGGTATTTTAGCCCACCACGATCTAAGTCACGCAAATAAAAAACTGTCTCCGGTGGTAAATCCTAATCAAGATCTTCATTGGTTAATAATTTGATAGTACATTCGTCACAGTTCAATTTTTGAGTGATTTTTCTGCCTGACACGTAAATTAAAACTGAAAGAATATCAGGCTCAAGCGTTATTCTTTCAGCGTAGCTAATAATCCTACTAATTTCTAAGCTGTCTATGCAGGCAATTTTTTGTCGCTATTGTTTTTTAAATTTATACTAAGCGACATCTTTTAACTGGTTTAGTAATTGCGAAAAGCTTTATCAAATTACAATATTTTTATTTGGTGAAGCTCTGTTTTGTTTATACTACAGGATGAAACAATATAGGCTGCGAATTTGTTGCGATGAAAAATAAATTCTTAACATGTAACGAAAAAACAGTTTTCGAAGTTTGTCATCAACAATGTGGAAATAGAACCCAAAACACAATAATCCCCATATTACATTGCTACTCCAAAACCCTTTTTTAACGAACGTTTGTTTTGGAAAAATAATGGTGAACTTTTTTATGGAACACTCTATACTAATTTCTGATTTTCTGTACATACACATAAACAAATTCTTGTTTCTACAAAAAAAAAAAAAAATTGTGTTAGACTAATTTAAATGTTTTTCCGTTAACTCAACATAATATGACTCAATATTAAAATATGCTTTTCCTGAACATTGAATTAACCATTCACATTGAAAATTCAAACAAAGAATTTGTGTTTTCATATACAAAAAAGCTTCTAAAAAAATACTAAAATACACTGGTTGGTATGAAAAAGTACAAAAAGTTTCCCCTCTATGAAAAGCACATGGAAAAAAATGGCGGAATCTTACGGCTCTTATATTAAGGAGGCTCTGATTAGAGGTAAACGCTGAACAATTTAGATTTATGGAAAAAGGAGATAATTTATGCAATTGCTTATTAACATTGCAGAATCAGGTGTATCATTGACAGAGCAAAAAAATGAATTCGAAATGGTTATTATGTAAGGCTTCAACGAGTCCAGCGCGCTTTCAAAGATAAGATAATCACAGAAAGCTCAAGATAACAAATCAGCTAAGGTAAACGGCTATAATACTGACATAGGCGGCATTACTGACATAAATCGTGAATTTGCTCAATTTTAAGAATATTACCCAACATACTAAGATTATTTTTCTTAAAAGCACTAATAAGAACATTCTAGTTGCATCTCCTTCTAATACATTCTAATATTCTTTTACTAAAAATAATATAAATCAGTAGAAATCTGATAGACATCGAAAACATACTTTTGTGCAACTATTTCTTAGCATTTTGCCTTAAATTTTGAAATTTTTTATTTTAGTAATAGTCTCGAACTAAGTGTTAATTACGTTTTAAATTAAAGTTTTATCGATCATATGATTCGTTTCATTTAATTATTTGACTTCATTCATGTGAAAATAATGAAAATAAATATATATTTTTGTTAAAATAGTTTTGCCAGTATTAGAATCTGTGAAAAAATAGCGTGTTCCTTTCACTGACGTATATGTCAGTATTAGATTAAGACATATTTTTTAAGTGTCCTTTAATCTGGGTTGTACGCTTATTTAATGTAAAAACGGGATTTTGGGTTCGTTTTCCATTGAAAGCATCACTTTACTGTCCTAATTCTGACGCTAAAAATTTATGATAGTTTGGCCACGAATTAATCAAAACGGTAACGATCAGTATTGAATCCATATTTAGCTCACTAAAACATCCACCATATATCAATATAACCTAGAAATTCTAAATTCTATTTATTGTAATTAATAGTATTTATTTCCGTTTTAAGTAAATTAAAAATATTTTAATTAGTGTACAATTAAATAAATATACGTAATCTAAAAACTGATTTTAACTTTTTGGAGAATTTAATTTTAGTTGCCTCCTTAAAGTTGTATGTCAGTATTATATACACACATGTCAGTAAAAGAGCTCTATTATATTTTATTACCATGGCAATAAAATTTAAGCATTTTCAATAATATTATAGTCCCGATGACATTGTCAACGCATTCCAGCGTATGTCAAATTAGTTATTGTACAAAAAGTTGTGAATACTTTAAATGTACACATAGGACTAATCGGTTTGAATAATGGCAGAAGAGCAAAATATTTGAAGGATGGATGCCTATTAGATGTCTATTCGTAATTCCCATCGAATATAGCTAGCATCGGATTCTTCGTCTACCATGTGGAAACGAGTAATGGCCAATCTAATATTTTTACAATTTTCACACCCCCTTCCTTGCTCCATAGTAGACTGTCATTCGCATTTTGTTCAGCAGAATTCATTTGCTCTTTGCTAGAAATCACTAATATGGCTGACATGGAGGATGCATCGCACGATGGGTTCTGTAATCTGACAAGGGGTCATAATAGTTGTGTTCAGCTACACCACCGACCGACACCAGACGTTGAAAAACACATTTTACTGATTTTCTAAACCTCCATCGGTGTACCATTTGGTCTGCAATGAACAATGAACACACATTGAAATACCAACAATTTAGTATAATTTAATTTTTATGCTCAATGTTATTAAATATGTACTATATTCTAGCATGTGTAGTATAACTAATCAACCGGACGATCACTCGATTACAGTAACCTTAATAAGACGACCAAATCTCTTTAAGGGACGTAGCGCCAGTCTAATAAATTAAACCAATTAATGAAGCGAATGATTGAAATATGAATGTGAAAGTTTCAATTGGATCGAAGCGAAGCTTTCATTGACATTTTAGAAACCGTCTTGCAACCAAAAAATTTGACAGTCAATTTAGAAATCATTGTGCAACATTTGCTACGTATTGTGACTCACATTGGTCAGCTGGATCGGGTCAAATTGAAAATGTTAAATATCATTCAAAGTTTGTTTTAGATCATCATTTTGATTTCAAATCTATTGTGTCATGAAATATGAACTGAAGACTTAGATAATGCGTCAAGAAAAGCGGCTATTATTGCATCATTCGATTCACAATCGAACATTTTCCCAACGATCTACAGAGTAAAATTATCAAATTTCAGTCATTTTCATATAAAATCAAAATTTAAGCAAACGGTGCTGTGAAAATACCGCGTCCAGTCCAATAAAAGTTATTTTGAGTTCAATATTGCCAATTTACCTGTGCAATAAACGCAATAAAACAAAGCTTTGCTTTTCGCACCAAAGTAGAAACAAATTTTTAATAAGAGGAATATTTGTTTCTAGTTTTGTGCCTTAGAGGTTTTATAATTGATATTTTGCAAAATACAAGTATTTTGGTAAGTTTTCATAAACTCAATAGTATGTCAGTATAGAGAACAAAAAATGTCAATAATAGAAACACGAATTTTTCAATAGCTCAGTATTATGTACAACATGCCGTTTCTTCTAAAATTTTAAAATTACAAATGAAAATTGTTTTTCATTCAACGCTTTCTATTACTATCTGATTCTTAAATAAACAAGTGTTTTAAAAAGTAAATCAGCTCTTAAAATATCTTGTATTTTCTAAGTAATAATGAAGATCAAACTTCAAATTGTCGCGCCATATGTCAGTATTATAGCCACTTACCTTAACGTATTTTCTGATGATTTTTTGCCACGAATCTCAAAATTGTATAGTTATAGTTTATTAGCCACTTTTATGAGGAATGATCTGTAAAAATTGTGAACGAGTAGCCTTCTATATAAATCTAAATTTTTTAACACTTTGTAATTTTTTTGGGCGGAATACAGTGACTCACAGCTTATTTGATCCAGTCGCATTTTATGAACACAATTGTAAATATTTCGCGATATCTTATTTTGATGGTTTTTCTTTTTTTTCTTGTTTTTTGTTTTTTGTTCCACGGGACTAATCAACAAATACAAATTTAGAAAATATAGGAACTTCGATTGCAGGGTGTAATCGCATTAGAGTGTAATCGCATTATTGTGTTACCTCGCAAGATCTTTGTAGCATCAAAGTCGTTTGTGTATGACTAGGAATATGATGGAGGTTCGCACAACAATTTCGATAAATTGGAAGCATCGACTACCTATATCACCATTCGTACATTTAGCGACGGATGCTCAGAAACTTTCCTTGCACACTGTATGCAATTTGTTTAACTGTATCGTGAAACCAAAATTTGTTATTTTTGTTGTACTCGTAGTGGAAATATTTTTCTTCGTTTTTATTTTTGTTTTGTTTTACTACGTTTTGTTACCGGACAAGTGGTGCAGTGGTTAAAGCTTCGGCACTTGGACCGGGAGGTACTGGGTTCGAATCCCATCAGAGGCTAGATGCAAATCGAATTTTTATCATCAATTACAATCGGTGATGTTAATAAACACAACTAAGACCCTCTGATGGAGTGCAGAATTCAGCGCCGACCCACCGTCCATGTCAATGTACAGGTTGACATGGAGCTTGCAATGTGCAGGTGGTATACTGTAGTTGTGTGAGTAGGTGAATAGGTGAATGGGTTAATGATGTGGCGTGAATGCGTGGTATATCACAATGGGCCAAAAATGGCCTAAGTGTCAACCACTGAAACCTAACCTACTACGTTTTGTTTCCTATGCATTATATCGATACCAACAACAATAATGCCAAATGCCATAAAAACGCAATACTAACAAAAGTAATTTGACGAAATTTGATGGTATTAGTATGTTTGTGGCAGTGGATCATTTAAGCTGTGAGTTGGTTTTGGGTTGAAATAATGAACTTTTTAATGTAATTTTGATATGCATTAGAATTTTTATTTTATTTTTTGTGTTTTATAATAAAAATAAACATAGCTTTCATATTACATTTAGTTTTTTTCAAAAAAATAAGACATCGCGATATATTTACAATTTTGTTCATAAAATGCGACTGGATCAAATAAGCTGTGAGTCACTGTATGTAAAGTAAATGCAATTGGACAATCTGCTCCGTCATCATCGAGCTCTAGTAACACATTACCGAAAGCGTCAGTACAAGCGTCACATTAGATATCAAATGGACGATTAAAATTCGGATTAACTAAAACTTGGGTACTTGATAAAGCGATTTTCAAATTCTTGAAAGCTAACGGAACATTTGGGGTTCATATCGATTTTTTCCTTTTTTTTCAAAAAATCTATTGCACAGCGAGTAAGGCGAAATTTTTGATGAATCTACGGCACCAACCACACAAACCAAGAAATCATCTTACTGTATCAGAGTCCGTGCGCAAGGGTAATGTTTCAATAACGCTAAGGCCAAGCAATCCATCCAATTCTTGATATATGTTTCTGCTTTATCGGGGGCTCAATTGGCTCAGTTCTGAACCAAACGGGAGTTGCTGAATTAATTGTTTTAAATTTGGTTTCGTTCTTGGGATAATTGATGGTGCTGTGTTCTTCAACATAAGGTGCAATACTTTAATGCTTTGTAAAGTTAGAGTAATTTAAAGAGGCTCCAAAACTCTAAGCCTACAGAGTAAAGTCTTGTGTTAAATCTGGTGTCTTTGATTAGTGATTAAAATTTATTTGTGCCAAAATGTAACCAAAAACTTTATGGATTGGATTTTTTCTTTGGATTTTTAAGCAATTCTTCTGGACCTGCTTCCAAAATAATAACAGTTTCACCACTATCCAACAGACCATTTTATTCAACTTCATTTATTAAAACTTTAGTATAAAGTCGCGAATCGTTAACTTCGGTGGTAACTGTTGAAGCGCAAATAGCGGTCAAATGATTTTTTTTCTTTTGCCATATTATAACCGGGAGCACAGTTTCTGTTTCGAATTAGAATTACGTTTGATAATTTTTAAAATAGGGGATTAATAATTAACGGAATTAAAGCACTTGTTAAAAGCATTTGAAATGGTATTATCGGTAGGTAAGTCAATATTCGGATCCAGTTGGAAAGGATTGGGTATGCTATGGTTTCGGTCGCCTGATATTCTGTAGCGGTTGAAGCTGAAGAAGTTGGGCTGGAACTAATTCTGCGATATACTCTGCCTGAAATTCCCAGTTCTCCACTGGCGTCGGGATGAGTTTTACAAACATCGAGGACAGTTGTTGCTAGAGACATTACGATAACCACATCGGTAACAAAATACTCCTTGGGGTACCGAGCACAAGTTTAGAGGATCTCGCATTGATGGTAGATGTGGTAAGGAGGATGTAGATTTTGCCATATTCATATTTGTTGCTGTCATTATAGCGGCTATAAGTTTTCGCGTGATAATTTAGTTCATTGATAGCAGGTCTTGAATAGGGGGTGTAATATTTTCTCATGCGGTTCAGTTTTTATAATAAATCGTTGACATTAGTAAAGTATATATCGATAAGGTGATACTGGAACTAGGATATCATATTTCGTTTAATACTTCTGTTAATCGCTCTTCCGGATATGGAGTGTGGCATTCCAGAGTTAAACACCACACAAGTTGATAATGCTGCAAACAAGTTTCTATTGAATATTGTCGTCGGGACTCGATCTGCTGACTAATTTCGACGCAATGGATTATAACGTCAATAACTCTAATAGTAATGGAGTACTATTTCTTTCAATATACAAAACGAATTTTATCCAACAGACAATTTAGAGGTATATGGCTCGCGAGACCTAAGTATATGAAGTTGGCCCAAAATTCTAGCCCAAAAAATGGCGGTTTTAAAAGCTGGCAACACTAATGCAAGTGTCGTAAAAAAATGACGTTTTCTATCCTTCTATCGTGATAGAAAATATTAAGATGCAAAAATGATAAATCTTTAAAAAAAGTGTTGTGGTTCCTTATGTGTGTTCCGTATACGAACATTTATTGCATCAAGTATCTGCCAAATATTTTGTATTTTTGATATGTTAAATCAAAACTTATTTTGTTACCACAGCAAAACTGCCATATTTTAATGTAAGTCCACAAATAATTCTGTCGTAAAACCATCAAACCCGCACGATAGATAAATCAAATCAAAAATGAAAAATTAACGAAATAAATAATACATTTTAGTTCGGAAGCAGTTTATTTTGAGACTTTACTTTTGACTATAATTAGAGTTTATGATAAAGCATACATCGGCGCATTAAACAACATAATCATTTGTTGGGGACGGAGGTGGATCGGAGGTTTAAGGGGCTCCCCTTGTCATTATTTCGATGATAGTACCATTCAACGAAATATGTAATCCGCACGACAAAAAAAACCGCCGGTGCAAAGTTTTAGGAGGATGTAATTGGTATCTCATGGCGAGAATGGCCCACATATAGCCACTTTGAGAACACACTGTATATCTTCATGGAAGTTGAGATTTTGGGTATTGCTCATCGGTCTCACTATGATTTTCGAGTAGTTCTGGTCTCAACCTTTACCGGTGTAAAGTTTTAGGAGGATGTAATTGGTATCTCATGGCGAGAATGGCCCATATATAGCCACTTTGAGAACACACTGTATATCTTAATGGAAGTTGTAATTTTGAGTATTGGTCATCGGTCTCACTATGATTTTCGAGTAGTTCTGATCTCAACATTTGCCAGTGTAAAGTTTTTGGAGGATGTAATAAGAAAATAATAGTGAGACCGATGACCAATACCCAAAATCTCAACTTCCATTAAGATATACAGTGTGTTCTTAAAGTGGATATATGTGGGCCATTCTCGCCATGAGATACTAAATGCATCCACCTAAAACTTTGCACCGGTAAAGGTTGAAACCAGAACTACTCGAAAATCATAGTGTTTAATGCTTATTTATTTCGGCTTACTTCAAAAATCTATAACGAAAAATATTTTTGTATTTTGGGCTGACATCATTAAAATGTTGTGACATACCATTATTTTTTGGGTTGACAGTTCATACGTGACAGAAAAATATTTTTGTTTTTTGGGCTGACATCATTAAAATGTCGTGACATACGATTATTTTTTGGGCTGACATTTCATACGTGACAGAAATCATAGTTTACGTGTTGCCGCTGCGTTTTTTTGGGCTGGCATTTGGGCCAACTTCACATACATGCTCGCGAGTGTCTCATTTTGTAATATAAATTGATCAGCAGGCAAACCACTCGGAGTACAGTCAAAGGTGAGACCAGATCGGGCACGGGTTCGTGATTGTTGACACACTCGTACTGGGTAGAACTTGAAAGTTCGGGTTTAATATTGCATTGGGAATATGGTAATTATTTTGTGGGCCAAATTGGAAATTATTTAGCACGTTGTACTCCCTTTGTACAATTTGGGTATGAGGTATGGCAAACTTATTTTGCAGTTCTAGCTATTGTGTGGTAGCAATTTGTTCTGATAATTTTTGTGCACTTAATAATAGTGTTTCAATAACCGGGTCAGTAGCGGGATTTTTGTTTGGTACTAATATTTTGGGATGGCGTGTTCTCTTCTGGTAGTTGATTTTGATAATTTTGGTCTTGTAGCTTAAAATATTGAGGCGGCGGAAAAATAGTAGGACGGATTAAGATAATACAATAAGGACCGACCAGCTGTTTTGTTCAAAAGACAATCTTTAAGCAAACTATCGAGAACCGAACATAAGCAACTTGTCGAGAACCGAGATTTGAAAATAATACACTATCGAAATCGCTTAAAAGCCACTACAATGAGGAAAGGAGATGTACAACTTAATTTCAAGCAGTTTCCTGTGTCACGACTTAGATAGTCGAAATTGTAATGATGTCAAATTTACACGACATCATTCAAATTGTGTATACCTTGTTTGGAAAAAGTCGTGCAATCCTTTTCGAAAGAGCTACAAGAATGAACGCCTCAACTCTATGATGTTGGGGACTAGCAATATAGATTATAGAAATTTATAATTAAAGAAAAAAGATGTCGATGAGTTTTTGGTTTTAAGGTTTTTCAATTTTGGTATTTAAATTTGAATTAACCATTTCAAATCGTCAGTCAAGTAAAAACAAAAATTTATATAGTATATTATTTATGGGTAAGGATTGCCCGAGGATTACAACGTCTTACCATTGAAATGAATTCCCGTTCAACTGCAAAAATTCAATTCAATTTAAAAGAAAACATTAATTTTTTTTTTTGGGGTGTACAACTATAGAATTTTATATTCTAAAATCCTACACGAATTAAGAATCTGATCAGTTTTTCACCCCAAGTTTGGTATCACTTGTATGTACATAAAATTGCACATCAACTAACTTTTCTTTCTGCTTGAATCATTTATAATCAACTTAAAGAATATTTATACAGATCCGCATGTACAATCGAGTCGAACAAAATTTTCTGCCATACGATGGCAGAATGAAATACAAATAAATATTTTCCTATTCGCATTAACATCATTTTTCCAGTTGAATAAATAAAATTACAAATAAATACATAAGATATAATATTATATAAAAAAAAATGGGTCTGGGTCTTACAATTATATAGAATTCTTAAGAAAGCCAACAACAAAATATATCGAATCGAATTTAGAACAACAAAAAATTTTATCAATGGAACAAAAATTTCATGGTGGATAATTACCATAGCGCGTTTTTACCGTATATAACGTGATTACACAAGTAATTTTATGTTTACCCGAATACACAATATAATACTCGTACATTCCTAAATTCCAGAACGATCGGAGAGGTTCATTAAAATTTCATAAAATTTGTCAGATTTAGCTGGGTGTATTTATAAACTAAAATTTCATCGTTTAATTGAATAAATTTGCTCAGTCCCCAGCGCCATTGTATAAACACACACACATAAACATAATACATACATAAAGCATATATAATAAAGATAAATTGATTTTCTTACAAAATAATGAAGCTGCTTTATAAGACGGATATACTCTGACATATACAGAATATTTTATACACGTAAATTTATTCATTTTTCATGATTAACAAAAAAACAGCAACCAATTTCGGAAAATTTCCGTTTATATACCGCACCACCCCGACAAAAACCTTGCTTTAATATTCCCCTGAGGTACCAGTAAGATGATGACGATATTGGTCAATAGCGGTGTATACGAGAAAATTATGAAAAATGACCGTGCGGAAAATATAACTCATGCGGCTATATAACGGTTCGGTTTCATTTTTATATATCATTTGACTTTGATAAGGGGTGATAACTATTTAGAGTATGTGAGTATACAAAATATTAAGACGCTGTGCAGTTACACAATAAATTTATATCCTTATATAGTCTAACGAACAATAAAATTTATACAATTTCGTTGTTTGTTTCAGATCGAGGAAAAATAATTAAATTTACGACTTTCTACTTAATACCTTGGTACGTACAATAAATAAGCGTCTACGGCTACGAAATATAGACTACTTCGCCGGACTTAATGAGGTAGAATTTTCTTAGAATCGCACATTTTTCAAGTCATAAACAAAATAATTTTGTCACGTACTGTACGTACCTTATAAAGTTCATTCAAAGCGTATTATGAAGAAAAACGACAGCAGAGGAAAATTTATATATAAAAATATATTTTGCGAAGTAAAAGAGAAAATGGTACAGACACACACACACACAAATCTAGTGAAAATAATGTAAATTATGGCAAAAGCGGAAAAAATAATTTAGAACGATAATATTATTATTGTAAGACATTTCGAAAACAATAATAAACATTTTAGTTGTTTTCAAACTGAAAGTAAATCAAAGTGTGTGTAGCACAATTTGTGTGGGAACCTGGACCATAAAGTAGAGTAATAGCAATATATACCCGTTTTAAAGTCGTTAGCAAAAATATCGGAAGATAATAACATCGCCAGCATAATTTGTGGTGAAATTATCTTAGAAACTTCATCGCTAAATCACAACATTGTGTAAGCAAATTGTTTATAACAGATAAGCCAGCTCAAAAGAATAAACCGTTACATGTACCAAGTGAAGAATAGAAATTTATCAGTCAGTTCAAATAAATCCAAACTAAAAATAACTAAATAACTCGATCCTTCGTTTGATAAAAAAAGAGAAAGTTAATTGAAAATGACAGTTAAAGAAAAACGGTAATTTTAAATAAATTTTATATAATTAATAAATTTGCAGTTTAGCAAAGAGGGTTCACACTCGAAGGATTTCGATTTTTGCGAGTTAAGCTGAAAGAAATCTCGCGGAATTTGTAAAGCAATTTATTAGAGTGTCTTGTTTCCTTTGAGAAAAAATTTAAGGAATCTTATGTCAAAATTTTGATTTACATACGTGAACACTACTTAAGGTAACCTAAGGCAGGAAGCTATTTGAACATACTTATAGACCAAAACAAGATAAGAGATTACCACTGGCCTCAATATTCCTAGTTAGTTTGTTGTATAATACCCAGTGATTGAGCCGGAGTATTTAGCAAAAGCTTTGTTTTAGCTTACCCCATAGTAAATGTAGTGATGGAAAACTCTGGAAAATTAGTTTTAGTTTATCTTAATAATATTCTTTAAAAACGCTGGATTTAATTATATTTAAGTAAGTAGTTGAGTATAAATCACGCCTACATTTGGTGTAATTTAAAATATTCATCTAAAATTCTTTAAGAATCAATCCAATCTCTATCGAATATCATACCATCTTGTACCATGAGACTGAAGACAGAGTTTAATTCCTTTTAAATAATTTTCAAATGTCATATACATCCAATATTAAAAATTTCATCAAAATCATGTAAGAGGTGGCAAGAGTTATGTAAATTGTAGATCCCACTTTGAACATTACATGGTCATTGGTAAAAATTTATGGGATTGATAAACTCAAAATAAATATTTCCAATTGCCAAAATACTGGTTTCACTCTCATTCCCATTATCCGCTAAGAAATAAGCTAGGTACTAGGTATTTGGTTTTTACATTTTTTTTAAATAAATTTGCCTACATTCTATAACGAGGGCTTACATTAACATAAGCGAGTTGAGAGATGTAACACGCAACGTATTTAGTAACACGGTCCTAACCGAAACTTGTGATGAAAATTCCTCGGGTAAGCTTGGCAGAAAAATCAGAGGAGAACCACATAGGTCTAGAGTTTCAATAAACTTCCACATTTTGCATGAGCAAGGCTCGTGATCAAAGATATCACCATACCGAGAACGCATTGCATATTATGATAAAAACTGGGAACATGGATCACAGTCAATGAAACCATCTGTGAAGTGATAAACATGTACGAATAAACACTACAGAATATTTCAACTTCAAAATTCGCACACATACACACATATACATACCGAGAACTTTTAGAAAACCTATAACATTTTCTGACTTTGGCGGTACCTATGGACGATGACAAATCATTAAAAATCCCGAGTGCGATCTTTAATGATTACCGTTATTTCTTTTCTGATTGCAAAATTTGTACCTACGAGTAATAACGATGAATTCGATCAAAAGAAAGGTTAACCAATATATAACAGAGGCTAATCGTTAATTAATTGTATTCAGGATTATTTAAAATTCTTTCCAATTCATTAATAGACCTACACTCTTTTTACAATTGCTTGGAAGGATCTCTTTCATGATTACCTCAGAGCGTGGTACATTTATTTTTATTTTGGTTTAATTCATTTTCGCTCTGTGAAGCTACGAAGTATTCTAACTGGGAACAATTCTCAGCTAGACTTGATTCTCTAATTTCGAGCATCTGGTTGGGGTGTATGATGTTAAGGAAATTGACTGGAAAATTTAAGAACAAGATCAAAATAAATAATTCTTCGACTAATTGGGGTAGCTTCCTAGATAGTTGCCAAAAAGAATTACAAATAAAGTTTAAGATCAGCTCGCATTTTCTATTTGTAAAAAGCACATCTGAAACTCATTTTAGACTACATTTAATAATCTTTCAAACCGTGTTTCATTTCAATTTGATAAATTGTGAGTTCACCACATTCAGATCTCCATTCTTCTTCCAACCGCCTACTTCCATCTTAAAAACCGAGTTTTACCCTAGTTAGATGAGAAAATTGCTTCAAACTTGCCATTTTCCTTAACTGCATATCTAAATCTCCCATTGAAATTCTATTTTTATTATAAAATCTAGTTACATTTACTCGGCGGAAAATAAATGGCTTCCACTTAAATTGGTTATTAAAAAAAAAAAAAAATACTTCAGAAACTGGGACTAAACTAGGCCATTTCTAAGTGACCATGATGAAATTGGGCGTGTTTGATAGGAATGAAGTTATAAACAGATTTTTGGAATAAGTTCCCGAATATGCCACTTGAGTTTATCTAACTGGTTTCACAAAATTGTAGTTATAGAAACTTTAAGAATGACTAGATAAATCGACAGGACCTCCAGGACAACACGAACACTTAATAATTGGTACAACTACGCAGAATAACCGAATCCAGTCACCATACTGTGAGAAAGTTGGGAATACGTTGCAAATTTTATTAATACAGTCCAATCAGTGAGTAGTTCAAGTGAGCTGAGTGAACAATAGACGGGGTGAGCGAGCAAAAACTTTGTTTCAGTAACATTCAGCGCCTGTCAGAAGCCACTTCATTTCAAACCTTAATAAACAATTTCCTTATGATAAGTTATGAAATGAAATAGTTTCAACTCAGATAGTTATATTCCAGAAGTTTTTCCAAACCTTCCATACTTAATTTTATCATAATCGATTATGAAATGGTCCTATTACTTATGTTTCAGTTGTTCATTAAGGTTCATTATTTATATTCCAGAACGGCCAGAAATCACTTTAAAGTTCCATTTTCATCCTGCATTTAAAGTTCCAAATTTTCTTATGGTCAGTTAATAAATGATCTAGCACCTCCAGAGTTCCAAAAAAAATTCAATTCCTTTTCTATCCTTCAACTCAATTTCATCTGATCGGTTGTGAAATGACTTAGTTGTCGAACTACACATTTTTCAGAATTACTTCCAGAACTCATATTCGAAATCAATTACCTTCATACAAACCGACCCTAAGCTAGAAAAATGATCAAAATAACACTAGAATGAGAAAACAGATCCTGTGTAAAAATGGCGGACCTTCTGAATGAATTTTGTAACAAAATCTCTAAAATTTGTAATAAAATCGTTCAAATGGTGAATTATCGTTTTCAATGAATTGCCATTTTCCATGAATGATCGTTTCCGGTAAATTGTCGTAATCGTATTCCGGTAAATCTCGAGTCTAAACGTTGTCAGCCAGTTAAGTTATTAGACCCAAAGCACTGGGAAACTGTTGTGTTTGTAAATTTTCAATTCCAATTCCGCTTAGGTATAGTAACTAAATAGTTGAGACAACAAATATATGGCAAGAAAATATGTAACGGTAAGAAGTATCACCCACCATTATCTATATCTTTGTGTTTGAGGCTGCAAATTTAACTGAAACCGATTTTCATAAAAATTGCTGGAGGATTGTTTTCGATTACCATGTCGCATGAATATTGCACTATGTTGCGTGATGTTGCAAAATGTTGTATTATGTTGCACCATGTTGTGGGATATTGCGCTACGTTGTAGGACGTTGCTGTTGTTGCACCATGTTTAGTACTGTTGCACAATGTTATTTGATATTGCATCATATTACACTGCTTAATGATGTTGTAAGATGTTGCTACATATTGCACATTGTTGCGTCATGTCTACAATGCTGTACCATATTGCGTGATGTTGAACAATGTTGCTCGATTTAGAAGATTGTTGCGACATACTGCTTCGTGCTGTGGCAGTATATTTCATCATATTGCGGAATATTGTACCATGTTATGTTGGTTGCGTTACGATGACAATAGACGGTTGTACTAATCCGTCTAATGTGGCATGGCCTGAGTCTCTTTATTTAATTGTTTCTTCGGGTAGCACCATTTTTATAAAACTGGTGAAACAAGTGCCCATAAATCAAATGCCAAGAATGGATTTCGATAGGCGCTAATTTCCGGGAAAATTCGTTTATGGAGAGCTTCAGTGGGGCCTGGGACCTTTTTATGTATTATTTCGGCTCGAACGATTTAGATAAAAATTGCGGTGATAACAGATTTCTAATGCATGGAATGAATTGCGATGAGTCCTAATTTTGAGAAAATTCATTTAGGATTTTTTGAATCGAACGACTTTTGATAAAAATTGGCGGGGCCAGCTGAAAGTGCTTGGATCCGGGCCTGTATTTAAAGAAAGACCGGCTTGAACGATTTTGATGAAAAGTTTAAGAGGATTTTTTAGAAATTCAAATTATTTCAATGTTTTTCCACAATATGCCCACTATGCCATCTCAATCGAAGGACATGGAACTTAAAATTTTGGACATATTTCCGGAAAATTGGCAATTTAAATGAACCTAAGCCATTTCTTAACCGATTGGGATACAACTCTCTTTTTACGTTAAACATAAGATACGATTCCAAAATGAATTCCTGATATGATTTTGAAAAATGAGTAAATAGGCTCTCAAACGAATAGTACAGAACTCGGTTATAAAATATCACATTTGATTGAAACAAACTACGGGTTCTATAAATTGTATAAAGCTAAGTCGTTATTTAATCAATTATTTTGTTCTTTTACAAAGTGACAGCAAGTTTAGTAATCATGGAAATTGTCGACAGCCACATTTTTAGGTTTACCATTCGCTATACTGCCAAAGTCCGAAAAAGAGATTTTCGAAGTGGTGTCTGTCTGTTTGTGTCCTCTCGACAGAGCCCAGACTCATCTGATTTCACATTTAAACTTTTTTTAAATTGAGAGTTCCTGTGAAAAAAACTGACGACAAAAGGAAAATAAAAGAAATATGTAACAAAACTGGTTTAAATCTTTTCTCTAAAATTTAAGCTTAATAACGATTTTTGATACTAAACTTAGCAGTTAATAAGAAATCATCAATTCTTTAGATTTTCAACAACAACAACGTACTGCAACAAACGAGCCCTTGTTAAGCATCACTTTTATTATACGGGGTGTATTCGAGCCACATTATCGTGGAAGGGTGATGTGTGATCATATTTTCAATTATTATTCTACAATTTTTATAAACTATAGAATAATAATTGAAAATATGATCATACATCACCCTTCCACGATAATGTAGATCGAATATACTTCGTATAATAAAAGTGATGCCCGAATTATAATCTGTGCTGAAACAGAAAGATGCCAAATTGTTTTTCTTCGTTTGAGGTTACGGTACGTTAGACACCTAAAGCAAACGATAATTTGCAAAAGAATCGAATGTAAACATTTTTTTATTCTCTTTGCCTTAATATTAAGTTTTACTACACAAAACTTTCAAATTTCGTGCAACTCACCTAAACACAGCACAGATACCAAAAATTCCCGTATAAATCAATAAACTAATGCGTTATTGATATTACCAATAATATTATCTCTTAACGCCATTGAAAAACCAACAAAAACAAAATCATTTCTTAATTCCAAATTATAGTTATACCTCTTACTATTTAAATATTGATAAAATATTACGGTCAAACCTGACCAATCGTACATAGTAAAAAAAAAAAAAATCTACATAATCATTCCGATTACTTAATCCGTTAAATGTTTTTTTCCACTTTCCTTATCTCAAATCGTTTAATTTTTCGAAATTTTTTATATCTTTATATAGATAATTGTACCGAATGCGGAATGAAATCTATCCAACCAAACGACCAACCAACAAAGATGGATTTAATATCGAGAAAACTGAATATTTTTTTTTTTTTTTTTTGTAAAATCGTCGTAAATTTTTATTACAACAACATCTTATAAAACATAAATTTAATATTTATGTTATGTACCCGAGAATAATAAATAAATAATCGGATTAAATATACAAATTTAATAGTTTTTTTTTGCAGAATGTAGAATAATTATATTATACTAAAATTGAGAAGTTAAGTACTTGATCTTACAAACAAAAAAAAAAAAAAAAGAAAATCCTATATGTGCAATACCTCAAAGATTTATTAGTTGTTTGTCGATTTTGATAAGAACATAAAGGGATTATTGCCATACACAAATAAGCTCAAGGTACTCTACCATATATACTTTACACAAAGCTTCGGCTTATTTCAATAAAATAAAACAAGCAGTTTATCTTTAGTTTCTATGTCAAAGCTCTCAAGTCCCTTTACGACTCCAGTTGCATATACAGACATTGGTCATAAAATCGTATATACATGACAGATTTGATTTAATGCTTCACCGCTTTGTTGATTTCGCTTATTAATTACTAAGGCTGTGTTCTGTGTTATGCATTGTACGTTTTCTGCACGAGACTTGAGTTTACGAATTTTAATTGCTGGTACAGTGATTTTTTTACGATTACAGTTGATATTGCGAGTTTTATCGCATAATTAAGAACCGGTTTTGTTTGTAAATAGTGCGTTAGTTACGATATGCAATTAAAAATGTTGATAAGTTCGGCCAAGATTTTGATTGTTGCGTGGGGTGACTAAATATGCAACAAAGTAATCCGTGTATTTAATGTCTGTAATATTTTAGTATTTTATTGGGCAGCATTATTCGAATGGAGGTGGACGATCTAAAAACACTTTCGACTATCACAATTAAAGCAAAAACATTAAAACCGATAAACAATATATTTAAACAAAAATTGTTATAAGATCGTTAAACGTTAATTTAGTAAAACAAAGATTTGCATATTACTCCATGATGTTCCCGTAATGATTCTGCACCTAAGCAATGCATCATTGGCCGTGAGATCGTTTCGCTGGCCTTGCCCAGCAAGAACCACGATACGCAAAAATATTCTAGTGAACCAACCATTATTAAAATGAGTATTAATTTTCGGGGAATTCCCGGAGAAACTCCGCTTGTTTCCAAAGAGAATTTTTGAAAAATTTTCAAAGTAGTGAAATTGCACAGTAGTGAAATTGAGATGAAACTGAAAACCTTAACCCTATTTTATAAAAACAAATTCAATTTTAAATGAAACTGAAAGTAGTAACTATAACAAATGAAATTTGCAAATAAATTTATGATTGGGACCTTTTCATAATTCAATGTGATAATTGGTGTTATACGGTTTGTGAAAATTTTGCTTTATTAAATTTAATAAACATTTTAAAGCCATTTATAGTAGACATTTTAGAGTGAAATGGAAATTGACAATTTTAGTGACACAGGGATCCCTGCTCTTTGTTGAAGTTTTTTTTCTTATAAATCTGACACCGAATATATAAATTACTTGGCGTTTCGATCGCATTAAGCCTTAATCAAAGAGTGATTCCCAAAAAATAGTAGTTAGGCATAGGCATTTGTTATTAGGAACCGTTATGCCAGCCCAAATATTATGGGTTAAAATTTTTCATTGAAGATAGGTTAAGATTACGCTAATGCCGTAGACAGACAAAAAATTTATCGCGATTTTCATTTATCTAGAATGAAAATTAAATTATAATACTTAATTGTAATTAAAAAAAAAATTGAGGTGACAGAAAGAAACCCAATTTTTGCGATGTGCCTAATTATTTTACCTACTTAATGAGGTAGATACTCGATCGGCTAGCAAGCAAGAAATTTGCTAGCCGAAACCCTGACTACTCAATCAATTTTACCAAAAAAATTTAAATTTCAAAATACATTTTTCATAAAATTTTTGTTTATTTTTGCGATGTTACAGTAAAATTTACGGGTTAAAAAAATAAACAGCAAATTTTTGCGTTGTTCTACTGTGCAATCGCAAAAAAAAACAAAATTTTTATGAAAAATGTATTTTGAAATTTAAATTTCCTTGGTAAAATTGATTGAGTAGTCAGGATTTCGGCTAGCAAATTGCTTGCTTGCTAACCCATCGAGTATTTACCCCAATAATTCTGTTTTGAAAAAATCGTGTACAGACAGTCAGAAATACTTAATTAATCTAAATAACGAGATTATCTAGTTTGTGTCTATCTACGGTATAAGCGTTGGCTTTAGAATCCATTTAATTACGATAAATGAGCCGTTTACTTAGAGAGTGGTTTAAGTCCATTTATTTTTATATTGAGATATGTAAGGGTTTATGTTTGAATTGATTTAAAAATATTGGTAACTGGTATTAAGTCGCGTTTGTGTTTTTGTGACCTTAAACATGTTAGATTACATAGGGTAATACATTTTATAAGAATTACTTGTAAAAGAAACTATTTTTGAGAAGCTGCAAATGGACTTAAACCACTTTCATAATCAATAAAAATATTTTTTTTGTTTTTAAAATGCATATACATAAGTCCATTTTGCGTATTTATTTAAGATTGTTATAAGTTAACATTTTCACTTAAATTTACTCAATTATGTTTATATAACTCCAATATAATTGTTTAGTGATGCTTCTAATTGTTGAATAGTTATTTCTTGTGTAATGTTTGGAATTATTATTTTATAGAAATTAAACAGTAGAAATTGTAAATTTTTTATTTTTGACGTAGATGCATGTTTTAGATTTAAAGTTTAAAATAAAAAGAACAGTTTTATAACTTGAGCGGGATTTTTAATAGACAAATTTATTCATTTATTACAAAATTAAAATAACATTGTCTTAGGAATACTTAAAATTAAAAAAAATCAAATTATCTTATATTATTCCTTCTCCACATATGGATTATATGCGAATTTGATTTAACGCGATTAAAAAAACCATTTTTATTAAAATCAAACATCCTTGTACATGATTTAAACATCGTTTACTGCCGTCTGTCAGTCATTCTAATAATAAAATTACCCACACATGGAGGTGAACGTGTAAAATCTACGACACAACTGCAGGGAATTTCCCTAATTATCCCATATTAGTTTTGATAAAAGTATAGTGCGGATTTGCAGTGTGATATTAATATTTAAAGTGATGAATGTGAAGTTGACTTCAGCCTAGAAAAACGCAGTGGCAACAGGAAAACTATAATATATGTCACGTATGAACTGCCAGCCCAAAAAATTCGTATATCACGACATTTTAATGATGTCAGCCCAAAAAATAAAAATATTTTTCGTTATAGATTTTTGAATTCAGCCCCATTTTTTTTTTGTCACGACAGTAACAATTGTCGTTACACTTATATCGGATCTCAGCACTGATCTATATACATGGATACGACTTGACAAAAACTATATGGTAGTGAAAAATAGTTCTACGTTTGTGACAGAGACAGAAAAATTTTCTTTTTTTCTTAAATTCCGAATTTTCGAAAATCAAATAATGTAAACAGAAAACTGGTTCCTATGAGTTTTTGACGTTTGACGTTTTGACGACACGAACTCTTTTTTTTATTCGAAATATGTGCAGGTGTGCATTTGAAATATCAAGGGAAATCGCAAAAAGAAATTTGCATACAAAAACGATACCACATGAATTTAATGAATAAAATGTGATTTATAATTTAAATCATGTGAATATTATTATTTGTTCATTGACTATAATAATAAAAAACCAATTTCAGAAATTTTCGAAATTAAATCTATCCTCGATACGGTCCTATCTTTCGGAAATATTTTTTTAAAGCAATAGGTGTATATAAACGAGCGATATGACTATAAAAAAAGTGCTCCCATTTTTTGCAGTTGTTTTATATGGTTTCTGACATGCATGTCGTATCCATGTAATATAGATCAGTGGATCTCAGCCCTAAATTCAAATTTTCATAGTTAAAGGAACCATTGTGATCATGTATAATAAATCTAAAACAGTCAAGAAGCAATTCTTATTATTTTCAATTGGTTCAAGAAAATATTAATTTTAATGAAGAATAATATGTGGCCTCGAATTTTAAAGACTTTTCTATTAACCCGTTTATGACCTACGGTTCATTTACGCACCATCGGATATGCTACTCCTTTTTATTTTTTTCTAAAAAAACTAATCGAATGTTCGTAAAATATAAACAACTATTAATTTCCCGTTTGATATGAGAAAATAGTTAAAGTGAAAAAATTTTGGTTTGTGTTTTAGTATTTTACTTATAGCGTGTGTAACAGGTGTGTTAAAATTTAGTGAAGTGAAATATGGATCCTGCTTATAAAAAATATTTGTAAGTACAAATATAAATGTTTTCTAAACCTTCTTGTGTACTATTTAGCAAAAATATATTATAAAGTTTATAACGGAGAAAAAAAATTTACAAAAAAATTAAGGGGGTTCCCCCAATTTACAACATGTGTAATGGTGGTGCGAAAACGCACCATTGGGCATTTAACAACAATTTTTTTTGATTTTTTAGGAAAACGCCGTTAAGTTTGCCAGAGGTACTGGATGCCCTGGAAAACCTTCCCGGTGATGTACCATTACCCAGTGACATTTATCTACATCCGCCGGATTTTCATTCGGACACAGACGAAGATTCTGGGGATGAAGAATCCACTGATCCCAATTCGTTGAATGATGTCATTGACCCTGAAACGTCAGTGCACGAAGCTGTAGAACCCGGCTGTGGATTGAGTATTGAAACACCAGTACCACAAAAAAAAATACCCAAAATTGGATAAGTGGCGATGAAGATGAACTTCATTTGGCGGCATTTTTGTACAGATATAAAACGTGGGAGGGCACGAAAAATTGTCCATTAAGTTTAAATGCACCAAGTGATCCGATTGAGTTTTTCAAGCTCTTTTTCCCAGCGCCTTTCGTCGAAACAATTGTGAAACACACCATTAATTATTCTTCAACAAAAAAGAATAAACCCATTTTCATCGATAACGATGACTTTTATGCATTTTGCGGAGTAATGATTGTGTCCGGGTTCAATAAAGTCCCACGAAGACGCCTTTATTGGTCAACAAGAGATACTTTTCGCAACGAGCTAATCACGAAATGGATGCGACGTAAAGAATTTGAAGATATTTTTGTAAATATTCATTTCTGCGACAACGATTCAATCGAAAAAACAACAAAAGATCGATTTGCAAAGATTCGACCATTCATCAACCATTTGAACGAACTGTTCCTAAAATATGCACCAATTGGTATGAACATTTCGGTCGATGAAGCCATGGTTCCATACTACGGTCATCATTCCTGTAAACAGTTTATTAGGAATAAACCTGTTCGCTTTGGCTACAAAGCCTGGGTAGCCGCCAGCCCGTCGGCATACTGCTTTTATTCGACATATACCAGGGTCGAAATCAGGATCGTGATGTGAGCTTAGGATTAGGAGAATCTATAGTTTTGAATTTTGCGCAAAAAATTAAAAACCGGTTTCCTGACCTATCATTTTCGTTCTTTTTTGACAATTTTTTTTACGGACCAAATCTTATATCGGCACTAAAAGATATTGGATGTGCTGGAACAGGAACGGTTCGGGAAAATCAATTGAAAAATATCCAGATGATTGATAAAAAGCAAATCAACAAAAAGCCACGCGGTTATTATGAAAACAACGTTGATCAACAAAATCAGTTAATTCTAACTAGATGGAAAGACAATAAAATTGTCCCGATAATATCAAATGCCTTTGGAACACACCCGTTAGCTACCTCACGCCGTTACATACACTCGGAGGCAAAGAAACTTGATATTCCCCAGCCGCAAGTCGTTGCACGTTACAACAAAAATATAGGTGGGGTCGATCTTTTAGATCGACATATCTCGAACTATCGGATGAGCATACGGAGCAAAAAATTTTATATGCCGATCGTTTTATGGATGCTGGATTTGGCAGTTACCAACGCATGGTCATTAGCTAAAAGCTATAATTGCCAAAAGGATAAATTAGAGCTTCGCGCAGAGTTGGCCGAAGCTTTACTTATTCATCATGGGAAATTATTAACGCAGGCTAAATCTTCAAAACCTCTAGAATATCTGGCTAAAGGAGCGCATTCATCCGTAAAATCGGAGTCACGGTTACGCTGCAAACAATGCCACTCACACAGTTATTATAAATGTGACATTTGCAATATCCCATTGCATCCAAAATGTGCTTCAATTTTTCACAAAAACTTGAAATAGCGAACCTTTTGTATTTATGTACTTATTATTATTATAATTTGTTGAATTCTAGAATTTTTGTGTATTTTCACTAATAAATAAACTATATATGAAAATTAAACAATTGTCTCTATATGACCAGTGGTGCATTTATGCACCACCCCATAAATCAACACCCAGCGAGCCCAATTTTTTTTTAAATTTATTTTAATATTATCTAGATCTAAATAAACAATAAAACCAAAAAAAAATAATTGAAAACTCGAGAAAAAAAACTCAGGTCACACATGGGTTTAGAAAATCGGAGTTTCTGGAATATTTCAAAACTAAAAAATCTATGACGTATGTCAGCCTTTGTTAATAAACGCCTCGTATATAAATACGACTAGACGATTCGTTCATTAACAGTTTTATTTTAATATGTATATAATACTATAGACCCCATATTGAGAATGACCAATATTCAGCCGCTTCCATCATAATATGTGATGGAAGTTGAGATTTTCGGTGTTGGTCATCGGTCTCACTATGATTTTCGGAAAGATCTGGTTCTAGCTTTTATGAGTAAAGAGTTTCAGAAGGTTGTGATAAAAAAAATAAAATTTCGAGATTGAACGAAATTACTATTTTAAATTTTGGGCTGGAATATCATTGCAGTTTTAGTGTTACCCGATGAAATTATTGTATGTTTCTGGGATTTTTCTGGAATTTTTTACTAGACTAAAATTGTATATAAATAAAAAAAGAATGGTTGTTTTTTACCAGTAACTAGATTTTTTGGAAAATTGACTTAATAAACCACTTTCAAAATGAACGGCTCAAATTGTGGTGATATATATCCTTTATTGTTCCAAAGTAATCGATTTAAAAAAATATCAAATAAATCTTGATAATTTCTTAATGTTTTTAGAAGGCAATGCAAAAATATTTTAAGTCTTATAACTTTTGTACTATGTAGACAGTTTCAAATTGTTTCTCCATAGGTATTCGGGACTTTCAATCAACGGATTTAACGTCTGGAAATCATATTCTACAAATGTTTTATTTTACAAGAGATTATTACAAGATTAAGAACGAAACCTTAAAGCTATTCAAACGACACTATTAAAGATTTCTGTCAAATAATGTGGAAAATTATTGTCCATTTTTCGCTATATAAATTTTATAGCAGCTAACATTCTAATTTAGCTTGTGAGAATAAGAAGATACATAAAACCCATACCTGGTTGCAGGTTGTAATAATTGGGAGGAATGAAGGATGGGAAATGAGTGGAGGGAAAAAGCCCAGGGGTAATGGCGGAGGGAATATGGAGGGGGATTATCTAAAAGGGTCTCATAGATTATCTACAAATAATGCATTTATACGATACCCTTAAATCCAGAAACTGCTTTATTTGACAAGCTTCCGGGGCAGCAACCTTGAGAAGCGGCTATGTATAACTTATAAGTTGTGCCATAAATTCCGGTACATTTAAATCATTCATTAATTACGAACTGTATTATTATTAACCCAACTGTTTGATTGTTGCAAGATTTTGGGTTCAGACATTAAACTTTGCATTACCTTGATCAACGCAAACTCGAGTTCAGTCGGTTCAATCGTTTTTTTTTAATTCGTTAGGCACATGCGGGCAACTTGGCTGATTTTCATGCGCCAACCGAGTTGTACAGCTCGGCGGTTAATCTTCGTATAGTTTTAGTTAGATGTTGAGCGATGGAGTGCCGTAACATTTATTTATCGACGCTTATCAATGCCTTGTGACAAGTGTGTTCATTAGTTGCATTATTCTCATTATCGCATATACTTTTTGTTACTACCGCCATGCTTAAGGATATATATGTAAGTATCAAAGTATCTACATTGCTGGTTTAACATACGAATCGACAGGAACTCTCGAATGTAATAGAAGAATAGTAAATCGAGCGGATAGATAAAAAAATCTTATTCATGGATTGAGGAACAGAAGCGAATAAAGTCCGAAAAATACTCCTGCTGTTTTATCGATAGTGATCTACTACCAATTTTTGTCATGTGATTGAATATAACACCATACAAAATAGTTCACGGTTTCTTAGAAATAAAAATAGCGAAGAGATATCCTTGTAACATCAATATGAAGAGCTCTCTGAGTCTCTGATATTACAATGCAACCGTGCAATAATCAAAAATTCATTGTATTTCTGCCGATAACATATGCGCTTCGCAAATTGCCGTGGCTGCTATTTTAACCTAATGTATATCGCAGTAGCTCAGCCTAAGATTTCGTTGTTACCACAACTTCTACAGAAAGGCAAACGTGGTGCTAGTAAGCGAACCAAACCAATGACGGACTCATTAAGAAACATGGGCGGCAGACCTAGAAGGTAATGTTGTGCACATTAGACAGTTAACTGAAAGTTGAGTGTTTTTGAATTTCAAGTTTAGAGTTCACGATAGTTTTCATCGAATTCTAATCATATAAGATAGATAAAACAGTCCCTAAGCACAAGAAATCTATATAATGTTTATAATGGATTTTTTCTGCTGTGGTTAGAGGACTATTTCGTCTAAATTATTTAATTTTAAAAAAATCTATTTTATTTTAAATCATTAATTTATTTATTATTAATTAAATTTCCTAAATTCATCATAAGATATCGCGGCCTCGAACTATTCGATTCGGAAAATCAAAAGGAGCTATCTAGGGGTATTTGTAAACTTTATTATTATATGAGCCTCATCTGGTTTAATTATTGGGAACTTCAGATTTTCAAATGGAAAAAATAAAAAAAAAACTTAAATAACGTTCTTACCATAGTGACTTCAACACAAAGTCCCGGAATGAGAAAGCGGAAAATTAGACAGGATAAATATTTGCAAAATAAGGACTGCTACTGCAATCTCAACAACCCCAAAACGGGAGCGGTAAACCTGAATATAAAAGGGGCAAATATGATACTTTTCTTAATGTTAATTTTGATTCTGAAATAATATATCGGAATGTTTTGAAAATGAAGTTTTTCAGAGCCAAATTCAGCGGCGCCTGAATCCCCCTTACGATTACAAAAACAGCATAAGTACACCAGTTAAGAATGCATTTGAGGGGATTTTTCTGCCATATGAAACCGACCAAGGAAGGAAATCATCTCCTACAGGTGTAAAACTATCGGGTGTTATATTGGCAGAAAGGAAGAAAATACTGAAAGAAGTTAGCGTTCGCGTACCTAAATCTCACAGCCCCCGCCTCAACAAGAGCACAAACGTGTGTTAGAAACGATATGGCGATAGTGGTATTAATATCGAAATTTCGAACGAACATGTTCACGACCATGAATACCACCCGAAAATTAGAGCGGCAAAATTTGTACAATGCCATCTATGTTTGAATCCAATTGACAATCTAATAATTATTGATTGAACTGCTTCCACTGCTTCCAATTTTATATTCAACTAAGCAATAGCTCGAGAAAACGATATAAATTTCAATAACAACTAATAATATAAATGAATGCCAAAATGTTGGTTGATTGTAAACAAAATACAAAAAAGATTGAACGAAAGTGTTACCCCATTTTATACCAGATTTCAGCAGAATCACCTTAAATCTTCTATTTGTATTTCAAATTTTTTTAGTCCAACAGCCGGGAACCAAACAATTACAAATTTCGTTTAAAAGACGATGCAAATAAATCAACGAATTGTAGTAAGAACCAAACATCATTAAATGCACCTAGAATATTCTCACAAGAACTAAACCGAAAAAACTTTGTCATCAAAAAATATAAGTTTCAAATAAATTAATTCATAAACTAAGATAAAACAAACATACCCTACGAGATACTATATTAAACAACCAATTTGTAACAAAATTAGTAATTAGGGACTCTGATCACATATTCCTATGGATACGTTTATCCCCATCCGAAAAATGTAATGGCTGAATCTGTGTTAATCCGGAACTCAACCACTATATTTTTCAAATGACAATCTGATCAATGTGATTGGTTTGTAGAACACTTTTTTAGAAATTGGTTGTCGTCTTTTAGGCGAAATTTGAAATTTTCGATTCTTGTGTTCTCGGCTCCTGGACAAGCACTAATTTTTTTACGTGTCCCTTAGCCTTAATGGTATGTAAAGTGTCATTTTTCCTAAAATTTGTCTGCTGTCGTTAGCCACACTATTTTTCTGTTATTTGAACTAAGAAAATTCGATTACTCGGGAGATTAAGGAAGATGTTTAAATAATCAATAACACATATTATCCAGCAATAAGGTTATTTTACGGCTTTAACCCATTAGACCGATTTGATTACAACATGATGAGATTGTATATTTTAACAACAATTCTTTGATAAAGCCACTCCTCTATAGAGATTATTTTGTGGTTGGATATATATACAATTCAAGTACGTACATATACAAAAGTTTAAATAAATAGCCCCAATCTAAAATACACATTTTAATTTAAACTACCCTAAGGTAGATAAACAAAATACATATACCATACATAGTTTCTTTATCACCCCAACCTAAACAACAAAAAAATTATCATAAACTTAAAAAACATAAAAAATAAGTAAATCAATAAATCATACAATGGACGCTGAGCAGCAGCAGCTTCATCATCTCCATCAACATCATCATCATCAAACAATAGCAATCCATTTTTGATATTTTCGTTTGTGCTGCTAATAAAGTCATACACGATAAACAAACATAATTCGAAGGGTTGTTGCTCAAAAACATAAAAATTTCGTATAATAAAAATTATGTTTATCTAAGACGATGTTGGAAATCAAAAAGTAGAAAATATATAATAGTCAAAATCAACATCAAAATTTTAGATAAGATTTTTTTTTATCGAGATTGCATTGTTTATCTTTCAGTTTTATATATCCAGAGACTTAGGTATCTAAATTCAATTACAAAGTAGAATAACTTTTCAGGCAACAAAAAAAACTGACGGAAAAAATTGTACGTGCTCTAATATTTTTTGGTGAGCAGCAGCAGCACCATTGTAGCAATAACAGTATGCATTTTATGAATACATAAATGATTTTGCAAAGATCGTGCACAACATTTTTTTTTTTAAATTCATAGCACATCATTTCATATGTGTCTTCTTTCACACGTCACGATCCACGCCCACACACACCTACCCTTGGTAGCATGACAAATTTTATGTTCTGTGTGCGGTTGTTGTTGCTGTTGAAACGGTTATAATCTCATTCTAAATCATAAACCAAAATATTTATAATAAACTAAATTTTCTAAGAATATAAAATATTTTTTTCTTTTTATTTAATAGACGTAGATAAAAATGTTTTTCTACTCTAAACCTTTCTTCAATCGTAAACATGAATTTTTTTGTTTTTTTGTTTTTCCAAATCAACACAACAAGAAGAATTAAATAAAACATTTTTCCTCGTTTTATCTTTTCTTTTATTTTTTGTTCAACTTCTTTTACTTATTATTATCTTCATTTTCATTAAATAAATAATTTTCAAAAAAAAATTACAACAAAATCAAACCGAATTTCCTCTTCAGAGAATACAAGTTTTTCTTATCTTTTACGTTACTATACCCGAGTAAGTTTTTTGTTATCTCCCGACAAGTGTAAAAAACAACGAGCTTTGAGCTTATTTGGATTTTTGTTTGTTGTAAAGTAAATTGAATATGGAAATTGTGAAAATTTGTCACACTATACACATCACGAGATAAAGGAGGAGACGGTAAAAAGTTTTTTTTTTTTTTTTTTGGGAAAATACTGTGCTGAAATGTGTAATTATTACGTGGCTGAAGATTAATTTTTGTTTTATTCAAAAGTTAGCTTTTGTGTTTAGCTTTGTATACCGGGACGTGCTCAAATTACATTTTGAATTTCAGAATTAGAAATAATTTTAATGTTGAATATGTATATGTAAAAAAAACGGAAATGGGTGGATTCAATAAATTGTATAGAGAATTCATGTAGAAAGATGATGAATAAATTACAATTCGACTGGAATTAGCTAGAGAAGTCTGTTCGGTAGGGGATTCAATTTGAAACATCGCTAAACTTATTTGCTCGTAAATTGATGAATACCAATGAATGTGGTGGATTATTGATAAAAACTTACATTTTGGGTGATTACAACACTTTATACAATTGCACTTATATGTTTATATGGTGTATCCAAAATCATTAAAACAAATGCTTACCTGAAAATGAAAAAAATAAAAATTATTTTTAATATACAACAAAAAGTAATGGAATCAATATATATAATTTTAAATGAAGACGATATACAGGGTGGTCCAAAAGTATGGAAACGGTGAATTTATTTCGCGCACGGGTGGAAAATCCGCCAATGCCGCCCCGGTGGCAAAGTGGTTAGCATGCTTGCTCCAGCGACCGGAGGTCCCGGGTTCGATTCCCGGTGGTGACAAGGAAAAAATTTCACGGCTGGTTTAGGATCAATGAATTAATCACTCATTATCCGAAATGAAAATAAGATTATGAAACCTCATATGAGGCGGCCAAATCGCTTGATGGGATATAGTGCCAGAGAGAGAGAGAAAGAGAGAGAGAGAGAGAGAGAGTGGAAAATCGGAATTCTGATACTGTGGTCTTTAGTAATTTTACCCGAGGAATCGAATGGGCCCATCAGATTTTGGGCCCGATGGGGCCTTATACGAGATATGAGGCCCAGCTTTGAAATTTCAAATGCAAACCCATCTTTTTTATTGCAGATTCGGATTCAGCGGGACATTTTACATCCGAATTGGTTAAAACCAAAAAATTTTTCGTCCATTTTTGGGTCTTATGCAGCGTTTTTTGCTAAAAAATCCGGGGGCGTCTGAATCATTCCGACCAGGGGCACTAAGATTAAATGTTTTAGGTAAGTAAAACAACTGCAATTCTCATAATTTTTATTTCCATTTTTTGATCAAAATTCGGCCCCAGACTATGATTTTCAAACACAAAATAATTTGCGAGAACAAATGTTTACTACCGTGGAACATTGTATTGACGGTATTGACTTCAATATTGGATTTGATAACATAAATCCAGTACCACGCAGGAAAATATTTCCCGTGTGTAGTATGGACACATGTGCGTCGAGTCTTATTGTATTCATTTTGCTTAGTGAGTGCGAAAGAAAACATCGCTTTGAGACTTCCTAACCCCAAACAACAAACAAAATCAGTACGAGTGGTAATTGTCGAGAAAAAATGAGGTCTTTAAATGTACCAGCAGAATTCGGGGTTTATCCAATTCGGATGTAAAATTTCCCGCTGAATCCGAATCTGCAATAAAAAAGATGGGTTTGCATTTGAAATTTCAAAGTTGGGCCTCATATCTCGTCGGGCCCAAAATCTGATGGGCCCATTTGATTCCTCGGGTGAAATTACTAAAGACCCCAGTATCAGAATTCCGATTTTCCACCCGTGCGCGAAATAAATTCACCGTTTCCAGACTTTTGGACCATCCTGTATAGTATACAAAAACATTGGGTTGGCTTCTCGAGGTAAACTCGGAGGTCATGTTGTGCGTATTCCACATTAGTTAAAAATTTTTTTGCAGTGACTTACAAACTTTAAAATTTACAAAGACTTGTCTGGTTGCCCAAATTAATCCGATTTTTCATTTTAATACTAGATCTACTCAAAAGGCTCTGAAGTTTGTCAATTTAACTTCGAGTGCAAAAATTCGTGCTTGTCACTTTTGTAACACAAAATAGCAGATTTACTCGTTTAACCCTTACGAATTATAAATATTTAATATATATTGGTAACTTATTCCTTTAAATGTTGCACTAAAGCATAAATGGTACATTTAGATAAAAATAGTCCCGTACTAAATGATAGCCGCACCCCTAATTTAAGATTTATCAAATAAATTCATTTAAAATTCTTCCTGTATGCAAAAATAATACTCATTTACCAATGTGTGCTATAAATAGAAGTCATTATGGAAAATTTATGGAGAACTTACATTTAGTGTGGTAATAAAAGATAGCCGCAAATAATATTTTATTGTTTGTAATCGAAAATAAATATAAAACGTACAATTATAAAAATGATTTTTTATTCCAATTAATTTTTTATGTTTCCACCATAATTTTTTATTATTTAGAAAATTCGATTTGGCATACTTTTGAACAAGTTTTGTACAATCACGTTGGACTGATGCCGTTTGTTCATGAACGCTGCTGTATTGCACAACCACGGTGAACTGAGCGTCACGTCTCCCTGCGGTCCCGGGCCTCCAGGTAGTGAATGGGGAACCCTATAAACGGTAATCTCATGAATGAAGTGGGTCCCATTTGTTTGAGATATCCATATGAATGGGTGAATGAGTGAGTGAATGTAGGAGGAGGGTCAGGGCGCGGGGGGTGGGGTGCTCGGTGAGCCAATGGGCTGGATTAAGGTGTTACGCGACACGTGCTGATGATCGGCTAGACCCATTTAACAAAGCCCAGTCGTGAACGAAGCCCTCTGGATACCTGGCTACCTCCAGTTGTATTTAGCCTTGCTTGCGTACACGGATCTCTGCGCAGGTTGACCTATATTTCTCCGATACTCGTGGAAGAAACATGGAAAAAAAGAAAAGAAAATTAAAGGGGCCTGCACCCTTCAAATACCGGAAGAAGGGAGCAACTCTAACCGTGAAGGTGGGGCTTTATCATCAGGGGCAAGGTTAAGCGACACCTCGAAGCCAGGTAGAAGCGGAACCGCCAAAAGAAATAGGGGGGAATTGGGGGAGATCCCTCCGGCGAAGCGTCGATATAGGGAGAGACGGTCTGCGTTCAAAATTTTAGAAAAACTGGCTGCGACCCCTGAGGGCAGGTTACAGTAGAACAACGAGGATCTGTGGCATGAACTAAAAAAACTGTCGGCTGTGATAGCTCAGAAAGGGCCTTTGTGTCTGAAAAACAGAGAAGTCCCAGAAAGAGCTGGAAACGGGCGAAAGTAAGCGAGCCAAGGTGCAAGCAGACAAGACGTCGGATGCTCCTAGCAATCAAAAACTGAAGCTATTCAGTGAGATCCTAAAGGAGCACGTGTTGGTGCTAGCCGTCATTGACAGAAGTCAGGAAGATGGGAGCATCACGTTAGAGAAGTGGAGGGTAGTGTTTAATGCACTAAACTCTATTTTTTTGCGGATCCTGAGAGAAAATGCGGGATCCCACCATCCTGCAGAGATGCGGGATGGTACCAGGGGCGCGTGAATTTGACTGCGTGCTCGGACCAGAGATCGGTCGACCTTTATAAAAGGGCAGTGGCCGAAGTAGGCGAGGTGTGGCAGGGCGCGAGGATTGAGGCAGTCTGAATTGGACTACAAGGTTGATATTATCGCAAAAGCATGCAATCTTTCATTTAATGCTTCGTGCCTCTTAATACAGCCGAGGGGGAGGCAGAAACTGATACCAAGGGCCGAGGCTGATTTCCCGAGGACCAAGGAGTTGCGAACCTATCGGAGAGTGTGTAGGAGAGCTTTTAATAAAGCTAAGAACACAAGAGAGGTTTGGGATTCGGACTCCTATAAGAAGGACCTAAGAAAGTACAAAAAAGAGTTGAGGAAGACCCCCTTTGTGATCTTGGAGAACTTTATACAGCAACAACTGGTAATATTTCGGCTAACATGGATTCCGAATTTAGCTGTATAATAAACGCAGCAATTATGTTCTAAAATAAGTGCTAAATTGGTTGCCCAATACTTTTTGAAATTGTTTCAGCCCTGTAAATTTAGTTCCAATAGTAAAAGGCGTGCCAATTTGAGGTTATTTTTTTTTATTTGCTGCCATTTATATCATTTGTACTAAACCTTTCAAACTTCAAATTGGAAATATTCATTTTCAAATTCGAAATGAGCAATATCATAGTGGAAACATTCATTTTCAAAGTGGAATAATCATTTTCAAGTTTGTCATTTATTGGATTATAGTATTGTTGTGGGCCAATAGTCGGGTAGAAATCGGATTTAGAACAGATTTTTCGATCAGTTTGCTATAGAATTTTAAAAAATAAGTAAATTTACCGAAAAATTTACTTAGAATTGACTTTTACTCGACTATTGGCTCGCAGCCTTAGTTTCGTATTGCCGAAATATAAAGGTAAAATTTTTGAGCTTAAAATGCCGTATATTAAAAAAAATCAAGCTGATAATATTAAGAAACAAATTTGATGACAATGGTGGGGATTGAATAATGCTCGCAAAAACACTAGGAGTGAAAACGACAACTTCATATAGGTGAATTAATGGACAGAACGTGGCTAAAGCAACGAGGTGGGATTAGAAGAAGTAAAATTACAAAAGAACATCGTAATTTTATGGGATAATGTGTTGAACAAAGCTAGAAAAAATAAAACAGAATAGCTTTAAAGCGAATGAAAGAGAAACTTATGTGTAGACTGATCAGATAAATGCCTCCGTGGCATTTGTGTGCAAGCATTTAGATGGTTCGCGTTTTACACGCAAGAATATTCGAAGGGAAACTTAGAGCATATCAATCTGAAAATCGAACAATCATATATATGAATGAAACGAACATTAACCATTTCAAGGACAAAAGGCTGTTGTAGATATATTGCAGCAGGATGTCATGGCGCCTATGTTCATATGATAGGATGTATAGGTAATAGGAGATTATTCATCACAAAGCAAAAAAGAGGAGCATTAAAACCCTACAAACAAATGAGTTCATACGCAGTTGTCTACGCAATGATCTAACCAAATATCAATTACCACTCGTAATGGTAATTGATATCAATCATCGGTGAATTTATCAATCATGGGTTCATCAAAACTCAAACGAGCTTTTCCAACCATTAGTAAATATTATTGTATGGAGGCAAACAGAAAAGCCAAAGATTTTTATTACAACATTACAACTATACAGCTGAATCAAAACGGCCTCGTATTTGGTACGATACGAACTACGATGAAATATATACGTTGATTGGAATACTTACAATGAAAGATTAGGTGAACTCTGGCAAACTGATAATCGCTCTATCTAGATCTAGGCGTTATGTTTCTGGACAGAATGCAAAAACTTTTACGGTTGCTTCGGTTTGATATCATCACACCAGAAAAGCTCGACTGAAAGAGGACAAATTGGCAGCCTTTAGAGATATTTGGAACATGTTTCTGGATAGTTTAAAACAACCATGTAAACCATCAGCTAACGTCACAATTGATAAGTAGCTAGTTGCAATATGAGCTCGATGTAATTTCGGACAATATATTCTGAGTAAACGAGGGAAGTACAACATCAAAAATGTTATGAGTGTGTGGCTCAGAAAGAGCTTATCCTCTGAACTAAGAAAAATATATGTTGGACGTTAACCGAATGTAGTGAACGTTTCAAACTTTGCTGTTAGATTAGTGCATCTTTTCGTTTTGCCATCCTAAACAAAGGTAGAAATATCGCAATGGATAACTTTTTTACAAGTTGCCAGCTAGCGGAACAACTGATGGAGAAGAAATATCGATTCTTGGAACAATAAGATCAAATAAACCAGGCAGATCAGGTTGGGGGATCATCACTTTTCTGTTTTTATGGAAACAAGACATTAGTTAGCTATATTCCCAAAGCGGGGAAAAAACGTATTATTACTTTCTACGTTACACAACAATACTAGAATCGATTAAACCACGGAAAACCGAACACCATATTCAAATATGTATAACTAAACTAAAGGCGGTGTGGATATTTTTGATAAATTAGTTAAAACATATAGCTGCAAGCGAAAAATTAGAAGATGGCTAAGATGGTACTGTTCTACAACATGTTAGATGCGGCGGGTGTTGCCGCGTATAATTTGCATAAATTAGCAAAGCAGCATCTCTATGACTCATCGGTTTCTTCAAAACGAAAACTAACCAAAAATCGTAAAACACGCAAAGATGGAGTTTATGCCCACGGAGTGGTGACGTGAAAACAAATGTAACTTGCAACTTCTGCGATAAACCAGCATGCAAAAGGCATCATCAAACTGTTTGTAATGGTTGTATTACATAATTTAGAAATAGTTGAGGGTGAAATTGAGCAACATGAAGAAGTTGATGACTCTTCTTTTTAATAATTGTATTAATCAAAATTTAATGAATTAATTATAAGTATCTTTTGTTAAACATTAAATTTAAAAGAATCCGGAATCTTATACAAATTGAATTTCTGTAATTTTAATAAATTAGAAATAAAGTAAAAATAATAATTTATTGGGTATTTTTTTTACCCCATACAGTGAAGGTTAAACGAGATTTAGCAACTGAAATTGACCCACACAGTGGCCATTCGCAAAATAATCGTAACATTAGTGGTACCTGGCTCGGTAAAGGATGAAAAGCACATGTTATACAGTAACATTACACAGTAACTACTTAAGTCTACGCCAACGATCCAAAAATAATTGATAACATAAAGGAGAATATTATTAAATGAATTCAAAAAATTGAGCCGCTATTATGCCAGAATATCATTGAAAATTTTAGGAATAGAATTGTGGTTTGCCGTTCAGCAGCTTGAGGTCACTTACAAGACATTACTTTCCATTACTAAAATTTAGATACTTAATTAATAATTTATGTTTTATTAAAATTTAATTAACCTCAAATTGGAACACCCTTTGTCTTATGACTATAAGCTGAAAAATGCAAATAAAAAGACATAAATTAACAATTTAGCACCTAAAAAATTAAACATTTGTATCTAGAATTTTGTTCTACAGAAGGTGAAAATTCCAAATTTGTATAATAGCCGTGCCAATTATTTCTTATTATTTGTGTGGCCAATAACAGGACCTCAGTGACAAATCATATATCATTTTTGTATTAAAATCAATGAAATCAATCGAAAAGCAAGTTTAACACGTGGGACTTTGACTTATGTACAATGTACAGCAATTATCTCAGTTAATGTCTGTTCTGTTATTTGTATGGCCGACCCCCGAATTTGAATGGTATTTGAGAATTTTCACTATTGCATTTAAAATTTTTACATGAAAGTGCTATTATGAATATGAACTTTTGACTTCTGAATAATAATTTTTTTCATTTTAACCTAAGAGAATTTCCATCAGACGTTTATTCAGAAACAATACTTGCTAACAATGACCAGGATTAATGACATTTAAAAAATAACTAGTGTCACTATAGAAGTTTCTGTGTATATTAAAATAAAAAAAAACTTTATCTCAAAGCAATCGGTTCGGGAGCGGTCCCAAATCCAGTTTTTCAAAATCCGGTATTTTTTAAATATCCTGTATATTTCAAAATTCTTTATTTCAAAATCCCGAATTTTAAAATCTCGAAAAATATTATAAAAATCCCATGATCTTGGTGTACCTTACCTTAGCCAAATATGAATAAATCAGGCATGTTGGTTGGAAATGAGGGTTTAAAATGGTTTGTGGCAGAAGTTCTGGAGTATGCATTGCTGGGAACTCAGCCATTTTTTAACCAATTATGTTTTGATTGAGGTGTTGGATGATGGGATTCTAAAATGATTTTTGGAAGAAATTCTGAAATTTGCTTACTTGTGATGGAACTCAGCTATTTCTTCGTGATTATAAAATGATTTTTGAAAGAAGTTCAGAAATATGGCTACCTGAGATGGAAATCAGTAATTTCTGGCTGATGGGATTATACACTTATTCCAAAAATTATTTTATAATCTCATTTCCATCCTACATGTCTAATTTCTTCATAACTGGCTAAGAAACACACCTAATAAGTATCAACATTACTTTTGAAATATGGAAATTTATAAAACGGAATATAGAAAACTGCGATTTTGTGTAATACGGGATTTCAAGCCCAACCCAATTGGGGGTAACTTTATTATGATACTTCTTCAACACAAACTTCTGGAATTGGTAACGTTTTTTTTAAAGCGACTACGGTTTCATAGCCTAATATTTAAATTTATTATTTTAAAGTGTTGCCACTCAGCTAATATTCCGCAATCCTTATTTCATCCTAAATACGTATTGAACATTTCGCCTGAATCCAAAACTAAACTTAGCACAATCCAAACACAAACTTAGCATAATTGAATACTTAGTTATAAAATAAATCTTGTATTCAATAAAATTAAGGCTAACTTCCTTCATTTATAATATTTGTAGCTCGAATATAACGCCGAACTGTTCACTATTTTCAGCATATTTTTTGTTATTTTTCAAGAATTTTATTTCAGTAAAATTTTGAGTGTGGGTTAATTTGATTTTCGATCCAAATATTTAAATTCCACTTTAAGGTCTGGTGAGATTTTTTTTTTCATTGATACCCACCATCGTCATTTGATATGCCATAATGTAAGTCGGCCAATTTGGAGAGAACGAGTGCGGGGTTCAAGAGTGTAATTTACAACAATTTTAATATCGGATCATATGAAATATTACCCATATCAAAAGGAAGTGTAAAAGAAGATTATTTAAAATAGCGCGACTTTGTTAAATTAAACCCAACACATGGACCGTTGGTCAACACAGTACAGCGCATGAATCCAATTGAAACATCTTCCAATTCTTTCGCGGATTGCTTTTTCCGTCCTAATTTTTAACTGTTGTCAGCCAATTCGAGAACATACGGATATAGGTCCGATTTTATCACCATCTGCAAATTGCATAGCTCCATGCCAGCCTATGGCTGACCGGCATGGAATATAGGTCGGCCCATGAGTGTTTGCACTCCGACAGGGGGTTATAGATGAGTTCCATTTCATCACATATCATAATTTGAAGATGAAAATTCCTTTTGCATCGTGCCACTATCGGGATTCAAACCCGGTACCTCTCGATCCAAACGCCAAAGCTTTAACCACTGTGCAATTTTTCTTAACCTTCTGACCGTTCAAAAAGATGTCAAAATGCGTCCTGTATTCAAAAGTTTCCGAGAAAAGGGCTGAACAGTTGAAAAATAGCCAAAGAACACTATAACAAGCATAATTTAGAGCAAGGTTGTTTGCATTTTTGAGATAAGGGACCTTCAGAACGTTGAAGAAAAGGTGTTTAAACCGGAATCATCGGATTATGGATATATTGAAGTGCGGATTCTTTGGAGTTGCTTATTGCACAACTCACTTGCACGGGACATTTTAGGATCCGACGGAGCTTAGCACGTATCGGGAACCCCATAATTTAATTATAGGAGTATAGATCTCAATAAACGGATCCAGTTGGTGATAAGTGACGTTAAGCTGTATAGCTCAACGATTGTTCTTTTTCGACTGGCGATAATCTACAGGGAGTAGTTGACATATGATACTAAAAAAATTGGCTGAAGTCAAGTGGTATTTATCCCAAAAGCTAGGAAATATCACATTTCTACCCAATGGTCTTAAGACTAACAAATTTATCGAATTTTTCTTTGAAAACTATAAAACTCTAACTCTAATTATTGAAGCATACCAAGCTGATGTGATAGCCATTGAAGAAATTTTAATCAAATCGAAAAAATTAATGAATTAACGTCTAGGGCGAAATTCAATATCCAGATAAAATATTTGAGACTCTGATCATTTGTTGCACAGGGCAACTGAAGGACAGACGAATTCACTAGGCAAGGTAAAACCTACCATGTGCAACCTGAATAGTCAAAAGTTTGGAATCGTATTTTAATGGTAAAACTAGCGGTGGATGCCTCCGTAAATGAAAGTTTAATGAACCACATCGCATGTGGCATACAACCCATCCTTTGTGGAAGCTTGAATTGGGGCACTCAAAAACAATAATTTACCTGCGAACACTAGAGTTAAGAATTCTCACAGGGCTACGCTATTATGGAAGCATGTAACCAGGCTAAGGTTAGAGTCAAGTGATTTCTGTAAAACCTGGAGTGACGGGAGGCAGGAAGAGATTGTACTACATAAACATGTTTAAGACCAAGATCTTATAGTTATGATTCCAAAATGGAAATAAGGTTGTAATTTAGGTGATAGATGGACCTAACTTTTAAGCGCAAATTCCCGATGGAGTTACAGTGGAATTCAGTGAACACGAAAATGGATAACACGAAATATCGGATGAAATTTTTCGCTTAAGACGAAACTTTTAATTTTCGTTTAACGCAAACAAATTATTCAGTCCCTTTATATAAAATTAGTACAGAAATATTCGCTTAGCACGAATTTTATAATTGAACACATTTGCTTTCATAAAACAAAAAATATCGTTCAGTTTTAGGGAATTCCCCGAAATTAAATTTTGTTATTAAATTTTGTTTTGTTGGCGAGAAATGGTTTTGTTAAACGTAAAATTATTTCTTTTTGAAATCATAAAATTGAATTTATTGGTATCGTTTGCGGGGCTAGCTTTGTAGTTAGTTTTTGTGACCGTGTTAGTTTTGGTAAATGAGATATACAACTATTTTTGTTGTCTAAATTGTGTTTTCTAGAATTCTTTAAAATTGTTGTTGCTTTTTCTGTCATTAATAAGCAAAAGCATGGCTAGCGGAAATACAAAAAAGTTTTAACGTTTAAAGCTTTAATTTGGGATTTTAAACTCCATTTTATCAACCATTATAAAAAATCTAAAGATTCAATCGTCGTCGATGAAAAGGGTGACTTCGAAGGAAGCCGGAAACGTTTGCGTTTACCAAAGTATGAAGATTTAGATTCGAGATTGCTGCTTTGGTTTAAACCAGCACGATCTCAAAATGCTCTTATTTCTGGACCTGTATTAAGGGAAACACCTGATAAAATAGCCATCGAAATAGGAATTACCTTTACATCTAATCCTGGATGGCTTAGAACGTTTTAAAATAAGACACGGAATTGTATTTAAGTGTATTAGTGGAGAGGCGAGCTGAATTAACTTTCGATTGGATATCTTCAACTTTACTTACAATTCTGAAGGATTACGATATAAAAGACATTTTTAATGCGGATGAATTCGGTTTATTTTTTCCTTGCATGCCGGACAAAATTTTAACATGTAAAGGAGAAACTTGTTCTGGTGGTAAAAAATCTAAGTAACGTCTTACAGTACTTGTTGGATGTAATTCCGATGGAACAGAGAAACTTCCTCTTATTGTTATCGGAAAGTCTTAAAATTAACGATGTTTTAAAAACGTTAAAAATCTACCGCTTTAATACACCGCAAAAAAAATCCTGGACGACAGCGGACTTATTTTCAAGTTGGATGAAATTGTTAGATAAAATCTTTAAAGGAAAAGAGAAAGGTAGTTTTAGTTATAGATAATTGTCCAGCACATCCGAAGATCCAGCTAGAAAGTGTCAAATTAATGTTTCCGTAAGTAGATATGTGATGCATTTAACTTTAAATGTTTTCATTGTCATTATCGCTTAAGACGAAATCTCATAACACGAAATATTTTGTTATTCTCTTGAATTTCGTGTTATCCGATTTCTACATTTCTAGGATTGCCGAAAATAATTTATCTATTTAATCGGTTTTTCATATCAAACCGGAAGTACTCGTATATTAAAACCATAACAATAACGACAAATTGCATAAGATCAGGATCTTTAGTGATAGTTCCAAAATCAGCTTATGTTATGATTTAGGATCGATTTTGCTTTTGCATATCAAACCTGTAAGGAACGTAAACCACAAAACACACTAGAATTGAAAAGACGTTTTCGGGCTGGTTTTTCGTCCTAGCTCCATATAAATTCCCGAAACCAAACAATCGACTTTGAGTTCATCTGAGATACGAATAGTATCTAAAAGTTGATCCAATAATGTAAAGGACTCAAGAACAGTAAGATATCATTTTAGGAACTGAGAAGCATGGAGACATAATCAAATGGCGCTTCGTTGGATGGGGTTAGTGTTGAAACGATTGGAAGAAGATATATGAAAATCGTAGTTCATCAAAGTTGAAGTTCAGATTCCATAAAACAACAAAAGCAATGAAACTACTGAGGCAGTTTTATGAGAATATGCAAACCCTAGTAAGTGTCAAATGGAGAAGAAGTTTTGAACAGATGAAATGTCAAGAGTTTCATACAAACAATTTTTCGGATAAATTGAAAGATATGGTCACATGAAAATGATTTCCGAAAGCCTATGAAAAAGGGTTGAAATAACCCAAAAATTCATGTATTTACCATATCTTGATTTGCGAAATGAGACCAGCGAAATTTACAAGTTACAATCAGGAGAGTAAAAAATGGTTATCGAACTACGGAGCAAAAGTTCTTAAAATTTATTTTATCAGAAACGATGAAACGACGATGAATTACTCATTAGGATGGTACTCGGCATCAACAATATTCCAGGGATTTGTGGTTTTGGTTTTGAACGTTCCCAATTCATATTGTAGAAATATGAAACAACAAAAAAGAGCATCTTTTGTTTCTAACTTTACCAAGGGCTTCAAAGATTCTTGGGAAAGGTTCAAAAGGTCCTGAGCTTGTTCATTATTCTCCGACAACGATTGAAAAACTGTGGTGTGAACTAACTTTTGTTGCATTAAGTGAAAATGGATTGTTACTTCAAATAGTAGCCAGAAGATTAACCCTTTCATGATCATGTCTATCTCGGTCATAAATCTTACGGGACAAAGGTGCAGGTGATTTATCGGTAAATATTATATGATTTAAAAATAGTACATACTTCAAAATTGGTTAAACTCGGAAATACATATCTCAAACAATTAAAGTAAAATGCACGCAATAAGCATATTAAAAATGTATGTCACCAAATTACCCCTATATTCACCCTACATATATCTATTTCCCTATAACATCAACACTATATAGTCATAAAATATTTACCCGCAAGTTCATTAGTCAAAATTAGACGAGATAAAATACGAAGAAGACGAATTTCAATTTAAATTAATTTTTTTTTTATTTAGTTAAACACAAAACGGGCGAGCGGACCAACGTAAAAATGGGCAATTTATTTAAATTAGTGTTAAAGATCTACGACATTAGATAAGAAATGGGTATAACAATAAGAAAGTTAATTTTATTAGATTTTTTTATTTTTCGGGTACTCTTATCTATGTATATCTATAAGTAAATACAAACCACCATCTCCCCATTTCCCCGAGTCTCGTCGCTTTGGTTAATGAATTTCATTAAATAAATAATAATGTGTATGCGGTGTGTACCAACCGTTGCCGATTCCCTTAAATGTGGTAAAATTAATTCCCAATTTTTCGTAAATTAAAATGAATTTTTATATTTACAAGCTCGGTGATTTTTTATGCTCATTTCCTGTCAAAATTTTCTTATTGCTGCCTGATAATATGTATATAGACGGAGGACGCGGATGCAACCCAGATTTAATGTTGAGATTTTATTATGTTTTTTTTTGTGATGACGCTGGTTTGCGTGTATGTACTGGATGGTGATGTAATAAATGTAGACAAATTAAAAACGAGGGTAGTTTAATACCGAAAAGTTTGAAAAAAATCGTAGCCAATTAATTAAAATTACCTGTGTAAGCGATTATTTATACAAACAACGGAGGAAAATAATTCCGTTCCAGGCCTATTATTAGAAATCTATTTATCAAAATCATCTCTATTTTTATATACAGATCATAAACACTATAAAGTTAAGAATGTAAGATTTTTTTGTGGTTTTTTACGACTGGCGAAGATATTGAAAAATAAAGAAAAATGAAAATCATAAATCTTCCGTCAGCGCAGCGCGCCTAAGACAAGAAAGTGAAATTAATAATCTGTCTATTTATTTGTTTATAGGCACAAAAACACACACACATATACGTACGCGATTAGAATTATATAGAATGTGTGATGATTATATCGCTAAGACATTTTTTTCGATTAGACCGTGATGATAAATTTATGGAAATGGGCTACAGATTTATTAATGAATTAGCAGTAGATTAGAAAAATATTAATTAATCCAAAATCGTGTATAAATTGTATAAAGAAAACTTCTCGTTCGATCGATCGCTCTCGTAAATTTAAACCGTTTGAAATCGTTTTATAGTTTAGATAACACTAAAATAATATTAATGGGTTTAAATATTAATTTAAAGTGTATAAGGCTGTCACAGGTGAATGCAATGGCAATAACATTTTAATTTATTCACCGCATCATATACATTATAAGAGATGGTGGCTTATTAACACCTTTCTATTGGACTTAACCACATTTTCTTGTAAAGCAATTAAATTTTTTAGTGCTGCTAATTATCATATTTTACGTGTATACCAATTTAAATTGAATCCCATTGCGAGCCATAAATCATTTTACTATATGTAGTTATAAATTTTCGCGATTTAATTAAAATTTAATAAAAATCACTGTTAGGTAAATAATTTTCATGGTTACTAACAATTCACCTTAGTATGAGCGCGACGTGTTGTATGGGCAACGATATAATTTTTCATATCTGGATAATCCAAGAAAAATGTATACCATGTTATAAAAATTAATTTATTTAAATTACTTAATTTAATTAGGAAAATATTAAATTTTGTTGTATATTTGTTATCGCGTACACGCGTATATAATGTTTGGGGAGCAATAAAAACAAAATTTAAATTTTATGTATCTTCAAGATAACACGACAATTATATGCTTGGTGCCTAGAAGTTCGCATTTTTATCAAAAATATTTTATGTTCAACCGTAATTATATAGACAGAACCAGGAATCTCAATTAAACCGGAAGGTGATATTAATTACGTAGTGGGATTTGCCGCTTTTTAAATTTGCAAAATTCTTAAAAGCAACGCTGTTGTTATCAATTCGTTGACATCACAAAATGTAAAATTTTATGATACTGGGAATTTTGATTAAAATCAAATCAAATAACGTATCAAATTACTTTGTATAGTGTGCAAGAAGAAGGTGAAAGTGAAGGACATTCAGTAGTTGAAAAAATTGTTTTTTAAAGCCAATTGAATCGCAATCTACACCAATCAAGTCGAAAGTGCTACAATGTGATCGAGCGGATACTTATTCTATACTTTCAAATAGGGCAAGCTCATATCAATTTGTTTTTGAACCTTACAAGTTGTATTCGGGCTGTAGGACCATGTTATTGAAATCCTCAAAAACGACTAAACTTATAAATATTTTGCAACCAGATGGAAACCACTATTTCGACAATCACTAATTTTAGCTTTTTATGCGAAAAAATTATTTCATTTTTTCATTTTCAGTACTGTACACGAATATACGATGAAAATGAAAGCGAATAAAAAGAAAAAAAAGTTAGTACATTTTCCGCACAATTTCAAATATGTCCTATACGTTGAAATAGCTCCTAATTCAATAATCAATTGGAAGGGCGTAGTCTCGCAACTGCTCCCTTCAACATTCCATTGAACGTTAAAACAGGAGAATTGTCTTCCTTGACTAGGTACCAAACATCGTATTCGATAAGCCGAATTTGCCGAAGTTGATTTGTTGTGATGTTGCAATTCTGCAAATACTCCGATGACCAAAATTGTCAAAATTGTTGTAATATACAGGGTGTTTGGCAGATGGGCCGACAAAATGTTTTGGCAGATTATGGGGACCATTTGGAAGCTTTCATCCCACGGAACTGATGTCCTAAGTGTCACAGTAACTGAGATATATTTTTAATTTTTTTTTAATTACCTTAAACCTCACCTTTAAATGGTCATAACTTTTTTGTTTGTAGTCTTAAAGACACGAAATTACTTTTATTGCATTCTGCAATGTGATTTTGTTCTAAATAAATCATTATTTAATACAGTTGGTTTAAGAAAAATGAGTTATGGGCTTCCAAATCCTAAAAAATGTGTAAAAGTATAAAAATGTCAATGTGAGGCAACATAATGGTGCATCGATGAAAGAATAATACAAGCTTCCAATCCGGCACATAACCAACGAACGGCATGAGAATACTTGGCTGATTCATTCACAAACTTATGGTTTCGTAGAGGTGGCCCTATTCCTTGACTCACATGGTCAGCAGACCTCACATCCTTGGATTTCTACGTTTGGGGACGCACTAAGGGATGTGTATGCGCAACAAAAGTACCTATAAGAGAAATTTTAATTGAAATGACATTTGAAAAAATGAAATGCATCGCGCAACAACCGTGGAGACAAGAAAAGAATAACGTGCATGCATACGGAGTGGAGGATGACATTTTGAACAAAATCTAATACATGAAGTTGACTAAAAATTTATCAATAACTTGAAAGCTATATTCTTAAACCTGACCCGGACAAAATGGTACCTTTTATTTTGACCACAAAATGAATGATTTCTATGACACCTAGGATACCGTTGGAAAGGGCATAAACTGAAGATTTAAAATAAAAGTTACTTTAAAACAACCTCTAGTTTTTTTTAATGCATTCAGAAGCGTCCAACAACAGTTATTTCGTGTCTTTACGATTATACAAACAAAACAATTTTGGGTAATTAAAAAAAAATTAAAAAAAAAGATATCGCAGTTACCTGATACTTAGCACATCAGTTCCATGGAATGAAGCTTCCAAAATAACCCCTCCCCCCCAATCTGCTAAAAACTTTTGTCAGTCCATATGCCAAACAACCTGTAATTGTAGACGTTGATATGCCGTCAAACGAAGAAAATTTTAAAAAAGGTTGGAATCAGGCACAAATTCCATTGGACCACCAACCAGAAAATGTCCCGGGGTCAATACATTCAAATCCGATGGATCCAGTGTCAAGAACTCCCTCCACTTGTAATACCAGTAATACCAGCATAAACAATTCATTCCCTTCACCAATCGATAAAGATTTCGCTAATTCCATTCGCCTTAATTCACCAAGATGTCGAACCACTGTATCTTCTATACAATTATTCATAAGCAATACGCCATAATTCTAAGCATTCGAAAAAAGCTTGAAGAGTAGGTAGTCAATAGTAGTAGTAGTTAGTAAGGAATTTTCTTCCCTACATGTGCGACCAAATCAGTCGTGCGACTGCTTTGTACTCCAAATCGCTAACGTTTAAATCAAATTTCGAAATTTTAGGCCGTGTTTATTCATCTTCTATCAGAAGCCGAGGTCCATACCACCACAAAGGCAATCCAATTAATTCAATTGGCAGTAACTCTCTTCATATGGCGTCTGCCGGATTGGGTGTTGCTGGAACATCGTCCATCAGTTCGACTAGTAACAACGCCACACTCAGCTCTAAACGATTTATAATTTGGTGGTCGTGGTGCTTGCTACTCTAGATTGAGCATTTAACAAATGAACGTGGTTCCCTTTGTCATTCGTATACCGTATATAAATATGTGCGCCAAAACTGCCTTGGATGCATCACCAAATCCATGCAATTGAATATTGATGGCACCAGTGGATGTGTTAAGCTGTCGAGGTGTGGAGACACATGAAAATTTGATCAATTGATTGTAAAATTTTTGCCACGACTTCACGCATGTCGATTGCAGCGGGTCATTACGATACAGTTTTCCAATCAGTACGATAGGAGCAAATAAACCCAAGGGTTTAAAAATTTTTCATATGTCTACAAGAACATTATGCTTAGTTATTTTTGCAATGAATTAAACTTACCCAATTCAATTTGTATCTTGCAACTCTGATTGGAGACTCTTTGCCTCAGCAGCTCGTCTACATATAAATCTCGGTGCAATATTTCACTTGCTCCTGGAAAACATTGCCGCTCAGCAAGTTGAAACAGCGTGTGTATAAGGCTAAGAACGCCGAACAAGCAACTCCATACGTGACGGTGTAATGTGTGTATGTTTTCAGTTGGTCGTTTGAAGACCAAAACCTGACGATACATTTTCGTCACATGAGATCGATAAACTCCTGCATGGACACATAATACATTTTGTGAAGCTCAGCCTTCCGCGATAATGTTCGTTCCATATTATAAAATTGAAGACGAGCAACTTCAGCATTAGTACTCAATTGTGAGACTTTTTGTTTTAATGGTAAAGCCACTGAATATCGACCTCCTAGACGACAGTGTTGTTGGTGAAGTTTTCTAAAATGTTTGCGTCCATTTTTAACTGTTTGGCTTGAACATTTTCCAGATACCAAAACCGTTATAATTGGAAGCTTAAATCTGCTGCGATGCTTTGGTAAATGTATGGGAACATTTTAGCGCCAATTAACACATTAATTCATCGTGATAAATTAAACGAGAGATCGGGTAAAACTAAATCCTACAATTTGGTTTAGTTAACATGAAAACTGTACGTTGGTAACGGATCCACGATTTGTGGCAATATGAGAAATTCATAAGTGTTGCGGAGTAACTCGATAATATAGATTTTATTATAAGCGTGGTTTCATATTTATTTACAGTAGCAGCGCTATTAATCGCTATTAACGGAACCAATAAATGTCGTCAATTAGCACCAAGTAAATTTACATCCGCTCTCACCTGTTCCTTATTATTACCATTGTCAGTTTATAGCCACATTAGTGAAGTACCAAGATTAATTTGTTTTACATGCGTTGCATGGACGATGACGATGTACTACCATTTAGCCCTGTTTTCGCTTCATCTTGTTGGGTGCTTGTGCTTCCAATTTATATAGTGTGATAAATTGAACTGGATTACTAATTGATTCTATCTCCGCAGTCGATGAAGATTTATTATCAGCTGACGCTTTTTGTGTTATGATTTAAATTATATATATGACATAGACCATTTTGACATTCACGGACTTTGTGCTCAATACCAAAACAATAAATACATGCGTTTAACTGTTTAACTTTATCATATCGCTTATTTCGATCCAAATCCAGAAATGTAGGACATCTGACACTTGAATAGTTTTGTTGTTTGTGTATTAAGAGCTTCACAATCTTTTACCGTTGCGGTTTTACAGTGACAGTGATGACGAAGTTTTTATGAGATTCGAAGGGATCCTCAACCGTACGTTTAATATTGTAAAAACTTTTCATGAGTTTTTTGTACGAACATCATTATCAGACGCGTCTACAAATGTTATCCATCCTGTTTAATTGGTAGTTCGCTGCTGTAGAAGCATACTTTGAATATATGAATCCGAATCTACAATGAAACACGGGGTTCTCATTTAAAAATTTTAAATTTCCCCTATATTGAGTTTTTCAATTAGACGTTTATTTCTCTAGGATTGTAGCAAAAAGTTTAGGTTAGTAATTGACTTTCGTAAGCTTAACTACATTTCTGTAGATGAGGTTTATTCTTTACCAAATGTTTATCCTTCAATACCCTTGACCACAGGGCTATTTGGGAATTCGATTCGATATCGAGAGTACTCGATTCATATTTGATTTTAAATAAGAATCGTTCGAGACACATTCAAATCAAATATGAGTCTAGTACTTTCGTTATCGAATCGAATTCCCAAATAGCCCTCAGGATATTATCAAGGTCTTCTCGATCCTTCTGAACGAATGAAAATGGTATTTTACACAATCGGGATATTATCGTGTTTTATGCTTATTATTTGGTCCAAAGGGAGCTCCGACTGTGATTCAGCGCCTTTATAAACACTATTTAAGCTGGCCTGACTGGTACTAAATATTTTGTGTATTTAGACGATATCATCATATAAACAATTAAAACCCATAATTTAAAACTATAGCCCGGAAAGAGCCATTTAAAAAAAAAAAGATTTGTTATTTCGGATATTGTGTCACAAATCTATCCAGTCTCTTGTAATCAAAAGAAAGAAAAATCGTTTTTAGGATTTACCGGATATTACCGTCGGTTTGTACAAAACTATTCAAAGATTGCATCAAATCTGACAGTATTATGGAAAGAGAACTCTAATTTTAAATGGATGGCTGCACGTCAAAAAAAAAAACTTTTTTCTACGCCTATATTTATTTTATTATGTTGATAACTAACAATTACCCTACGATCGAAAAGGAATTGTTGGCAATAGTAAGGGCAGTTCAAAAGTTTAATCCTTATCTGTCTTGCAAATGCAGCGATTTCCGCGATGGCGTTTATAATTAGACGAGTAAGGTTATGAAATACAATTTAAACTTGGTATACCCAACAGAAACGTTGATGCGCTAAGTCGTATCCCACATTCTGATATATCAATTAACGATTCTCATTTCAATATTCTCACATCAATTCACCAAATCGTATGCGTAGACTGCGTACAGAGGAAAATATTTCTGTTATTGTTGATGAAGACGACAACATCATCCGTCGCAAAGCACAGCAATTGGAATTGTGTTATTCGACTACGTGGAAGGTTTCACACAAGGAACTTGTTCTGAAGGTGTATAAAATACAGCTCGTGCAACAACTGAAGCCGAACGTTTTACCACGGTGTTGTAATTTTGGTGAGTGGGTTTTAGAACATCTTGAGGAAAATCTGTTTCATACCGAAATCGGTTTTTGCGATTTGACACCTCTTGACTATTTGCTATGGGACTATTGGAAGACAACATTAAACGTGTCATTAGCGAGATACCACTCGAAATGCTGGAAAAAGTGATGAAAAATTGGACATCTCGCATGGACCACTTAAAACGTAGTCGTGGCCAACATTTACATGACGTAATCTTTAAAAAGTAAATGACAACTTACTATGTTTTTTTAATTATAAACCAAACGCTTAAAAATCACCCATTTGTAGTAACGGGTTGGAATGCAAATTGTTAAGATAAATTTGCAAATCGATTCGAGATTCGATGCCATTGAAGTTAGCCAAAAATTTCAGCCGAAAAATATGCAATATCGACATATTTTGTAACAGGTAGTAGTCCAAAAATCTAATGATACGAAACTGGGATTTACTTGTCATTGGAATGATTTTATCTCGATTAGAAAATGATACTCGAGAATTGTGGGAGAACGAAAAATTTAATGGGGAATTGGCAACTTGGGAGGAAATGAAGATTTTCCTCAATCCCAGATGTCGCATACTGGAGACAATTTCCGCGAAAACTACTATTTTATTACTAAGATAGCGAACAACGCAAAACTCCAGTGCAACTTATGTAACAAAAATGACAATTTTTCTTCAATGTGTCCGGACTATCTCGCCCTATCTAACAAACAGTGATAGATTCGCAAAAATTTAATCGCTTCGTTTATGCTAAAATTGTTTGCGCAAAGGGCATATCGCCAATAATTGTCGATCAATGAAGTGTAAGATGTGTCAAAGACCTCACAACACAACACTGCATGCGTTTTATCAAAGGCCAATAATAGGCATGAATGATATCGTAGAAGCAGTACCACAACCAGCAGTCAGTAGCATGACAAGTAACATGTTTCAAGCACAGCCAAATAGTTCAACAAGTACGTATGTTTCACATTGCCTCAATTGATAAAACCGTATTGTTATCAACAGCGCAAATTCATATGACTGGTGCGGATAACAAGGTATACTTGTGCCGTGCGGCGCTTCTGGATTCGGCATCGTAAAATAATTTCTTTACCGATGATCTCTGGCAGAAACTGGGACTTGCCAAATAGCAATGCTATCAGTGATTATAGTTTCAATATTGATTTTTTGGTAGTTTCAAAAATTACGGATCGATTACCAAATCATCACATAGTGTTGGAAGGTATCAAAATACCTCACGATGTACAACTCGCTGATCCATCATCTAATTTACCATCACCAATTGACGTGTTGATTGGTGCTCAATATTTTTTTGAATTGGCAAACTCGATCGAGAATCTATCGGAAGCACGAATTTCGAGCTTATGTCATCACAAAATCGAGACGATGATCTCCATAATATGGTGTTTAGGTTATGGAGGCTTGATACAGTCACCACAAAAACTCATCTGTCCGAAGAGCAAGCTAAATGTCAAGATCATTTCATACACACGAATACGCGCAATTATCATGGAAGGTACGTCGTCGAATTACCATTTCACAACATTCAAGAACTTGGTGAATCGAAGAACAGCGCGCTAAATCGCTTTTTGTCAATCGGGAGATTGTAACGAATTATAACGAAAAGATGAGTTGAGACGGGAGTATGCAAAATTCATCGAAGAAAAATTTCATCGGGTCACATGTACAAGGTTCCAATCGACAATTCATTTGCATACTACTTGCCTCACCACTGCATTATCAAACCGTGCAGTACGACTACGAAGCTTAGAGTTGTATTCGACGCGTCTGCAAGGACTACGTCGGGACTCTCTTTCTATGATACTTTACTCGACGGGCCAAGAACCCAAGAGGATTTACTGAACATCGTTCTGCGATTTCGGATTGCGAAATACGTCTTCTCGGGTGTCATAGAGAAGATGTATAGACAAGTGGAGGTCGCCTCTGAACATCGACGATTTCAGAGCATCTCATACAATCACCAGACGAACCGATTGCAGCCTATGAACTCGCTACCGTTACTTCTGGTGTTAAACCGGCTGCCTATCTCTCAACAGCCGTTTTCAATCAAATCGGCATTGATGAAGGTGAACAATTTCCTTTAAGACGACGAGCATTACGCGATTTTTATGTCGATGACGTCATGACCGGATATGATAACGTCGAGTGTCTAATCAATGTAAAGAATTAGTTATGCGAACTACTGGCTAAGGGAGGAATGATGCTAAGGAAGTTTGTATCGAACTCGTCACGATTTTTAAGTACCATTCCTGCCGAAGACAGAGAAATTGAGGCTGATCTGGATCAACTGAGTCCTAATACAATTATTCAGACTTTGGGACTCAAGTGGAATCCATCAAACGATAGGCTTATATTTTCATTCCAAAACTTTTGCGATAGGAAACCTACGGCAAAACACGAGATACTCTCTATCGTGGCCAGCATTTTCGACTCACTGGGTCTCTCGTCACCAGTCCGACCTGTTGAATAAATTCCACGAATTTGTTACGACTGTACGGTCGCAACTACGATTTTTGTATTATTTTTATTCCCCTCGGTTTGTGTCCTCGCTTTCGGAGTTGTTTAATGTTTGTGAACGCACTTGCGATGGTTGTCATTTTTGTACACGTTTTGTGATGGCGCGAGGGTGAGAAGATGATAAGAGAGCGAGACCAATGTGTATCGGGTGCGCGAAAACCAAAACATTCCACAAGAAAGTTTTTCTTATATACGTCTCGTTTACATCAATGCGAATTGATGTAAACGAGAAACAGAGAAGAAAGACATTCTTCTGGGAATGTTTTGCGCGTCGTTTGTGCGGCGCGAGAATTGTTTTCTTCAGTCATTCGAGTTTTGGTTTTTTGATAAGTCGGGTGCGAATTTTGGTATTATATAGTTTTTTTTGGAATTAACGAAAGTAGAATCTTGTTTTTATTTTGAAAATAAAGAGTTTTTTTTAATGGGAGTCGAGTCGGATCACTCGACATTAGTACATTTTTGTGAATAATACTTTAATATTTTAAGTAATAAATTATTTATGTTGCCTGAATATGGGTAGTACGATGGTAAATACCTTGTTAAATTCATAAAAGTTTGGTTTGTTTTTATCTAAAACAATTTTATCTAAATTCAATTTAACCCAATAAATCTGTATAAATAAACATCTGTTTTTGATTTTATTAAGTCATAAGTTAATTGTGGGAATATATTTTGGGAAATCCCTCCGTTTATGTGTATTGGTTAGCAGTGATATCAGAAATTGGATTTGTATTGAAATTTCCGAAACAGAAAATCTATAAATCGTTTATGGAAAGAAAATAGTTCTTCAAATTCTTCACCGTTTGTGTGTTTCAACTGATTTCGAGGAGTCGAGGATATAATACAGTTCGAAGTTAAATCGCCACGTTGCATTAAAATTTGGAAAATATTACAAAGGGTATTGATGGTGTGGTGTAGTGTATCGGCAAATTTGGATATCGTAAATTATTGTAAGCCGCATAGTAGATAACGGATGGTTTTGCAATTAGCTCAGTGTGCTGGTCCGCGTATTTGGTAACAGCAGCGACAAATACTGCAACCTAACCACGTGGCCTTTCAATTTTTATCGGTGAAAGGCACCGTAACGTACAAATACCGCAACATACGGGTAGCCATTCATTCTACGGTATTTTATTTTTGCGAGACAACGCCCCACGTTGTTACTTATTCTTGTTTAGCGACGTACGGGCGCCTAACAAATATTTTCCATTTAATCGGCGAAAAGACGCCCACTAAATTGGTTATTGGCACACTCAAGCTGCATCTAACGGGTAGCCAACCGGCTGTTTGTTTCACTTATTGGTATCGGGGAAAGGCCCCGCAACGTCTGACCGCACAAGGTCGCAACGTACGGGTGGCCAATCGGCACCTCGTTTATATTATTTGGTATCGGGGAGAGGCCCCGCAACGACGGGTAGCCAATCAACCGGTTGCCTGACTTTTGGTATCGGGGAAAGGCCCCGTAACGGTCCAGGTGGGGCAAGGTCACCTGTGGCATGACGGCCGCGCAAGGCCGCAACATATTTTTTTTTTGTTATATTAAGGTACCATTTTTTATTTTTATTTAAATTTTTTTTGATTTATTTTTTTTATATATTTTAAAAATTTTTTTTGTTATATTATAATTATCAAAAATGTTTGTAATCGAGCGCCGCAGAGCGGGTGCACGCTCGATGAACATTGGTCTCGCATCAAGGTTTGTTTTGTGGTTCTCTCGCTCCCTCATTCTTTTCGAGTTGTCGTTCTCCTTTTCCGTGTTTTTTCTTTATTTTATAAACCAAAAAAATGAATTACTAAATTTTTCGGTTTAGGTATGATGGAAGCGGAGACTCCCTCTGTGTCGGCATAGTGTTTGCGGTCCCTTGGTGCCCGCATCCGAAATCGAAACCGGTGCTTGACACTGTTTGAGTTCGGAAGGATGCGCGCACCAAGGGACCTCTCCTCTTTTATAATTATTGTGTTGTTCGTTCCTCAGGTTCCGTCCGACGAATTTCGGCGGAACGTCCGGTTTTTTTTTATCATTTGCGGTTTTATTTTTATTTAATTTCTGTATCATCACGGTGTAAGCCAGGAGCCATGCATGCCTCAAACCCCACGAACCTTCGCACTTCTCCCTGAGAACGTAGCCGGCAAAAGATTACCGTGGAGGCCTCTGCATGCGCTTAGTGATATCTGCAGGATGGCAGTAGCCACCCTGTAACTAATTTTTGGATGATTTTTTTTCGATTGAAGCAGTTAGCATTGACAGGTGTATCATCGCAAAACACGCGCAATCCCTCGAGCTTCATGGTTTCGCGGACGCCAGTCAAGCCGCGTATGGAGCTTGTATTTACATTCGTGCCATTAATCACGACGGGACCATTGCAACAAGGTTATTATGTGCCAAGAGTCAAGTTGCACCTTTAAAGCATCAGACCGTTCCGCGGCTCAAATTATGTGGAGCTATTTTGCTTTCACGATTATACCACAAAATCAACAACGTTTTAGGCATCCAGTTTGATAAGGCTTGCTTATGGACAGACTTAACTATAGTTCTGGCAGGGATCCCGCACATCAGTTGAAAGAATTTGTTGCGCCACGTATATTGGAATTATACGCGTAGGCGGTCGCATCACTAAGAGTGATTTACCATATGAGCAATGCAATCAAATATTGCTGCCGCATACACATTACTTTACTAATATTCTGTTCCAATATTATCACATCATTAGTTCACATGGTTGAGTGTAAACTTTGTTGTATCATACGCGACATACATTTTGGACTATTAAAGGTAAATTATCAGCGAAACGAGCTATATCCAAATGTGTAACATGCATTCGTCAAAATCCAATGCCCGCTCAACAACCCATGTGTGATTTACCTGCGGACCAGGAGACGCCACACAAAGCATTCCCAGTCATCGGAGTAGATTACTGTGGCCTGTTTGTATCCATACACAGCGATAATGGTACAAACTTCGTTGGTGCTTGCAATTACTTACAATCACTTGAGGCTTTCTTCAAATCTGATGTTAACCGAGCAGCCATTGAAGCTTTCAGTGATGAACTTAATATCTCATCGCATTTCATACAACCGCGTTCGCCACATCATGGATATGGGAGGCTGGGGTAAAAGGCGTAAAGCACCACCTGCGACGCGTAACCAACGAACACCCTCTATCATTTGAGGAGCTCTCAACTTTAGCGGCTCGTATAGAAGATTGTCTAAACAGTCGACCTCAGCGTTCTCTCGGATGACTCTAATGATCCGCAGCCGCTAACACCGGCACATTTTTTGATTGGGGAAGCAACCAATATAAATCGACTCAAGCGATGGGAACAGCTTCAGCACATGACTCAAGCGTTCTGGACAAAATGGTCTATGGAATATTTACAATCTCTTCAGAAGCTAATAAAATGGAAATCAACGGTATCAAACCTTCAGGTGGGTGAAGTCGTTCTCGTTCATTCAGAGCTACACGGTAAAAATTCGGACGTCTTTCCTATTTCGGGGGTTAAAAGAATGGTAGTGAAACAGTATGCAAAAAAAAAGTTAGACGTCATTTTTAACATTCTTCGAGTATACGATACGATAATATTCTTTCTTAGTCAAATTCGTAAAATAAAGTTTTATTATGATAGCTTTTCACTGCCGAAAAATATTAATTATAACATATTAATTTAAATTACGTTAATTACATTACTAAATTGTTATCTAGATCAACGTAAACACAAGGTTCAAATTTAACTAAAATAGTGGGTTAAATTGATGACCCAGTAAAATCAAGGATGTTAAATTTGAGTATGTATAAATATAAAATTTTTATTTTAACGATGAAGGGACGTCATTTTTATTGTCATTTTAAAATCATTTGTCTCTCTGTGAGTAATTTTCTAGATTTTTTTGGTTTTTTTGTTTTACTTTTTTCAGTTACTAGATTAAATGAAAATATAATTTTGTTAGTTGCAGTTGGAATTTTAAAGTAAAAATAGCTAAAGTTGGTGCTAAAATTTATTTATAATTTAATTATTTAAAAAAATGTGTAGTGCATGTTTGGTATGTGTTTTTTAATTTTATTTTTCGATTGTGTATAGTGATAAAAGGATAAAAAAAATTGGAATGATCCTCCTCCACGAAATTTTAGTGTCTGCAATCAAACTATAAGTCGTAATAGATTTTTATTGTTAATTTAAACCTTTATTTTAAATTAAAACACCAAATTTTTTTGTATTGTTTTATTCTGTTCTCTCGAAAATAAAATTTAAACAAAAATCTACATACATCTCAAAAATTTTCCTTAAATTGAAGTCGTATTCATACGACGGATGAAATACCGTGATTTTTCTATCCCATTGTTTTAACCAATTACATCATGTAAATTATACAACACACACGCCTCTTTTCATACAAAAAGTTGAAAAAAAATTAAAAAAAAATCTGAGATAGAAAAATCCAAGAATCTCATCCGTCGTATGAATACGACTTGAAGCTGATTGGAATACTCACGTTTTTTGGACACGTATCAACTAGTAAGAACTTACAAAATGATTTAACAACTTTTAATTGATATTTCTTTAATAATCTCGTTATTAGACTCAAAACGATATTGAGATATTGTACCCAAACTTGTAATAACCTTAAAACTAAGTTTAAGGATAAGTTTTGTCAACATATAGTGACAATCTCGGAACAAATAGGCAAACGCAAACCTATTATTGAATTCCTTAAAGGTAGAATTGGATTATTTATAATTTACCCTTCCAATTAATTTAATATACTTGTGGTCCAGATACTTTAGTTATATTCAGTTTAGTAACTCTTCTTCCAGCTACACAAAAGGGTCGTCGAGCCAAAAATAGAGCAGATATTAAGTCAGGTGGTGCTAAACTATTCAAATTTATTGGTGCAAATGACGACATTACTGCTGAACAACAACTAATTATTTTTGCTCAAGATGAAAGCAAGTCGAATATATCAAAATTTTACGACTCTTTGGATCAAAAGCTTATCCCAACAAATAATACTGTAATAGATGCGTAAGATTTGCTTTTTAAATGTCATTATGTATTTAACGTAAAATACGATGAAAATTTGGAAAACTTTTTTAAATATATTGAACATTATATTTTTGGCATCCCAGTTCAAAAACTACCTACTACGGTAAAATATTGTAATACTTAATCCTGATATATAAATTTGCAATTATGTTTTCGTAGAAATCAATAATTAGTTTTTTTTTTATATAAAACGATAAAATTTTTACTGTTCCTAACATTTTTTAAGAATAAATAGTTTTCTTTAATAATTTTAATATAATAATAGGTATATATAATTTTAATAATAATGTATATAATTTTAATAATAATATATAAAATAGATGTTTTATTTAACTTTTAAATAATTTGGTTTTGACGGAAAATAAAAGTACTTTTTCGTATTTTATTACTCTAAGGGAGTTAATTTTGTCTTTAACCAAGTACCTCAGTTAATATTCGTTGGTCAATAGTTTTCTTATTTTGGGTAGTTATTTTCATTGTATTTTCATTCCAAATTTTACAATTTTTAGACAGTAATTTTAGCAATAAAAAATAGCTAAATTATGTTTCACGTCCCATATTCGTTACGTTCTTAAATTTTAATAACTTTAACGTCTCTAGGTTAAGTTCGCGCTGGTGTAAGCTAATAGACGTTAAAAATCACGTCTAATTTCTAACCGTGTAAGTTTACCTGCTAAATGGATTCTTGGAATAATCACTGATGTCACTCGCGGTGCTGACTGCTGACGGATTTGTCAGAGTAGTTACAGAGTGAAGACGAAAGCCGGTTTGTTTAAACGCAGTGTTTAAAAATATGACCGCTTTTCAAGGAGGGCACATCCGATTAACATTCTGTTGAAACAATGTACAATGTTTCAAAAGGGCGCGGGATGTTACGTCAAATATAAACTTTATGGATGAATTGAATTTATACAGTCCACATTGTTAAGCTCTCTGAGCATATTTTGATATTTTTTTTTTGCTCGTTTCATAGTAGTCTGTTTTACATAAAAATAAATGAAGCAATGTAATTTTAGTTTGTAAAATTTTTTCATTGTAATCAGTACGATTAATAAACAGAATTGTTTAATACAAGAAAAAACGAATTTTTACTATACGACCAACACAAAAGTGAAACGAATCAAACACGCCAACAGTTGGATAGATTCGTAATCACTGAACCCCATTTTTAAACTTTGTTTTATTAAGAAGCATTGAAATTGAGTTCAGATTTTAAGTCAATTTTAAAACGAAATAAAAAAGCTGGTTTTAAGTCAGAAAAAACACGATTTTTAAGTCGTCAGCCTTTTTTAATTCGGGGAGCTCTTTCAACCGTAAAACCACCGATAAAATACGAAATTCTATTATCTTACTTTCGATTCTGGTGTTATTTTCAATTGAAATACTGGGCCTATTTTTTAATTCAACCTGAGCAAGCAGTGCGCTGTCAAAAAATACTCTGTGTTTTTTTATTCAACCTGAGTAATTTTACTCTGCACACTGCGTTTTTATTTGTGAACTGTGCTTACACCGAGCTTACAGAGCTCTCACAATAGAAAAACGTTTACTTTTGCCTTACAAGTTTGTTTGAAAATAAAACTTGACAAAAAAAAAATTCGTTTTTACCTTAAGGAAAAAGTTAGCAAACTCTAAACTTTTGCCTTAAGAAAAGACTAATGAAGTTAGCTAAATTTCAAAATCAGGCTTTTTTGTTGTCATTTTCCAACCACAACATGTTAAAATTCAAATAAGTTCTAATTTATCGGTTTAATATATCTTAACATTATAATTAATAATATTAAATACAATTTTAAAAATATTATTAGTATGAAGATAAATAAAACGAAGTTGGTTTCAATTAAATTTTTTTTTCTCATTGTGAGAGATACTCTTAAGGTAAAAGTTTAAGGCAAAAGGTAAAGGCAAATTTTTTTTCTATTGTGAGAGCTCTGTTACTCGGTTCTTCAAATTTTACTCTGAAATTAATGTCAGTGTACGAAGAGTGTGTAAAGTAAAAAACAATTTTTTACTCAACAATTTTACCCAGTACAACCTTTGCTCGGTGTACACTACCCGGGGTAAGCCTGCTTGCTCAGGTTGAATTAAAAAATAGACCCACTATTTAGTTTTCCTAGTGGGTTCAAAAAGATTTTAAGTGACAGTTCTCTTCAGTCGTATTATCAGCAAACTTATGAAAAAAGCAACCTTGAATAATAAGCCCTTGCGTAAAAGGGTAACTATACAAAAATTTAAAAAAATTATAAACGTAACTTTAAAAAAATTAAGTATGTTTGCGATCGGAAAAATTAATTTAAAATAAAAAATTTAACGAAGCTTCGTTAAATAGAATTGTCAGTTAATAAAATTTATTGGAACGAAATGTTGGTACTCGTATCGTGCTATCTAAAAAAAACATCAAACAATAAATAGCTGTCATTTAATATTCAACATTCTCATTAAAAATTAGATTGTCAAAATTTTTAAATTTTTTAATTTTATAATTTTTGTATGGTTGGCCCTTAAAACAGTGAAGGTTAAAAAAGAAAAATAATAGAGGATTTTAAAAAATTTGACATACCAACCAATTTTGTCAGTTTTTATTTTATAGACGTTTCGAAAATTTAATTAGAGAAAAATATAACGGTTAATATTATTTTGTTCAATAAAATATTGTCCCCGATCAAGTGAACCGGAATGTACATTATATATTAAAGCATTTATGAAAAATTTAGTATTTTATTGTTATTTGTGAAATTTAATTTGTGGTTACATATTTGCGGAGTTACGAGACAAGTTACATGACCAAATAATTTGTAAAAGCTTTTCTAATGCAAAATAAATGTTTTCAGAAAAGTATACACTCCAAAATGGGTAAACTTTCAGCCGGCTACCCTTCAAAGGGTTATTGTTGTAATATATTTTTTCATATATGTTATCAACATTTCTCTTTTCACATATTATAATCGTGTGTATGTAATACATATATTTACCTTTTAGTGATATTACATTTTATTTCAAGAAAATAATAAGTATAACGAAAAAGGCAGAAGAAAAGTAAGTAAACGAGAAGAAATCTACCTTTACATATATGAGAGTACATATTTATATATAAATATATTTTCTTCTGTTAGGTAGGTACATATATATATTTTATGTACATAAATATTTATGTGTACATAAACAGCATAATACAATAAAATGGAAATGATAACACATATTATAATGATGGTGATATTGTCTTTAAAAATTTAGCTCAATTGAAGATATACGTACATGTCTGTTGAGATACCGGCCATTCATCACACCGTCCTTTCATCATGATGATATTTTATACCACCTACAATAGCGCCGTATATAAGATAAAACCAAAAGAATTGTATAAAGTAAATATGACGATGGGATTATGGTGTGATGTGTGTTGTTTTAAGAAAAGCCTTAATTAGATGAAACATTCATGCATATCATTCTTGTGTCTATATAATCATATCAAAACTCCGGCTTAATAAAAGTAAATATTTTTTTTTTGTTCAAAAACTGTCATTTATTAGTTTATAACACACATACATATACATATGTGTACTTGTGTATAAGTATATTCAGGGATTGTTTATTATTTTATTTCAATATTTATTTTAGTTTTAGTATAAATAGGTATCTCATACATAATATTATATTCATGATACGATTCATATATTATGTACTCTGTATTTATGTACATGAAACATTTTTTTCTCTCTCGAAAACGACATGAAAACATATAGAAAAAACATAAATATGAAAAGTGAAAATTGATTGATTGTTTATCTATGTAAATATCGAATACCAAAAATTCTCGTGCACACGTTGTTATTTGTATGGATACGTTGTGATCACACGGTTTTGGGTCCGAACGATATAAATAGCATCGAGGACATCAAACAACATTTTGATTGAGCTGAGTGATTTATATACCTCCGATTGGTGATTGATATTTTCCGATTAAAATGATGTATATTCTAATATTCTCGATAAACCAGTTCGATCGAAACTTATCGTATTATTATATTGCATATTTTAATTAAGACTGGCGCTTCGATATATAAATGGAATTGTCCTTCACTATCTCACCTGTATTTTTACAAAAATATTGACACACATGAAATACGAGACGTATCATTTATCATTGTTATTATTCGTCGGGCAGATGCTAAATTAAATTTCTTAAAATTTATGTTAATTAGCAGACAATTTTAAGACAAAGATTTCGTTAACAATTTTGTTGGTTTTTTTTTGGTTGCGGGAAAAATGATTTCGGTAGATTTATATTTTATTACCATAAATCATCATCATTTTTAAAAATAATTCTCTTTGTAATCACGATGGCCTTATGGCTTTTCATGATATGGGAGTTTTATTGTTTATTAGTGTTTTCACACCTTACTTAAGTAAGTATACGGAAACAATCTATACGAGTATTTATGTGATCTGCGCCTAGGTTATCAATGTTAAGGTTAATTCGAGCACGTACATAGGGGATGCATGTTTTTTGAATTATTTTCATATAATAAAATTTAAATATTTGATGGTATCTTTATAACAAACCCACTTTTGTTTCGCAGCTGTACTTGTGTTCAAAGTGAATAGTTGGGAAATGTAGAACGTCCGCAAATAAAACTTATATTGTACGGAGTATAATTGTGCCCAAGCTTATTCACTTTGAAATATTAAATTGGTCCTTCGAGCCGGATCGGGACTAGTATTCGGGCGCAAATATTAATTTCTTCTCGTCGGCGATAATACTACATCCACGAGCGAGTCATTGGATATCCAGTACAGCTACCCTCCGTTACATCAGACTACAAAGCTAGTCAGTACACTAACTGTAAGTTATCAATTTGTACGAACAGTATATCAGTGATTGAAAAGTAAACTATATTATTAACAATAAACAGTGATCAGTTTACTAAAAATAAGTGTGTGAATAAAGTGTGACCGTGATTCTTGAAATTTCATCCTAATTCAACGCATCATATTCGTTCAAATCAAAATGGACGCTCCTTCGCTTATACAAAAACGTGGTCGCATACTCGGCTTATTAACAAAGGCGGCTTCTTTTATTGAAAACGTAGACGATGAAATACTCACGGAAGATATTGAAGCTAGGCTCCTTAAAGTCGAATCATGGTGGGAATCATTTTACAATATAGAAGATCAATTGTTATTGTTACCACAACAAACATCCAAATCCGATGAATTTGAGGAAAAATTCTTCAAAACTACAGGGGCAATGACACGCGAGATTAGAAGACGAAAGCCTGCTGAGACAAACATGCCTAACGATGATCTGAACACTACCGTGAGCAATATGTACTATCAACAAAAGGCATATTTCAAAACGTTTCTTGATAAAACCATTAATGAAAATGGCGATGTTAAACTACCAAGAATAAATATTCCACCATTCGATGGCAATTATACCCAGTGGCCATCATTCAAGGACCTGTTCGAAGCTACAGTACATAATAAGGACACTATTTCAAGAGTACACAAATTCCAGCTGTTATATTGACTTCTCAAGGATGATGCGGATAGAATGATTGTAACCGTTGCACTGTTACATGCAAAAGTTTGTTTTAAAATTGAATACCCGCGCATGATAAGTCAGTTGTTAATGTTCAATATTTTTGCCCGGTACTGTACATATATTATTTGTACCATAATGCCATAAAACACAGCTGAGCCGCAGTTTATTTGTATTGTTCTGAGTGGGGAGAAACAAGTTTAACATTGTTTTGCATTACCCCTAAATATGTCAATTGGATGGAAATAAAATTTATTGATCACTAGTATTGTGCCACCGGTCAAGAGAAAAAGTTAACACCAACTCTTGTCTTTCGTAAAGTAAAAGTTAAGTTCAAATAAAAAATAAAATAAAAACTTAAAATAGTTAGAAAAAGGGTGTAGTGCTGTGTAATTGTGAGTGTTCGGATAGAGATCCATTTTGAACGACGATCTACAAACCGAGATCAACCAATTATTTATTTCCATCCAACAAGACGCTTACCAAGGTAAATTATTTGTTGTTTCCGTTTTTTTTATAAACCTCGTCATTAAAAGTAGAATTATTTTGCTTATTCCAACAATATAGTTTGTACCGGTAAATATTTTGTGGCAAGACCCGGTTGCTTGGTAAGCGCAATTTTTTATTATATTATATTTATTAAACACGATTGGAACGAAAACGATACGCGGTTTATAATTATATCAAAGAGCCGTCTTTATAACGAAAGCCTTTATAAACATTATTCCGGGATCACGGCATATTACTCGTACGTGATAAAATATTAGTTAAACGTTCATGATGAATATGAAAGACACCGCTATCCATGTTGTTTGTGATATACAAAAGTTACATGACGTCACTAACTAACGTTGAAGTTCCAGCGTTTCAATTGTAGTTATGTACCCGATATCGACCGCATATAACTTGGTTTAAGAACAATACTTAAATATATGTACATTTATTAATTTATATATTTATTAAAATTTATTTATTTACTTATTTTTTTTTTAAACAAACATATAAACTATTAAAATAATTTATGTTACTATATAAAAACACAAACGAAAACGATTACATATTAGGAGCCATGGTTCATTTCATAGTTAAAGAATTAAATCAAAATTGTTAAAACTGTGATTTTTATGTTAATTTGTTAATTTAATTTACTATATAATCATACATTTGTATATACAATTTATTTATTTACATTATATTACAAGAAAACTATATTATTAATTTCATAGTTATATTAAATGCTAAATTATACAATAACCAAATTTCATTAATTTACTACTCTGGTTCAGCTGTGTAGCTTTGCGAAACTTATTTATTTTGTTGAAAATTGTTTTTCCCTTTTCCACTGAAGTATTATGCGTGAAGATTTGTTTTTTTGTGTGTGTAAAGTGATAATAATAATGTGTAGCTAAATCTTATAAAAGCTAAGATGATTTGAGCTTCAACCACATAGGGGACTTCAATATTTTTTTTATTGAAGTTTTATTAAAATGGAGGTGTGGGTTAAGATAATCATGACCGTTAGATCAAAGGTCATGTTGCTTGGTTGTGTAGCGGACTGTGATAAGTTTTGTGCAATAACTGTGATAAGAAAACTGTGATAACATTGATAGCTAAAACATTGAACATTAAAATGTAACCTTCCTGTGATTTTTTTTTGTAAGTGGTCATTAATATAAATAATTATTACTGTGTGTGTGTGTTCATTCAACAGAAGCAGCATATTTTTCAAGCTCTTGATGATTGGTGGAAAGATTCCACCCAAACGACTGCCACCTAGCCGGCGATCTGCTGCTCCATCATAAAATCGTCAAGAGATCTGTTAACGATTCACGGTACTCTAACAATTTTAAAACAAACCGCAAGCGAATCGTTACATGATCAACCATTACTTGATTACTGATGCCAACTACGTGGAGGCCTGGGAAAAATTAAAAAAACGGTACGACAAAAAACGCGTTATTATAAATACCACCATAAAACAATTCATGGACCAACAATCAATTCAGTCTTCATCCTCGAAATCGTTGCGAACATTAACAGAAACTTCAGATGAACTCCTAAGCGGCTTGAAAGCGCTTGGGCCAGAATGTGAATCACGCGATCCATGGATAGTGTATATCATGCTGAACAAATTGGATGACGAAACAAAGGAACAATGGGCATTACACTCTGTAGTTGATGATATGCCGACAATCGAAAATTTCTTGGCTTTTCTTCAACGCAGATGTGATGCGTTAGAAAGCTGCCAAATACATATCAGGCCAACAAGATCTGCATGCAAACAAACGCATGTTGCCATCAGGAGAAATGACTGTTCTTACTGCAATAAACCACATCCACTACACAGATGTTTCAAATTTCAAAGATGTAGCATCAAAGATCGGAAAGGTTTTGTCGATGAACATAAACTATGCACTAATTGTTTAAGGGATGATCACTATTTGACAAGTTGTCCATCGACGAATACGTGTTATAAGTGCAAAGCTAAACATCACACCATTTTACACGATGTAAACGAAAATCCTTCATACAGTAAGGAGACTAACAATAATATAGCCACCATATGTGAAACTAAAATTGAAGAGTCTCAGCCAGGTAGTTCGACTTCAATTTCATTCACGACAAAGAAACCATCGCACAACAATAAGCAGTCAATATTACCCACAGTTATAATTACAACCACCGATTCGAAAGGCAAAATTTACCATATTCGTTGCTAGATTCAGGCTCAGAATCCACATTCATCACCGAACACCTTACCAAGAAATTAGGGCTGAAGCGTAAACATGCATGTGTCACTATAAACGGTTTATCTGCAATCTTAGCTGGCCAAACAAGAGGAATGGTCAATGTAAAATTATCATCAAGATTCGAGTGCTCCAAGTTTGTCTTCGTTGATGCTTTGATACTCAATAAACAAACAACTAGCTTACCGTCACAATCAATTATCATGGATGAACATTTATCAAGCAAACTATCTAACTATTGCCTCGCTGATCCTACGTTTAATGAATCGAAATCTATTGAGATGATCATCGGCATCGACGTTTTTTACGAAATTGTCAAGGAGAGAAGAATATCCATACAGCAGAATCTTCATTTAATAGAAAGCGTATTCGGTTGGATTATCGCGGGGTCTTTTGACGACAGTATTAAATCTGTTACTAATTGCTACACAATTCAAACAAGTACTGACGATGTTTGTAAACTGTTACGTCGTTTTTGGGAAGTGGAAGAAATTCCAGTTGAAACTCCACCTAATGATGATGTGTGTGAAGAACACTTTCTGCGAACTCATCAATTCAGAAATGGCCGTTATACTGTGGAATTACCACTAAAAGGAAACTTTGAAACGTTAGGTAGCAGTTTGAAAGCAGCAACTTCCAGAATGTGTGCGATGGAACGTAAATTTAATCGAGATCCATATTTAAGAGAAGAATACCGAAAATTCATGCGAGATTATCAGTTGCTTGGACATATGGAGAGAATTCCCGAACCAGCTGTATCCATTGCCAACTCATGCAAATCAAGTTTCGGGGTGTCACTAAACGATGTCTTAGAAACAGGTCCAACAATTCAAGATAATCTTTTTTTCATTTTAACCAGGTTTCGCCGTTATAAGGTAGCGTTCGTGTCCGATATAGAAAAGATGTATCGACAAGTGCAAGTTCATCCGAAACACCAACATTTTCAACGAATCGTTTGGCGCGAGCACCCGAAGGAGGAAATGCAGCACTTTAAATTAAAAACGGTTACTTACGGTTTAACGTGTTCGGCGTATCTTGCTATTGGTTCACTTCAACAAATTACTGTGAACAATCGTCAAATATCTAATAAAGTAGCCGACATGATCAAATCTGATTTCTACGTTGACGATTTGCTGTCGGGTTGTGACTCCGTCGATGAAGCGGTTGCAGTATACAGCGAAATGTCAACCGTTTTATCAAATGCCGGATTTCCATTAAGACAGTGGAGCTCAAACAGCCAGGAGTTTCTCGACAACGTACCCACGGAGAAACTTGGAAGAAATTCGATTTCATTTGAAGATCCAGATGTGTATGTGAAGACATTAGGAATTTGTTGGTTAACAAACGAAGATGTATTTACGTTCAACGTTCCAGATATATCGTGCAGCAAGTTCACTAAACGAACTTTATTATCCGAATCAGTAAATTATTCGACCCGTTAGGCTGGATTTCCCCAGTAACCATCAATTTCAAAATTTTACTGCAATCACTCTGGTTGACCAAGATAGAATGGGATGATCTACTTCCAGAAGGCGTATATCGGACTTGGTGTTCAATCCGCAACGAGCTGTCCAGTCTTACTACTGTGCGTATTCCAAGATATCTACTAACGCAACCACCAACAAATAACATTCAGTACCATGGTTTCTGCGATGCTTCGGAACGGGCGTATTCAGCTGTGGTATACACACGAGCTACTAACACTGACGGAGAATGTTTCGTTCGTATAATCGCTTCGAAAACGAAAGTTGCTCCTCTAAAGCAATTATCCATTCCACGTTTGGAACTCTGCGGTGCTGTACTATTAACTAAATTGCTTTGTAAAATTTCAGATATTTTTCAAGTTCCAATTGGCTCATTATACGCATGGACCGACTCGAGCATTGTTCTGTCATGGCTTTCAGATGTTCCAAGGAAATGGAATTGTTTCGTAGCAAATCGTACGAGCTTTATCATCAATAAATTACCAAACAATCACTGGCATCATGTACCTAGCAGTCTCAATCCAGCTGATTGCGCCAGTCGGGGACTTTTACCGAGTGTACTTCTCAAGCACGCAATTTGGTGGAATGGTCCCGAGTTTTTGAAGATGTCGCAAACTAAATGGCCCAGTTACAAGGATATTCCAATAGGGTATACAATTGCTGAAAGAAAAAAAACGGTGCTAATTGCCAAAATTGAGAGGGCAAATACTACATCATCTATAGAATATCTCGTCGAGAAAATTTCTTCATACAGTTCAATTCTGAGGGTATTAGCGAATTGAATTCGATTCACCGAAGCATGTCGCAAGAAGAAATCCTCATTTATCACATGTGAGCAGCTGAGAAAAGGTGAACAGATTCTAATTAAATGGGCACAACATGATTGATTCCGAGACGACATAAAACAATTGCAGAAACACGCATCGATTAAAGCGGATAGCCGACTGAGAGCATTGCATCCGTTTATTGATGAAAATGGTATACTACGAGTGGGTGGCCGTCTTCAAAATTCAAACATCCCGTATTCCATGAAACATCCCGCTATACTACCTAAGCACCATCAGGTAACGGAGAAAATAGTGAGATACTTACATCACAAGAACTTGCATCCAAATCAATCTACGTTGCTCTTCATATCACGAGCAAAGTATTGGATAATGGGAGCTAAGGATGTCATTAAACGAATCACAAATGAATGCATATGCTGTTTCAAAACTCGTCCAAAGATCGCGGAACAGCTGATGGGTAACTTACCAGCACTAAGAGTCACTCTAACGCGAGCATTTAATAAAGTTGGAATAGACTATGCAGGGCCAATTGCCATCACTTCATAGAAAGGCAGAGGATCCAAACGTATCAAGGCACACATCTGTTTATTTGTATGCATGGCAACCAAAGCCATTCATTTAGAAGTCGTAGATGAGCTCTCAACCGACGAATTCATTGCTGCATTAAGAAGGTTCACAGGCAAAAGAGGGCTACCAAGAGCTATATACAGCGACAACGCCACTAACTTTGTGGGTGCTCGACGAAGATTTGATGAATTTTTCAAAATTCTTTTATCAAAGATTCATAACGACCAAGTATCATCATTCCTGAGCGCACACCAAATAGAATGGCATACCATACCACCATCATCCCCACACTTTGGGGGTCTGTGGGAAGCCGGGGTAAAATCCGTTAAAACCCACCTGCGTCGAGTCTTAGGTGAAGCCGCTTCAACGCTTCTAGAATTACAAACGCTCCTAATACAAATCGAGGCGATTGTAAACTCAAGGCCGTTAACTCCGATGAACAACGATCCGGACGATTTGCAGATATTGACACCAGGTCATTTTTTAATCGGTACTTCATTGTTAGCAGTTCCAGATGACCAAGAAATAAATCTTAAGTTGAAAGAACGTTGGCAGATCATTCAAAATATGTCTAGAGGCTTCTGGAAACGGTGGCATGCAGAATACCTCACAACACTTCAAAAAAGATCCAAATGGTAGCATCAAAGGAGAAATTTCTACTAAAAGGCTTTTAATCGCGTATACTACTCTTTAGTTTTATTATTTACATAGTAAGAGGAACATAACATAAAGTATTGAAAGAAAGCCGGTTTTAGTAATAAATCAGCCATGGACAGTGCGAATGGAGACCAGGGTACATTTACTTTTTTATTTATTCATGCTACCTATTATGCTGGGGTCGCTATACCATAAAAAAGAAAAAGAAATACATCTATAAAACAAACATTTATCACCAAATATCAAATATTCTAATTTTTATTTATTTTGACATGACGTTCTAAACAAGAATTCATCTTGCTGCGTTTTAAATTTTTAGAGATTAAGTTTTTATTGGTTTCAGGCGTTTACAAAATAAAGGTCTTTTCAAATTTCCCATGGAAATGGATAGCGCTCCCGATAAATAGGTAAATAAATTAATTATATGCAAAAATAGCGGGCTAAATATTAGTTTTGACATAGAAAACCGGAGGGTGCTCCGGATATCGGGCGCTCATAAAAAACACAGCTATTACAAATGAACAACAACAACAACAAAAATCCATTAGGCATAAAAACCTCAGATTTTTTCAAAAAAACAAATCCACTCCATGCTAATACCTTCCGTATTGAGCTCAATCTCATTTGATATAGAGGATACTGCAAGAAGTGAAACTTACAGACTACATATAAATATAATACAAATGGACACAAAACTATTATTACAAAAAAAAACTAATGTAGTGTTATTCAAGCGTGTCACGCTAAATAACACGATTATCTCTTAAAATCTAATGGAATAGAATTTCAAAGAGAAATACCCCTAACAGAAAAGGATAGATCTGCGCAGGTTTAGAGAGGGAAGTAAACCTAAGTTTGAAGAATGGGACCTACTGAACAATAACTTATTAAATAAATAGGGAGGTTGCTAAGTTATGAGAAGTTCATAAAACTTACACAAACTACAGCCAAGAATCAAATTTAAAAAGGGTGATTAAATTCCCTAATACTAAAAATGAAATGAGTACAAACATTGAAACATCTTTGGAGAACAATCAAAATATCCCGAAGCATTCCAAACAAAACAACATCAACATATAGAAAATGTGGAAGAAGGTGCAAGAGGAATAAACGATTTTTAAAATTACTATCAGTGAATCTTACTTTTTACAAACAACTAAGAATTCCAAAAACCGTTTTGCGTACCTTAATCAAATGGTCACCCCAAGTAAGACCTTTATTAAAAATTAGCCCTAAATTTATAACTGTATTAGAGAATGAAATTCTCTTCACCGAGAAAAATTCCAGGAAAAGAGAAAGAATCTATGGATTTCTTATAAATTATAATGGACTGGGATTTGGAACTTTAAATGCTAATGAGGCGAAATTGGGAAAGCTCAGAAGGATTGCTAATTTTAGGAATAGGAATAATTTTACTCATCTTCCACTGAGCGGGATATGAAGAGGTCGTTAAAATAAAATTGAAAATATGTAACAAATACCTTGATACAATAAGAAAAATACGCTTAACTAATTTCAAACTAACCATATCTAGACCAGTGGATGCGACTTAACTTCCCAAATTGCAGAATGCAAATCAACAGTTGTAGATAAATTTGTAAACGAAAAAAAAATTAGGGGTTCGACTGATACGCTAAATCAATATTGAAAGTATCATGGGTGGGACTAGTGTTAATTATAGGTAAATGTTAAAATCATTAGCTTTGAAATCTACAGAAGCAGCCAATTTGCAACTACCGAGACCCAAGTTGCGTACGTTACGCTAAAATATATTAGAGGGAAGTGAGGGATCTAACTTATCCTTGAAAAAATTTTGCGTTGCGATACGAATTAAACCTACCACTCTATTTTGAGATTGCTTATAAGCTAGATAGGCCGAGGATTAGGGCTTAATTCCCAAAAAAGGTAATTGGATCTAAGGGGAATCTAGGTCTAAAATAAACAGCAGTGAGAGGAACGTAATTATTAACTGTCATAATTATAGGTAAATGTTAAAATCATTAGCTTTGAAATCTACAGAAGCAGCCAATTTGCAACTACCGAGACCCAAGTTGCGTACGTTACGCTAAAATATATTAGAGGGAAGTGAGGGATCTAACTTATCCTTGAAAAAATTTTGCGTTGCGATACGAATTAAACCTACCACTCTATTTTGAGATTGCTTATAAGCTAGATAGGCCGAGGATTAGGGCTTAATTCCCAAAAAAGGTAATTGGATCTAAGGGGAATCTAGGTCTAAAATAAACAGCAGTGAGAGGAACGTAATTATTAACTGTCATAATTACTAGAGGATTCAATTTGATCGGTAGAAGCACTAAGAGAAAAAATATTGTCCCTACAAATAGAGCCACAAATTGATGGAAGGTGAGATTCATCAATTTTCGAAAAATCCTTAAAGGTTGCTAGGTTGAGAGTTATAATTAACAATAAAAAAACAAGGAGACCATGATGAGAGCCAATACGAAGAGACAATTGATTGAAAAAACAAATGGAATTATCAGCAGAAGCGACGTGATCAATGAGAGAATAAGAACCACCACTTGCGGTAGCGCAAGAGTAAGTGGGCGCTACAGTATTAAAAACCGAATGGTTATTCTATGTTATGTATTAACAAAATATCTACGAGAAAATAAAGTCTCTTGAGGAATATCAAAATTAAAATCACCCGAAATGAAAACCTCATCATACCTGCAAGAAAAATAACTAAAAAGACACTCATTGTCTAGAAGAGATTTTTAAATCGAGCATACGACCGTGTTCGTTTTAGGTGGATTATAAACCACACCTGAAAGAAATATCCGCTTATTTACGAAGCCATTTATAAAAAATATCTTTAAAAAAGCTTTTTAAAAAACCACGCTTATATTTAAAGGCTCTAAAAAATAGATAATAAAAGGCTTTGAAAAGTAGAAAATAAAATTGTTCTTCCTTACTCCTATCAAGGTATATTTATAACAAGTCGAAATTTAAAATTAATATGACTTAAAATATAAGCGTGGGGCGCTCCTTCTGAATGTATATACTATCTCTCAATATATCATTTTTACGTTAATACTGAAATACTCCAGCAAAAAATCTATTCTTATACGATCAGAATAGACTGTTCTATTAGTGTTATTAAGAAACTTTACTTCATGTGTCTAGTAGTCTTAAATTACTAATGCCATAAAGGAGCGCGTTAATTGATCGTTCAACTGTAATTGAAAAGTGTTCATACTTTTTAGTTAGATGGCAGCACTTTGAAAAAGATTTTCGGTTTTTTATGTATGATAAACTTTTTATAGCTTTTCAAATTTGGTTTGTATCTTCACTACTTACAGTTTAAATATCAATAAATATACTATGCCAGAGCATATTTAATGTTCAAAAATGTCAGAATCTTGTATTGTCATCGGAGTTGAGCCTGCATGCAAAATTTCAGCTCAATTGGACTATCGCAAGTGGTTAAAAAATTGATTACAAAATTTGACGATACAAACAGACACACAGAGTGAGCTAATATAAGCGTGGTAAAAAGAAACTCAAAGTCAGAAACGAGCCTTTGAGAAATTGAAGGGGGTACCGATACAACATTGCTTTTAATATGCTCGTTAATATATCTGCATACCTCACCATAATTAACTGGTGGATTAGCCCTATCTCGCCTGAACAAATTATACCTACTAATGACCACCGCAGAATTGGAAATATTGGACGATATAAATCGCCAATATTTAAAATAAGACTCTGAAGCATGGAGTTTAACAGAACCGAGGGTGTAGAAATACTCCCGGTGGGCATCGCGAGTCGTAGCGCACTTCAACAACAATACTTGCATGCAAACAATTTTAAATAAATAAATATTTAGTATTTTCTTCAAAGGTTGGCTTACGTCAATAGTAAAATTGACAAAACTACTTTTTTTAAACCAGAAGAAGCTTCCTTCGCAGAGACAAGTTTTACAGACACTATATATTTAGTGTTCCTCGAATTTACTAATACTAATAAAACAAAATAAAAAGATGCAAATCCGTTTAATGGCAAAATTCTTGCATGTTTCGCCGGTAATTAAATTAAATCGAAGAAAACGGAGAAAAATTGTTGCCATTTCAGCCACAGTCGAGCGCGGCGAACAATCCGCAACAATTATGCATCATCAACGTGGTCGTGACTGTTAGATATTAAGTCTGTGTGTGTGATTATTGTGGTATGTTGCCTAAAATGTTGCCATATTTCAACACAATCCACGTTCCGCCCTTAACCTGTATAGAACGTGTTGTTACGAATTTGCACTTTTAAATCCTACGCCACTACTGGAATATTGCCGAAATATTCCGACAAAAATTTGTTTACCTTTATTTTACCAACACTAAATCACAACAACAAATAGTTTCCAGAATTGTTTATTAATTCACTTGATACACAACAATTTCAAATTACACCACTATTTTCACGTTACATCACTTATTACATTCCAGCTATTCACTTTCACTTTAACCTTTAATCTTTCGCTTACAGAACCTATAAAATGGCCCACTGTTTTCGTTGCACTCGTATTTATTTACCGATCAAATAATCCAGACTCGCTTGGTTTTATACTAAGGCTCTGCGCCAAACTTAAGGCAAATTTTTCGTTAAATTAATTTATTTCTCAAAAACTTTACTTATGACAAACTGATCCAAAAATCTGTTCTAAATACGATTTTGACCATAGTAAACGATTTACTCGATTATTCGCCTGCAGCCTAAGTAACATTCTCAACGGTTCTGTTCCAGACTACTATAATCCGACATACAACAAAACTGTTAAAACATCTCCAATGGCATCACCCAAACCAATCTCTCAAAAAATTAAATAAATTTTGTAAATCGTAAATGAGCAATTTTCTCTGAATAAATGTCAAGCCCAAGATGAATTAATTACCCATTAAGCCAATAGACGACAACGTAACAGTAGTCTAGATTCAATGAGATATTAAAAATAATAATTATAGGCAACCTCGTAACGATGCCACCCCGCCAATAAATTGTAAACATGACACGGTGGCCGTTTCATCAAACTAGATGGAGCAAATAATGCCATCGTATATCATTAGATAACAAATTGCTCGAGGCTAATTCAGAAAAAATATTCCAATTCTAAAACTTATTGTTTAATATTCTTGATATCTTCAACAACTAATCGACCGAGATAACAAATTGTGCGCCAAACATCAAAAATTATTTTCGAAGACTTTAGATAGTTCGAAGTTTCTCAAACCGTAACAATATGCCTTAGCATACACCACACGATAACTTCGTGAAAAAATTGACAGGCTGGTTTTGTGACCTTAATAGTTTTAAAACTAACGAAATTTTATCCGTGGGCTGCGCCGGTTGGAGTCGTCTCGAAACGAAGTACAAAATTCAAATTTGCAGTGCTTTTTCCAAACGCTTGTACTAAAACTCCCACAAATTTCAAGGCGGCAATTTTCCAACGAAAAAATTTCCAACGAATTTCGAGTCCGCCGGCATGGCCGGCGCACTCGAAATTTTCTAATGGTTCTTGGAGGAAATCATCGAGTGTCGATCGATTTGAAAGCCGGCTTTTGTGCACATTGAATGCGGACATATCATCAATTCAGAGGATATTTTATCTTCTAAAACCCGACTAACATAAACCGATACCGCTACAACTAAATTTAAAAGAATTTGCAGCTTCATCGGTAAAATGAATTATTAAAATAAATTTTCAAAATAATTGAATTTACCGAAAAATTTACCTAAAATTGACTTTTAACTTAAGTTTGGCACACAGCCTAAGATGCAATTAGAAACTCGGCTCTGAAGTTGGTTGCATTAAAATATAAATAAACGCATCTAAATCGTCCGCCATTTTGGATATATGTAGTTTAATTATTGCTGTTTTTATAACATAAGCTTCAGTCATTTACAAGCTGTCATTCTGTTATCAAGAAAATTGTACTGAGTATCTGGTGGGATTGGTAATTTACTACAACCTTCTGGAACCTGGTCAAACCGTTACAGCTGAACGGTACCAGGCCCAATTGATCAAATTAAGTGATGCTCTGGATGAAAGAAGACCATTTACGGTCAACGGTGATATTGCTACATGACAACACTCGTCCACCTACAGTAAAATCAACCCAAGAACTCATCTTCTCCTTAGACTGTGAAGTTTTACAGCATGCGGCGTATTCTCCACACTTGGCTCCCTCTGATTACCCCTTTTTCAGATCGGTGTCATCATATTTGAAAGACCAGCGGTACAGGAGCGTTGATGGTGGGCAAAAATGACTATTTTGTTTCGAAACCACCAACTAGTTTCTATGGCAAACGCATTCAGCATCTACGTGATAAATGGCCAAACACCATAGATAGTAATGGCGAATAGTTCGATAATTAGTCTTTTAACAATTATATTTTCAATAAAGTTGAGTTTGACCAAAAAATGCAGAGTTTTTACTTTGCACACCTAATATTTATGAAATTATGAAATATTTCGTCACTTCTGAAATATTCTCGAAATATTTCGACCCTTAACCAGAACAATAAGTAATTTCCACAGTTATTTATTAATTCAGCTGATACACCACTTACAATTTATCATTACACTACAATTTTTACTTTACACCACTTAATATTTTCCCGCTACTTACTTTCGCTTTTAAAAATTTAAACTATCGCGTACCGAATTTCCAATTCGGGATATTTCACTAGGTACAAGACATAATTCCAAATGAAATAGTTATAGGTTCACAATTGACGTCCATAATAAGGGATATGGTCACTATTTAAGACGAGTGTGGATGAATCGGAGATGTAGATACCTAAGTATAAAATAGATAAACTCAATACGATTTAGTGGGTTTTGGGAAAATTCAGTTGAATGAAGACAGTGTGAAACTGATTGTCCTGCTTTTTTACCTTGCAAACTTCATAGCAGCAATCGCACATTTTCTATTAGTGCTTTCAACCAATTTTGCAGGACGGACGAATAGCTGCCGAACGTGCTGTGGTTGGAAGATACTGATCTAACGATGCATATTTTCACGTTACTTACAAAAATTTTCGTTTTCTAATATCATATTTGAATCTAATTTTTAAATGTAAGGAACCTAAAATGATAAAACGTTACCAAGTAACCTTGATATTTACTTTCGGAAATGCAAAGCAGTACTCACAAAATAGTGCGAATTGCAAACTCGAACAACTCTATTCGCGCAAATAAAAAGTAACCGGATGTCAAATAATTCTATAAATGCGAATTTAGCGAATTTTCGTTTATCGATTATCTTTCAAAAGGAAAAAAATAGTTTTTATTTGCTATTCGCTCTAGTTACGTAAAATATTTCTCTAGTTGACTAGTCGTTAGGTTTTAATTTTTTCGCTCATGGCGATTACAAAGCTTTGCTCAAAATATTTTCTTCATTTTACTGTTTAAAATTTTTTGTTAAACTCTTAATTATTTTATTTTTGTGTTTGTTTGGTTTATTCTCTTTTTAATACTTGCAATCTGTTCTGGGTGGAAGCCCTCCTAATTCTCTCGCGGTTAACTTTTTACTTCCTACCTTACACAGTAGCCAAATTGAACACGTACAGTCTATAGTACTAGCACGAAAAATGGGTCGCCCCATAATTTCTGCATTCCGTCAGAGGAGCATAGTTGTGTTTATTCCTATCACCGATCGTAATCAGATGATAAAAAATCAATTTGCGTCCTGTTCCTATTGGTATTCGAACCCAATAAAATAGCCCAATCCAAACTCCAAAGTTAGTTGAACCGATTTCTGTCCGATTTCACTAAATTTAATAATCGAAAATCAAAATTAATACAAAAATTACATTAAATTTGTGAAAATAATCTTGTTTTTGTAGTGCAAATATTCGGGCAATTGTTTAGGCCTGATTTTTAAAAACGACAGAATTTTATTAAATTAAAAAAAACCTATCGATAGCCAAATATTTAGCCTCTCTAGTCTTAAAATTCGAAAACATAGTAAATTAACCTGGAAAGCTCGTTTTGCCCCCATCGCATCGCTTCTAAATCCTCATTCTACAATATACAAGGATAGTGCTACAAGTACCTGACTTGACGTCTAGATGACAAATATGGTCGAAAGTACCAACTTTAAAAAGATTAAGTTCGTTATTTAAGACGCTACGTTGTTTATTATTTCCCAATAATAAACTATCTCGGCCCAATTCGGTCATCTTTATGTGAGATAATACTATTATTTGAATGGTCTCAGTCCAACCAATATCAAAACCAAGCTAGATACTACCCTGAGGGAGTTTGCTCCGTTGTTTAAAAACAATATAACATCGGGCGATAGAATTTTTGACGAAGCCCTTCAAGGATGGATGACCGCCGACTAAAAGCGTACGAGCTATAGTAAATATTGTAGCAAATACAGTAGATATTACAAAAGGGCTGTACATAGAGCTGTCGTTTCGAAAATTCTGAAAATAGTATATTTGGCTATTACAGCGGAGTAATTTCAGTAAAATAGGAGTAAACAATAAAAAACATTTATAATTTAAAGCATAAATAAATTTATTTTTTGTTTAAACCACTACTGTGTTTATTCACGGTAAATAATAAAATTGTAACTAAAAAATATTAAAATAAAGCGTTTTGCTTAATAAATACACATTCATTGTGATAAATTAACTAACAACAAAATCAAGTAACAATTAAAGGAACTTCAATTTAAAAAATCAGAAAATATCAATGAAAATAACAAATTAATTATTTATTATACTTAATAGTTTTTTTGGACGGAATCCACTGACTGGCTGTCAATCCACGTAACAACACTTTAGCCATCAGGATGGCGTTGACGGTTGTGTTCAACAACGCATTTCTGTTTTTATTTTTTATTAAATCCAGCTGAGAAAATATGCGCCCGGCCGTTGCACTGCTATGTGGAAAGCTAGGTATAGTTCCAATAAAAGTCCGCAAATTGGGAAACATTATCTCGTTCAAGGAATTTTTTTTAATAAAAATGGAATTCCAAAATTCTTCAATGTTTTAATTGATGTCTACCTCCACATTGGGTTGATTCATAAGGGCTCGCCACTCATCCTCCAAATCTTCAATATTGTTGTCATCGATTAAATTAAGAAATAACCGAACAAGTGGTACAAGACTTCTAGCTTTTTCGCTTGGATTTATAATTTGCACTGCAACTTATGTCTAATCTTCAAATTCTATTCGACTGCTTATTTGCTTGCGTAGCTCAGCATTTATCATATTCCAAAAAGCTTTCACAATTTGAAAAATTTGTTTTATCTAATGAGCTATGATTGATATATTCAGCTTTAATGAAGTTGGACAGAATGGTTGTGAAATAAGTTTTGATCAATATTCCAATTCCATATAGAAATATTCAATGTAGTAGTGCATGCGAAGCATGTATTGTATCCAACAATGTAGTATTAGATAGTAATAGAAGGAATATATAGACAGGGGAGTACAAACTTGATTTACGGAGTATAGTAGTATCGTTTTAATGAAAGTAGCAAAAAACTCCCATAATAGTAACTTCGACAGCGCTAGGAGTAGAATCGATTGAATATTGAATTGGACAAGAGAAAGCTGTGTGCAAGATTGATGCCACGCTGCCACACAATGCAAAAAGCATCGTGAGGATATCTAAATCGAGTGTTCGGCAAAGTTTCACAGCAACTTGGACGAGTTTGTGCATCGATTCGTAACCATGGAGATGAATCATGGGTCAATTACTCTACAACTGAAACGAAAGGACAGTCAAAACAACGAACAGAAAGGGGAAATCGGCACTAAAGGCTAAGACAGTTCCATCTGCTGTTAAGGTCATAATGCCCATTTTTTGAGATGTGAGTGGGAAAATTTTTATTGATTATTATCAAAAAGAGAAAAGTTCCAACCGCGAGCATAAGTGACGAAATCAAAAAAAAACGGTCGTATTTATGGCGGAAAAAGCGCTGCTTCATCAAGATAATGACACTATAGATCACACATCATTGCCAGTTTTAGCCCCCCGGATTAATTTAACTTTCCAAACAAGAAATGTGGCTTGGTTGTAAAAAATTTGCAAGCAATGAATACGTGGAATCTGTGGTTGCTGGGTATTTTGGGAAGAGAGAAGGTTCTCACTGTAAACCGGATGCTAAAATGAAAATTCATTGAAAAAAATATTTAATCCCTAATTGTTTGTGGTTTCTTTATCAGTTCAATTCTGGGACTACCCTCAAAGATTTCTATACTTTATTTATTTATTTGTTCATTGACATTACAATTTTGGTAAAGGAAAAGCACATATGGAAGCAAATATAAATGAAGAACAACAACCACAAAAAAAAAAATACTTCCATTAGGCATAAAAACCTCCGATTTTTTTAAAAAACAAATCCACTCCATGCTAGTACCCTCCGTATTGAGCTCAAGCTCATTTGTTACAGAGAACACTGCAAGAAGTGAATACTTACATACTACATACAAAAATAATACAAATGAAAAAAATTATTACAAAAATAGTACTACATGTATTATCATTCAAGCGCGCCACGCTAAATAATCCGCTTTAAAAGATTTAGGCGACGCTGACCTCTTAATTTCTAGTGGAATAGAATTCCAAAGAGAAATACCCCTAACAGAAAAGGATGTATTTAAAGACCTACACAGATTTATAGGGGGAAGTAAACGTAAATTTGAAGAATGGGACCTACTGAACAATAACTTGTTAAATAAATAGGGAGGTTGCTTCGATCTGAGAAGCTTAAAAATAAAAAGACACACACGAAGTTCATAGAAGTTAACCAAACTACAGCCAAGAGTCAAATTTAAGAAAGGAGAAATGTGATCATATTTCCTAATACTAAAAATGAAACGAGTACAAGCATTGAAACATCTTTGGAGAACATTCATATTATCCTGAAGCATTCCAAACAAAACAACGTCACCATAAAGAAAATGTGGAAGAAAATGCGAGAGGAACATACGCTTTTTAAAACTACTATCGGCGAGCCCTACAACCTTATATAAACAACTAAGCATTCCAAAAATCTTTTTACTAACCTTAACTAAATGATCACCCCAAGTAAGAGTTTTATTAAAAATTAACCCTAAATTTCTAACTGTATTGGAGAATGGAATTAAACAATCACCGAGAAAAATTCCAGGAAAAGAGGAAGTATTTAAAGAGTTTTTATAGATTATAATAGACTGGGATTTACTAGCATTAAGAGCGAGTCGGTTAGATAATGACCAACTATAAATTCTTTCCAAATCATCGTTAATTAAAGAAATATTAGAGTGAATGGAATCATTATCTAATCACAAACAGTTTTAGACACTATATTTAGGACTATAATTAAATTGGGAATGTATCACCGAATAATGTCATCCGATCGATGCGCATTAACAGAATCTACAGGGCTTCAGAATCAGGAGCGAAAATTACTTAATTAGATAAAACCCCTCAGTTTATAAAAATTTAAAAATTGATTGATGGGCTTATTGATTTTAAAAACATAATATTTTAAGTCAACCCCAAATTGAAATAAAATAATTATGAAAGGTTATTTAATTTTGAATAATAATCCGTTTAACTTGAGCAGAAACAACGTCCAGTTTTTTTGTAATCGACGATTGAAGGTTTAACATTGTCGCCTACAAAATATGAAATATCACACCTCCCGTAGAATAGTTTGCATATAATTTCTTTATTAATTTGACAGGCTGAATATTTGGAACTATTTGCCGTCTAATTCTGGAAGAAAAAATTTCGAAATTTTATCGAAAATCGCTTACAACATAAATTTATCGTGTTGCGAATTTAGCATGCTAAACACCCTTAGCCCCTATAACATTTCATGGCATGATGATTTTCAGTCAGATTGGATCTATATTAACCCGAAAGTACATTTAGTATTTGGTGGGGGGTTTTCCTGGGACATGGACAATTTTATGGAAAATCGCGGGGATGGAATTTGTGTTATGTTCACATACATGATTTGATGTAATTAAATCTGGTTCCGGAATGCTAGTAAATGGTTCTCCATTGTTGAAATGAAATTTGACAGATTTTATTTTTGACTCTCATAATCCTCCAAAATTTGGTGCATTTGGTCAATTTCGAGGTTTTTGAGAATTTAACAAGTAAAATGACAGTAAAATATTTGTAGACAATATTTTGAGCAAAATTGTGTGGATCTAGAAATTCACAGAAACATTGTCACTCGAACAGTTACAACCTTTCAACAAATCTAAACAAAGGCTACTTTATCCAAACGTGATGTTACATATTTAACACCTTCACAAAGTAATGGTGTGTACAATATAATATTCAAAAGTCAGTACCTAGTGAAGGTGGTTCAAGTTATAGTAACAAACAAAATATATCCTCAATCGTAATATTAACAACCAGATATGTGATGCTGAATGATTTTTTAGCACTTTGGGTTGTGGTCTATTTGATCATTTTCTTATATATTTATACAGCATCCACATGTACTTGCTCCTCAAGCTGTCTAGGTTAAATTTCCATTTCGCACCATTTTACACAATATATTTTGTGTTCCTAAGCGATCACCCTAATTTGTGAATACTAACCCGTTGCCGAAAATTCGGATTTCTGGTGATATGTAGGCAAATGACGGCTATAGCCGTCCTGCCTATTTTAATTAATAAAAAAGGCACATTATTCGTACCAAGTGTACTAATGCATTTATTTGTTAATCATACAGTAATATATCGACGATAAAAAGATGTAACATTCCAGATAACATTCAAGACAAATGACGGTCATATAGCCGTCCTACCACGTTCGCGCAAATGACGGCTAGAGCCGTTCATGGAAAAACTGTGAGACACTGTGATAATTTTTACTTCCAAACATATAAGTAAATGACGCTCCATTTCATGTGGCAGTCATAAACAATTGAAAAACAAAAAGTGTGTTTCTGAGCACGGTCGTCAATTTAAAAGTGTGCGGCAAAGGGTTAAGCATAGCAAAAGTTGTTGTCACTTGTCGTAGTGCTACAACTTGTTTTTGTGTGCTATTACCATGCTACACATTTTTTAAACTAAGGCCAGAGTTAACTTTGTTGTCACGATTTAGGGCTAGTTTGATTCGTTTCAAGATCATTTTTTTTTTTTGATACGATTAACGCATGCAAACAATTTGATGTCAGTCATACATTTCAGTACTGTACAATTTCGAATTCTTTTAAATTTTATATTCGCTTATAAAAAAAGAGACAGTGGCTGCCGGCAAACAAATTTCATATCGATAGGCCTAAATCAGCGTATAAGTTGAAGTATTATTGCACAAACGAAACGATAAAGGGTTAAAAATATCCACAAAAGATGTTAATGTTGAACGATTTTGTCTTGTGTACCATTAAAATCTTACATTAACTAAAAATAATAAGAAAATATGAATATGTGAGACACGAGAAACGTTATTGTTTTCACAACAAAATATTCTTTGAACTTTTTTTTTTTTTTTTTTTGAAGATAATAAAAGAAAATTGGTAACTTTTTTATAACAATAAATAGTCGTGAACAATATGGTGATAGTGTCTCTTGCATATATGGCATGTGTAGGCGCGCAACAACAACAAAACTACGGTGACATAATATTCCATTAATATACATACTATATATATACACACACACTGTACACGATTCAAACATAGAAAACAAACTTTGGTTTTATCTCTGAAGTGGAGAAATTTATGCATGAAACGCAGATTTTCATAATATAATCTTAAATACTTACGTTGAGATGTAATAATACTTAAAAAAAATTAATCAAATAAAACCTCTTTTGAATGAAATTTTTAAATTGCTTATGTATATCGGAACGAAAGTTTTGTAATCCTATATGTAAGTAATTAATTTTACAATTTATATTTTGTTCATATAAGTTAGTTTGCGTGAGTTTTATATCAGCTCAATTAGATTAATTTTTATGAACTAAATTATGCCCAAATTATCCGTTACCATGACAGAATTTTACAATGAGCATTACGCTACTCCCAAGCCAAACATCACTTTGGCAAATCTAAAACTATTTGTAAATATAAGGTTTACTTTAGCTTATTTGCATAAATAATTGTATTATTAATAAAGTTATAATAATACAATAGCCCCTTCCCTGTGCATCTACTCTTTTATAACCAGCGAAGAATTTAATAGGCATGTGTAGATTCACAATTATATTCACAAACAACAAAATTTTAAAACTTTGAAGTGGATACGTCAATGAAATATATATAAAACTAGCAGCTCGTGCGACCCATGCGAGCGGAAGACTATGTCGGTAGACCCTATGAAATTCGCAGATCACCGGTTTCCCTGTGTGAACTTTTTTCTCACGAATGATTTTGATTGAGATGCGTACTCCTTTTATTTATCATTATACGATTATACTAATCGAATATATATTCTAATTTTTCTAACACGTATTGGGTGGTACCCCCAAACATAAGTTTTGAGAATGGTTTTTATAACATTGACTTTTTTCCCATCGTTCAGGCAGCATACGGATTCCGCGTCGAAAAAATTCGAAGCGATCCTAGAATCGGCCTAATTTATGGCTTCCTCGTAAGCAGTGAGGTGCTGCTCGGCCAGGCCATGAGTCATCGATCGGAACAAGTGGTACTCGGAACGAGCAATGTCTGGTGAATACAGCGGGTGGGGTAGAACATTCCATTAAACCGCCTCCAAAGTTTTCTTGACGACTCTCGCAAAATGTGGCCGAGCATTGTCGTGTTGAAAGATGATTTTGGCATGTCTTTTAGCATATTGTGTGCGTTTGAGTTTCAATGCTTAGCTTAATTGCATCAATTGTTGTTGATAACGTTCTCCAGTGATGATTTCATTAGGCTGGGGTAGCTTATAGTAGATCACTCCGAACTGATCCCACCAGAGGCACAGAATTAGCTTCTTGCTATGAATTTGCGCTTTGAGTTGTTGTAGTGGATCCACTTTTCAGATTTGTCAAAATCGTCACTTTTAAAACCGAAGAACCAGCTATCGATGTCCCATCAGCTGTAATTTTCTTCAAATTAAAACAAAAAAGCAGCGCTTCCCGCAAATTGTGTTTTGGTGGCACAAAGGTTGACATAGTTAGAGCACCACAAATATGTTGTTTAACACTACTTACGCCATCTTTTGTAAATCCCTAAAACTTATTTGAACTCCCAATATTTAAAATTTTTTGTTAACTTCTTTATTTTTTTAAAGAAAAATGTTAATAAATTTTTATCATAAGAATTAGTTTATAATAAGAATTAGTTTTAAATGCCCTCCACCTTCGTTACTGAAGCCCCCTCCCCACCCCCTACGCTAAAATGGGGTCAGTCAACGAAACCGGATTAAGGTTTCATGGCCAGTGATTACGGAATTTCTAGTCTCGACAGTTTTTTGTGGTATTCGAACAGCGGATGGCGACGATAAACGAATCCCGCTTTCTGGTTAAATACAACCGTAATGGGAAACTGCGTCGTCCGTAATCCCTTGTTGTTTGCGGAACTCGGTGCTGATCCATCGTTTATGTCAGTTTACAGATGTCTGTGAAGTTAGCCAAGGATTTCATCCCAGAAAAATAAAAAATGCCATCAGGCAACACTAAAACTGTAATTTCATCCCAGCCCAGGATTTGTTTATAATTTCTGTTAAATATGATTAAATATGTACAGCATCACAAAAAAATATAATGTGAATACTTATACCAGAAAACACAGAAAACAAAAAAATTACAGAAAATAGTACATTAAAAAAATAATAAAAAACTTTAATATACGTGTTTTACTTATTAATATTCGTACTGTTATAGCGCCAATCTCAACATACGGATCGACTTGTGATTTTTATTGTGAATAGTGGTCATCATTACGAGTCGATACGGCTTGCTTCAGTTTCCGGAACTCGTGGTTACTGGGAACCATAAATTAAATTATGTTATCCTTGGGCCATACAGATAAGAGCCTATAGCGTTCAATCTCAACATGCAAACCAACTCGGGATTTTTAGGGTAAGCAACAGTCATTATGACAAGTCGATATGAACTGGTTCGATTTCCGGAACTCGTGGTTCCTGGAACCCATTAATAGAAAACTGGTGTATGATTATCAAACCTCATTTTAGGCGGCCAAATCCCTTGATGGGATGTATAGTGCCAGTAAGAGGGAGATATGAATTGGTTTTATTTCCGGAACTCGTGGTTTCTGGGGACTGTATGATCAGAAGGCAGTCGTTTGACGAAACTGTTGGCTTTTAAGAATCTTCAATTGAATTACGACAAATAAATTCATTGAGATTTTACTAACGCTCGGTACATTTTGCTGGCGTCTATCTTTAACTCGACTATCCGCGATAAAAATTGATTTAGTTTTTTTTACGTAAACAAGAAAATGAGGTATAACGTAATGATTTTTGGGGAATTTAATTTTATTACACTTCCCAATAAATTATCGTATTTCTCCCAATGCCCATTTCTGTAACAAAAGTTTATATAATGCTGTGCAACCGGAACATAGCTAACTAAACTTTTCAATTCATAATATTGTGATTCAATTTTAATATTGATAGGTAAGTTGGAGATAGTGATTTGTTTATTCGGAATGGCGGATGGTTCTACATAACGGAACACTACATTTCTAGTGATAAGATTCTGAATAAACATTACCTCATAGCAGTTTTGACAATAAAAGTTGGTTGATTCTATACATGCTTGAAGATTTTCTAGAACCCAAAACGTCTAACTGGTTTAAATTCAGAGGGATGTATTTTAAAAGATCGGTTTTTGAAGCCAAATTACAAACAGTACATTTTGTCTCAGGCTCAATACTAAAAATGTTTGTTTTTTTTTAAATATAAACTCTGTAACATCTGTCACGTTCGATGAACAATTTATTTTCAAGCCGTACAATTTTGTTAATATAGAAAATTGTTTTTCATAAGCAATTTTCATATTCCAATCTTTAATATCATTAATTAAATCAAAATATTCATTATTGGAGAATATTAGATTTTCTAAATTTAAAAAGCATTGTATCGTAGAATCAAATGCGCATGTATGGGTATAGTTTTCACCCGTAATTGTTCCATTCCGCAAAAACGAGGAGCCACGAGTTCCGGAAATTGAAGCAAGCCGCATGGACTCGTAATTAATGATGACCACTAGTCATAATAAAAATCCCAAGTCGATCCGTATGTTGAGATTGGCGCTATAGGCCTATATGTGTGTGGCCCAGTATATGAGAACCAGTTTTTTAATAATGGTTCCCAGGAACCACCAGTTCCGGAAATCGAACCAGTTCATATCGGTTTGTCATAATGACTGTTGCTTACCCTAAAAATCTCAAGTTGGTTTGCATGTTGAGATTGGCGCTATAGGCTCTTATCTGGATGGCCCAAGGATAACATAATTTAATTTATGGTTCCCAGGAACCATGAGTTCAGGAAACTGAAGCAAGCCGTATCGACTCGTAATGATGACCACTATTCACAATAAAAATCCCAAGTCGATCCGTATGTTGAAATTGGCGCTATAACAGTACGAATATTAATAAGTAAAACACGTATATTAAAGTTTTTTATTATTTTTTTAATGTACTATTTTCTGTAATTTTTTTGTTTTCTGTGTTTTCTGGGATAAGTGTTCACATTATATTTTTTTGTGATGCTGTACATATTTAATCATATTTAATAGAAATTATAAACAAATCCTGGGCTGGGATGATAATACAGTTTTAGTGTTGCCTGATGACATTTTTTATTTTTCTGGGATGAAATCCTTGGCTAACTTCACAGACATAGTTTACAGGTTGACAAGGGGGTTGCAATGTGCAGATATACTGTAATCGTGTGATTAGATGATTTGGCCCTACAAGGACATAACATCCAATGGGTAACCAATACTTTCCTATTAAATACAAAAAAAACGTTAGGATTTTCACAGTAGTCTCAGTTTCCCACATATGTTTAGAGATATACTTAAATAAAATTTTAAAAACTTCAGAATCAAAGGTTTCATAAGAAAACTGAACAGCACTAAGTATTATTCATCGACAAATGGCGGAACGGAAAGAGAACGGCTAAGATTCATACAACCGACATTTCCTTGAGTTGAGCAAGCTGGTTGGTTTTGCATTTCTGGGATTATTAATTACTGTAATGTTGGAGTAGCGAATCATCAGGTTAATAATAAAATAATTTATCGAGCTGATAGTAATTTAAGACGAAACTCCAGGACTACGAAGATATAGCTTTGAGAGTTAAGGAAATAGAGGGTGTTTCTTCAAGGTCCGAATTATCCCTTGCTGATAATTTGCGATCGAGTAGTCAAAGTAATCGAAGGCCGAAGTTTACGAGGAATTTTAAATGTGGGACATGTAAAAAACTGTACATACAAGTATAAAGGAAAATGGTAGAAAATTCTACAACTGCGGAAAATGTAAGGACATATCACCTGTGTGCCTAAAGAAAGAGAGAAAAAATGTTGCTGCGCATAAAGCTAGTCCATTCGGGGTTCGACAAAGATTTGAAAGAATTATCGATTGATTGGAAAAACATAGAATCCGACAGGATTGATTTAAATCCGTTGTTCGAAATAAAATACAAGGAATACTGAAAGTATGGTCTTTCATAGAGAGGACTATGTTTAACCAAGTTAAATGGAGTCCGCAACTGTAGGGATTGCTTCCAATGATCAACAGACATATGACACATAACACCAGGGTTGCAAAAAAATCTGTTTTTTTTTTAATTTAAAACAAAAAACACGTTTTATTTGTTTAAAACATGTTCTTTTTGTTTAAAACATGTTTAAAACAAACCAAAAAAAATATGTTTAAAACATGTTTTAAACGTTGTTTTAAACATATTTACATTGCGAATTAAGTTAACTTTTTGTCGATTTTCTTGTAATTTCTCGATACAAATTAAAAGAGAACTAAGTGAACGTTCAAAATACAAGCTCAGGTCTAAGTATGAAGCACGTTTACCCAAAGTCAACGTAACGCTACGTCGACAGTTTAAAAAAAATCGGTTTCTCTTAATCGATTGAAGTAGCAGCACGATCATTTTCTTCGTAAGTTGCCTTATACGTGGATTTTATTTTTCTCTTCTATTTTAATGTGCTCAATTTTCAACAAATAGACTCGATCATTTATTTGTGTTGCTGTATTAAAAAATAGTAAAAGAGAACTTGTCAACATAAAGTGAAGTCATTAGCAAAAGACCAATGTTCATTGGCCCATAGTGGAAGATGGCTCTGGTTACATAATTATACAAATTAATAAAATACTAATACAATATATGTACAGGAAACCCTCCACGTGTTCTTTAAAACCGTGTTGTTCGAGACTACAAAAAATAAAATAAAAAAGACATTACGTTTTATTGTTTATTTTTTGTTATGACAAACAAAAAATAAAATAGAATAAAGAAAATCGTGTTTGAAACCGTGTAGTTTGAGAAAATGGTATCCATCTTCTTCGAAACCGTGTTTTTCGAATGCCGCGTTCTTGGAGGATTGCCTGTAATTTGTATTTCTTTATGTATGTAGTTATTTATATAGTATTAGGATCTGCATAAATCAATTTTAAATTAAATCGTTTTTCTCTATTTTCGTTTGTTTTACAGAATTCGTCGATCCTTTTTATTTTACATAACTGTTCTTAAATCGTTTAATACAATTTTGGAGAAGTCCTTTCTACCAATCGGTTTTATCTTTTTTTGTAATCCAATTTTTAGCTTATTGGTTATCTTGATCCTGAGCAGTGTTGATTACACTGTGCTTGAATTTCAAACTTTTTTTGCGTGACAAGCTGGGCACCCGGGGGGTAAACCTAATTCGACTATGCTGAATTCATTGGTGCTAGTCCCATTTCAAAGTTAGTCCCCATTTTTGAAATATCGCTTTCGACATATTTTGCCTCTGAGACAAATATTTGTCAAAATATACACTCATATTCACGTTGATAGCTCCTGAACCATTAAGATTTTCGTTATGCTTTCTTCAGCAAAGTTGTTGCGCAAGCCAAGACCAACAACTTTGCTGAATATATCAAGGCCGAAAAACGACATCTACAATAACATTTTTGTGTTATTTTATTTTTTGAAACGCAAAAAAAATAAAATAACACGAAAATGTGATTGTAGATGTCGTTTTTCGGCCTTGATATGTTCAGCAAAATTGTTGCGCAAGCCAAGACCAACAACTTTGCTGAACATATCAAGACCGAAAAACGACATCTACATTCACATTTTTGTGTTATTTTTCCATATGTGTGTGTTTTACTTAGGCCAAGGTGAGCTTGGAGTGGCACTTCCGCACAATTAGACCAGGAGTGCCCCGTTGTGATACCACAGGAACATATTTCCCCTTTACCCCTGTTCAAAACCATTCGGAGCTACGTACGTACAGCAAAATATCTCGCACTCCACATTCAGCGAGATCTGAAAGGCTGGTCACACTGGTCACGCCCAAATACTTATGCCTTCTGTATGATAGTGCCGGACACGAGCATAGGATGTTATCTAAAGTCTCTTCTTCCTTTTCGTCCATGCAACTTCTACAAAATCATTCGTCTGTAAACCCAGCCTTCTCGCATGTTCCCCAAAAAGGCAGGGTCTTGTCAGTTTTGGCAAAAGCTTCTCACAGAAGACTCCGGCTCCACCTTGCCGTTTCGAGAAACATAAGTGCACAGGTAAGGCTAAATACAACTGGAATTCGGCATACTTAGGCCAAACAAGACACTCATCTCAGATAAGATACAAAGAACACATCACAAAAGGACCGAAATTAGACAGGTGTCCCAATTTGACTCATGAGTCATGAGACATTTGTATTCTGCACGTATACGAATTACGGCCAAAATTCACACCCTGAAAATGTACAAAAACAAAAACACCCACAATTTACTTCGCGACAAAATCAACACAAAACCCCAATAAAATTTACGACCTCCATAACTTAAAAACAAAGCAGGTACCAAACAGCAGCGCCTTAGCTACAGTATATAAAGAGCTTCAAAATAGATTATGTAACAGTAGCAGAAAATAAACCGAAGAAGAGATTATTCTTGAAATTGATATTTCTAAAAAAGTTACAATAAAAAATTGGCACAAGAAGTAAGAACTAAAAACTGTAATATACAATTAAAAATAAAAAGTTATTCATCTAAATATATAAAGTGACAAAAGAATACAAAAAATAAAGTGAAAATCGTCTTGTGAATCTGGTGAAATAAATAATATGGATAGGTGTTATAAACTCAAGTGCTTATGTTATGTGTGTGGAAAATTTACAATTATGAGCAATCGCCGCAAAATAAGTGGTGAAACCGCTGATTTATATCGACTATACTTTTCACAAAATGTTATTAGTGGTGTAAATTGGGTGCCGTCTTTTGTTTGTACAACATGCATTTCCCATCTGCATAGATGGCAAAACACTGGAGCCGCAATGCCATTTGGTGTCCCGATGATATGGATCGATCCACAAGGACATGATGCAGTTCAATGTTATGGGTGCATGAATTATATTTTCGGTACAAACAGAAACAAAAGTGGTTCTTTGACATACACTGCAACGAGAAATACACATCTACCGCTGCCGCATTCAGATGAAATGCCTGTTCCGGAAAGATCAAACCCAACCGAGGATTATTTACCAACAACATTTGAATCAGGTGAAACCGGAGAAACATCTGCATCAATATATCAACCATCAAATGTCACTGCGCCATGCAATCACATTGAAATCTCGCAAAGTCGTTTGGATATTATGGTACGACGCCTGAAACTATCTCAGCGGCAAGCCATTCTTTTGTCAAAGGATTTAAAACAAGTAAACATTTTGGCTCCAAATGTTCGGATATATGGAGCAATAAATCGTCATCGTCATTTTACGAATTTTTTCAAATCAATTGAGAATAATTCACTCGCTTTTTGCACTGATATCCGAGGTTTGGTATCCACAATGCACAATGCATATAATCCTGAAGATTGGCGATTGTTCATCGATTCCTCTAAAAGCAGCTTGAAGGCAGTTTTCTTTCACGTTACCAACTCAAAGAATTCCATTGAACAATAACCAGCCGAATCCGATGAGCACGGCGAGCGTTTTCACCAAGTGACGGCAAGGCTCGAACATTGGTACAGCGGCAAAAAGCTAGATGCACTCTTGGGTGACATTTGTTGGAATTTGCAAGAGGAAGAAGAACCCGAAGACGACACGAACAAATCAGAAAATTAAAATTAAAAATTAAGAAAAATGTAAATTATTTAGGAAAAAATTGAGAAAAATCACAATAAAATCAACTGAATCAATCTAATTTTCTGTTAAATAGTTTCTATTGTATCTATATATGTCGATGAGGTGTTTATTCGATCAATTTAAATTCAATAAATGGACAAAAAATGATAAAAAACATGTTTTTCGTCGAGACAAATATTTGTCAAAATATACACTCATATTCACGTTGATAGCTCCTGAACCATTAAGAATTTCGTCATGCTTTCTTCAGCAAAGTTGTTGCACAAGCCAAGACAAACAAGTTTGCTGAATATATCAAGACCGAAAAACGACATCTACAATCACATTTTTGTATTATTTTATTTTTTTGCGTTTCAAAAAATAAAATAATACAAAAATGTGATTGTAGATGTAGTTTTTCGGCCTTGATATGTTCAGCAAAGTTGTTGGTCTTGGCTTGCGCAACAACTTTTCTGAAGAAAGCATAACGAAAATCTTAATGGTTCAGGAGCTATCAACGTGAATATGAGTGTATATATTGACAAATATTTGTCTCAGAGGCAAAATATGTCGAAAGCGATATCTCGAAAATTGGGACTAACTTTGAAATGGGACTAGCACCAATGAATTCAGCATAGTCGAATTAGGTTTACCCCCCGGGTGCCCAGCTTGTTGCATTTTTCAACTAGCACAGTGTTATCATTTAAAAATAATAACTCGTCCCACAAAAACAGTATTTGGCATTACTTCACTGAAATCGAAACATTTAGTTCTAATACTTGTGTGCCTGATGTCGATTTTTTTTGTCTGAATTTCCGATTAACTAAATTGATGGTTTGTTCATACCAGTATTGATAGATGTCTCTGTAAGGTTCATAACCAAAATATGCCTGAAATTTAGTTCTAAACTTAAAACTTAGTTTGGATATTTTGTCAATTCTAGATTATAAATGCTTTAGAAATTAATAAATCTTAATTTATTTAGCAAATTTTAATTAAAAAACACCAGACTAGATTTGTGTAGTGCCTCCGAACGAGTGGTTTGAAGTATTAATCAATTTGGTTGACCACAAATTGGGACAAGACAATCGGTGTCAGGCATACAGTATAAACGAAATGCAAAAATTGTAAAAAGGAACTATCTGGTGCCTTGTTCTTGAAACAGTGGAAGTTTCGCCAATCGGAATATGGTTTGCTTCGGAATTCTCTATATTATTTGATTTTTTCACCGGGTGCTCTGATTATTTTTTAAATTTTCTCTGTATATTTATAAATTTTTGCCACTAATAAGGAAAAAATTCCCACTGTGGCGCGAAGTATTCGAATAATGCAGAGAAGTCTAAAGCAAATCGTGTTCCGATTGAGAAATGTCCACCGAAAAGTGGGCTCCTGGTTTAGTGGTTAGAATGAAAGAGCACCTGAAAAAATGCACGCGATTAAGCACACTTGTGGATGAGTTGAAGACCTAGATACCGACCATAACGCATCAATTAAGGATATTACATATATTGTAAATTAACCAAATTATTTTGTAAATATGATTTATGCAGCGAAATTGCTAAGCGAAATTATTGTTTCTCTGAAGAAACTCAAAAAATACTACATTAGAAACAATAAATAAACGAATTAGTTGAAATTCAGAAATGGTTTATACTACGGCAAGCGAGGCTTGAATGTAATCTTCAGATTGCAAAACATTGTTTAAATATTATTTAACCAACATTTCAAATTTAATTAATCATAAAAGGCTACCAAGTTAGTTACAGTATTTAAATCATTATCATCAAAACCAAATTGAAAACTGAAGCCATTTATATAAATGATACTAACTGAATCTAACTGATGAGTTTGGGTTTTGTGGCCAATCAAATTTATTTAATTTTATTCTATAAGTATTTGAAGTAAGAGATATTATATTTATAAGATTTACTAAAGTTAATTTAAATAAAAAAAACTGTTGTTTTTTTGTCTAATTAAAATCATGTTTTAAACACTTGTTTAAAACAAAATGTTTAAAACATTCGTTTTAAACGTTTTGTTTAAAACATTGCAACCCTGCATAACACACATGACATTATCTATGAGTAGGAAATATTAAACCTATCAATTTCGAAATTTCGTGTTTATTTATAGGGACTTCAAAATCGTGACTGACTGCGTGGTTTTTAAAGCTACAATGTGAAAAGAGTTCGACGCTATAAATTCTGGTTGGGTGCTGACGCTTCTAAAATATATCTACTAGCTCGAACATGGATGTACGATTAATATGAGGCAAGCCGATGCTCTAAATAGGAATCTTATATTATGTTGATCAAAACTGGTCAGAGTTAAAAAGGCACAAACAACTGATTGATACTCACGCCCAATTTTCGAACAGCTTAAAAATGGGCGTATATACTAATGGTACAGTAACTAATCAGGGATCATTATGTCTGGCATTTCCAAGGCCGATGAAGATAGAGGTAATCAGGTTTTGCCACTCTGTAGGCCATATCGCAAAACGCAAAACATAAGAAAATTTGTCTGAGAGTATACGAAGTTGTATTAGCAACTGAAGCGAAAGGTAGCACCAGCCTGTAATATCGGCGAGGTTGTCGTAATTTAAAAGACCCAAAGAGATAATGTAAAAAGCAAAATGCCTTGGCCCCTATAAGGGAATGCGAGCTCGTTAAAATGATAATAACGTGAACAAGGTAGGTTAACCCGGACCAAGACGAACAAAAGAGAGACAGAGAGAGAGAGAGAAATGTAAAATCATTCAAGTGAAGTATTGAAAACATATTTATTTAAGATTGAATATGTTGAATATTGAGCCACATGTGTGTTACGAGGAATGATTTTAACCACGTTAATATACAATACAAGCTCAGAATTAGACTCAAGTGATGTCGATAATACTTGTACGTGAATGTGTTTTACGTTTAAAACAGTGGTATTTGAGTATAACACCGCTTATTTAAGAAATTTTGAAATGTGGTTGTCGATGTGAAGTTAAATCGGCTAGAATTTTAAAGCCTTGTTTTTATCTTTTAAAGAAAAAATAATTTTGGATATAAAATGAAAAATTCCAAAACAAGTACGTGATTTTAACATTTGGTTAGTTTTAGATTTGTTTGTTGACATTAACATAAATCTCAATCGCAAACCATATAAATTGGGGTAAAACAATTGTTTATTAAGTATTTTAAACCAGACTTCTTTACATTTTCAAATGTCCTGTTTGGTAAACAAAATTGGTTTTCAACGAATAGGTCAATTACAGGAAATAGATACAAAATAAGCTACATCGCAAGGATACTTATTGAAATATGTCTGGGCCACAAATTAAATATTCGTTTCGAAAAGAACTAATGTCTGGCTCATAAAAATGGATAACAGCCGGTATGTCCTGCGCCAACTGAATGTTTTATATACGATTGGTCTCACAATTAAAAAAATCTCAACACAAACTTGATTGAATTTACGTTATTCCAAGGAAATATTTAATACTTGCGTATAAATATTTAAAAGCCAATTTTTTATTGAAAAGCGTTTTAACTAAACATAAAATATTTAACAATTTTTCATATCAAAATTTTAGTTGGTTCAGGAATTAGCAACCAGGCATAAACCAAACTAAAACAAAAAATCGAAAACATGAAGATGAAATTAACAACCAAGATGGCGACAAACGTTAACAGTTCTCAACACATCTCGTAAAAACTTTAGCATGTTGTCTTACAACGGACACGGCGTAACAATCGCATCCATTTTTAGATGATTTCATCTTTGATAGCAAAATACCCGTCAATAGGACTAGAATAATGATTAATTGCGAAATATTTCATAAAAAGTGTCATGGTACTCAGGACGAGAGAAAATTTTTGTAAAAGAAAACTAAAAAGACTAATATAATAAATCTCATAGAAAGAACAACATAATTTTGCATCACCTCGAGTTTTTCTTGTTTCACATAATATCTACCATTTAATGACCAGTTGAAACGCAAACCAAAAATATTTATCCATTAAATGATTAAGAATAAAGTTCCCTCGATAGTCAAAACAAATTATCCTGTTAATAATCCAGCACCAAATCCTCCCTTATCTATTTTAAATAAGAAAACGCATTCGCGGTATCCTAGCGATTAAGTATTTCAAAATCTTTTCAAAACAATCAACAACAAAAAACGGCGAAAGCATATTCTTTGAACTTAACGGTGATGGAAAATGAAAAATGGTAATCCAATTAAAATTTTCGTAGCTTTTCACAAAACAAAAAAAAAAAAAACTTAAGATAAAATGCGGGAAATTTTGTCACAATCCACCATAATTTTTTTTTCAATTTCAATGAAAATGGAAAATGATTTTCCATCAATATTTTTTTTTATGGAAAACCGGATTTGACGTATATCGGCTTGCAACACTGCAGAGAATTCGTATTATGTCAAAAATCACTTCAGGTTAATTATTATCACTACATTACCTGCAATACACACATTGTGTTATATAGCCGACGAGATTTATTTTGGTACAAAAAAAAGGCGCGTAAATTATTAATCGCGATTTTCTTTTACTTTTAACTTCATTTTTTAAATAATTTATTAATGTTATTGTTATTTTATTACTTCCTGGTTACATTTTGTATAATGAATTTGTGTTGTTAAAATTATTTATTTATTTATAATCTTTTTGTTCATATTCCTTTGGCGTCATGACGAAATTTTCCTTTTTTGCATTGTTCGAGTGGTATATACGCAAAGTTAATACTTATATGGAGAGGAGGATGACGATGATGATTATCGTCTTAAGCTTATTTTATTTTATTAATGATTTTCCAACAAAACGTAAATCCACGAGTATATACTGAGTAGTAAATATTTAAATATCTAAGCACTTTTGTGTATTTATACTCCTTGTTGTGTTTTTTACAGGGAAACTAAATTGACGCGGGATAAAAGAGAATAATAGATTAGGGAAACGGAAAAGAAAAAAAGGAAAATTCTCCTCTAAAGCACGATAAAGGGATTTAAAACTGTAAAAAAATATTAGAATACACATTTTTCCCGTAAAAGTATAAGGAATGAGTGCTTTTCTAAAGTTTATGTCGAATCTACAAATTTTTTATGGTAAAAAACAAAAGGAATATTGAAATTACTTTCGTATAAGTATCTAGAAAATATTCAGGATATAGCTTATAGTTCAATAGTTTTAGTGTTTAGTCAGATCATAGAAAATGTTAAACGATTCGTTCGTGCGGAACTAATTCAACAATATAAATACAATATTTTATATTTGAATGAGGGTTCTATTCTATAAAGCGCTGCAATAAAAGCTAGATCCGCCATGATACCTATTTCAATTTGCCAAATACGAATTTAAAAGTTTACGAGATATTTAGACACTCAGTTTCTTAAACAAATTTTATACGACAATTTCATTTATCAAAGAAAGAAATTTATTGTTCTGTATAATGAAGTACTAGCAGAATTTAAGAGTGCAGGCGTAACACATAATGTTTAATTATAATCTATCTACGTTTCAAATTTTACGGAATGCTCCGTTCGAATAACGTTTTGCGCATTACGTGGTTTTATTCTTGCCACAACCATCCTGTGGAGTCGACTATACGACGTTTGGTGGCCTAATTCGCGTCAACCGGTTTGATAAATAATCAAACAACACCCGTACGTCACCGAAACACAAGGCCTGCTGGAAACGTCACTGATTTGCGTGAACTTGGTCTTTCTACGACTTCAACTTGGCGAGTTTTGCGACGGCCTTCGGTCTGCACCCGTATAATATCCAACTGACTCAGAAACTTAAGGTAAACGACCATAGACAACGCCGTGTGTTAGTTGATTGGATTCTGGCGCAGTTGGAAGTTGTGCTAAATTGCGCCAAAAAAGGCATCTTTAGCGACGAGGCCCATTTTTGGATGAATGGATAGAAATGGAATGTGAACAAGGACAGTTTTCGGATTTGCATCCCGAGAAAGTCCCTGTTTCATGCGCATCAGAATCAGCGGTCCGTACTTCTTCCAAGACGAAACTGGAAACGAAGAGCTTCAAGTCTGCTATTGTCATTTTTGGCCAAAATTTTGTTGAGCCTGGTGACCAGCGGCATACTATTGATTTCTTCGTAGAAACTATACCAAGAGGATCTTAGATTTTCTGTATAACCAGGAAATTATCCAAATCGGCACGCAGTTTGTTTTCTAGTTACATTCTTCAGTTTTTTGGCAATTTGTATTACTTTTTAAGCTTAGAATACCAGAAAGGTTTGTTCTGAACTTTTTGGTTGGTAATTAGCGGAAAAGCATTTTCGAAAGCAGTCGAAATTGCCTTCGACAGCGGGTTTGCAAGAGAATCAATATCCTGATATATCGAATTAAAACGGGCGTTTGACGCAAACTCAATAGCTTTCTGCAGAAAAGTTCCCATTTCTTCTGAACAGAAATTGGAATAATTGTTTATTACTCTCCAATTTAATATTAAATGGATGATGGAGATGGAATACAAAATTATTTCAATCACTTCGCGGTGAGCGGAATTGACAAAAGTTTGCTCACAGCCAAGGTTCAGATGCGCTTAGAGAATTAAAGAAGTATACGTGGTGTGATGCGCATGTGCTTCACAACCAATTTTAATGGGAATATTCATATTCAGACTCTGAATAGACTACATTAATGCTACAAGTTCCTCCGATGGCGGAGGTTCAGAGGACAACACCGCACAACCAAAAGCGCAAACAACGGCTAGCCTTGAGATTTGCAGTGAGTGCAGGCAAATGAGACAAGAACAGATAATTTGGGGATAACCATGAATATGAAATCTCGTAAGCCCTGAAGGTATCAATTGCACGAAGTTCGATGTCAGTCTGAAATTCTATGCTACCTCAAATTGATTCCGATCGGTCGGCTACATCAGGTTATATTGCCTGCACCTCATTCAACAACGATTTCCGGACCCCCGGACTCACAAAATTAAAAAAATACCATCAAACATTTAAATCGCGACACCACACTATGACTGCATGTCAAATTTTACGGAATCTTGCTGGCTAATTCATCTAAACCTCCCGAAAACATTCATCCCATTTTAATTTTAGGGGACAAAAATTAAAGGACTTTTAGATGCGCATTGGGAAGGGGAGCAGCATGCTTCAAATCAAAACAAAAACTTTTTCTTTACCCCACATCTACGCTTGTACAAATCGAGTGTAGTTCATCTATACCAGAATTGGGGTATATTATCGCTAATGAGTTGTTCAATGAGAAGCAGGTTTATGGTATTGCATCGAGAGTGATTGAGGATTTGGCTCCGGATCCAGTTGCAATTTAGAATTTTCAATTTTACTCCATATACTCCCCAAATTTTAACGAGGTGAATCCTCTTCATGATCGGTTATTCGTATAGCTCGATAATCTCCATAACAACAGTTATATTAGATGAGCTCGTTCGCCTTATACCTTGGATAAAGTAAAGCCAACTGCAGAGTTCTTAGCACCAAAAACTGTTCGGCAGATGAGAAGGTTTACGAGTATTAAAGGATGATATTGCCGTTTTCTCTAGCATAACTTTGGTTTGTCTGCTTGATTCGTCGCGAAAAAACCATTTCAGATAGCCTTTGATTATATTTTTTTCACAGAACCTAATAAATGAATAAATATGTGAGTTTTATTCGGTCTATCAAATAGCAAAGTGCTGTTTAAAAATGTGTAAAACATTTATCGGCCAAGGAAAAAAATAAAATCCACGCCCTTCTCGGAGAACGTCTTTCTTTTACGAAAATAGGCAGAAGATTAGACCGTTAGCATCAAACGGTTGCAAATTATTTAAAAAATTCTACTTCTTAAGCTGTCAGTAATTCCACGACAACTATTAAGCGCCTGAAACGCGTTTTTCGGGTTAAATGTGTCCCGAAACACGATCCGCCGAGCATTAAAAGGTGTTGGGATCTAAATTACACAAAAATGAAACAGGTAGGTACCAAAATTATTGACATGGCACAAAGTTGCACGACGTGAATTTGTTAAGGCAGATATGAGACAGGACTGATCCAAAGGTAATTGAAAAAATTGAGTTCTATATTTATTATAACTCACCATTATTTACTAATAGGTGATTTTTCCGATGAAAAAAAATTAATCTGGATGGGCCCTAGGTATTCAGTACTATTGGAAAGAGATCTTAGAAAAGAACCAATATACTTCTCAAAGTGAAATTTTGGTGGTGGAGGTCTAATGGTATGGGGGAATTTTTCTTCTGCGGGTACGCTTATTTTAGCCTTTTTTACAACTAGAATGAACAGCGCGAAGTACATTGGCGTTTTAGAAGACCACCTCTTGTACATTCATCAAGAGGAAAACTGGATTTTCCAGAAAGACGCTCCAATCCATAGGAGTCAGACTACTAAATCTTGGTTTGTGGAGCATTAAATACAAATTTTAGACTTGCCCGCTTGTTCTCGAAACCTAAATCCCATAGAAAATCTTTGCAGATTATACGAGGATAACAGTCAACTCCCGGCGACCAATGAGCTGAAATTAGCAATTGAAAAAACCTGGAACGAATTTTCACCCGAAATAGGTTGGATCACTGATTTGAAGGAACAAATTTTTGTTACGTGGACAAATCAAAATTAATGTTTCAACAAACATCTTATGAACTCGGTACATTCAGTCTTAACCGCATCTCATTTGGTTATTAGGAAGACCATAGAAATTATTAAGCACTACATTTATTGACCTGGTTTAGAAATCGACGTGGAAAACGTTTATTAAACCCTGCAAACTTTTAAAACAAATATAGTTTTAAACTGCTGTGAATGCCCACCTGTTTGGCCCATGAAATTCGTTCTACTATCTCGAGACTGTGGCGGAAAACAATATATTCATAAGGGTGGTACGATAAGCTACAGCTAATATGGCAAGGTTTCTAGAAGCACAGGTATTTTTGATGTTCTTTTCAATTCGATTTTAACCTCATCAGCGTCTTATGCGGAAAATACTACGTTTGGCATACTATTACTGCGAAATATGCCACTCAATCTAACGCATCCAAGAGAGTATAACTTCTACCAGCTGCCTTTTTCTCTTGCATCAAAACTAATCTACTGGACATCAAAACTGCTCCTATTATTAATGCTCTTAGGAACTCCGTGCACGAACCCTTCGGCTTGTTTTCACATTTGTTTGGAAAACACACTGTCCTTCTTGGATCGATATACCGGTAACTTAAAACAAACTTAAAGTTAATTTACAATCTTTTTGTTTTAGTCGTTTTTGTCGAAAATGGTAGGTTTTTCGAAGCAACCACTTCAGGTGGACCGATTTCGACCAGAAACAGCTGGTGTCTCTTAATTTGTGGACTGTAGAGAGGCCACAAACATTTAGTCAGCACAGGCTACATACACACACACACACACTCATACATACACTAAGGTATTTCTGAAAAACAACTTATTTTAGCTGCGGTGATATAGCGAATGATGCATCTGCAAAAAATATCGAGGTCGAAAATTTACTGCACAAAAGAAAAGAAAAAAGGGATTTGTGATCTAAACGTGTGATCTGGAGCATGTGAATAGAAAAACTAAACTAAGTAAAATTAATTTTCAATTTGTATTAAATTGATCAAATTGTTAATAAATATATATTCGCATGTCAAAAACAAATATAAGCACGTGTCCTAGATAATCCTTTCCAGTTAATATAACTCCAACTTCCACCATTTACCCAAACTGAATTCTGAAATTTATATAAGCAATGTGTGTTGTATTAAATACGCATACGTCACATCTTAAATCCTTAAAACACATAAAATCTATAATCTTCTCCCTGGGATGTGTATATATGGTACATACGCTATTTTCCTCATGTGGAAGTAAAATACAGAAAACATCAAAAAAAGGGAAATGAACGTGTACACAAAGAATGGAAAATTATTATTTTCCGTTTGTGCTCTGTACTCTCGTATATACTTTATACGGTGTGCCATCACACGTCAATGTCATAACCTCATCCTTTTATTAATGCGAACTAACTCCTTGGCATCGCAAATCTTTATCTCTATATTATGTTCGCCTTACTGATGTACTCTACATTTATTCAATATACGTATAGTGAAAAATAATTACATTTTAACAATGTGCGCTAGAACAACATTATATACAGTCTGTGTCTTAGTACATAATGTAATACATCTAGATAGACATATTTGATTAAATCTAAATAAAAGATAATATACTCGTGTACATGGATACACGAGACGGCGTATAACATTATTCAATGAGATATAATAAATTTATCCGCATGCTGTATGCGCGCCTCTTCACTGCTTTTTACATATTTTCTGGAGTGTACACGGAAAATCAAACGACAATCGCAAAACGATGCGACAACAACAAAACTAACAACCACTTCCCATTATTTTTTTTTTATTTCTGGTACCGTGGTACGTTTTGTTTTCCACATCCACTTTGCTACATCCATATTTATCCACATTGTGAAAGTTTTGAAATGATAACGACGAAGGTTGTTGATGATGATGTGATGGTGGAAATGTTGGAAACAGGCGAAAAATCATTGGCGAAAAATTCTAAAACATTCAAAGTGACATTTTTTATGTTGTGCACGTATATGTGGGGTACATACGGTGGTGATGTGATGAAAAATTTAGACACATTTGATTTTATACGGTTGTTTTACTGTATATGGATGTGTGAGAGTAGCTTTTCCGGTACCAGCATGCATAGAGTTTATTGCGCGCGGAATTTAATATAAAGGACGACCGGGGAAAATTATTTTTTTTTATCTCGTACAATATAAATTAATTTATAATTAAGTTGCGTTGTATAATTTTTGAAGTTTAAATTTTTCATTCTTGTATGAAGTGTTTGTAAATTTATTGGCTGTTTTTATCGTTTTTTAAGTTAGTAGTATCGTTGTAAATCGGTTTTTGTGCAGGTTCACAATTCAATGGTTTTATAAGAGGTATGTCCCATCGTAATGGATTTAATTAATTTATACTATTGCGGATAAATCTGATATTACTTACGAGATAACGGTTCAAAATAACATCGTTGCTTAGTTTAACACTCACCTGAAACGACAAACAAAAAAAAATCATTAAAAATTTGAATTTAACAAAAAATAAAAATATTATTTTAGTCGTGCTACAAGAAACCGTAAAATCGTTATAAATCAGGGACTAGCAACTTGTTAGCAGCAAAATGGCCATTGTGTTCCAATAAAATGAAATAGGGCGCCACTTTAAACCATAAACTACAGTCAAACCTATTTTTGTGCGGTAATAGGAACCACATAAAAAAATCGCATAAAAAATCTTCCGAAACTTCACGAGTAGGTACAAAAATTAGTTTTCGCAACAAATTTAAAAAGTATTTTTTTTTTCGGTGAATACCGCATAAAAAGTTTCACGCAGAAAATAACTCAAAACATTACGCAACCTGACGATATCAAAAATCGAAAAAACAAAATGTCCAACGACAATTAACTAATTCGAATAATCACATTCAATTCGAATTTAAAATTCCCGACCTATGCACTATTTGGTAATCATACTCTTTCAGCTCCAATCGCCATCTAATTAGAATTGAAGCTGGATTTGAAATATTCTTGAGCCATGTAAGGGGTCGATGGTCGGTCACTATAATGAAAGGGCGCCCATAGATGTGACGTCTGTATTTTCTTACAGCGAGTATTATGGCCAAGTATTCTTTCTTTATGGTAGGATAATGACGCTCTGCTTGGTTCACAACTCTGCTCGCAAACTCAATCGGCAGATCATGATCATCATCACCGGTCTGTACTTTATGCGAAAGTATAGCACCAATTGCGTAGTCACTAGCATCTATCATTAAAAGGAATGTTTTGGTGAAGTCCGGAAATGGGAGCTTGCTTTAATTTATTCAACGAATTACTGCAATAACTACTCCAAACAAAGCGTTTAGTTTTTCTAGACTGTCAGTGAGAGGTTGCGATATACTTGAAAATGGTTTATAAATTTTCTGTAATACGAGGCTAAACCTAAAAATGACTTTAATTGTTTTTGGGTTACTGGCGTTGGGAAATTCTACACAGCCTCAATTTTTGTTGGGTCTGGCATTATCCCTATAGTGGCCTATAACGTGACCTATAAATAAAAATTTTCTTTTCGAAGAAATTTACATTTCTTTGGTTGCAACTTCAGGTTAAATTTGCGAAGCAGCTCGAGAACATTGATTAGTTTTTTAATGTGGTCTTCAAGGTCGTATCCGTACACAACGATGTCGTCGAGGTATACTAGACACTTGATGCCAATTATTCCAGCCAGCACATTATTCATCATACTCTGGAAGGTAGATGGTGCTCCCTTAAGGCCAAAATGCATTCAATTAAATTCGTAATGTCCTGTACTAGTACTAAACGCCGTTTTTTGGCGATCGTTTTCGTCTATTCCTGTTTGATGATAGTCATCAGCTAAATCCAACGAACTGAAATAAGAGCATTTACCCAGCTGGTCGATGATCTCAGATATGTTCGGAAGAGGAAATCCGGAACCTATAGTTATATCATTAAGTCGCATGTATAGTCAACTACGACTGTCCATTTTTTTTAAACCATTAATCGACTTTTTGCGAACGATCAAAAGTGGTGAATTGCAAGGACTTTTGCTGGGGCGAATGATATCTCGTTCGAGTATTTGAGACACTTGTTGTGAAATTTCCTGTTGCAATGCTTCTGGTAAGCGATAGGGCTTAGTATGGATTGGTTGTGCATTTTCAACTAGAGGAATTTTGTGAAAAGTTGCTTCTGTCATTGAGAGTAAATCACCCTCAATGAAAAACACGTCATCAAAATCCCTACAAATTTTTATAATTGTATTTTTCTCTTCTCCATTTAAATCTTCGGTGTCTAATTGATCGTTCAAGATATTTAACCGATTATCAATTCTATTGGACCAATTACTGAGTGGATAAAAATCGAAATTGTTTGTTGGATTAACAGATAATTTTACATTTGCTAACTAATTATTTCGATTGTTTGATTGAAAAAAAACACGTCTCTGTGAAATGACTATTTCCTCCTCTATTGCTGCATTAATCGCTTCTTTGACTTTTGAAGTGAGATGCCTTTATTATTAATTTAATCGGTTCACGTAACCCTTCTTCAAAAGACTTTAAGGCCGTTCCAGCATTGAGATTGCGAATAGCTTTTGCAGCGCCTACACCTTTTCGTTTCATACACGAACTTTCTAGCATAGACAATATTTTCTCTAATCTATTTGCAAACGCACGTACGTCTTCTGTTCTTTCTTGTTTCACACTAACAAGTTCGTAAATGAAGGACTCCACGGACTTTGACTCCCCGAATTAAGCCAACCACAACTAAACTCAGTAAACCACTCCTTTAACATTGAAATTGTTAGTGCAGAGTCCCCATACTACTTATCAAGCCTTTTCTTGGTTTCGTTGATGGTTTTTTACGTACAAAACAATGCTTAATCAGCACACGAAATTCACTTTTATCCATTTTTGTGAAAATGCACGAGTTTGTTTGCTTCCAATGGCTGTCAAACACAAACTAAATGACGCAGCCTTTTCAAAATTTAACGATAGTCTATTAATAGATGGCAGTTGACTTATAAAACTGCCCTCGTACTCGATATTGCCCACGAAGTCGTTCGCGTGGTTTTAAATTTAACACGATAATATATTTAGTACGAGTACCCAGCATCCGTTGTAATGCTACTCAAAGAATGGAAGAAATGTTTGTGTTTGAATTCTGTTTATCTGTCGAAATCATTGGGATGCGTGGCAAATGTTCCACATAAAATTATAGCTTCTATAATATTGTTCACCATATTTTTCACTAAAAACCTGGTGCCGTTACAAAGTCGTGATGGATTGATGTTCCGGAGAAGAATGACAGTCAAGCCAATTTTCAGATGGATTTAAACGTTGTTGTTTCGTTGTTGTTTTTTGACAACAACAAAATATCCCATCCCAGTTCTTTTCGTTTATATGTCGTTCATTTAAAAAAAATACAACAAATACAAATGTATTGTCTTTTGGCAATAGTAATTCTGTATATTTTAAGTTCGAAATTATAATACGCCACGCCATACTATAAGTTTAAAATATTAAGAGCAAACTATGGTGAGCTCCTCAGTGTCAGCCGTATGTTAGGATTGGCATAATCCTCCAGCTTCGATTTGGACCCATATAAATTAATATGAAAATCGTCTGTAACTTCCAAAATCATCCTGGGCCGGAAAAAGCGAATCATGTTGTGAGATGGTACGTAACTCAGTGATTGCTGACCAAGTGATCAGCACCAGCCGTATGTTCAAATTTGTGAAAATAGCCAAGTTCCAAAAGCTGAGGTCCAGCTAAATAAAAATTTGTATCTCTTAAGAACTTCCTAGGCCGGAAATGGTTCTTTATGTTTTGAGTTGTTAATGATAAGGGCAAACTATGGTGAGCTCCCGAGTGCCAGCCGTATGCTAGGATTGGTATAATCCTCCAGATTCGATTTGGACCTCTATAAATTTATATGAAAATCATCTATAACTTCCAAAATGTCCCAAGGCCGGAAAATCGAATGATGTTTTGAGATGGTACTTAGCTCAGTGATTGCTGACCAAGTGGCCAGCACCAGTCGTATGTTCAAATTTGAGGAAAAGGCCAAGTTCCAAAATCTGAGATCCAACTAAATAAAAATTTGTATCTCTTAAGAACGTCCTAGGCCGGAAATGGTTCTTTATGTTTTGATTTGGTAATGATAAGGGCACCCAGTGTCAGCCGTATGTTAGGTTTGGCATAGTCCTCCAGCTTCGATTTGGACCCATATAAATTTATATGAAAATCGTCTGTCTATAACTTCCACAATCTTCCTGGGCCGGAAAAAGCAAATCATGTTGTGAGATGGTACGTAACGCAGTGATTGCTGACCAAGTGATAAGCACCAGCCGTATGTTCAAATTTGTGGAAATAGCCAAATTCGAAAAGCTGAGGTCCAGCTAAATAAAAATTTGTATCTCTTAAGAACTTCCTAGGCCGGAAAGAGTTCTTTATGTTTTTATTTGGTAATGATAAGGGCAAACTATAGTGAGTTCCCCAGTGCTAGCTGTATGATAGGATTAGCATTATCTCATTGCAGGATAAATGGAATGTTTCGTCATCTTATTTCGATCCTTAATGAAGTTCAACGCAACTATGACTACTTGACAACGTGATAAGCAAACTGCGAAAGAATTGGGAGTTTTTCGATACCCGAAGAGATTGCAAATAATAAAAAGAAACAAATAATGGTGAGCGGTCCAGTGTCACCCGTAACTAATTATGCACACAATTTACCATATACTGTACCGCTCAAAAGTCACCGCGCTGCATTTTTCTAACTGTTTATTTATTTAAATTTGTTAATAGTTCCGATAAAGAATCATAATATTAAGACAAACGAATTATTTCCTATTTCAGACACGATTAGATCAAGCCACAATTTATATGTCGTTGGAGGAATTTTACCTGAGATTTTGAAACTTGTCCATTTACTCAAACCTATACATACGGCTGGTGCTGGCCACTTGGTCAGCAATTACTTTATTACGTACCATCTCAAATTATCATTCGCTTTTCCGGCCCAGGAAGATTTTGGAAGTTATAGACGACTTTCATATAAATATATATGAGGCCATATCGAAGTTGGAAGATTGTGCCAATCCTAACATACGGCTGGCACTCACCATAGTTTGCAATCATCATTACCAACTCAAAACATAAAGAACTCTTTCCGGCCTAGGAAGTTCTTAAGAGATACAAATTTTTATTTAATTGGACTTGATTTTGGAACTTGGCCATTTCCTCCAATTTGAACACACAGTTGGTGCTGGCCATCTCAAAATAGCATTCGCTTTTTCCGGCCTAGGAATATTTCGGAAGTTATAGACTATTTTCATATAAATTTATATGGGTCCAAATCGAAGTTGGAGGATTATGCCAATCCTAACATACGGCTGACACTGGGTGCCCTAATCATTACCAAACAAAACATAAAAAACCATTTCCGGCCTATGAAGTTCTTAAGAGAGACAAAATTTTATTTAGTTGGACCTCAGATTTTGGGACTTGGCCATTTCCTCAAATTTTAACAAACAGCTGGTGCTGGCCACTTGGTCAGCAATTACTTAATTACGTACCATTTCAAAACATTATTCGCTTTTTTCACCCCAGGAAGATTTTGGAAGTTATAGACGACTTTCATATAAATATATGAAGCCATATCGAAGCTGGAAGATTGTGCTAATCCTTACTCATTAGAGCAGACAAATATAATTTTAAAAATGCATGAAAGTATTTTTTTCAATCCCCTATTCCCAGGGAAAGCAAGAACAGTGCCACTGGTATGAAGCAAGCATTAATTAATTTAATTGATCATTCGTTACATCTGTCTTTGGGATTGTTACAATTAAGGCATTTTCCACTTGTGTGAAATTCTACCAATGCTAAATAGTTCTGCTAGTTGGAAGACCAAAGTTTGCGCAAATACCATTTTGGTAGTTTAAGATTGATTAAGCCTATGAGACTGGTAGACTAGTTCATATTTTTCACACATTTTTGACTAAGTTTTGGGCGCCCGTCCAGTGTTTGTTCTAAAACGCCATTTTACATAAAAAATGGATAATTTTCTCCTCCGCTGATTTGTTTTACATTTCGTTGTTTTATTTTAATTGACATTTTGAAAAAAAGAAACCAAACGGACGGAACGGATGTGCTGTGCTTAAAAACATTAATTTCAAAACATCGTATATTGACGATTTGTAAAACGACGTGCCTCCACAAAAATCAAAAACTTTGTGATACGTAGGTACATTTTTACCCTTATTACAGCAACCAATCTGATATATAGAATTATCACTTGGTTGCGTTACACCGGAAATCGATTTTTAGATACAATGAATGGAAGCGCAAAAATTTTATTTTGATATTATTTGTTTGAACCCGACTCGCGGCAACGACAATAAAAATTGCTATTCCTAAACATATAGACAGCGATTTTGCTGCCGCACATAAAAAATTCTGTAGTGTGTTATCACGATAATAATACGTATTGTATTTCCACATGTAGTCGCACAACAATTTCCTTACGGTTTATTTTATACGGTGCGGTATACATAATGGTTTGGTCGAGGTTTATCTTTGTTACGAGTAAATGAATCGAAAATTTCACGTTATCGCGGAACAATATTGGATTTACTTTTTTGTGTACACGAGAAAATTCTTATAATTGAGTTACTGAATTGTTATTGGATTTGTGTATGTAAATTCCATTATGTGTGCTTTATGTACGCATAAAAGGATAGATGGGCACTACGTCCATGTAGACATTGTAAACCTTCTTATCTCAATTTCAATTTTGTGTTATTTTTCGGATATATGATTTCTGGTCGATGAGAGATATTAAATTTTGACAATCACATAAATATACGAGACACAAATAAAATTTAATAAAATTTTTTGTGGGTTTTAATATACGAACGAGTATCTATATATCGTATCGAACATGCACAAATATTTACTTTCTGGTCATTCCGATAAAATTGATATTAAAATATTGTGATCACCATCGGCCTTCACCGCTCTTCTTTGTGTTTTGTATATAAATTCAGATACACATACTGGTATTTGAATATGTTTCAAAGGATTTTGTGTTTTGGAATATTTTTCAATAAAAAGATTTGCTGTACTGTATACGCTTTTATATTGCACAGCATACCAATATCATCATGATGTACGAGAGAGTATATAACCGGAAGGCATTAAAATTCAAAATAGCAAAATGAATTATTTAGTCAATTGGCTCTTTTTGTATGTAGTTTAATTATTTCTGTATTCACAGTCGTTTTTCCTGCTTAATGAATACAACACACTAACTCTACGTACCTAATATCCGTATATGGATACTACTGTATCTCTATACAGCGCTACTATATACTTAATACTACCTGACCGAGAATTTATACAATTTATCTAGATTGATTTTTGCTTAGAAGGACGTGATAGACAACAGAAATCGATAGTAGCAATTAAAGTGAAAATAGTCAATTAAACTACAATGGTAATCAAATACCAGATCTAACAATAGATATTCAAATTAAATTGATTTAGAGGTAAACGTGTAATCATAAAACTACATCGGAAGTAATCGAATTGTTAGCTGTAAAGTTATTTAACCTTTTTTTTGGGGTAAAAGTTAACGTAGGTGTCTAGATATACCTGGAGCTAAACGGAAATTAATAAAAATTATTTCAAAACCATTTGTTGATGACCTAATCTGTAAAAATATATTCTAATGAATATGATAAAAATTCATTTCGAGTGGTAGCCTGGTGGGCGAGGTGCCGCCAGGTGATAAAATGCGAAAACGGTATGATATCAAAGGGCCGAATGTTGAAGAGTCGAGTGTCGCAGGGCCGAGTGTCGAAGGGCCGAATTTTAAAGGGCCGAATATGTCGAAGGGCTCGTAAGAAATTCGTTTATGTTCAATAAAAAAAAATTTACAAAATATTTCATAAAACAACAAATTTAAAAAATTGTATTTCTATAAGCAAAAAAAAAAATTCGGTCCTTCGACATTCAGCCATTCGGCCCTTGGACATATTCGGCCCTTCGACATTCGGCCCTTTGAAATTCGGCCATTTGTACCCATTCCGCGAAAAAACCTTCCTGCGGTAAATGTTTCGAGTTGAACTAAACGAATTGTGAGCGGACCTATTACCTTATTTTAATGGCCGATGTATGTCCATACAATTAAATGCCAGCTGAATCGTCTCCGTGTGGACGTTGGTTAAAACCCTTTTAGGATATATTGTATCTGTAAGACGTTCTACGGACTATGCGGCTTAATTTATTGTCCAGTTCGATTTTAACGTTACGATTATTAATGCTGGAGAGGATTTTTCCTTCTTCAAGGGTATGCAGGTGCGACGGGAAGTCATCGTCGGTGTTGTCGTTTAAATTGGTTCTCATATAATTGAACCCTATAACAGAGATGATTTAAGACATGCTAAAATAACAACTGTACGTATTCTTTTTGTTATAATAAGAACTGTAACACCAAAATCATCAGTAAAAAAACAAAAGTAACCCCTCCCATAACGGCACTTGAATTTCTGAGATCGTTTAGCGCCCCATTCATTGCTTCAGCATGAGCTCTATGACTCATAATATATTTATCTCAGATAATTAATAATATATCTTGTAACAATTTTCCAAGCGGTGCATTTTTAAGTATAAAACATACCGACTGTTGCTCCAAAGATACAGGTAGTGTTAGTTTAAAGGTGAATTGCACAGTTTTCCCAACATGTAATAGAGGTGTGGGAATTATAGAAGGAGCGACTGCATCAGTGCTTTTTTCCAAACTGTCTCACTGTCTCAGCATCCTGGGGCATCAAAAAAACATTGAGGAGTGAATATGTTGTAGCCGACACCCAAATTTGTTTTACGACAAATGTACATAGATCTCGAATACATGAGACTTAATTTCTAAATCGAAAAATTGAACCTACCGGATTTGTGATAAAAACTGCCTTGTATAATAAAAAATAATTATTACTGCTTAAAATTCAGAAAAAAACTAAGAAGAGATTGAAAATTTAATAATTTTCACAAATGTCCATCACAATTTATGAAAAAGCTTTAGTATGAAGTTTGATTTCGAAGTCAATCTCCCTGGAATGTAGAGATGTCGAATTTTCGTGAAACAAAGATTTTGTTGAATAAAACTCGTGATTTCCGGTAAAATTAGGTAAAAGGAGCTTAAATATGAAGTTTCACCTCGATCTGTCGATCCGTCTGTGCTGTAGGGAATCCACAACATTAAGTATGCACGACACCACAGACGCGCGAGGTCAGAACTGTTCATGATAATTATACAATAAAAGCAGTTTTTGAAAAGAAATTGACATTTCCGCTTAAAGTTTGGAAAACTGATTTGAACCGATATTGGTGAAAATTTAATTTGGAATCTTTTAGGTCATATACGTCTTCTCGTAAATGATATAAGTATGAACTTTTAAAAATATTTTCAAAACACGAAAGAGCTCGTACGGAAGCTGTCACTTCCGGTGGACCAATTTCTACAAAAATTCACTAGGACCTAACAATTTGTGGAAAAAGCTTAAGCACGAGGTTTCATCCCGGTAAACCAATTCATCTGGGCAGGATAGTACCGAATTTTTGTCCGACAGTTTTTGGCAATAAACGTCTTTATTGCAAATTTAATTTAGGCTATTTTAGTTCATTGTCGTTTTTCTCGTGAAATGACATACTTTTTAAAATATGTGAAAAAAACGAAAAGGTTGTCACTTCCAGTGGGTGGACTGATTTCGGCCAAAAATCACTGAAATCTTCCAATTTATGGAAAGAGCTTAAATCTAAAATTTCACCCTGATCAGTCAATCTGTCTGGGCTATAGAGAACCAACAACAATTAGTTTGCACGGCAACACTCACATTTTTTAATAACTACATTTTCTGACTTCGGCGATATAGCGATTGGTAAGTCTGCAACAATTTCCAGGTCAATATTTTTCATGATTACTAAGTAAAACTTATTTAAGTACGTATACCTCATCGTATTAAAATGGGGATAATTTTTATTTGTTAATGATGTCTCAAGCAAACTACACATATATACCATGCCCGTTGGAAATCTCTGGCTACTGGCCAATCCTCGATACAGTAAATGTGTAAATTCCATTTATTCCAAATTTGCAAAAATTTATCAAGTTCGGGGTCCTACCTCATCATATTAAAATGGCGATAATTTTTATTTGTTAAGGATGTCTTAAGCAAACTACACATATATACCATGTCCGCTGGAAATCTCTGACTACTGGCCAATCCTCGATACAGTAAATGTGTAAATTACATTTATTCCAAATTTGCAAAAATTGATCAAGTTTGGGGTCCTACCTCATCGTATTAAAATGGCGATAATTTTTATTTGTTAAGGATGTCTCAAACAAACTACAAATATATACCATGTCCGTTGGAAATCTTTGGCTATTGTCCAATCCTTGATACAGTAAATGTGTAAATTCCATTTATTCTAAATTTCCAAAAATTGATCAAGTTTGGGGTCCTACCTCATCGTATTAAAATGGCGATAATTTTTATTTGTTAAGGATGTCATAAGCAAGCTACACATATATACCATGTTCATTGGAAATCTCTGGCTATTGGCCAATCCTTGATACAGTAAATGTGTAAATTCCATTTATTCCAAATTTGCAAAAATTAATCAAGTTCGGGGTCCTACCTCATCGTATTAAAATGGCGATAATTTTTATTTGTTAAGGATGTCTTAAGCAAACTACACATATATACCATGTCCGTTGGAAATCTTTGGCTATTGTCCAATCCTTGATACAGTAAATGTGTAAATTCCATTTATTCGAAATTTCCAAAAATTGATCAAGTTCGGGGTCCTACCCCATCGTATTAAAATCGCGATAATTTTTATTTGTTAAGGATGTCTTAAGCAAACTACACATATATACCATGTTCGTTGAAAATCTTTGGCTACTGGCCAATCTTCGATACAGTAAATGTGTAAATTACATTTATTCCAAATTTGCAAAAATTGATCAAGTTTGGGGGCCTACCTCATCGTATTAAAATGGGGATAATTTTTATTTGTTAAGGATGTTTTAAGCAAACTACACATATATACCATGTTCGTTGGAAATCTTTGGCTACTGGCCAAACCTCGATACAGTAAATGTGTAAATTCTATTTATTCCAAATTTGCAAAAATTGATCAAGTTCGGGGTCCTACCTCATCGTATTAAAATGGCGATAATTTTTATTTGTTAAGGATGTCATAAGCAAGCTACACATATATACCATGTTCATTGGAAATCTCTGGCTATTGGCCAATGCTTGATACAGTAAATGTGTAAATTCCATTTATTCCAAATTTGCAAAAATTAATCAAGTTCGGGGTCCTACCTCATCGTATTAAAATGGCGATAATTTTTATTTGTTAAGGATGTCTTAAGCAAACTACACATATATACCATGTCCGTTGGAAATCTTTGGCTATTGTCCAATCCTTGATACAGTAAATGTGTAAATTCCATTTATTCGAAATTTCCAAAAATTGATCAAGTTCGGGGTCCTACCCCATCGTATTAAAATGGCGATAATTTTTATTTGTTAAGGATGTCTTAAGCAAACTACACATATATACCATGTTCGTTGGAAATCTTTGGCTACTGGCCAAACCTCGATACAGTAAATGTGTAAATTCTATTTATTCCAAATTTGCAAAAATTAATCAAGTTCGGGGTCCTACCTCATCGTATTAAAATGGCGATAATTTTTATTTGTTAAGGATGTCTTAAGCAAACTACACATATATACCATGTCCGTTGGAAATCTTTGGCTATTGTCCAATCCTTGATACAGTAAATGTGTAAATTCCATTTATTCTAAATTTCCAAAAATTGATCAAGTTTGGGGTCCTACCTCATCGTATTAAAATGGCGATAATTTTTATTTGTTAAGGATGTCTTAAGCAAACTACACATATATACCATGTTCGTTGAAAATCTCTGGCTACTGGCCAATCTTCGATACAGTAAATGTGTAAATTACATTTATTCCAAATTTGCAAAAATTGATCAAGTTTGGGGGCCTACCTCATCGTATTAAAATGGGGATAATTTTTATTTGTTAAGGATGTCTTAAGCAAACTACACATATATACCATGTTCGTTGGAAATCTTTGGCTACTGGCCAAACCTCGATACAGTAAATGTGTAAATTCTATTTATTCCAAATTTGCAAAAATTGATCAAGTTCGGGGTCCTACCTCATCGTATTAAAATGGGGATAATTTTTATTTGTTAAGGATGTCATAAGCAAGCTACACATATATACCATGTTCATTGGAAATCTCTGGCTATTGGCCAATCCTTGATACAGTAAATGTGTAAATTCCATTTATTCCAAATTTGCAAAAATTAATCAAGTTCGGGGTCCTACCTCATCGTATTAAAATGGCGATAATTTTTATTTGTTAAGGATGTCTTAAGCAAACTACACATATATACCATGTCCGTTGGAAATCTTTGGCTATTGTCCAATCCTTGATACAGTAAATGTGTAAATTCCATTTATTCGAAATTTCCAAAAATTGATCAAGTTCGGGGTCCTACCCCATCGTATTAAAATCGCGATAATTTTTATTTGTTAAGGATGTCTTAAGCAAACTACACATATATACCATGTTCGTTGGAAATCTTTGGCTACTGGCCAAACCTCGATACAGTAAATGTGTAAATTCTATTTATTCCAAATTTGCAAAAATTAATCAAGTTCGGGGTCCTACCTCATCGTATTAAAATGGCGATAATTTTTATTTGTTAAGGATGTCTTAAGCAAACTACACATATATACCATGTCCGTTGGAAATCTTTGGCTATTGTCCAATCCTTGATACAGTAAATGTGTAAATTCCATTTATTCTAAATTTCCAAAAATTGATCAAGTTTGGGGTCCTACCTCATCGTATTAAAATGGCGATAATTTTTATTTGTTAAGGATGTCTTAAGCAAACTACACATATATACCATGTTCGTTGAAAATCTCTGGCTACTGGCCAATCTTCGATACAGTAAATGTGTAAATTACATTTATTCCAAATTTGCAAAAATTGATCAAGTTTGGGGGCCTACCTCATCGTATTAAAATGGGGATAATTTTTATTTGTTAAGGATGTCTTAAGCAAACTACACATATATACCATGTTCGTTGGAAATCTTTGGCTACTGGCCAAACCTCGATACAGTAAATGTGTAAATTCTATTTATTCCAAATTTGCAAAAATTGATCAAGTTCGGGGTCCTACCTCATCGTATTAAAATGGGGATAATTTTTATTTGTTAAGGATGTCATAAGCAAGCTACACATATATACCATGTTCATTGGAAATCTCTGGCTATTGGCCAATGCTTGATACAGTAAATGTGTAAATTCCATTTATTCCAAATTTGCAAAAATTAATCAAGTTCGGGGTCCTACCTCATCGTATTAAAATGGCGATAATTTTTATTTGTTAAGGATGTCTTAAGCAAACTACACATATATACCATGTCCGTTGGAAATCTTTGGCTATTGTCCAATCCTTGATACAGTAAATGTGTAAATTCCATTTATTCGAAATTTCCAAAAATTGATCAAGTTCGGGGTCCTACCCCATCGTATTAAAATGGCGATAATTTTTATTTGTTAAGGATGTCTTAAGCAAACTACACATATATACCATGTTCGTTGGAAATCTTTGGCTACTGGCCAAACCTCGATACAGTAAATGTGTAAATTCTATTTATTCCAAATTTGCAAAAATTGATCAAGTTCGGGGTCCTACCTCATCGTATTAAAATGGGGATAATTTTTATTTGATAAGGATGTCATAAGCAAGCTACACATATATACCATGTTCATTGGAAATCTCTGGCTATTGGCCAATCCTTGATACAGTAAATGTGTAAATTCCATTTATTCCAAATTTGCAAAAATTAATCAAGTTCGGGGTCCTACCTCATCGTATTAAAATGGCGATAATTTTTATTTGTTAAGGATGTCTTAAGCAAACTACACATATATACCATGTCCGTTGGAAATCTTTGGCTATTGTCCAATCCTTGATACAGTAAATGTGTAAATTCCATTTATTCTAAATTTCCAAAAATTGATCAAGTTTGGGGTCCTACCTCATCGTATTAAAATGGCGATAATTTTTATTTGTTAAGGATGTCTTAAGCAAACTACACATATATACCATGTTCGTTGAAAATCTCTGGCTACTGGCCAATCTTCGATACAGTAAATGTGTAAATTACATTTATTCCAAATTTGCAAAAATTGATCAAGTTTGGGGGCCTACCTCATCGTATTAAAATGGGGATAATTTTTATTTGTTAAGGATGTCTCAAGCAAACTACACATATATACCATGTCCGTTGGAAATCTCTGGCTATTGGCCAATCCTTGATACAGTAAATGTGTAAATTCCATTTATTCTAAATTTCCAAAAATTGATCAAGTTCGGGGTCTTATAAACAATGCAAAAAAACATCTTTTCCGCTTACATTTTGGAAAATCGATCTGGGTTGGTATTTTGAAACTGCAATATTTAATTTAGAACTTTCTAGTTCATAATCATTTTTTTCGTAAATGCTCCTATGAAAGCTGTCACTTTCAGTGGACCGATTTCGGCCAAAATTCCTCCAAATTTTAGGAAAAAGCTTAAGTATTAAATTTCACCTCAATCAATTAATCCATCTGGGGCCGTTTTCTTGAAATCGGTGAAAATTTCCTCAATCGGAATATAATTTGCTTTGAAATTTTCTATATTATTCGAATTTTTCACCGGCTACTTTAATAATATTTTTAAATTTCGTTTCTTTTTTTAAATTAAGAAACATTTCCCCCTACTAAGGGTAAATTCCGAAGTTATTCCCTTAGTAGGGAGACATATATTAGTAAACTTGAAATCAAATCTGAAAAAATGATTAAAGTAGTCGGCGATAAATCCGAATAATATAGAGAATTTCAAAGCAAATTATATTCCGATTGGGGAAATTTCCACCGTTTTCAAGAATATGACCTCTGGGCTGTAAAGCCGATTTTTTGTTGCGAAACCGTTTTTGGTTAAAAAACGTTACTTCCGCCTATATTTTGGAAACACAATTTGAGAATCAATTCGCGTTCCGTTAAATAATGAAAATGAAAAGTTTTGTTTCTCAACACCCTGTACTTGCCATCCTTGAAAGGCAAAGTAAAATTCTGATTTTGCTGTAATAGCTTCACATAGATCACTTCACATAGGCCATCTATGAAATTATCTTACAGTTTCAGTGGTTCAGAGAGGGACTAATAATAGTATCAATACAAACAATTCCGTCAGATTTAACAAACATTGGAAAACTTCAACTTCTTTCAAAGTATTATCCCAAGGAACATCGTTTTCTAATAAACCTCTGTCCCGAGGAAGCTGCTTGATATTTTTCTTCGACAACCCCGTCCACGGATTTTAAGTGGTGAAATGGCGACATACCCGATGAAGTAATATTCTGAGATCGAAACACTCTGACTGAGAAGGATGAATACTGTATACTCTGCATACAGCAGCATCATTTCAATTCGGAAACCCTCTTTGGCTGGCCAGATGTCTGTTCCAAGAAACGAATTTCTTAATAGAGTATAAAGTTTGAGAACTAGAGAAATGGCTTAGTAATGGGTTATTTTTGAAAATATAGTACAAACATTCAAGAAAAGAACTTTTTAAAATACCGACCAAATGGCACAGTGGTTAAAGCTTTGGAGTTTGGATCGGGAGGTACCGGGCTCGAATACCGATAGGGGTAGGATGCAAAGAGAAATTTTATCAACAGATTACGATAGTGGTGAAATGTAACACATCTATGACCCCCTGTCGATGTGCAAAACCCATGGGCCGACCCATCTTCCATGTCGGTATTGGCCGGTATTGGCTGGCATGGAGCCTGCAATATGCAGATGGTCTTAAATCGGCCTATAGCCGTACGTCCTCGAGTTGGCCGGGTGGCATAAAGTACGTAAAAAGCATTACCGCGGGGCAGCAAGGAGAGCTTTGAAGCTCAAAACAGATCGCATGATTAGCTCTCAAGCATCCAGGAGAATTTTCAAAGCTAGTGTTCAAGATTTAGGTCGCAATCCGTCCCTTTGTAGGCAAACTGCACGCGAACATGTGCTAAGTCATCCCAATTGACACACGCAAGTCAACTTCAATGCCAAGTTTCGTATACCAAAAACGTTAGAAAATTGCGAGTATGTGCAACTAGAGCGTGTATGGCGCTCACATTTTTTATGTGGTACATTTTCAGTTTAATCTTCGTGAGTGTCCATAAATTTTGATCGGATTGGAATTAGGTGACTGAGATCGCTAATCCAATGTTGTGATGCCCTTTTTGAGTTTAAATTTCCAACAGATCCAAGTAGAGTTCCCCGCTCCAAACCATTTAAGGACAGATGGTAGCAAACCTCGTGAATAAATTTTATTCATGAAAAGTGCGTTTAGGTTCCGTGTGGAAACGATCAATTTACCACAACCTTGCTTGGTGAAGCATCCCCATACATGGAGCTAGAGCGGGTGCTTCACAGTTGGGACAATCCTTTTTTATTTGTTTTTTTTTGCTTGGTTTGCCAAATACGCCTTTTAACATTAAAACCCCCAAAAAATGGCTCATCGGTAAACACAATATTCGTAAAATCTTTGTTTTTATGTTCATTCGCCCACTGTAGTCGCTTTTCATGTTTTTTTGAGTTACCAGTGGTTTGACCAAAGTATGTATTTCCATATGTGTAGGCATGTTCCATAATTCTAATTTGTATGGTTGTTTTTGGTATAATAATATTCTTTTTCGCCCAATTTTTCGACAGCCGCATCCAGCGTAAGCGAAGAATTTTCATCAAATAACTGTATGAGGGCCTGAGCCTCTTTTTTTGTAGTGGTTCGGATTTTACCTCTAGATTTAAGCCCCGTCCATATTTGTTCCTATACTTTTAAGTACAGTTATGCGGTACAAACTGTATTTGTTTGAACTGACAAAGTACGAACTGGCATATCAAATCCTTGTGAAGTATCGGTGAAAGTCATTTGTCGATTTAGGAAACTTTTTATTATAGACCAAATTGCTCATACTACAAATGTTTCAATAGATAGACTAAAGCCGGCGCACGGCATACACATTTCGTCACGTGTAGCAAATATTAATCAAACACATCCTAGAAAAACAGGTCTTTTCCAATTTCCTATAATATTTTCCCTCAAATTTCCTTAGCAAATAAAATGCTAATAAAGGTCATGGAGAAGGTGTCATTGGTCAGGAGAAACCATTGGGCTTTGTGGAATTGAGTGGTGGCGAGAACACAGCAGATAAGGAGAATCAGCACCGCCAACTCGAAAATAATGACCAATTCATTCGGGATATTACCACAGTTCAAGAAAAAAGAAACAAACTGCTCGTAATTTTGGATGCTCAACCAGTATAGCAGTCTCAAAGTGAACCATTTGTTGGTCAGCGGAAGCCGGGGAAGTGGTGTTGGCAATTAACAGTACTCAGAAAGGTTATCTAGTGGGGCAATGAGTGATTGCAATACACTCATGGACGGAGGAGAAGTTTGTGAAGAAATTGCAAATAATGGAAAAGGATCCTGTACGTTCCTCACGAACAATCAACATTTCTTTTAAAAATTGGAGAACACCGCCACTGGGAAATATGTCGAACATAAATGTGAAGTTTTTTTTAGATTTTTTCGGCTTTTCAGACAAAATTTTATATTACATTTACAATGTATACGAGTTTTCTAGGCATAGAAAACAAAGCGGCCGTTTACTCAAAATATATATTCCACAAAAAGCAGAAAAATTGAGAGTGCGTACATACTTGCGGAAACGAGTGCGACACTAATACATCGTACTCACTCAGCAGGTATAAATACGGGAGCGAGTGCGAGGTATTAGTGTCTCACTCGTTTCCACAATTATATGTACATAGTCACTCCCTCCCCCCATTTTGAACCCCTGGGTACTTGTGCAAAGGTACAGAACCCTTACAAAAATGAAAACTTCGTTAAGTCTCTTATTGGCAGCTTGGGTTCGTACTAGGGTTTCCATTTCGAGTACTCGGATACTCGAATAGTGGACAATTTCATCAATCTATCGAGTTTTCGAATACCCGATTATTTTAATCGAGTAATCGAGGTTTAGAAAAACTAATTTTTTATCTAAAATATTAATTAAATTTGTTGCCTAATTTTAGGCTTTGATTTGTATGCTATAGTTAAAATTCACTGTAAGAGAGAACACTGTTAATGAAATTTATTTGACGTTCCAATTTTTTTACGTTCAGATTTTTTTAACGTTCTATCCATTTCAGTTGTCATGTTTGTGAATCGTAAATGTTATCAGTTCAGTAACTAAGTACAAAAGAAGCTAATTTAATAACAGCAGAAGGAGCAATCGTAGGAATTTAGTGATAGTATTATAGATAGTATTATAGATAGTATTATCACTACTTATATTTTTATATACGGAAACTTACTTTAAACCAAATGAAAATGAGTTTTTAAACTATTCATCTAAATATAGCCTTAAAATTATGATTGTTTCAAAAAAAAAAAAGGTTTTTAATTTGAAAATCGTGAAGTTTCAGAATTAGGTTCAGAAACTGAAATATTAGAACTAGCAGATGAATTAACAGAATACCATAATTTACAAAATTGTATCCAAACTTTAATCAAACATACCTAATCACGCTGTAACACACAGCGCAGTGACAAAAATCCTTACACGACTAGGCATAGATACAAGGGTCGGTAACTTCAGTATATCGAAAAACATTTCAGATTTAACAAAAAATATAGTATTGTTCGATATAGCCACCTTTAGCGCGTATAATAGCATCGAGTCAGTCTGAGACGGTTTCACATGCTGCACAAACGTGTCTGATGGTATTTTGTACCATTCTCGCCGAAGAGCAATCTTTTAAGCGTCGGCTGTCTCATATTTTTTAGTTAATACTTAGAATCCAGAATCGACCATATGAAAAAATCCATTGGTCTTAAGTCCGAGTAATGTGGTAGCCATTGTTGTGAAGAAATGAATCTGGGAATTTTTTATTATAAAAAACGTTGGATTTCACGTTCTTTATAGGATGGCGCTGAGTCTTGTTGAAACATCCAATGGTTTCTATACCGAATTGTGTACGTGCCTAAGGTAACAAAGCATCGCTTAAAATCTTTTCACGGTAGATTTGTTGATTTACCTTTGTTCAATGAAAACGAGTGAGCGTCCTGTGGCAGTTACCGCTGCCAAAAGCATCAATGTCTAATCTAAATTGCCTTTTGCCTAAAAAAATTTTCATCAGAAAAAATCAAATTCTCAAGCTCGCCACCAATGTGCAAGTGTTTTAACGCATTTGCTTGCTTTTGCTAGGTGATCTGCCTTTGTTGCAGGTGTTAAATCTTTAACTTTTTGTATTTTGTATTGCTTCAATCGTAGCTCATTTTTTTTAATATGCACACCATGCAAGTCGTTGAAGTTAGCCCGAAATTTGTCAGCCCGAAAAAATTGGTTCGTTTCTCGGATAAAGTATAGCTATCCCGAAAAAGTGTAAATGTAAGTAGAAAATGTTGCTCCATCCCGAATTAAAATTACATCACGATAATAATGTAATTTTGGAGTTGAACAAAATTGAATGATAATTTTTTATTAAAAAAACTTTTTTCTGTATCTCGCTCTTCTGTGGAAAAGCAGATCTCATTATTAAAATAAGAAATTAAGATTTAATAATTTGTAGATTGACAAGAACTTTAAGTTTATTAATAAACGATATAAATTCTCATCAATCTTAATTCATGATTCTAAGTAAACAAATTTTTGATATTATAATGATTCTAATCAATTTAGAAAACTATATGCTAAATATTTCAGCAAATGTTTAAAATAAAATTTTTGGTCACACCAAAATACCATGATAACCGCTGGTCCATATCATGACCATAAAGCATAATTTTTTAGCCCTTTCCACGAGAAATAGACAAAATAATGAATATTTCGAACTAAAATGGAATCTTAAATTCGCGTGTGCCTATACTAGAGATAATCATGTGTAGTGGCATATACGGCCAGATAGGCCTTGGTCACACCAAAATACCATGATAACCGCTGGTCCATATCATGACCATAAAGCATAATTTTTTAGCCCTTTCCACGACAAATTGACAAAATAATGAATATTTCGAACTAAAATGGAATCTTAAATTCGCGTGTGCCTATACTAAAGATAATCATGTGTAGTGGCATATACGGCCAGATAGGCCTTGGTCACACCAAAATACCATGATAACCGCTGGTCCATATCATGACCATAAAGCATAATTTTTTAACCCTTTCCACGAGAAATAGACAAAATAATGAATATTTCGAACTAAAATGGAATCTTAAATTCGCGTGTGCCTATAGATAATCATGTGTAGTGGCATATACGGCCAGATAGGCCTTGGTCACACCAAAATACCATGATAACCGCTGGTCCATATCATGACCATAAAGCATAATTTTTTAGCCCTTTCCACGACAAATTGACAAAATAATGAATATTTCGAACTAAAATGGAATCTTAAATTCGCGTGTGCCTATACTAAAGATAATCATGTGTAGTGGCATATACGGCCAGATAGGCCTTGGTCACACCAAAATACCATGATAACCGCTGGTCCATATCATGACCATAAAGCATAATTTTTTAACCCTTTCCACGAGAAATAGACAAAATAATGAATATTTCGAACTAAAATGGAATCTTAAATTCGCGTGTGCCTATAGATAATCATGTGTAGTGGCATATACGGCCAGATAGGCCTTGGTCACACCAAAATACCATGATAACCGCTGGTCCATATCATGACCATAAAGCATAATTTTTTAACCCTTTCCACGAAAAATTGACAAAATAATGAATATTTCGAACTAAAATGGAATCTTAAATTCGCGTGTGCCTATACTAGAGATAATCATGTGTAGTGGCATATACGGCCAGATAGGCCTTGGTCACACCAAAATACCATGATAACCGCTGGTCCATATCATGACCATAAAGCATAATTTTTTAGCCCTTTCCACGAGAAATAGACAAAATAATGAATATTTCGAACTAAAATGGAATCTTAAATTCGCGTGTGCCTATACTAGAGATAATCATGTGTAGTGGCATATACGGCCAGATAGGCCTTGGTCACACCAAAATACCATGATAACCGCTGGTCCATATCATGACCATAAAGCATAATTTTTTAGCCCTTTCCACGAGAAATAGACAAAATAATGAATATTTCGAACTAAAATGGAATCTTAAATTCGCGTGTGCCTATACTAGAGATAATCATGTGTAGTGGCATATACGGCCAGATAGGCCTTGGTCACACCAAAATACCATGGTAACCGCGGGTCCATATCATGACCATAAAGCATAATTTTTTAACCCTTTCCACGAGAAATAGACAAAATAATGAATATTTCGAACTAAAATGGAATCTTAAATTCGCGTGTGCCTATACTAGAGATAATCATGTGTAGTGGCACATACGGCCAGATAGGCCTTGGTCACACCAAAATACCATGATAACCGCTGGTCCATATCATGACCATAAAGCATAATTTTTTAACCCTTTCCACGACAAATTGACAAAATAATGAAAATTTCGAACTAAAATGGAATCTTAAATTCGCGTGTGCCTATACTAGAGATAATCATGTGTAGTGGCATATACGGCCAGATAGGCCTTGGACACACCAAAATACCATGATAACCGCTGGTCCATATCATGACCATAAAGCATAATTTGTTAACCCTTTCCACGAGAAATAGACAAAATAATGAATATTTCGAACTAAAATGGAATCTTAAATTCGCGTGTGCCTATACTAAAGATAATCATGTGTAGTGGCATATACGGCCAGATAGGCCTTGGTCACACCAAAATACCATGATAACCGCTGGTCCATATCATGACCATAAAGCATAATTTTTTAACCCTTTCCACGAGAAATTGACAAAATAATGAATATTTCAAACTAAAAACGAATTTAAGATTCCATTTTAGTTCGAAATATTCATTATTTTGTCAATTTCTCGTGGAAAGGGTTAAAAAATTATGCTTTATGGTCATGATATGGACCAGCGGTTATTATGGTATTTTGGTGTGACCAAGGCCTATCTGGCCGTATATGCCACTACACATGATTATCTCTAGTATAGGCACACGCGAATTTAAGATTCCATTTTAGTTCGAAATATTCATTATTTTGTCAATTTCTCGTGGAAAGGGTTAAAAAATTATGCTTTATGGTCATGATATGGACCAGCGGTTACATGGTATTTTGGTGTGACCAAGGCCTATCTGGCCGTATATGCCACTACACATGATTATCTATAGGCACACGCGAATTTAAGATTCCATTTTAGTTCGAAATATTCATTATTTTGTCAATTTCTCGTGGAAAGGGTTAAAAAATTATGCTTTATGGTCATGATATGGACCAGCGGTTATCATGGTATTTTGGTGTGACCAAGGCCTATCTGGCCGTATATGCCACTACACATGATTATCTCTAGTATAGGCACACGCGAATTTAAGATTCCATTTTAGTTCGAAATATTCATTATTATTGAATTTTATTTTAAACATTTGCTGAAATATTTAGCATATAGTTTTCTAAATTGATTAGAATCATTATAATATCAAAAATTTGTTTACTTAGAATCATGAATTAAGATTGATGAGAATTTATATCGTTTATTAATAAACTTAAAGTTCTTCTCAATCTACAAATTATTTAATCTTAATTTCTTATTTTAATAATGAGATCTGCTTTTCCACAGAAGGGCGAGATACAGAAAAAAGTTTTTTTAATAAAAAATTATCATTCAATTTTGTTCAACTCCAAAATTATATTATTATCGTGATGTAATTTTAATTCGGGATGGAGCTACATTTTCTACTTACATTTACACTTTTTCGGGATAGCTATACTTTATCCGAGAAACGAACCAATTTTTTCGGGCTGACAAATTTCGGGCTAACTTCAACGACTTCACCATGCTACGAGATGACACATAGAGATTTTTCGCCAATTGGACTATGCTTTGTCGTGGACCTTCGAACGATTTCTGGCGTAGTTGCTGTTTTTGGATGTCCATCTCCATGGCGTTTTTTGATGCTACCAGTATCATTGTACCGTGCGTAATGGTCCGATACACAAACATTTTGTCACATGTAAATGTCGTAGCTCAGTATCAAATGGCTGGTTGCGATATTTCATCCAAATACAAAGTAACTGATGTGTGTGAATTCCATTTTGATATTTTTTTTAACTGCAACGTTGTATGTTATCCTTCGGTAGGCTTGTAAACAACATACCAGACTGACGCTTTCAAAAATGAGCGCGCTGTCATTAGCTGATGAGTTGCTATAGCAGTGTGAAGTTGGTAACATTTCGAACGCCGAATTTTATTTTCGTTTGATTTGCTTGTTTTTTTTATTAAATAAATAATATTAATAGAACTATTTAGCTGTTTTTTGGTAAAAAATTATTTTTTCGAGTACTCGAGTAACCGGTTAATTAGAAAACAGTAACTCGACTACTCGATTAATCAAATTTCGAGAAAAATGGAAACCCTAGTTCGTACTGATAAAAAGTTGGTCTACTGATTAGGTTGCAACGACCAAATTTAAAAACTTCTTAATAAATGTCAAGGTTCTTTTAAGAACTGGCACACAGCGTAGTGTCGAGCAAAAGCCGTATGGAAAACGATCAGCATGAAAAAGCGACAGCGATACTATGAGGAATAGACTGGACCCTTTGTCGCTAAATTCCACAAAAGATCACTTATGTAATGCTGGTCAAACGTGGATAGCGTCTGAAGATAAGGATGAATGTGAATTTGAATTGGTTTGCGTTACACGATGTAACCTACAGAAGCGGTAATTTAAATTCTGTTCGGGACAACACGCTTAGTTGAGGGGTAATGTTACGATCTCACCTATTGGTTTGATGAGCAAACAATTCAGCGTGGGTAAGATATTTATTTAGAGAAAATTGCTCATTTAAAGTTTAGAAAATAAATAGCAGCGAGATTAGTGACATCTAGTACTAGTGACATTTAAGTACTTAGTAACATTGGAGATAGTTTTATAACAGTTTTGTACATTTTATTAACTTCAAATAAAAAATTTCCTTGGCCGAGTGATTCATTTGTAATAGTCTTTGTAGTATTAATCTGGCTAAAAGTTGTGTTTAATTTCCATAAATCACACAAGTAAGTTTTATGACCCCTTTTGTTATTCATCCGGTAATATGGATAATAAACCTCCCTTAACTTTACCACCTACATTTAAAATTCTCAGACAATCCCAATAAAAATAAGATAATAGCCACATCAAAAGACCATCGATTTATTACCATAATTTTAATACCATCAAACTCGTATATCAAATCCCATTCAAAAACACAGCATGATGCTATGTATTCTTGCAACCTTTGGATACGTGGCATACAACAATAAAAAAAAAAATTCGAAGCAACATCATACAGTGACACTAATTATCACAATTATTTTATTTTATATATATGGTGTTGCTTGATTGAGGGGTTGTTCCGTTCATATCAAAACAATATCAAATTCCCTGTACATACATACATTACAAATCATATCTAAATGGTTCTCAAATAAATTTGTCTAAATTTTATCTCGGCAAAAAAAAATTCATTCTGAAATGGCCTTGTCAAAAAATAAAAATTAAATTTTCGATTTTATTCTGTACACACACAAAAATTGATAGTTTAAATTTTTCTATTCAACACAACAAACACACAAAAATTGATGAATGAAACGGAATGAATAGAGAAGCAGGCAGGCAGCAGCAGAAACAGCAAAAAATTTATATAAATCTACTAAAATAGTTTTTAGAAATCATTCATCTTGAAAAAATAAATCTCAAATCCTATTTTTACTATTTGTCTATAGTTTTATTTATTGTTCAAAGTTTGTTTTTGGTAGTTTGATGGAATAAAACGTATATACGTACGTAAGCACAATAGACCAACGTAGAGAACACAATAGTTTGGAAATTGAATTATATCGAAAAAGGTTACTTAGTTCTTTGGTTCTACATACGATCTAAATGATAAATGGTAGTGTAGAATCATTTTTTTGCACCCTCCGGCACCATCTGTTTTGGACCACTATTGTTTTGCCCTGTGCTAGGGTGTTTAGTAAAATAGGGGTCGTGTAACATTGGTATAAATTGCATGGTTTAATATTGGTAATTATGTTACGGACAACATATTTTTGTGCAAAAAAAAGGATTTAGTTTGAAGCAAAAAATATCAGCATACATTGTACTTATATATACTTTGATGAGTAAGTGTCATCGTTCTCAACTAAAAATATACTATAGAAAAGATTGATAATAATTTGTATTGAGATCATCGCTCAGCAAAAACAATTATATAGATCAGTACGCGAAATTGTGGCAAAATATTATTATAGTTTTGGCACAAAATTTAATAGTTCCTCTCTATCTTGATCGTTATATCTATAAGATATTTGGGCAATCATCCAAATCTTCTGATCTGCGTTCTGTATGAGTTCAATTCAGTCATGCAATTCAGTCAATTAATGATTTATTCCACCGTGTTTAATTGTTTCACAAAATTTCTCCATCGTGCCTATAAAACGATACTATCTGGACTGGATCGAGTGGGCTCTATAAAATATACACGTACTTTATTATTCAACTGATCGAAATAGATTATATCGAAGTTCGATGATTTATAATATCTTATCATAATTCGTATATTACAAATACTTAATGAGGAAAGTTGAAACCTGGTCCTCATAGTATACAGTTTGTGGTCAGCCCACATTTTTCTTTTTCAAATCAAATAAATCATTAATATTTAATTCGAAGCTAAATTGGGCCTTTTCAACAGGTAGTTGTTTTGTTTATGTTGTGCGAGGTGTTGAATTATGTAAATTTGTTGGTTTTGTTTTTGATGTTATTTATGAGTTATTGTACATTCAGCCCATATTCACAACATATTCATAAAAATTCCAGTTTTATGTGTGGGAAATTACATATCTACGCAGACATGCTGGCTATACACCTTTAGTATATTATAACCAAGCTTAGCTTTGTTTAGTGTAGTACCTAACAATAATAAGTGTCTTACACGAAGTTGATTGATCAAGATACGACTCGTGTCGAACCAATTTAATAGGTAATCAAAACAATATTAATACAGAAGCAGACGCAGGTCTAATTCGAAAAATATACTTTAGCTTTATTGGTGTATGATGAATAACTTGCTCTTTCTTGCACCTTGGTAAAGATAGCTGAACGTTACCAGCCGAAAGTCAAAAGGTTGATAATGCAGATAGTGTCTCGACTATTTTCGTTAAAAGTTAAAAAGTGTATATATAAAATTGAACTATCCTAGTCGAACGTAACGAAATAGCGATATTAATTTATTAGTTTCATAAACATATGTATTAGAATAGGGCGAAACTAGAAAATTTGTGAAACTTAGCGTTTAAAGTGTTGTTTGGAAAAGGACTCATTGGAAGCGGTTCGTCGATGTTCCCCGCTAAAAAATTTTCCATGTTGTTTCACTTTGGGAGTTCGGGAAAATTGATAAGAGTGAAATATGTTTGGAGTGGGTCTTATGAGATTATGGGACGAAATTGCTAGCTTTAACAAAATTAAGATTTGTTCGACCATGATCCTTCCAAAAATTTTAATAGTTGTATATATTTTACTAAGCGGAAATAATGTTTTAGGAAATAATTTGAGAAATGGTGATACTCGTAACCAAAAAGAATTACATATCTATTTTTATACAGATGAACATTGTCGATAAAGAAGTTTAATAATTAACAAGTATTCAACGGTTACAGACCGTAAATGGTCCGCCACTAAAATAGTTTACAATTCAAAATTATGCCAGACAGACACTAATCTAACGATGCGAATTTGATGGTCCATGACCATAGGTAGATTTTGATTACAAGTTTGTGGCGGGTCTTATGAGATTATATAGGTTACATAATTATTTATACAAGAGGTGCAAAATTTAGATTTTAGAAATTGTTTGTCATTCGAAGTTTTGCCAGAAGACACCAATCTGACTATGCAAATTCCATGGCACATGGCCATAAAGAGATTTTGATTAAAGGTTTAGGTTGGGTCTGATGTTAAAAAAATGGCATTTTGATTTTCCTCTTGTTCTGTTGATAAAATCTTCGCCATTCGATGTTTTGCCAAATAGACACCAATTTGATTATGCCGATTTGATTACCTATGACGACAGGTAGATTTTGATTATAGTTTTGGGGTGGATCTGATGAGATTATTATTTATCTGATTTCGATAAAATTCTGCAAAACAGACATCAATCTTACTATGCCAATTCAAGGCCTACGACCCTAGGTAGAATTTGATTATAACTTTGGGTGGGAATATAGTTCTGTGTGAGTTTGAAATGGTTACGAAATGTATTTCTAAATATACCGAAATTTTATCAATATAATGTTTAACAATTTAAGATTGGTTCGGCCATGACCCTTGCAAAAATGTTAATAGATGTATAAACTTTGCTAACCTTTACTGATGATAAAGAAAAACAATGTCATATCTGTATCTGTTTCATACAACCGACATTATCGACAATGAAGTTTAATAATTATCACGCATTCAAAGGTTTGTAATTGTCGTAAAAATGCTTTGCAATTCGAGATTATGCCAGATCTGACGAAGCTAATTTGATGGCCTGTGTGTGACCAAATGTAGATTTTATTACTGAAGATTTGATTATTGGTTCAGATTTTGCCAGATAGATACGAATCTGAATATACCAACGATGGCCCAGGAGCATAGGTAGGTTCTGATTATAAGTTTGGATTGGCCCGAGAAAGTTATAGGGGTGTCACTTTGATGTTCCCCGTGTTTTATCGATAAAACCGTTCGTCATTCGAAATTTTGCTAGATAGACATTAATGTGACTTCCAATTGGATGGCCAAGACCATAGATATATTTTTTTTTGTAGTATTTCAGCTATGCAATCTGTTATGAAGCCGAACCGCTTGGGTATAAATCCGATTTTCGTAAAACCACCTGCACATTGCACAGGAAGGTGGGTCGGGCCCATGAGTTCTGCACTCCAGCAGGGGGCTATAGTTGTATTCATTTTCCCTTTTGCAACCTGCCCCTATCGGGTTTCGAACCCGTTCACTCCCGATCCAAACGCCGATCCAAACGCAACCACTCAGCAGTTTGGTCGGTATAGATATGTTTTGATTTTAGGTTTGGCGTGGGTCTGTTGAGATTATAGGAGTGAAATATTGATTTCCCCCTGTTCTGTTGATAAAATCGTTCGTAATTCTATAGGTTTGTGATAAGTCTGATCAGGTTATAGGGGTGTTTTTTTGTTTTCTCCGTGTTATGTCGATAAAATCTTTCCTCAATCGAGATTTTGCCAGATAAACAAAAATCTAACTATGCAGACTCACCCCAAACCTATAATCAGAATCTATCTATGGTCAAAGGCGATCGATTTGGCAAAGTTAGACCGGTGTCTGCCTCACGAATTCTCAGATTACGAACGATTTTATCGACAAACATGGGCAAAATCAAAATTTCACCTCTATAACGTCATTAAACCCACAGTAAACTTAGAATTAAAATCTACCTCTTCAATTGTAATGGTGTATTGTGATTGTTCCGTATATTGATCTATTTTCAGTACTCTCGAATTAAATACACAATCGTAGGAAATTCTTCCATTTGCATCAATCTGTGTGACAACAACTATGATAATCGACACAATACACAATCAATTTCCCAATCACCCCATACTTTTCTTTCCGTTAACGCTGGATCGCGAATAAATTGGAATTTTTGACTTATAGAAGACAAATGTGTAAGAATCACAACAATCCGTTTCGAACAGATGAGATTATTGATTTGAAAAAATCAGTCTTCTCATCGGGTCGCGACGACTGATGTTGTATATTTACATTGGAATATTGTCTATATATATATTGAACAATACCATATAGTTGTACTACTAGCGAATTACTGCGTAGTGTACAAAATTTGATTAAAAGTTGTTAGTTGTTAAAATAGAATATAGATGGAAAATGTGAAAGAATCGAATTTCGTCCGCTACGCAGTAATTCACTAGCAGTACAACTACATGGTATTGTTCTATATATATAGACAATATTTCAATGTATTAATACAACATCAGTCGTCGCGACCCGATGAGAAGACTGATTTTTTCAAATCAATAATCTCATCTGTTCGAAACTGATTGTTGTGATTCTTACACATTAGCCATCTATAAGACAAAAATTCAAATTATAGGCTATACAGTAAGCATAGTCAGACAGAAACCAATTATCTGGCAAAATCTCGAATGGTCGACTATATAATAAATACTTAGGATCATGGTCCATCGAATTGGTACAGTTAGATCGGCGGTCAACTGGCAAAACCTTGATATACAAACATTTTATCATTTAAACGTGACTATTGCCTTGATATTATATAGATCAGTCATCATTTGTCAGTTTTTGATATTTTCGGCTGCAAATTTATATTTTCACTTGTTATATTTAAACCTGCATTATCGGCATTTTTGATTGAATCTTAAAGTTTTTTTTTTTTAATCTTTGCCATCTGTTTTGCCACCCCCTGCTCTTTCGCGGTTTATTTTCCGTCTTACTTTACGCATCATCTGCCAAATCAAAGACGTAGGGCTATAGAGACGATTAGAGAATATTAAAGTTAATCCTATTTTATATAGTCAATCTGCATTACCGACATTTTGATTGAAGATTTTTGGTCAGCTTTAAAAGTATCTTTCTTGCACTTTCTTACATATTTTCCAATTAGACGACAAAGCATAAAATGATCTATGCTTAATCTGATTTAACTTAATGTTGAAAGTGTAGGGACGCCTTTGCAAATTTCGATCAAAGGAAACATGTATTTACAATTCAAATTTTATTTTAACCAACGTATTATGCTATAGACACATTACTGGTTTCATAACTATGGTTTCGAGCTAACCATGATTTCGTTGTAATGTGTCACCTTTAACCATGGTTTGCAACTCGGTTTTAACGTAGTTTCGGAATGAGATATTTTTTCTCATCCCGAGGCATTTTAGTGCTCACAACGCCGAATACATCAAAAATGGAGATTCCGGCGATCGATACCAAGCAAATCTAGTTTCCTTTGAGTTTTTTATTTGTCATTGAGATATTTAGTTGGCGGGAACATTTTTTTCTGTTCTGTCAATATAAAAGTCATTTCTGACAATTTATAGGTCAATAAATGTCAATCGTGACATTTTTGTCAATGCCTACTTTATTACTATTCAAAACCAAACGAGAAGACAAAAGAAGTTGTAGAGTGTCTTAAGTTCTCATCTCGCAAACTATAGTTTCCTAATCCTAGTTACGAAACCAGATATGTGTCTATGGTATTACACCGAGTTTCAAAATGAGGCTCTAAATATTATCAAAATTTTACGGAATTTTTTTCTGTATCCAGTGTAATTTTTGCTAGGTATTTGATCGAATATACCTGAAAAAACATGTTACTTTGACATTTAAAGCAGTTGCATTTCATTTTTCTGATCCACTGATGTTTAAAGTGAGGACACTATTTTCAAACTAGGAAAAAAATCAAATGAAATCGACATAAGTTCAAATGGACTCTTACCAAGCAAGGAAAATAACCTTGGTCACGAGTCCAGCGAACATAAAAACTAAAAGGTTTATTCTTGAAGCATCAATATGCCGATGTATAGGACAGACGTAACAAAATGCACAAACAGTAAACCCAATAGATATATCAGACTTAATTGGTAGATATGTGAAATTTTTTGACAGACAAACTATGCTCCAGAAAGCCTTCCTCATCGCAGGTGCATTTTAAAAAATCTCGAAACTATAACTAGCTGCGGCATTTATGTAAGCGGCCACACCACAAATGCATTGAAACAAAGCTTCATATTTATTTTTGTATAATGCAAAGAGGTTGCCAGTATCGACTCAGTTAAGTAATTGTGAATTATTTAAATACTTTAATAGTATTGAAATAATTCACAATTATAACATGACCCGCAAGTCGGAAATTTCAAGCCAAAAATGGTCGGTAACGCATAGTCGGCCACATTAAAATATTGATAATGCAGATTCACATGTCGATAAAACCATCAATGAAATTCAGCTGTAACTAGCAAAAATGCTAGCTGTAAATGTCGATAACAGAGCTTTAAATTATTATTATAGATTATCCATCTAAAATAATCTATTAAAATAGCTAAAGGAAAAATATCGATAATTTTTACAACAATCCTAAAATTGAAAAAATGTCGATAATGCAGATCAAAACAAGGGATTGTCATTTTTAAATTATACGTTGATCTTAAAACTCACATGCAACTCACATGCACCTCACATGCAATATTGGAATTTAATGTAGGGTTGAGACTATGGGATTTGGGGAGTTAAAAATGCCGACAACTATTGGTCTGTGTGCCGATAATCGATTTCATGGGAGTTTTGTATATGGAACAAAATTTAGAAGGTTTCATACAAAAGTTCGATTTGCTTATACTTAATATAAATTTTAGACTTTTTAAAATAGTTCTCAGTAGCGGGAGGAAAAAGTTTGATGTTATACGCTTTTACCGAAAATTTTCGACCAGTTCCTTAAATACGGTAAAACAAGAAACATAAAGATAGACATCAGTGTATATGTTGGGCATTGGAAATATACAACAAAATTAATTTTGAAATTGGTGAGAAATTGGTTTGTGGTGTAAAATTTGAAATTATAACTTGTTAGATGAACGTCTGACATGAGACTATGTAGGCTTTCCCTAACCGAATATTATTGAAAACCCTGATTTGTAAGTAAGTAGTTATTATTGGAATTTTTAAAACGAATTTAAATCTTTTATTCATCTTTGATTAATAACCCAGTAAGTTGAAAGCAAAATCATAGAGTAATGCCATTTAGACAGAAATATGCCTTAAGATTTGTCATTGAATTCCTGAATCGCGCACTTTCAGACATTTAAATCTTCACAATTTTATATGCCAGGTACACGTTCGGGTGCTTTTATACATTTTTTCTGTTTCTGGAACCGTTTGGGGAATTTACTATGAGTAATATGAAATTAGGAGCTTCAATTGTTTTCAATTATTCAAATAGTTGCTTCCAACATGCTATCACGGTTTCAGTTTAAGGTTTGGCGTTATGTAATAAACGTATTTCCGGTTTTTGACCTTTCATCTTCTATGCCCTTTAAGAATAAAGTTAAGAAACGTGAAGCGATTTTAGCCAATAAAAATAACTTGCATTTTGTTCGGCATGTCACGTTTTTAGACATCTGATATGATTTTATTTTCTATACTAGTTGGCGTTCAACTACTTCAAAAATGATTATTCTTGAAAGGTTGCACTGTAGCCTTTTCCACAATGTACCAGGCATATGGTAGCTGTGTCATATTTTAAACTCAGATTGTTTAAAAATTAAAAATCAAATTAAATTTCTTTTAACAAATGTAATACCTTTTACAAACGGGCTAACCCATGATTTGTAGAGCTAGAAAAAAATTGGGGTTTCAAGTTATTTTTCATCTTTTATTCCATGACAGGACTATTCTATGATCATAAAGCTGTTTTTTTGATATAAAATAGGCACATCGCGGAATTTTCATTTATAAATACGAATGTATAAACTTCATTTTATAATTGTTTAAGGTGATCAAATTAAAAAAAATATAAATAATGGAAGTTGTTGTTGTCGAAGGTAAAATCACTATTTAAGAAAAATAATTCTAATTTCTAAAACTACTAAAAGATAAATTCCTTTCATTTGAGACTCCTTATTTATTAAAATCGGTTAAGCAAATTTTGAAAAACATCTTTGAAAGTTAGCTTTTTCAACATACAAAGTGGTTGACCACATACATAGACTACATACAGTAGCGGCAAAAAAAAACGCACAGCGGTAAGTTTTATTTATTTTCCGAAGTTGGATGAAAAGTGTATGTGCAATAAAGGTGACCTTTTACTAATCCCTCCGAAATCCATGCAAATATTTTTGGGTTGCTATAGATACATGTTTCAGTAGTAATAAACTGCCAGTAAATAAACGACAGTCGAAAGTCCACACCTGTCTTCCGAACAGAGAGCTGTTGTGATGGCTTCATACGCCGACACTTTGACTATTTCTGAAATAGCTCGTAGAATAGAGTGTTCTCATTATACAATAGTGAGACTATTCAGAAACACAAACGGGTTGGAAGTGTCGAGCAACAAATTGATTCTGGTCAGCCCAGAATGACTAGAACAAGGTTTGACCGGCACCTGCATCGGATATCCTAGCAGGGTCAGGCCAAAACAGCTATGAACTTGAGAGGAGGGTTGGAAGCATTACAAAACGTAAGCATTACAGTAAGAACCACTCCTAGAAGATTTGAGGAGTAGGTATAGTTTGCATGGACGGCATTCGGTAAAACAAAAACGATTTTGAGTAATCGCGCGAAGAATATTCGCTTTACTTGGGCTCGTGAACATGTTAAATGGACTCAGGATCATTGGCTAATGCCACATTAGGTCTCACAGAAACCGTATTTTTCTTCGTTTCTTTTCCCGTTTACCTATGGTACGGGTTTTATCTGCGCCGCAATTTTTTGATTTTATTGGTAAATGGGAAACAAACGGAGAAGTTACCGGATAAAAATTATCCTAGTGTGGAATGAGCCATTAGAATAGAGTTATATTTTCGACAAATAAGAGAAAGAATGGAAGCATGATGTCAACAATTAACACACCAGAAGCACGCCGGAATTATGGTTTGGTGTTATTTTAGTAGCCGTGGATAAGGAAGATAGGTGTTTGTATGCAATAGGATAAATGGTTTGACCTATAATAGGAGTACTATAGAAGAAAATTAGCTACCAAACTATCCCAATATATCCAGAATATATTTTCCGAAAACGAAGCATTTATTTTTCAACAGGATAACGCATCTTGTCACAAAGCTGTGGTGGTCAGTTTAAGTTTAGTTTTGTATATTGATATCAACGATCCCAACAAAAATATATTCCAGCTTCCAATAGGATTCCATAACATTTTTCTAATTTTTTTAGATTTTAAACTTTTTTGAAGACCGATGTTTTACTTTGACAGAGCACATACTTTAAACAATAGAAAACGTGTGGAGTCGAATGAAGATTCTTGTTCGAAGAATGCAACCGAAGACAATTAAAGACCTTAGAGGAAGAATTATAGTGGCTTGGGAGCTAACAACGATGGAATTCATCACGGCCTTCATCAAATCAATGCCAACGAGATATACTTCAGCTATAAGGGCGAGAGGAGGACCAATTTATAATTACTAATTACTCTGATGTATCTAGAGAGAGAAAGATCAGTTCCTGGGTTGATTGCTGCTGTAAGTGGACGAGTGTTGTCATGCAGCAATATAACCTTCCGCCTTCCTTGGCTCGTAAATGGTTTTTCCTCCAGACCATCACTTAATTTGATCAATTGGATCTGGTAACATTCAGCTGTAACAGTTTGACCAGCTTCCTAAGCTCATAGTAAATGACTTCATACCAATCACACCAGACACTTTCTCATTTCTGTAACTGATGTTGATGGCTGACCTGGATCAACCTATGGTTTTCTGCGTTTATGATTACCGAACAAAAGCCACTTGTCATCACTCGTAATGTTTTTTATGCAAAATTTTTTTTCTTTTGTATCAAGAAAGCAAATTCAGGCAATCGAAGTGATATTGCTTGGTGAGTAACTCCTAACTATTCTGCAAACTCTTTTTGAGTTTCAATCGGATTTTCATCCGGAGGGTGAATCCGGAGGGATTTTCATCCCTTTCGGAGTTTCTTTTTTGCATGCTTAATAACCTTGAAATCATGAAGAAAATCAGTTTTAAACTTTAAACAACATATTTAATATTTAGGTATTGCATGGATGATGTTAAACATCGATTACGAAGTTATGCAGACTTTATACGCTAACTAATTTAACGCTAACGCTAGACATGTCTTCAAATTTTTATTTATTTTTTTTGTTAGCTTGTTTTAAATTGGGCCCTTCCTTTTGAGAGCAGATAAACTCGAGCAAGTACATCGCATTCAACCGAAATTTATTCCAATTACAACGAGAAGTTTCTTTTCACCTAAAATAGATACCCACACACAGTGATACACCGACCGTTTCATACAACTTATTCCTAACATAAAAAGGTCAACAAATCATTTTTTACATGCCCTAGAAACATAAGAACATCACTTTTACAATATGTTACGTTATGTAATACAAGTCACACATAATATCCTTCCTAATCTAATATTCATTATACCAATCAATTTGGATCAAAATTAAATCATACTTATGTATAAATATAAAGATCCTTTCTGAACAAGAAAACGAAGAAGATGATGCTACACAAACAATAAATAAAAATTTAGTAACTTCTAGACAAAATGTATCCTTATTTCTTGGAAACGATTACTGTTGGAACAAGAGCATTACTTAAATAGCTTTTATAAGGGACTTTCCTCAAAGTGAGCACTGGAAAAACATTTTGTTTTTGTTCCAATTAGTTTTGACACTTAACAAATTTTTATGGTATGTCGGTCATTAAAAATTTCGGTAAAAACCAGTCGACAAATGACATAAAATATTTACTATACTTATATGAGTAAAATGCAAATCTCTGTACTTATATAACGTGTACCGAACATCTGCGAACCATGTTTCCATGCTGTTGTCATCCGATCGTTGAGATTTTTTTTACGTGTATTTTCAACGTCTTAAGACAAAAAATAAAATGTAAGAACATAAAAACCAAACGTAAATTACAGCCGTATACTTATTTCATGTTATTTGTAATAAAATCCATAAATTATAAAAAAAAATTGTAATTTATTTATTTATTATAAGTTGTCAATTGAAAAATAAATATAAGCGTTTTTTGGTTTTATGTTTATTTTAATTCGATTTCTGGTTGTTTATTCGACTTGAAGAAGGTACGTTTATAAAGAATACTCTCCGTACGGATAGAATCTTTATGGTAGAGTTAAAATTGTGAGAAAGTTTTTTATCTTAATTGCTTTATGGTAGATTAATTATTTTAAAAAAAAAAAGTTGTAAACAAAATATTGAATGGATGATTAATTACCGAGTGGTTGAGTGTTTAAACTGAATGCTTCCCAAATTGTAATGTGATACTCATAAATATGAAAATTTTATTTAAATTTTGTGACTACCTGGCATTAAATTTTTAACAAATTAATTAACGCGAATTAATGGAATCAAAACGTACGTTAGAATTGCTAAACATTATTGCGGTCAGTAACCATCAACCGAACAGGACTTTGTTTGTGAGGAATCATGTACCATAATGATCAAAAGCAAGCTTTGTACAAATTTATTGCGGAAAAAGTGTAGAAGGAACTATCATACATAAATTGTTGATGCTACTCGCTGCCATAAATAAAATAGTTTTTCACACGTACGTTCACCTTCAGGGTAACACTTGCCTTGAAACAGTTCGATAACTGAAGACTTTCTAGTTTTTCGATAAATTTTAAGTGCTGAATCTGAGAAATAGGTTGACTGTTAGGTCATTATCAATTAGGTTAAGTAGGAGCTTTCTGATTTTCGCAAATATTTTGAAAAGATTCAAATTAAATGTTGAACTTAATTTGTCCAGGTAATTTTTCCAATTTTAAGATTTAATTATGTTTCTCAAAATTCGGTCGATTTCTTTTCAGAAAAATTGTGGGTTTGATTTTGTCTTTTACAGAAAACCCGACAACTATTAAGAATGTGACACAGACACATCAAATAACACATTGACTTTTGAAGGAATCGACTAATTGGTAAATTCGAATGGCTTCTGTTCTCCTATAGAAAAGAGAAAACGACGCGATATCAAAAATATGCAGAACGATAGGATATTTTTGTGTTGAATGTGGTTTTGAAATGAGAGCTTTTTCAGATATAAATGGCGGGAGTCTTACATTTTTATTATCTATTACACGAAATCAAGTACTGATTTAAAAATTTAAAAAAAGACGAAAATTAGAATAGCTCTACTAAGAATAGCAAGTTCCTAACTTCATATACCGCGAACTTTCAACTTCCTTCATATAAACCCATATTCTGCAAAAGTCAAAAGGCACTAAGTAAATGCTTATGTGTATGTCCCACATTCATAAATTAGGGTTTGACGGGTAATTCACGCTCAATATCGGTTACCGAATAGCAACATTTAAAACTAAAATAAACCACGTAATATTACACTTCCTGTGTGGGGTTTGCTAGTACCCCCATCAGGCGCCTCCCCGGGTGGCGGATAGGGGAACGCTTGCCAGATATGGTAGGTACCGGGGAAATTAAATACTCGGGGCGGACCAAAAACTAGCACACCAAAGCTAAGGTGGTACTACATACGCCGATGGCTGCGTGGCTAAGAGGGTGCTTAGTCGTTAGTATGTGAACTCCGAATTTGGCGTCATTCGGTTTAAACCCATAGCCTTCCTATGATAACGCAGAGCTCTGTCATAGGCGACCGTTAATTTCTCGTGCTACTCGTGGGAATAAAATAAAAATTTAAGATGAAAAATAATGAAGAAAATAATAGCCTAATAATATTAGGAAACGAGACGGATGTGTCTATAGAAGCATCAAATCAACCGGGCCGCTCCATACCTTCTTCGGATGTTAGTACCATAGATTCTGGGGGGAACCAACCCTTGGCAAATAAAGGGAACAACTTTCCTAAGAGCATGAAAATGTTGAGATCACCACCTCCACATGTAACTAGACGTACACTACAATTAGAGACAATTGTGTCAACAGCGACTGCCTCCACAGTAACTGCAAAAGACGCAGTCTCCATTGAAAAAGGAACTTTATTACAAATGCCGAGTGCATCAACAAACATTATAAACAGCGAGGATCTGTTAACCAAGTTTCAGAAAATGGAGAAACTAATCGCGCAGCTGAGTAATGAAGTTGCTGAACTGAAGAGAGAAAACTCTACACTAAAAAATAAAAACAAGGTTAAAAATAGTAAAGCTGAGGTTTCAGCACGAGCTAACAACCAGCCTGTCAACCATATTCAGCCATCAACCAGTCAACATCATTCAAATAACTCCAACTGGCTGCTGCAGCAATTTCCAGTCTCTCAACAAAATAGATTTAATGCTCTGAGTGTAGAGGATTATTTCACAGATGAGGACGAACTGGAAGCAGAAGTTTCCAGAGCTAATAACAGAAACCCTAAGAAACGTAGGCGTACAAAAACGAAAACTCCCCCAAAAAATAATACACAAAGTGTGAACAGTAACACTGAACAGAAAAACCCAAAAATACCATTGCCTCCACCCATTAATGTGAGCAATATCAACAATTTCGAACTTTTTCGACAAAAAATAATAAAAAACACTAGTGAATCAACTAATTTTAAGGTGCTCTCAAATAGTGACATTAGAATTACCTTTGAAAATGAAAATGATTACAGAAATGTCAAAAAATTACTGGAAGAATTAAAAAATGAATCTAGCAACCAACTAGAAAATATTCAATATCACACCTACCAGCTGAAGAGTGAAAAGGCCTATAGAGTGGTTATCAGAGGCTTACCTTCTTCTATTAGTCACGATGAAATTAAAGCAGACTTAGAAAAAATGGGACATGAAGTCGCAGGTATTACCAACATATACAAAATGGTCACAATTGATGGTGTAAAAGTCAGGAAACACTTTCCATTGTTTTACATCGACTTAAAACAAAAAGACAACAATAAAGAAGTATACAATATCAAGAAACTTGCGTACTGTATAGTTAAAATTGAGCCACCTAACAAGACAAGGGGAATTCCACAGTGTACGAATTGTCAACAACTTGGACATACCAAGAGCTTTTGCTATCGTCAAACCAAATGCGTTAAATGCGCGGAAAATCACCACACGACAACATGCAAGAAAACACCAGATATCGCGCCTTCTTGTGCTCTTTGTCAAGAACAAGGGCATACTGCAAATTATAAAGGATGCAGAGTATATCAGAACAAAATTAAAAGTCAACAGAATAATAGAACAAGCGCAGTGCAGCGATTACAAACCAAAGTTGCTAAACCACAAACAGCAATCACACCATCCACAGTTGGATTATCCTATGCGCAAATCACCAAAGAGTCTAATAACATTGAAATTATTCAAATGCTTAGCCAAATTCAACAGTCACTTGGTCATTTAGCAGAGAGGGTGGCAAAACTGGAAATCTGTATCTATCCACCAAGCGAAAAAGTCAACATACTCACAAATGATTAACTCGTTCCTGCGCATTGTAGCTTGGAACGCTAATGGGCTCAACCAACGAGCCCAAGAACTGGAAATATTTCTCCATACAAACAACATTGATATTGCGCTGATTTCAGAGACGCACTTCTCCAACAAAAGCTTTATCAGAATAAGGGGTTTTAATTCCTACTGGACAACCCATCCTAGTGAAAGAGCCAGAGGTGGTTCAGCTGTACTAATTAAAAATAATATCAAACATAATCAACAAGAGGATATTCGTGAAAACTATTTGCAAGCAACTGTTATCTCAATCCAATATAATGGCGCAGATCTGAATATTGCAGCAGCGTACTGTCCTCCACGGCATACACCAACGAAGTTACAATTTAATAACGTCTTCAATAAACTCGGTCCAAGATTTATTATTGGTGGGGACTATAATATAAAACATACAGCTTGGGGTTCCAGGCTTATTTCTCCTGGGAAAGGAAACAACTTGTTCAATGCCATTCATGAAAACAAATGCGAATATCTGTCCCCAGGGGGGCCAACGTATTGGCCAACGGATACAGGAAAAATACCAGATCTACTGGATTTCTTCATCATAAAAGGTATTCCTCTAAGTTACACTAGAGTCGAAGGAATTAACGACCTAACATCTGACCACATTCCTGTACTGTTGTCAGTAAGCGCTATAGTAATAAAGAAACAGAAAAAGCAAAACCTTACTAATAGATTCACGGATTGGGACATCTTCAGAGAAAAATTGGAAGAGCTAGTTGAATTAAAAGTTAGCATTAAAAGCAACGAAGAATTGGAACAACAAACAAACAATTTCATTGAATACACTCGAATGGCTGCCAGATTAGCTACTCCTGAATTAAAGGACAAAGCGGAGATTGAAGTCAAATACCCGGCTGAAATCAGGGAACAAATCAAGGCAAGAAGAAGGGCGAGGAGAATATGGCATCTCACCAGAAATCCCGCTGACAAGACAACTTTTAATCGAATAAGTAACAAAGTCAATAGGCTAATCAAAAATTTCAAACAGAATTGCCTCGATAACTACTTAAGCGGGCTAGGTCCAGAAATGGATAAGGACTACTCGTTATGGAAAGCAACCAGAAGATTTAAACGACCTGTAGTTCGAGTACCACCTTTAAGGAATGCTCAAGGCAGTTGGGTTCGACAAGACAAAGAAAAAGCGGAACTCTTTGCTCAACACCTAGCAGCAGTATTCCAACCCCATGACATTCAATCCAACATTGATGTAACACCTGTTTATCAACCAAATCAGGACTTCAAGAGGGTCACGCCAATGGAAATTGCTGAAGAAATCGACAAAAATCTTAATCATAAAAAAGCACCAGGAATTGATGAAATATCACCGGGTCTATTCAAGGAACTTCCACGCAAAGCAATCATCTTGATCACATACTTATTTAATGCCTGTATGAGATTGAAGTATGTACCCAAATGCTTCAAAATGGCCCAAATAATTATGCTAAAGAAACCAGGTAAACCAGATGAAGAAGTATCATCATACAGACCAATCTCACTGCTTCCGGCCTTATCAAAGCTGTTCGAGAAACTGCTACTAAAACGTCTAAAGCCAATGGTAAACGTTCCTGATTTTCAATTTGGATTCAGGAATAACCACTCCACAATAGATCAAGTCCATCGAATAACTGCGGTAATAGAGCAAGCGTTAGAAGAAAAGAAATATTGTCCCGCCGTATTTTTAGATGTATCCCAGGCCTTTGATAGGGTTTGGCATGAGGGATTGACATTCAAGATGAGCAAAATGCTACCACAAAACTATTGCAAGCTGCTTGAATCATACCTCTCTGATCGCCAATTCAGAGTCATTCATGAAGAAACAAGTTCGGACTTTTATCCAGCGATTGCGGGAGTTCCGCAGGGAAGCGTATTGGGTCCCCTTCTCTATCTTCTTTATACTGCGGACATACCTACGACGAATAAAACATTCATCGGCACGTTCGCTGACGACACTGTAATTATGTCAGTAGACGAATCTCAACCAAGAGCAGTGGAAAATCTTCAACGAGCAATGGACAATGTTACTAAATGGACAATCGACTGGAAAATCGCACTGAATGAGCTCAAATCAACCTATGTGACATTTACGCTTCGACATAAAAATAACACTCTTCATATATACCTCAATGGGGTGCAAGTGCCGCAGGCTGAATCGGCAAAATACCTTGGTCTGCATTTAGATTCAAGGCTCAACTGGAAACATCACGTGAGACAAAAAGCTGAACAGATACGATTGAAACAACGTCAAATGTACTGGTTAATTGGACATCATTCCAAAATGAACCTGTATTGCAAAAGACTGGTATACCAGACTATCTTCAAACCAATATGGATGTATGGTGCGCAGCTATGGGGTTGTACACATAAATCCAATAGAGACATTATACAACGAAGCCAAAATAAATTTCTTCGAATGGTCACCAACGCCTACCGATTTGTGACTAACAAGGAAATCCACAATGATTTAGAAATACAATTGATAGACGACGTTATCCGGGAATGTGCCATAAAACATGAAAAGAGACTTCTTACCCACACCAATCTTGAGGCCGTACAACTACTGGACAGTACAAACGAAGTAAGGCGGCTCAAACGAATCAAACCACATGAGCTAACCGTATGAAAATTATAAACCAAGGGAACTGGACACTGGTGCAGCAGACCCACACAAGTTTATGCTTATCTCATAAGTACTAATGTCAACCTTACTAATGAATTAATAATGTTTAAGATTGTAGTAGCCATATCAATAAAGTTGTTATAAAAAAAAAAAAAAAAAAAAAAATATTACACTTAATAGTGCTCGATAATACTACCACTCATGAAATCGTTGAAGCGAGATTCAACTTTTGTAGTTATTCACGAGTCTCAGGTTAGAGTTATAATAACAAATCTTCAAGCAATCTCATCGGTCCTCACCAGCCAGACTTTTGCGGTGACTAAGCTATTAAGAAACATCCTGAACAACTCCCAAAATAATAAGAAAAGAAAATAAATAAATTTTAAAACTAAACGCCGAAAATCACTTTATTAAGTGCTCGCACTGTTGGCCTCCAACTTCCCTTCAGTAAAACTAACGTTGTCCAAAGCCTCGTTGAGCTATACTCCTTTGTTTCCCAGTTGTTTTATGACATTCATCGTTAATTTTATCTTTTAAGGCGTCTAATGAAGGATGTTAATTGATATATGTACATCTTTGGTTCATTTTTTAAAATCTACAGACAGTGTTCAATGATATATAGTATCACTCGACCATTGTACCATTTGTAAAATATTTGCCGCTACGTTTAGAGAGAAGAAACATTTCAATCATCAATTAAATTACCATGTGAAACCTTTTAATCTAGCGAATTATAATAAAAATTAAAAAAGAAAGTCGGTCACAACAACTCAAACGAGTGAGTATTTTAAACACCATATAGAAATATTGGATACATGAATTCAGATACAAAAATAATTTTCGGTAACACTGTTAAAAATAAAAAATTATCCTTATAATTATAACGATTTCAAAATTTATATCTCGGTAAATTAGAATTTTAGAACCACGCCATTTTATTGCATGCACGATAAACCCAAATGTACAGGTGCTGATTAGTAAGCTCAAGTTTCATCGCTATGGATATTTTTAGCACAGATCAAGAAAATAGGAGTACTTAGTGAGTAATATATAATTTGGCAACAAAACGTTCACACCTGATGAAGATATGCATTTTATCTTGGGCAGCACTTCAATAATATTATTAAGCTCGTTCCGATTATAGTTAGGATCAGTTGTGTTATTTTAGAATTCACATTATCAAGTTATGGTGACTTATTTTGCCGAAAGCATTTAAGAGAACCTATAACCCCTATCGATGTAGATCACAAAAAAATCGTTCGAAAGAAGTTTGTGTGATGACTACGTCCGGTAGTCCTAACTTGCCTGCGACACCAGGGTTCTAGAGCTGCAGTTTAACTGTCTGCCCGTGCTCCTGTACAATTTTTAACTTCGGTTTCATCGGTTTCTGTGCAATTAAGCACAGAGTATTTTTGAAATTTGAATATATTTGGGTTTATAATTTATTTTCTTAAACCCGAAGACAATATGGGCAATTATATGCCGAACATCGACAAATAATATTAATTAAGTACTTACTGCACCGTAAAGCGATTACGGACATTTTCTTAATAAATTCACATAAGTAATTATAAAATATCGAAGTCGCAGCCAAATTTGAATGAATTCTGAAAGCTTTAGTTCCCAACGTAGTTCTGCTTTGAGTAAAAGCGACGGCTAGGACTATGGAGTATTAGTTGCGGACCATTATTACTGTTGCGTGGCTTACCGTTCGAAACATTTTTTTGTCGTAGCCAAAAGGTGCTTGATGGAAGCATTTGTTGCATGACTCTCTTATAGAGACAATTTTATTTGATGATTATAAGTGGGAAGTTTACAAAAATTATTTCCAAATTATGTTGCGAACCATGTATCTAAAATACTGCACAGTAAGTGATACCACTGGATCTTACCCCTTTTCCACTTTTACTGGGGACATTCAAAACTACTTATTTGTATATGGTTAAATACTTTGAACATGGTATTATGGATTTACAGAATGCTTGTTTCTTCTGGGTGATTAAGTGAACTATAGTCTGTTTCATTTCCTCCTTCTCCTCTTTTTGCAGCTTTTACAGAAATTTCAGATCCGATCTTCTCTCATTATACATGAATGAGGGATTCATTCCAGAGTATTATCTATAGGTTAAGTGTCGTCATAGGCATTCTCCCTAGCACTTTCTGGTCGCAGTTGGACGATCGTTTATCGTGCCAACATTTTTCATAATTTTTTTTATTATTTTTGAGACAATAAATTATTTTTGGGTATCCCGGGATTTCCTCTAATTTTAATTTTCAATCCCGAATTCCAGGAAAAGAATTCCGGAAATTTCAGATATTTTTGTAAACCTAACCCGTCGCGTGAATAATAATTGTAAACATTTGATACAAATATCTATTCGTTTATTCGAGCAATATTAACCTTTAAAATTGGGGCGAACCCCGGAGGATAAATTCAATGGAGATGACTCATCCCAATCCCTCACCAAATTTCGTGAAGGAGAGAGCTTTGAAAAAATTACGGCGATGAATTTGACGAATAAATATCTTAAATTTTCTTTTTGCTTGAATCTCTACTGAACAGTTTCAAAATTCGTAATTTTGAGAAGTTTTATACAATGCACCGAACTAAATTCACATAGTTTCTATTTCGGAGGTCAACCTTTAAGTAATTTGATTTAAAGTAAAGTTTGAAGTTTCAGTTCGTCAGAATATATATTTGCGATGAACAAAATGATTTTTGTTGTTTCAACATGTCATAGCAAATGAATAAGCTAAATTAATTCGTGCGGTATTGCATACTTATTTAAGATGACGGCCAATAAGTCATAATGCTAGTTTTTAACTCAATTTTAAGTGGGAACTCAGCCATAAGTCTACGAGTTTCCAAATTGTAATTTGCACCCAATATGAATTTTCAAAAGGAATTTTCCGCACTTTGACCATGTTAATGGAACCAAAAACTAAAGGGCGAGAGGATATGATTTTGGTTTCGTTTCGCTTCGTTTTGGTAAGATATTTTAAAGGTTCTTAGTCTCGTTTTTTATATGATTGGCCTAATAATGAAAAAAAATATAGAAATAATTTGTTTGGCTTATCCCGAGAATTGTGCACCTAGTAAAGTTTGTGCAGTGTAAAATGTTCCACTGTGCATAGAGTATATTGATTTTTGCTTTGCACACTCTTCGTAAGCACAGTTCACAAATAAAAGCGCAGTGTGCAGAGTAAAATTACTCAGGTTGATAAAAAAAACACAAAGTATTTTTGACAGCGAACTGCTGGGGTTAATCTAAAAAATTACCCAATATAACCTCAATAATTTGAGAGTATTCTGTAAATGTGTATTGAAATGTAAACAACCTTTTCGTTTCTGCTCCTGCTTTAACTGAACAATGTGCCAATGTTTTCGAGTTTTCTAAAAATATGTGCCTCCACCTTAAAACGCAATAAAAATTTTTGAAAATCATTTATCTAACATGGAAATATAAAAAATCGCGTTTAAATTAATTAATCGAATTTATAAAATAGTGAATTTGGAAAAATTCTGTGTTAGAAAGTTTATTTTCGCCCTTTCCCCGTAAAATAGATGTATATTTAACGAATCGAAAATTTATATATGCGTAAATGAAGTTACCCAAGTTCGCAATACGGCATTTGAGGTGCGTTCTGCGTATAAGAGCCAAATCACTTAAGTACCCACTTTTATGAATATTAGCCCGATTACTGGGCTGGTTCCAAACAGAAAAGTAGAAAACCAAGACTAATTTAAAAACACATGCTGCCACAAGCAAATCTTGGTTATTTTCTACTTTCCTGGGAATAGGTGGGAAGGTCAACAAACATGTCGTATCGTTCGGACCTCTGGATAATCTGTTATTAATCGTGTAAACAAATTTAAATTTCGGACATTTACCGATTTCGGACTTTAACCGAAACGTATACAATACAAAATATACTGGGTAGCCGGTAACGGTCTCAAAGACCATAGGTATTTTAATTTGAGTCGAATTCAATACAAATTACACCCACGCAAATAAATAAACCTTCAAGAAGCAGCTACAAAAAGGTAGTTAAAGCACCAAATATACAAAAAGACTCCAAATGTAGCACTACTTATACCTAATTAGATTGCCATATGGGAAACTGTAGAATATCACAGAATTTAATCTGGAATGGTGTTTGTAAAGTTATGAAAGGATTGTTTATCAAGAAACCAACCTATAGTCGAAGTATATTTTTAAGAAACCTCATTAAAAATAGGTTTAAGTTTACAGTTTTACAAGCCAGTTAGAGTAGAGCAAAATAACATTCACGACCAAAATGTAACCTTTACGTGATTCAAGGACCCAAAAAAAAAAAACTAAAAAAATTTTTTTGACCCTTAGACAGTTGCAACATGTAGCCTTTTTATTCTGGCTTTCACCGGAAATTGGGAATTTATAAACCAAATGAAACTTTGATAAAAATTAAAAATGAAGTATTAAATTGTAGGATACTCCATACTACGACAAGAATACAAAAATAATTGTAGCGCTTATCGCTTGGAGCTTTGATTTAACTGCCATCTTGCGCCTACATAAAATAGGCCGTTTTTATATTTGACAGCTACAAACTTTTAAATAGTAAAAAACATCCTGTAACACGGCTTTCTCGAATAATTTAAATAAAATGTTTATAATAACACGTAATAAAACTTGAATAAATTTGGGGTAAACCAAGTGTGCGGCAGCTTGCATAGGAGAAATATTCTAAGGGAAAATACTTCTATGAGTTGTGTATCCTCCAATTAAGAAACCGAAACCCGCTCCTATTAAATGTGATTTTTCAGAATTACCTGATGGATCTTCTTTACGATCAATGATGCTTGAATCAGCCGAAGGTTACAATTAACAACATAACAAATAATGAGACATATTTATAAATTATGTATGCATTTCTATTTCGTATATAAACGTCAAATGAAATTTATAAAATGTCCTATTTATTTCCAAATTTCGACACGGCGAGCAGTACATGTATTTTTGTTCTCCCTTTCACATACCCGCTCTAAGCGAATAGACCAAAGAAAATTAACTCGAAGTGCTTTTTGTTGTTTTAAAAATATGTTTGGTTCTCGCATATTTCAGTCATGTCACTGGATTATGATTTAAGAAGAAATGTTTCAATTCGGACATTCCACGTTCAAAAAGATTTATTAAACAACACATACGAGGGCAAATCAAAAAGTCTTGCAATATCATATGAAAAAAAAGAGTGAGAGAGACAGCAATATTTTTATTTTTCGACATAATCTCCTTCAAGGTTTATACATTTGTCACATCGATCAATTAACTTACCTAAACCCTCTAAAAAAAAAGATTTCTTTTGCTCCATAAAATATTCATTTACAACAGACTGTACTTCATAGTCACTGGAAAATTTCCGGCCCCTTAGTGTTTTTTTCAAATTGGGAAAGAGAAGTAGTCACTGGGTGCCAAGTCTAGACTGTACGGTGGATGCGGAATTTCCACGAAGCCGCAGTCCTTTAATGCAGCTTGAGCAATATTAGCCTTGCGCACTGGTGTATTGTCGTGAAGAAGCAAGATTTTTTTCCTAACTTTCCTTGGCCGTTTTTCCCGGATCGCTTTTTTCAATTTTCGCAAAACCTCTGCGTAATATATGCCTGTGATTGTGGTTTTCGGTGGCATATAATCGATTATCAAAATTCCTTCAGCATCCCAAAAAATTGTTGCCAAAACCTTACCAGCAGACGGTTGAGTTTTGAATTTCTTTGGTGGTGGTTCACTACGTTTAATCCATTGCATCGATTCTTGTTTGGATTCCAGATCCCAGTGATGAAGCCATGTTTCATCGCCTGTTATTATGTTACCCAAGAAATTTTCTGGATCTGCTTTGTACATATCTAAAATCGCCTTTGAAGTTTAAACACGCATTTTTTTTTGTTCAGCATTCAACAAACGGGGAACCCATCGCGCACTTACTTTCGACATGTGAAGGTGGTCATGTAATATAGTATATGTGGTACCGTATGAAGAGAAAGTCTCCACGCTAACCGCGGAACAGAAATACGCCGGTCCTCCAATACAATAGAATCAGCCAAAATTACGTTTTCATGGCTAATAGCATCTGCTGGCCGACCCGAGCGGTTATCGTCTTATAATGACTCCCAACCACTTTTGAATAATTTTACCCACTTTGTTACTGTGGCATATGATGGTGCAGATTCGCCGTAAACTTTTGATATATAGTTGAATATATAAATTGCATTTCGTCCATCTTTATAGAAAAATTTAGTAACGGCGCGATATTCAATTTCATTCATTTTAAGAAAAATTCAAAACACATGTTACTAAATTGACAAAAACAAACGAACCGTAAAATTTACATCGAAATGTTCTTCTAGAAGTTTCATCGTGACAAAAAATGGTTTTGAAAAATATATTGTTGTCTCACTCACTCGTTTTTTTCATATGATATTGCAAGACTTTTTGATATACCCTCGTACGTATCTGTAAAAATAAATATTTTCTAAAATATGGTAAGCGCTTAGAATTCGATCTGAATTAAGCCAATACCAAAATTAATGCTTCTTCTTTCGCTTACGTTATTGAAACATGTTCAGCATAATATCTTGAGAATTTGGAATAATAGTATCTAAATACTAATAAAATTAACACTAAACTTAAAAAAAATCCCTGGGGACTGCTGCAACGTACTACATTTGTATATCAGGCGTCTCCGTGTATATGTAACTGACCAAATTGTTGGTTGTTGTTTGAGGGATCTTTATCGCTCGAACTCCATCGTCTGAGACACTACCGGAATAGTTCAATAGCAGACTATAATCTGGAACCACTACAAATTAACGCTCTATACTATAGATAGCAGGCATGCGAGTTGTCCATCTTTCTATTTTTGATTGGAAAGAGTTTATTTGTTAAACTCCCGGAAAGTATAAATTCATGATATCAATTGGTGTGCCAAAATTGTACATCACTTTTATTCTGTCATACATATTCAATGGTATTTCCAATTCGAGAGAAATCTTGATACACTAAGTATTCATTTTTTATTAATTAAGTAGTTCATCTGCGACAAAATCGAACGCAACTTACCAACCGATTTTTGTGATCGAGCTCCGTGAACCCATTCCATTTGATCGTATTTTACTGAATAGTAAATCAAATAATTATAACATTCGATTGCCAAATCGGAGACACATACTAAAAATAGATTTTTGCTTTTCGGGTAATAAGAAATACCTCCCAAGAAACGTTGATTTTTAAAGTTTTTAATCTACAGCATTACGAGACTGTGTGGTGGTTCGGTCAGGTTTCCGACATTTCTATTTTAGTGCACTAAATTGGTAGTAGATATTTATTTCACGGGAACGGTAAAACAACGAGCATATAACGTATAATCTTTCATATTTCAATTAAGTACTTTTATATCGTGGTATATTCTGACGCAACTTTGACAAACTTCTGTATCAAATTGGGCCAACTTCATTAAGCCAAAAATTCAAACGTTTGTATGATGCAGTTTTGCGAGGAGCCGATTAACGCGTTCATAAGTTTTATTTTTTCCTTATGCCAATCGGATATTATGTATTTTCATTTTTAGTCTTGAGCAGTGAAATATATTTTTCTTCACTTCTTCGATTATTGAGGGAATGCCGTGATGTTTTAGAAAATTAGAAAATTTTTAATGTCTGTCTGCGTTCGGGCCTTAAGGTTCCAATGGTTTACGATTCCTAACCGAAGTAAATTTATACCACGTTGTTGCACAATCGTTTCTCTGAAGTCTTAGATGTGTTCGAGAGTAATTAGCACCTCTTCAATTCTTTCGATACCTTGATAAAAATTTCGATTCACACGCTGAAAAATGTCCATGAATGGAGCTTCGCGGATATTTTGCAGCAAAAATTTAAATTCATATTTTTGAGTGGATGGAGCAATGCATGATGGAAAGTGACACAACACAATTACAAAGGGTAGAATTCAGTCTTAATTTGTGTTATTTAAACGAGCATCATAAAGCAACAGATCTAAACATATTCCTTTATAAAATAATAAAATTGTTCAATTTTTTTACCTCAACAACACCAGCAACGAGAACAACGCAAAGTTGCAATAAAGAATAAGGCATCACTCCCAATTAATGTGATAGGCAATACAGAGTTCGCGAATATCTAAGCTTTTATAAAGTCGGTGTCCACCTATAGAATAGTGGCACTAAACAATATTTTTTGGAAGATAAACACAAGGGATTCCGATGCATATACAGCTTTAGTCACAAAGCTCAATGAAGAAGGTAAAGAGTGGTATACGTATGAAGACAACTTGATTTGTGGATCAACCGTAATTATTAAAAATAATATTAAACATTATGAAGTGCCCGGTATTGAAACAGAAATTATGCAAGTTAAAACCATAAAAGTTGGATCAATCAATAATAGGGATCTCAGTATCTGCTCTATTATACATATGTGAAAATTTCAAAAACACCGTCCAAGCAATTTTAAATAGCCTTGAAGAACATAATAAGCTAAATAGTTAATTCTGGATGGACTTAGTCTGCTGGAAATACCAAGTTCCAAAATAACTAAAAATAAATAATGTTTGCAATACATAGTTCAATTCATAATTCCGAATTTTAATATCATACATAGAGAATCGCCACTTTCGGCTGAAATATGAACAATATCCCGAGCTAAAAAGATTTCGGCAGGAGTCCCACAGAGTAATGGTTTTGGGAACTATTCTTTACCTGCTCTACACCAGAGATCTACCTCAATTAAACGATGTTACCGTTGCAAGGTTTGCTGATAACACTGCAGCCCGCTCAGTAGGAAACACTATCGAGGAATGGATAACGAAACTTTAAGAAGCAAGTGAGAAAATCATAAAATGGGGAAAAAAATGGCGTATCGGGCTCAATGAATCGAAATCCATGCATGTGAATTTTACGAATCTACAAGTCAGCTACAAATCTGTAATCATTAACGGTCAGCAGATTCCGTATACAAATAAGGCTAAATATCTAGGGATGACCAGGCTCAGATGGAAAGAACACGTTAAAAAGATAAAGATGAACTTAATATCAAATATCGAAAAATGTATTGGCTGCTCGGGAAAAATTCGGAATTGTCAACCGAAAATAAATTGCTATTATATTCACAAGTGCTAAAAGCTGTATGGACTTACGGAAAATACAGCTCTGGGGCAGTACAAAGAAAACCAACACCAAAATAATACAAGCTTTTCAAAACAAAGTGCTACGTGGTATAGTTAACGCTTCGTGGTACATTAGGAATGTCGTCCTTCATAAGGACCTAAATATCCAGACGGTTCAAGAAGAAATAAAAAAACATGCAGTAATTCATGGACAACGTATTTATCAACAAGTAAATGGAGAGCTTCGTGGTATGCTGGACACTTCACATGCAGTAAAACGACTGCAGATGAACGAAACCAATTGATTTAATGGTTTAAGGACACCAGTGTAAAGACTACTTCAGTAAATAACCTATAAATGGAGCTGGCCAATGGGCCTCTTCTCATTCTCAAGTGACTAAATTAAGCAAGAAATATCATGTATTTTGGGCGACAGAATACTAGATTAGTGCAACCACAAACGTATCACATGTATAAATGCAATAGAAATCCATGCACGGCTCAGTGTTTTGTGCTTGAGTCTGTACAAGAATTTAAATATTTGGGCTTAATAATGGATTCGAAACTCAATTGGAAGTCTCATATCAATACCACAAGGAAGAGTGTAATTTGGGCCATACATAAATTTTATAACCTTAGAAAAGTCTGCCCTAGAACTACACTAAGGAAACTATACCATGCCCTAATAGAATCAATAGTAATGTATGGCATATCCAGTTGGGGTGGTAAATATTTTACTAACATAGAGGACCTGTATATTGCACAAAAAAGAATTATTAAATTAATCTACAAACGCCCTCATACAACACCAACAGTTCCATTGTTTCGTGAGCTAAACTTACTACCATTTAGATATCTTTATGTTTATCAAGTCCTCAAAATATTTTTTATTCGAAGTGACAGTTTTCACAATCGCACTGTACATATATACAACACGAGGAACCCCAATAACTTTGCCAATGTTCGTTGTTATAGCGAGAAATTTAGAAGATTTTATCTTTATATGGCACCGTTCTTTTTTCACATGCTACCAAACGACATTAAAGGTATCAACCCTGTACGTAAACACAAATTTAAGCGCGAACTTCGATCCTGGCTGCTCACCATAGAAAACATTGAACAATACTTTTAATAATACAATATATTTAGTTATAGCGACAAATCAATAATTTCAAGATAGTGTGTAAGTTTAATATATTTAGTAAATATGTGATATTGTAAATTTTGTCAACTAAAGATTTTGTATTACATACTTTTAAGAAATATTTTCTTGTTGCTCCACCACAGATTGTAATCTAAAGGAGCTTTACTTTGTTTCATTATACGATCAATTATATGTATAAACTATTTTGTATTTAAACTGAAATAAAGATAATAATAATAATAATAATAATAATAATAATATTACTAGATGAATTGTATTGTTATAATAATTTAAATAATAAAAACAAAAAACAAAAAAAATCTCCTCTATTTACTGTCTTTGACGCCATCAGTTAAAACACGAAGTCTACAGTCGACTTTTTAAATCACTAGGATAAATTATATGTGGCTGCGATTTTAATGCAAAGAATATCTATTGGGGATCTATACTTACACCCTCCACTTTTAAATGAGACTTTTCAACCGTTGCCGAGGCAAACAGCAAATGCAAACACATGTGACCTTATTCGAACTAAAAACTGAAATCAAATATAATTTAAGTACTTAAGTATCAGAATAGGTCCATGTTATGACTTAATTACTAAATTAGTTCAAATATTTAATGCAGCCTTCAGATTGAATTATGTTCATCGGTAATGAATTGTGGCTGAAAGAATTATGATTCATAAACCAGGTAAACCAGCAAACGATAAAAAATCATATAGACCGATATCACTACTTCCGGTCATATCAAAAATATTTGAAAAACTGTTGCTCAAGAGACTCAAACCATACAATAGAAGAGAGATGTTTAATTCTACCACACCAATTTGGGTTTAGAGAAAACCACTCTACAGTTGAACGAGTTCACAGAACAACGAATGTCATTGAGGATGCACTTGAGAATAAGAAGATATGCTACAGTATTTCCTTAGATGTAGCTCAGAGTACTCGTTCAAAATGAGTAAGTACTCTGAACTTAAAATAATAACAGCTGGTATACCACAAGGTAGCAAACTTGGACCTATTCTGTTCATTCTTTATACGAGAGACTTCCGATATATCTTTTTCAATTACTAGCTATCCTAGCAGTTGAAAACCTTTATATGGAAGCAACAAGCAAACCTCAAAATGCAGTTAACACTGTGAGCAACTGGACCAAAAAAGCCGCATCTTATTAAATGAAGCCAAATCAGCACATGTCAACTTTACAAACCAAAATGTAACCTGTATTCCCAAATAAAGCTAAATATCTTGGCATGACCCGCGATACTAAGCTAAGATGGAAAGAACACTTCAAGAAGAAAAAAGAAGAGTTAAACATCAAATATAGAAAATGCACTGGCCCATAGGTAGAAATTCTGAGCTATTAATATACAACTATAAGTTGCTTCTGTACAGACAAATGCTAAAACCAGTATGCATAGGTATACAACTTTGAGGTTGTGCCACGAAGACCCTTCACCCGAAGATACGTCACTGGTGAAATAAAGAAACTAGCAAGGAACCAGGTACAGCAATTATCTCGACATGAAAATGCAAATATCCGTCGTCTGTCTGTTGGGCACCACCAATGGAGTAAGGAGATTCCAAAGGCAGAAACCGTTGGAACTGGTGAGTTTTAATAAGAATAAGAACTTATTGTAAAATAGGCTATACTTACTCGTTATAAACCGCGAAACTAATTTAAGACAAGTAAATAAATTACTAAGTGATCTCTGAATCAGTTGTAATATTGAATAAATAAACTAACAAAAAAGGTTTACACCGCCAAATGATTTAAGTAATTTGACAACCTTCATTTATTTATTTATTTACCAGCTTTATACTTATAGTATACTAAGAATTTAATTAAAATAAAAAAAAAAAAAAAAAGTAAAATTAAACAAACATGAAAATTTACCAATAATCTAAAAGAACATTAGGCATTCAATTCTTAAATGCATCCCTAGATAGATTAAAGTCGAAAGCCGATCGAACCTTATTAAAAGAAACAGTAGATTGATAAACAGGTTCATATTTACCGTAGTTATGCCTAATATAAGGCAGCTTAATTTGGAAAGCGAAGGGTCCGTAATGGAGTATATATATCGTACAACACCAAAATCTCAGGACAGTCAATTTTAGACACCAACAAGTCTCTAACCAATAACGCGCCAATTTCGATTCTGCGGATAAAGAGCGGCTCAATATTTATTAATTTACATCTACCTCGATACGGTGGGAGTATAAAAGCGGGTAGGTTCTCATCTCTGGGCAACATTCGCAGAGAAAACCTTAGAACTTTTGAACCCTTTCTATTCGGTCTGAGCAGTTACCATAAAACGGATTCCAAATTGCCGCACCATATTCCAACAACGAACGCACAAACGAGATATTTAATATTTTAATAGAATAAGGAACCTGAAAATCCCTCGAAAACCTTTTAATAAACCCTAGCATGGAATTCGCTTTAGAAATGCAGATATCTATGTGCTTATTGAACGATAAGTTCGACGTAAATGTGATACCTAGATCCATAAACGTATCAACATTATCGATAATACAGCCATCCAGGAAAAAATCAAAACTAGCGGGCGTGATTGCACGGGTAAAACGGATTGTTTTACATTTGGAAATGTTTAGGGTCAAATTCTGAGCTGTGTACCACATACTGAAATTATTTAAGTCAGATTGGAAGTCTCTTGCGTCATTGGTGCATGAAATAGTTTTAAAAATTTTAATGTCGTCCGCGTAGATGAGGATGTCGGAATAACTCAAACAATCCACTACGTCATTGATGAATAGTATGAAAAGCATAGGACCCAAATGACTACCTTGAGGCACTCCCGAAGTGACATCAATATGTTTGGACGTGAAACCACCAATCTTTATTATCTGAGTTCTGGAATCAAGAGTCATGATCAATCAGCAAGTCATGATCAATCTTATCAAAGGCGTTACAGAAATCAGTGTACACAACATGTACAATTTTACCCCTATGTAAGAGGCATTAGAGACACAATTTGTAAGCAAGAGTAAGTTAGTAACAGTTGATCTGCCTGGAAAGAAACCATAGTGATAAAAGTTTTAAAAAAAGATAAAAGTGATAAAAGTTTTCACGTGAAAGAATAATGATCTTTAACAAGTTCCTCAAACAACTTGGGTAAGACTGAAATTATACAAATACCTCTATAGTTCTCAATATTACCACGAATCCCGGATTTGAAAATAGGTTTAATAAGCGATCGCTTCCAAAGAGTAGGGAAATATCCATCTCTTAGACTTCTATTAAATAGAAAGCACACCGGGGCGGCGATTGCGTTACCGGTCAATTTTAAAAAATAAAGGCGGTATCGAATCAAAGCCGGCACAATGGTTATAATGTCAAGATTTGACAATTCCGATAGGATTGTATCAATTTCCGAACGAAACATTGAAAATTTCTTATTACTCGTGACATTATTCAAGCTGCAGAAATTAGAACCTGAATTTGGATTATAAACGCTCTCAAAGAATTCAACAAACAAATTAACCGTACCTAGAATGTTATCACAGAATCGGTCTTTCAAATACATTGTGGGAGGGTTACCATCAGATTTTATTTTATAGTTAACAAAATGCCAAAAGAGATTGGGTTTCGATTTAATTTGAGATTCCATCTCCAAAACATAATTACTGTAAAGAAATCGGTTAAGAAATTATATTACTGTATTCGGAGATAGTTTATAAAGTTTATGAGCCTTACCCTTTCTACTTTTTAAATTTATCAATTCATTGTTATACCACGATTCCTTCTTGGCGCCTGAAACAACCAATCTAGGAATGAATGTTTCAATGCCCATTTGAACAATTTTATAAAATTCGTTCAACATAATATCGTCTATATTATTACAATTATAAGCAATAAAACGTAAAAATTTAATTATTATGCAATATTTAATTAAATAAAGATTCATCTTTGTTGCTGTGACCTATCATTTATTAAACAACCTAGTGCTAACAAGTCCAACAATTAATCTGTCACAATTACATTCAACTAGGTAACAATTTGAATCTTGTCTGGTTTAACGTTACGATGGACAAAACAAAGACCAAAAACCAATTAATAAAATATTCGGAAGCAACCGTTCTTCAAGCTATTGCGGCCATCGAAAATGGATTACCAAAAACCACATTATTATATAAATATAATGAAAAACGGCCAATATAGGGTAAATCTGGACCCCCAACCATCTTAATCCTAGAGGAGGAGAAAATACTAGTAGATTGGATTATCCGAATGGGTAAAACAGGCTTCCCGATAGCAAAAATTCTACTACTTCATAGCGTCGCTGTTTTAATAAAAAATTTGAATAAGCCAAACAATGTTACCAATGGGCGGCCAGGTCGAGCATGATTTGAGGGATTTGTCACGGAGGAAAAAATTCGAAGTTGGTTTCGCGAAGTAGCAGAATATTTCGGAGAAGGAAATATTATAAACGTATTTAACTGTGCTGAAACCGCATTCTTTTTAATGCCAACAGGTGAGAAAGTGCTCGTTGAAAAGGGAACAAAAAAATCCATAGAACCGTAGCCAACGATTCTAAAGAAAATTATACTGTCCTTGTAACAGCGAATGCCAGTGGAATGCTCCCACCACCTATGGTAATATATCTATACAAGAGGCGTATTCCTTCGGATATTTTTAACAAATATCCAAAAACGTGGGGTATAGGATTAGTATTTTACCCATGGATTTTGGAAAGGAAAATAGAATTGCCGGTAGTACTCTTTGTGGATGGGCATTCGTCACATTTGACTTTAGCGTTAAGTCAATTTTGTAAGGAGAAAAAAATAATATTAATCTCATTCTTGGCTAACTCCACACACATTTTGCAGCCAATGGATGTTGCATTTTTTCATCCCCTCAAGTTGGCTTGGAAAGATTGTGTAAGCAAATGGCGAATGAATAATTGTGGTGCTAAGCTAAATCGTGCGGAATTTGCACCGTTACTCGAAAAGGCCTTGAATCTTGCTAATAAAGAAAGTGTCTTCCGAAACGGATTCAGGACTTGCGGATTATGCCCATTTTCTGAAGATGCCATAAACTATTCATCTCTTGCTATTGGAAAGATCGAAAATCGACAAAGAAAAACTTTTGACACTAAACAGTCTCCCGAAACCCTATTTGAATTTCTAACCTTCTTTGAAAGTCGTTTGGATGAATCGTTGAAAATCAGTTTTTATGCATCTGAAAGTCGAGGTAAATGGCATGGCGAGGAAAAATACCAAGAACATTTCAATTATTGGCTTAAAATAAAGCATGATTTAAAGTTAAGTGCTGAAATAACACTCCCCATGGAAGAGGAAGATACAATTCAATTTACTACACTTGACCTATCGGATCAACGTATTATAAACCAAATTTTGCCGGACGGCCAAAACCAAATAGATTTAATGTTTCATCCGGATCCAGCAAACCACCAAAATGTAATGGAGACGACAACTCATGATACTTCAAATACAGTAATAGGTGTCATTTCTACACCTTTGAAACTAGTGAGTAACCATGCGTTTTCTGCAGTCCCAACTCCGTTTAAAAATGGCTTGTTTTGGCCACAAGACATTAAATAATCCGGGGAAAGAGTTAAACGACCCAAGGAGAAGCTACCAGTAGCCCTTGGATAAAATATAATGAGCGAAAAGAAAAGGAAAAGGCTATAACAGAGAACGAGAAAACAGCAAGGAAGGAATTGTGGGAAAAAAGCAGTAATTAAAGAAATAACTATTTAATAAGAGGAAGGATTTGGAAACCACGAAGCATAATGACTCGGAACAAATTATCCACAACTCCGAATGTATGAAGAATAATGAGACAATAAAAATTAATTCATTTGTAATTGTAAGATATGAGGATGAATATTTTCCAGGCATGGTTTTAAAATCAAATAGCGATGAATGTAGATTTAAGGTTATGGCAATGAGTGGAACCAATTGGAAATGGCCAGAAAAAGAAGACATTTTGTAGTATAATATTATTGATATTGTACATAGAAATATCGAGCCGACCTTAATAAATGCTCGCGGTATTTATTCAATACCAGAAGTAGAAATTTACCGGAAGCCACACTAAAACGAATCGAAACAAATTTAATTTTATTTCATTTATGCTGTGTTATTCACCATTTTATTTATTATTGATTTTTAATTTTGTTAATTCTTGAATTAATTTGTGATAATCACTACATGAATTTATATGTGATACTTTAAATTTATTTATGGTTTACTTATATGTAATATGAACGCTTTTTTCTTTGAAGAAATGGTATAATCAATAAATCTAGCATCAAAATGAAATACTAAGGTCACAAATACCATCAGCGATCGGTCACGAGTGTTATCTGCTATGTCACAAATACCCTCATTTACACAAGCGGACCTCAGGTTGAAAGAATGCAGTAATATTAAGTTTCACGGTGTCCGCAACGCTTGAATGACATGGTATATATGTGACACAAATAATCAGCGAATATGAATGAAACCGTAAGGGCACAACAACAACTTCAATACCACAGTTGGTTAACGTTATCGGCATAGATGAGTATTTCTTAGAGACGATTATTATAATACCACCACCCACGACATAAGTATCCTGATGTAGATGTCTGTCTCTCCGATATACTGCATAAGTTGGTGGAAAATACTCCTCGGTTCTGTAGTGGGCAATCAACCACGTTTCCGTGATGCAAATAACGTCGTAGTTCTCCTCCAAGGTTGACAGATATAGAAACTTAGATTTTGTTCAAACGCCGCTCGAATTGTGGTAATATATATTGAAGAATGAATAAGGCTGGGGATTTGTTGCGCAGTTGAGAGGCTTAAAAGATGGTGTGATAGCTGGTAAATGGCCGAATTATTACCCCAAGTGGCCAAGCCTCAGAATTATTGAGCATATTGTAATGGTTTTCCTTCACTCCGATTTTAAATGAGATGAATGTTAGTGAGTTATCGATAGCACGATCCTTGGATAGTAATATTTTACATTCAACGTTCTCTGGTGAACATTCCTGCAGTTTGTCACAAATGTACTCCACAATTCGATCAGGTGAATTTGAAAAAAATGTATTCAAAAAAATTTGTTCAGCAAAGGTACAGTTCTAATCGAGTTGATCTGTGGACCAGTACCCATGACTTCTTGTGTTAGTCCTGGCGAAGTATAGCTAATGGGATTGGACACTGTCTCAGCTCTATTCCACTAACTAATTGTCAAACCTTATTTTGACAATTCCACAACTGAGTATAACAGTTTTATGGATTAGTCGTCTCTACCTAATTTCGGACAGGTGACACTACCCTATTACAAATTAGCAACCAGTTTTGGCATCTTTTGAAAAACCGAAATAATTTCATCGTACGTTCAGCAACAACAATATACTTACTGATTAAAAAACACGGTAAAATCCGACGGTAAAATAAATGATGGAAACGGACCGAGTTCATGTTGAACTAAACAGCTAAAAGTCCACCAAAATAAAGATCAATTGGAGGGACCGACCTAGTTCAAGGCTAGATTATAGACCGAACATTGCCCGTATATTTAGGAGTTAGTCCGTATAATACCCTAAATAACTTGCAGAGTTCCTTATTCAATCGATCAACTGGCAACATTTAACCACAATAAATCCTTAGGCATTTACTTATCTCAACATAAAAACCACTATAAAACGACAACAGAGATTCCAAACGCAATAAAATTATACAGAATGACAAGAAACGACAGAATAATTTCGCTTTGTCTCCTACTTTGAGAAACAGTAAAAACAAAAATTTTATAAAAGAACGCGAATATTTTATTGAATCAAACCAAAATAAGAAATTGAATTTAATACAAAGATACAAGTTAAGATTTCCCAAAGAGCCAAACCAAAAATGTAAACCGCTACATATACAGCAGCATCGGTATATAATTTGCAATGTCTTAATAACGAGCGCGCGCGTTTTTCCCTTTATGTATGTCACATGTAATAACAAATAATTTTCCATCAACGAGGAAAATCAATTTTCCTATATTTTATATATATATTTTCATTACACACGATACGGGGGTGAACAACTTGGTATATTGGACGAGTATATATATATACGGAAAACACAACAAAAATATTTAGAAAACAACCGACTTAATGTCTGGGTATGAGACGATGATGGATTGAAGAAAAATCAAATTAAAATTTTTCAATTCAACAAATTCTAAGGGTGCGTAAAATTTTCATATTCTTTGAGAAAGAATTTTCTCGCTACATTTTACATTTTCGGAATGTTAACGATGCGAGACCGCGAGTTTTTTTTTAGTGCGGGGGGTGGAGTTAATTTAATAAAAAATCACTTACCTTTACACTCGTTTGCATCCCGTGCATTAGCACGTCCCCATGGTCGATCAAAATGGAACGGTTTACACCGTTCACAATCGCGTCCCGCCGTATTATGCTTACAATCACAACTTAGCTGGCCATCACGATCCATTACACATTTAGACGCGTGTCCATTACATTTACAGCGGCCACCAACGGCAAAATCCGATACGGCATAATGATGTGTTGAAGTCGTCGTCGATGTCGAAGTTGTTAAACTCTCGATAACATTTACGCCAATCGTTTCGTCGGAATATTTTAATTGGGTCGACGGAGAGTTAAGCATTATAAATTCGTCTTGACTGTCTTGCGGCATTTGTAGGCGATGGAATATTACACGTATATCGGTCGCCGTTACCCAGTCTTGAAGCACGGGCGATGAATCAAAATCTTGGGCCGAGGGGCGACCTTCTAGTGTACTGAATGCGATACGGGCACCTTGTAAACCGGTACTATCACCATTATGGCGATGTGAATCGGTGCAACGGGCCTCTTGCTCATTCGATTTAGTGATAGTGGCACGATTTGGCCGGCCGTACACTTTTCGGCACTGCGAACTATAAAATTGAAATGGTAACCAGGTTTTACCGTAATCCGCACTTTTATAGATCGCGATCGAATCGGGTTTGATTGAGCGCGGACAAAACTGTAAACTAACGTAGGTGAGTTCGTATTTTTTGCCAAGCGACAACGTTAGTGTTACATTATCTGGTGGTGCGTTCGGCCCGTATGGCGCGGGCACCGGTTGTGACCGCCAGCATGTCACATTATTCGGATTATTTAGATCGGTGAGCGCCTTGGGCAGAAAACTTTTACGCGGATTTGTTGCATCGCACAAATGACACGATGACGGTATATTAGAGGTGCTATCACCCAAATCACAATATCGCATCGGTTCTTTGGCGCCGCACGTACTAGACGCTTGGATGGGTTGGCCAAAGGCCGCGTTTACAAATTCCGGGATACAGCGACGAGGACGATCTTCATCGTAGCATGGATCGGCAGGCGGTTGTGATGAAAACATTCGCATATAATTTATATCTTGATGTAGCTGCCCACCGCCCCCACCGCCCGCTACTGTTAGCGGCGCGAGCACGAAGGCCATAAAAACTGCCGCGGCCACATTAAGCGGTAAATTCATTGGCAGCATTTTTGCTATACAACAGTACGGGTTTACTATTTTTTCTATTTATTCAGATCACACAAAACACTCAACACTTTAATTTTTCACTTTTCTGATTTTTCTTAAAAACGCTTCTTAATTCATCTTGAAAATTTTCAACACTTTCTTATCGATTTAATACATACTAAGAACTTTAACATATAATAAATACACACTGAGATATATAATTAATTCAACACACAAAGATATTAAACACTTTAAGCAACAACACCAATTAAATTAAACTGATTTTGGTGACTGAACGTCTCTTAAAAAAAATCGCACATTTTTCTTGCACTTCTTACAAAATTGTACGCGCGTACAAAACACTAAAATACGTTACACAGAAAAAAAATACCGAGATGAAAAATGTCGTTCGTTTTATTATTACAGCCTACAGGTGAGTATATTATTAATTTACTGGAATTATACGATTCAAATTGATATATTTACGATTTTAATAATAAACTAATGAAAGATTTATTTGCAAGAAAAACACACACACAAAGTTAAAATTTACGACAATAATACAAGATTTAACATGTATCATCCACGACCGAGTATCGAAACGCAACTGAAATTTTTGCCGTTGAAAAGATTTACAAAAAAAAAAACAAAATTCTCTCTCTTATTAATGTGTACTCTCTCAATTTTCATTCTTATTTGGTCCAATTGGATAAATAAAATCATGTTTCGTATAGATTTGTCTCGCTCGATCTTTTTGATTTCCACGATAGACTTACTCGCTTTATATACGAAATTATGAGAATGACATATGTGTGAGGGGAAATTTCATGAATATAAAAAAAAAATTTAATTTTAAACAACAGAGAGTAAATATATCTCACGAGAATTTATGTTGCTTACCTTTTCTCTGTATTTTTATTTTGTTAGCCAAAAAGTAACAACATTTCAAGAAATCGCGATTTTTTTTTTTATTTATCGTAATTATGACAACAACAACAACAACAACGTTTGCAACACAGAGCATACGAGAAGCTGTAATTTTAGAATTTTCGCTTTATAGTGTGTTGTTGTTTATTATATTCTGCTTGACATTATAACCATAAAAAGGAAAAGTGGATATGTCTCTGCGTTCGCGAAAAAAATCGCGATATCAATTTGTAATCATCAAGAATTCGTAATTTTTTTTTTTTGCTTATGTTGTATCTTGTATTGCTTTTTTTGGAAACAATTTAATTTGAATTTTATTGGTTCGGATTTTTCGTATTCTTCTTGGAGCTTTTTTTATCAGTTTTTATTGATTACGTGATTGGGATGTAAGATAACGTGGAATTGGGATCAATAAGATGTTTCCGCCAAATATTTTATGTTGCGTATTATAAGTGGAATACATATTGGAAATATTTTTTTTTGTCTCTATGTTTTATTTGTGTGGATTGCCGTATAACGGTGATGCTGATGATGAATTATGAAATTTACTGTGGGAAATACGAGAAATATTTGTGGTTCGATGAGCTTTTTGGAAAATGTCATGTTTGCACGTTGCAAACTAGATTATCGGGGACCGGTTGCCATTTTATATACGATATGCCTTGTAACGGAATTTTATGCCGAAGATTTAATTCTCGTAGCAATTTATATTCGCTACCGTGCCCAATAAAGTGTTGTCCAAACATCAGATAATGTGGCGAGTATTTCGTTGAACTATGGGTCATATTCCTCAGGGCTGAAGCGACTTCGTGCAGGTGACGGTCCCATTTGCGGTGATCATTCTTAATATACGATCGTATAGCAGCGAGGATGGATCTATTTAAGCGTTCACTTGCATTGCATTGTGGGGAATATTTAGGTGTAAACTTATGCGTGACACCAAATTTTGATAATAATTCCTTTAGGCAAATAGAGGTGAACTGAGCGCCGTTGTCCGAAGTGATTGACTCTGGAACGGAAATTGTTAAAAAAAATTCTTTTTCGAGGAAATTACATACAGCGGACGCAACCGCTTGTTGCATCGGCTTTAGGAAGATATATTTGGAATACAAGTCCATTACGATAAATAAATGAGCATTGCCATCGGAAGAACGAGGATAGGGACCCAAGAAGTCTATATACAGATCTTGCATTGGTCGTACTGCAAGTATTTGTTCACCCATAGGTGGTTGTGTTGTAGAGTTCGTTGCCTTTGACTCCTTGCAAGTTTGACAACTTGTAAGATAATCTCTAACATTCTTAACCTTGGTTGACCAATAGTAAAACCGTTGTAATCGATCCAGCGTTTTGGCTATCTCTAGGTGTGAAGACAATGGTGGATCATGAGCTAGCTGAACCAAGTGGTTAGTCAATTCTTCCGGAACATATAATTTCCATAATGGCAGATCGGTATCACTGTGACTGCTACTACTGTAATTAGAAGGATTAATAAAAAGCTTATTGTTTTCTGCGCGAAGGTTCTTATAGGCAGTTGGATTGTTCTCTACTTTAGAAAGTAGTTCGGCGTAGTCTTTTGAATTGAATGCCGGGGAATCTAAATCTAAAGACAACGGATGGGCATCAGCAGATAATTCGTCCATATAGGCACGGGAAAGAGCATCCGGCACTACATTCTGTGAGCCCTTTCGGTGCTTGATTTGGAAGTTAAACCTCTGCAACTTCAACGCCCAACGTGCTAGTCTCCCATTTAAGTCGGTTTGGCTCATGAGCCATTTTAGGCTGGCGTGGTCGGTGATGATGATAAACGAGTACCCCTCGATATAAGCCCTAAACTTCTTTACGCTCAGCACAGCGACGAGGCATTCCAATTCAGTAACAGAATAGTTCCGCTGTGCTGCGTTAAGCTTTTGGGACATATAAGCAATGGGGTGCTCGCCACCATCATCCCCGACTTGGAATAAAACGCTACCTACGGCAGTACTACTGGCGTCGCACTGAATACTGAATGGACGATTGAAATCTGGGTGAGTCAGTACAGGTGCTCGAGATAGTGCCAATTTCAACTGTTCGAAAGATCTCTGACATTCGTCCGTCCAATTAAATGCTTTTTGTTTTTTTAACAGATCGGTTATCGGGGCTTCCAGGGTTGCATACGTGGAAATAAATCGGCGATACCACCCTGACATACCCAAAAACCTACGAACTTTCTTAACTGTATTTGGAACAGGGGATGAAAGAATAGCTTTAACCTTGTCCGGATCTACTTTTAGGCATCCGTCTCCCTCTACGTATCCCAGATAATGGATTTCTTTTAACAGAAATTTACTTTTAGCAAGATTAACCGTTAAACCTGCAGATTTTAGCAAAGAGGCAACCAATTTTAGTAGCTGAATATGCTCCTCAAAACTCTCGGATGTCACAAGGTACACGAAAAAATTTTCGTGCAACTGATGTGGTATCACTCGGTGCATTAGTCTGCACATAGTCTGCGGAGCATTGCAAAGTCCGAATGGCATCACGACAAAGTGGTACAAAGGACGACCAGGGACCGTGAACGCGGTTTTATCTCTGGACTCAGGAGACAACTGGATCTGCCAAAATGCATCCTTCAGATCGATGCTCGAAATGAATTTGGTTTGATCCAGTCTACTCAAGAGCCCATCGATGATCGGTAACGGATACGCATCCCTGATCGTCACTTCGTTCACCCTGCGTGCGTCTAAGCACATTCGAACTTTGCCATTTGACTTGCAGACCAAGGTCACCGGAGAACTCCATGAACTGTTGGACTCCTCTATTACACCAAGGGCTAACATTCTGTCGAGCTCGTCATATAGAGTTTTTTGTCTGATAGGGGATACCGCATAGTGACGCTGTTTAACGGTTTTAGGTACGACCTAAACCTAACTCTTCGAAGGAGGGAAACAGCCTAATGGTGTCGTCTAGTAGGTTCGTCTGGTTCGTGCGGTTTCCAGTTCGTGCGTCAGAGAAATATCTTGCTCTTGAGCTAGTTCGTCATGACAAATTTCTGAAATAGAAGGTGGAATCACTATGCGGATGTTAAATTCACGCCAGAAATCTATTCCAAGGTAGAGTTTTTGTTTCAAATTCGGGATTATGTTACTTTAAAATTTTTCGTGATACCATTATAATTAATTGTGGTGTAAATGTATCCAAATACTCTCATTGATTCACCGGAAGCAGTTTTAATTTTGGCTGGCAGATGAAATACTTGGTAATGGGGGTCTTCTAAAATTTGATCACTTCCCAATCCTAAGGCGGTTATCGTTGCTCCACTATCGAGCAAGCCTAAATATTCGTGACCATCTAATAAGACTTTGGCATAAGGCCTATTATCAGAAATGTTATCGAAGAAAGATTCAGAAATAATCCCTCGGAGTGTGCGTTTATATTGCCAATATTTACGAGTTCGAGAACATTTTTGGGAAAATGAATTAGTCGATATATTTGAACTTGAGAAATTTTTGTGACTTGGGAGAGTAGATTTAGCTGTGTTTACTTCCGATGCGTCTCCTGCGGCAAGGTTGGGTTGCTGGATAAAGCCGCACTCATACGCGGGAGAGAAGAGAGTATCGGATCCCCACCAAATCGAACCCTCCTGGGCAAGTTTCCCGAACACCGGAAACAATTGGGTTTCACAATTCCCGGACGACCACAACCAAAACAGAAGATTTTAGCGGGTTTGGGACAGTCGATAAACACATGTCCGATGTCTTGGCAGTTCCAACAGATTACCATTTTTCCGCTGTCAAAACCAGCGTTACTAGCATTTGGTTGCATTGGGACGTGTTCTTTTCTTTGCCGGTGACTTAATTCCTCCACATGCACGGTAGTTTCTTCTGCGGTTCATCATAATCAATCTCATCGATATATTTACGTGAGCAAAATTTTTCCGGTTCGTAACCAGTTCGATTCCACGTGTCTTCCAAGGTTAAGCAACGTCTTACCAATGATGCTATAGAATATATTTTTTCATCTGCGAGAGCATTTTGAAATCCTTTCCTCATGTTCCGTCTCACGATGTGAAGGAGCTCCGAATCTGGAAGTGGATTTCTAAATTGTAGTGATAAGGCTATAATATCATTATAGAAAGTCTAAAACATTTGTTAGGTTTCTGTTTTCTTGATTCATGTTCGGATCGTCGATCTTGGAATCGTGCTATCAAATCCGATTTTAAACTATTCCACGAGACATCTGGGTTACGCTCGATATGACACCAATGCCAATTTAAAGCTGCTCCCTTGAGTAATATTCCTAGCTGGTGCACTAACTCCTCGTTCGGAATGCCATAGATAGAAGCTTGATGTTCCACACGAAATAGAAACCTTTCAACTGCTAATTCCCGAGAATCGCCGTTGAATGAAATCTTCCATTTATCAATGCGTTGAGCCGAGTGAGAAGAAGTCTTAGGTGAAAGACCGGTACTTGATAGTAACTCTGATACCTCACGCACGTCTTTGTCACCTCCTCCACGTGTCTCAGAAGAATTCTGATGAGATTTGGTCTTACCAGAAGATCTTTTCGCCCCTGGTTCTTTAGGTGATTCTTCATCTTCGGAGGTCGAAAGCTCGTCTGGATTCTCTTGTTGGTTTGTCTTAATCTGTTCCAGAGTTTCATCTAAGTTGTCACTTCCTTGTTGTAGCGTTTGAACCGCCGTCAATACTAATACAAGCATACGCAGGTATTCTCGGCATTGGTCTTTTAGGTCTTTGTACCAAATAGTAGTCTTTCTAATCTTCCTTGCACATGCAATAACCTGGACTCCACCGTGAGTATTTCCTTTGGTTTAGGTGCCTCTTCAGGTTTGATACCAGTGATCCATTCCCGATGTTCCTTAATTTTAAGGGAACATCGTGTTAACTCCCGTTGTGGTGCTGAACGTGCCGCAGAATGCGCTTTATACGGTTTAAGCACTGGATTGGCGACTTCAGTTGTAATAGCTGTTTTAAGCGTGTCGATTTTATTCACTGGGTCTCCTTTTACGTCACGGACCATACATTCCAGGGTTTAAAATATTAATATCCATGTCGCAAACAATAAACCAAATAACGGTAAAATAACAACGCGGTATTAGAGATTAGTCAAAAGGTGGATAAATTATAAACTGTAACCTGTCCCTTGGAAAGAGAAACTACCACCTCAGACAGAAATAGGTAGAATAAAGATTTAGTCTAGAGAGAAAAGTTTAATAGGTTCAATACCTAATATAGGTTATCAGTAGAAATATAGAAAAATACTTAATACTAAAAATAAGAATGATTAATAATAAGAAAATAAAATATAATATGTTATATAGTTTATATTCAAAATTAGATAGTTTATATAGACCACGGAGTGAGTGAGTTGAGTGAGTGAGCTGAGTGAGTGAGTACCTGTGCAAAATTATGAATTAAATTTACAGATTTAGTTTAACATTGATGAATTAATCTACATTACTGAATAATTATTTAGTTAATACTCAATGAAAATGTACAGCCCACAAATGAATAGGATCATAAGAAACGCTCTTACCATGGGTAATCTACATTTCATCCAAAGCATTCGTCAAATACACAAATGTATGTAAGTGCTGGTGAAATGGAAATACCGCTGGTAGAAAATCGAAACCTCTGAACCAAATTCATGTGTCTGTATACAAAGAAACAAAAATTGAAGAGAGAAAAATATAATAATAATAATAATTTGATATAGGGCAATTAACATCAAAAATAAATTCAATTTATGTGTTTGGATATAAGATCAAGCATTATCAAATGCGATGTCCACGATAAAATGCTTAGACAATATCAAACGTGTAACGGTGAAAAGGTCTTGCATTGCATCGGTACTCGCCAAAGAATGAATGATCCCAAAATCCAAGTCTGAAACAAAGTCCTACCGTATTTGGGCGCCATTTTTGTAACGCTAACCCTCTATTCGGTTAACGTTAACAAAAAGAAAATGATAATAATAAAATGAAGGTAAATACGTGATATCAGAGTATGCCATGATTTTGCCGCAGCTCAGTCGTTCGAGGTGAATTTGGTCGTGGGGGTTGTACTCTGGAGTTGTTAATCACGGTCATGGCATTCACAAAAAAAAATCAACTCATCAAATCATAAATTATTTCCTCATTTACCAAGAGTATATAAAAAAAAATGCAAATTATTAATTTCAAAATTAATTACATATTAATAAACTTTAACGATTTAAAAGAGAACAAAAAAAAATTTAAGTTAGTCAATATTACGGGAGATGAACGGTTCTTTATTTAAAAAAACCCAAAGCAAGAAAATTTTAAATGATGCGTTACCTTGTAAAACGAGGACGAAGAAAGCGCTTCCTTTGAACTTGTGATACTGCAAGTATTGTAATTTGCTAAAAAAAAAAAACAATATATAATAACTTGAAACTTTTTCTTCTATAATTGATTTAATTAGTAGTAGTAAAAATATAATGGTAAATGAAATTATTATTTTGATTAAAAGAAATTCCATGAAAATAAACAACAAAAACAAACCAATAATATAATCATAAATTTAGAAATAGTAATAATGAAAATTAATTAATTAATATTGAATTTAAAGAAAATTAAGGAACAAATTGATTAAATGCTCTTACTCCAAATAAAAAAAAGTCCGTTGCATAACGATAAAAGACATAATTCCGTTATATCACGCCACCCGAATCCTACCGTCTAATACAACCGGTACCTCCAACCACATTGTCCACAAAAGAAAATAGGATACCGTAATAAAACCAAGGTTCCTCCACTAGGTTATGGTCTCGATCAAATACTCGCGTCTTCACCACGCGACTTATAATTTCTGCTGCAATACTCCACTTTACTCAGCTTTTTCACCAGCAACGCCCAATTCGTTTGCTCATCCAATTTATTGTTTCTGGTTAAATGATACTCCAAATTATCAAAATTAATGTAGCACTTGGTAATCTTGTACTGACAATTATCGCGTGTACTAACTAAATTATTCAATCGGCTACCGGCCAATGTAGCTGTTGACACGTTAAAGTTTTATTTTTTTCACGATGCAATTTATACGGCGCACAATGGCTACATACTGTAGCATGTATGTTCACTACACCAAGTAATAACACAGTTTTACACAATAGTAATTTATTACTTTCGATCGATTTAATTAATAATTTCACTATCGATCCAAATTGCCACAACACACTCTGTCACAACTTATTATATTATAATAAGTACTATATATATATATATCTTAGATTGTTTTAACTTAAACGAACAAGGTGAATTTTTAATTTTAATCTTTTTTAATTTGTTTAGATTTTTTTTTTTATAACTTTGTTGGAAAATCTGGGTATCGACTGACTAACCAAAAAAATTATCATCATCACGAAATATTATTTGACCAAAAAAAATATATATATACAAAAAAAAATCTGGTTTTCATGTATTTTTCCCGCCAAATGAGAAAATACACATTTCCACGACATCACTGAAGAATATAACCCTAGTATCATACGGTTTGTATATCCATCGTAGTAAGCGCTGAAGAAGACAAACTTGGTGCGCGCAATATTGATTCGTTCAGTGTATACCATCGATAAAGTAGTATAAACAACAAGGTAATAAACAATTTGGGTATAGTACATTCGACCCACAGAAATTAAACCTTATTGGAGTGAGGATCGGATGTAACGAATGTTACAATGTTTGTTGTTGTATCAATATACATAAAATCAGTATAAGGTACAACCGAAAAGGTTTCGCAATCGTCGAGCTTCAAGGCGGATTCATTGTTGTAGCTTGTTGTGTTCATTCCGTTCGTTATGCTTTTTTGTAAACCAATAGGATTTGTCGCAAATGACGTTTTATTTCTTCGGTATTTTTTCATCAAGTTGATCTATCTTCAACTTTTTTACCGAAGGAATATGGCAAGAAAGAGACGACATGATATATAGTATAATAGTAGAAACAAACAGACACATGTTCGACATTTTTATTTTGTAGTCAGGTACGTTGTTCATTTTGTGTTTTGATGTTTTGTTTTTTCATCAACAATGAACCCAAAAAATAATACTGAAGAAAAAATACCAAACGAAAGAAACGGAACGAACACAACAAACTACAACAATGAATCCGCCTTCAGTGCTGGATCCTCGTTTCATCAGTTCATTTGTGGCATTGTCCCAACCCGTACTCCGGGGAATGAACTGATATTCGTGCGGTAGCATCTGGAATTCGATGAGCCATTTTTACGATGTTCAATTTCAGGATACATATTAACTATCAGATTGTACGGTTTTCGACACCGTGTACAATCAACAGTTTTCTTTTATTTTACCAGTAAGGGAGAATGACGCGTTACCCTGAGGTAATGGGCATATCCCTTTCCTGCCGAGAAGTTATCTTATTGTATAAAGGGCTGCTCATTCTCCGGCTATCAAACGTGTTATTCCGTATCCTGGTTCATAAAGCAGAACTGCCCCTACAATTTAATTTTTCCTCAGCTCCATCTTATGGTTATGTAAAATTTGAATTTTCACATTAGGCATATATAGTTAGGTTTTGCATTTTGTTTACCTCGTTTTATTAATTCAATTTTGCATCTTTTGGGATGAGCTTCGCAAGTTTTCTCATTGTTAATTTTTAGTCGCGTTCAGAATATTTTACACTTAGCTGTTCACCTCAGTTTTTCTGCTAGTGAACGAGCATCGACCACGGAGTCGGACATAGGCTAATTGTAACTATATCATATGTCATGAAAATTTTCAACGATAATCGGCGAATTATCGTTCCTATTTGATAAAAATAGTGGCTGTCGTTCGAGCGCTTAACCATTTGAAAAACCCAGCTAACAATAGTCATCTTACATTACGATGTGCTGCCATTTGCGAATAAGAGGGCAAGAACATGGTAATGATCAATTAGGTATCCTAAATGAATTCTGTTTCACATTCAATACTACAATGAGGATCACTCATAGAGAGTTTAGAAGCCCATTGTTACATTGAAAATAATGAAACAAATTCATCAAAATTTAAATTCACTACATTTTACTATCCTTATTTTGACCCAAGTTGGGGGATTTTATGCTTTATGTTCAAGGTGAAGAAACCGTGGTTGTTTTAGTTAATTTATTACAAATTTTAAATTAATGTTTAATTTTTTTTTAGTTTAGATTAATTCTGTTTAGATTAGGAAGTTTTATTTTTAAACAATGATATATCCGAGTCCATTAAGTAGAAATGAATTGATGGTAGAATGCGAAATAAGGGGAATTCTCGTGGAGGATCGTCAACAAGCGATAGTTGCTATTGAAGAAGCATTCAAACGAGAGCGGGGAAGTTTTCTCTATGTCCCACGGGTTACACATAGGGCAGCCCAAGAATGTCCACTTCAAGAGCCAATTACGTGTTTTGCGAAGTTGGAGAAGGTTCGAAAATTACTCAGAACATGGATATTTGGTGGTTTAACTATATAGACGAGCTGAAACCAGTCTTCTACACCAAGCTATTTCACATCCGGGGTCGAATCGATCGAAGTTCTGATTCTGAAGTTTTTGATGATACAATCGGTGAGATGAATCGATGTTGGTATAAATTAAGAGATATCGGGTGGTCTTTAATAGAACAAAATATTACACTGCGAGAGGCTGATAATCAGTTAATCAAATTGGTAGTATGGACTTACGAAACCAAAGTTCTCCTCGGGATTAGTGATGATGCGCATCAGCAGATAAGTATGTCGACGCCACCAAATAGTGCGTTAAATGATTCTGCATCATGCGTGTATTATACAAATGAGCGCACGCAGCGACAACACCTCAGTAGACCATTGCAGAAATTACATAGTAAGCAATGCCTGCCAAGTAAACCAGTAGTGGTTTCACCGCCAGCACCACTTATATCTCATTCACCCGATGTATCTAGTTTGGTTAAAATAACATCAAAAAGAGCCTTACAAAATAGCACGAATAGCAAGCACGTTACAGACGATAATTAGGTAGTCCAAACTGTAGATAGTACTAAACCAGCGCCACAAGCATCACAAATAATGTTACAATTAACATTAAATTCAGATGGTGGATATGGTGGTACTATTACAACATCAAGTAGCTCCCCGTCAATCTGCATCTTAGAAGATGATAGAAATCCATCAAGAGGTGAACTTGATCAAGTTGTACACCCTCTCTCTCTCTCTCTCTCTAGCATTTACATCCCTTGAAGGGATTTTGCCGCCCGCACTATAGTCCTCCATCCGTCTCGGTCCATCGCTCTCGTCCTCCAATTTCGACATCCTAATACGAGTAGGTCTTGTTCGACGTCGTCACCGGCTGGTTGTTGATGGAGCACTTTGTAAATCATTCGTTGTTGTGGAGACCTTGCAACGTGGCCGAGCCATCTCACTCGATTAGATTTGATGAAGCCTATAATATCGCTAACTCCGAGAAGTTGCTTTATTTCGTGGTTCATGCGAATCCGGTATTCATTGTTCGCAACTTTAATAGGACCAAAAATTGAACGGATGACCTTCCTTTGGAAGGTAGATAATAATCTACAGTCGTTAGAGGTCATGGTCCAGCTCTCGCTTCCGAAAGTCGGCACAGGTCTTATAAGTGCTTTATAAAGTGCGAGCTTGCACGACTGCGATAGGTGTTTAGATCACAATAATTTTGATTGGGCGTAGAAAACTCGTTGTCCGGCAGCGATTCGGGCTTTTTTTTCTGCCTGCATATCATTCAAGGATGTTATAAGTGACCCGAGGTATTTAAAATTTTCGACGCTATCAAAGTTATGGTCGCCAATTCCGAGATTTGCCATGGAGATGTTCCTGGGTGTTGTTAAGAATTTCGTTTTGGTACTGTTCACCTCCAAACCAAGTCTTCTTGCGCAGCGATTGAGCGGTATGAAACTGTCCTTGATGTCGCTAGGTCTTCGGCCAAGAAGCACGATATCATCTGCATATCCAAGAATTTGGCCTGATTTATTGAATATACAGCGCGAAGTTTCAATGTTGCTGTTCCTCAATACATACTCAAGCGCCAAATTGAACAGCCCAGGCGCGAGTGCATCTCCCTGTCGAACACCAGATGTTATTTGAAAAGAGTCTGATACAGTTCCTTCAATAACAATTCTACATGCAGATCCCGACGTAGTTAATTTACACAGAGAAACGAGTTTCTCTGGAATACCTAGGCATATGAGCGCGACCCAAAGGTTGTCGCGGTTTATACTGTCATATGCCTGCCGGAAGTCTATATATAGTTGATGAATGGTTATGTTGTACTCCCAACTTATGTATAAGAAGTTGGCCCGACATTTTCATCCCAAAAAGGCTTTTTCCATATGGTGTGTGTCTTTGCTAAATGACATAAAAATAATTCCATCCCGAAAATTTTATTGTTAAATTAAAGAGAAAAAATAAATACCTAGCCCGAATAAATTGTAAAATTATATTACTGTTTGCAGAAAAAAAGCTTCACAATCTATTAATAAATTACATCTACTTTCTTGATCATCCCAAAAACTAATTTCTATACATTCTTCAGATGAAAATATGATCATTACCAAATTTCCTGGTGCCAAACACAGAGATGACCCCCTTCCTTGGCATATGGAGTTAGGTGTGCCAATATGTGCATAGAACTTATATTCAAGCGCCCATTTGAAAATCACGAGGATTGATGGTGAATATTGATCATCCCTAAAACCAATTTATATACATTCTTCAGTTGACAATATGTTCCTTGCCTCAAATTGGGTAATGATCATATGTGTTCGGCACCAGGAAATTTGGTAATGAACATATTTTCATCTGAAGAATGTATAGAAATTAGTTGTTGGGATGATCAAGAAAGTAGATGTAATTTATATTAATAGATTGTGAAGTTTTTTTTTTCTGCAAACAGTAATATAATTTTACAATTTATTCGGGCTAAGTATTTATATTTTCTCTTTAATTTAACAATAAAATTTTCGGGATGGAATTATTTTTATGTCATTTAGCAAAGACACACACTATATGGAAAAAAGCCTTTTCGGGATGGAAATTTCGGGCCTACTTCTTACACATCAACATTTTTCCAAGATCATCCTCATGGTAAAACACTGGTCAGTGCTCGATCGGTTGGTACGAACGCCACACTGATAGTCGCCAATGATGTTTTCGGCGAAAGGGATGAGCCTGGCAAGTACAACATTAGCCAACACTTTGTAAGCAGTGTTCAATAGAGCTATGCCACGAAAGTTTTCACATTTAAGACGGTCGCCTTTTTTATGCAACGGACATATGAGTGCGGTCTTCCATTCTCCGGCAACTCTTCTTGGTCCCAAATACAAACGACGAGATCGTATAAACTTGTTGCAAGAGTAGCGCCTCCGAGTTTAATTAATTCTGCGGGGATTCCATCGAGACCGGGTGCCTTGTCGTTCTTCAATCGACTAATAGCTGCGTCTTCTTCCTCTACTGTGGGATATTCGACAAAGACCAATTTTTCCGATCATTTTTATCGATGTCCGGACCGGTTAATTAAATCATGTAGTGTATTCGGTTTACGTAAAAGTTACGTATTTTTTTGTAAATACACAAATCCAATTATAAGACTTTTATATTTAATTTAGAATTGAACTTTTATATGTGCTTAATATTTAGTTTTAAATTTAAGTATTAATACGCTCAGTGTATTCGGAAATTGATAAATAAAATCATTTACAAAAAAACGAGAAAACCAGCTTAACAAAACGTGGTCCTAAGGTCGAAATTAAGTGACCGTTAAGGTGATCTGTTTTTTTTACGTTACTCAAGACTAAAATTGTGTTAAGAATAAATCGAAAAACAATTTCTTACACTAATAAGTGTTAACAATGTGTAATGTTTGTGCCGCTAATAAGCTTTTAGTTGATAAATTAGTGCAAATTGAAGCAAAAGTTCATAGATTCGAAATAATCTAAATTCAAGTCAAGTAAAAAATTACCATAATGAACATGAAGAGTAAACCTCTATCAACGGATACAGTGATTTTCTTTTACTTCAAAACCCGAAACGTTTACCTAACAAATTTTAAACGTAAAGTTATCACCGTTTAATCCATATTTAAGTTATACTATTTTTAACCAATGAACACTGTTATAAAACTATGATAATAAACCAAAATAATAAACTAAACTAAATTAATTAAACTAATTACACTGTGCTAGTTGAAAAATGTGACAAGCTGGGCACCCAGGGGGTAAACCTAATTCGAGTACGCTGAGTTCAATGGTGCTAGTCCCATTTTAAAGTTAGTCCCCATTTTTGAGATATCGCTTTCGACATACGAGGGTATATCAAAAAGTCTTGCAATATCATATGAAAAAACAAAGTGAGTGAGACAACAATATATTTTTCAAAACCATTTTTTATCGCGATGAAACTTCTAGAAGAACATTTCGATGTAAATTTTACAGTTCGTTTGTTTTTGTCAATTTAGTAACATGTGTTTTGAATTTTTCTTAAAATGAATGAAATTGAATATCGCGCCGTTATTAAATTTTTCTGTAAAGATGGACGAAATGCAATTTATATATTCAACTATATATCAAAAGTTTACGGCGAATCTGCACCATCATATGCCACAGTAACAAGGTGGGTAAAATTATTCAAAAGTGGTCGGGAGTCATTAGAAGACGACAACCGCTCGGGTCAGCCAGCAGATGCCATTAGCCATGAAAACGTAATTTTGGCCGAATCTATTGTATTGGAGGACCGGCGTATTTCTGTTCCGCAGTTAGCGTGGAGACTTTCTCTTTCATACGGTACCACATATACTATATTACATGACCACCTTCACATGTCGAAAGTAAGTGCGCGATGGGTTCCCCGTTTGTTGAATGCAGAACAAAAAAAAATGCGCGTTCAAACTTCAAAGGCGATTTTAGATATGTACAAAGAAGATCCAGAAAATTTCTTGGATAACATAATAACAGGCGATGAAACATGGCTTCATCACTGGGATCCGGAATCCAAACAAGAATCGATGCAATGGATTAAACGTAGTGAACCACCACCAAAGAAATTCAAAACTCAACCGTCTGCTGGTAAGGTTTTGGCAACAATTTTTTGGGATGCTGAAGGAATTTTGGTAATCGATTATATGCCAACGAAAACCACAATCACAGGCATATATTACGCAGAGATTTTGCGAAAATTCAAAAAAGCGATCCGGAAAAAACGGCCAAGGAAAGTTAGGAAAAAATCTTGCTTCTTCACGGCAATGCACCCGTGCACAAGGCTAATATTGCTCAAGCTGCATTAAAGGACTGCGGCTTCGTGGAAATTCCGCATCCACCGTAAAATCCAGACTTGGCACCCAGTGACTACTTTCTGTTTCCCAATTTGAAAAAAACACTAAGGGGCCGGAAATTTTCCAGTGACTATGAAGTACAGTCTGTTGTAAATGAATATTTTATGGAGCAAAAGAAATCTTTTTTTTTAGAGGGTTTAGGCAAGTTAATTGATCGATGTGACAAATGTATAAACCTTAAAGGAGATTATGTCGAAAAATAAAAATATTGCTGTCTCACTCACTCTTTTTTTCATATGATATTGCAAGACTTTTTGATTTGCCCTCGTATTCTTGCTCTGAGCCAAAATATACCCTCATTTTCACGTTGATAGCTCTTGAACCATTAAGATTTTCGTTACGCTTTCTTCAGCAAAGTTGTGGCGCAGGTCAAGACCAACAACTTTGCCGAACATACCAAGACCTAAAAACCACATCTAATTTTTTTTGCTTTTCATTTCGACGAAAAACACTGTTTTTATCATTTTGTTGAATTTAAATCGAGTAGAATCGATCGAATAAACATCGCATCGACAAATATAGATACAATAGAAACTATTTAAAAGAAAGTTAAATCGATTCAGTTGATTTTATGGAGATTTTTCCAAAAAAAAAAATTCTTAAAAAATTAACATTTTTCTTCTCTTTGATAAAACAATGGCGTGCCGTTGCGATAATGGATAAAAATCCTGGATTTTTCCATCCCAGCGTTTTAACCAATTAAATCACGTAAATTATACACGTAAATTAAGAAACATCTGCATCAATATTTCAACTAGAGTTTCCAAAATACCCGAAAAATAAATACCCGGTTATCGGGTAGATATTTTTTGAACTACCCTTTTAACCCGGGTAACTCGGAAAACAAGACAAATAAATACAAAATTCATTTACTAACACGTTCACGACGGCGCTGTAACTCATACTCCTCACCAAATGGCGGCTGCGCTTAAAGCTTTTCGCTCTATCGGACGGGAGCTAATCCAGCAGCCCTATTCCTGAATACGATGCGAATCTTCTTACGATACGATAATTCAATTCGATACGAAAATGAATTGCTATTTCTGAATACGAACTTTCCACAAATTTTAATTTTTACAGTGTAGGCAGAGGGGAATTTTTTTGTTGTAAAATTTCCTTCAAAATAAACAAGAGTCTTATTTATAAATAAATTAGAGTTGCAAAAATAGAATTACACATATACCATAGAATGAATGTGATGATTTTACCCATATACAATTTTCTATTTAATGTGTAGCAGATGTGTATTATATTATTATATGAAAAATGCATATTGCGGTGTCATATCGCAAAAATAAAACCAAACTAGATTTTATTTGTTCTAATTGACAGTAAAACTTTACCGGTAATTTTTTTATTTTTTTTTTATCTAAATATTTGGTTTTACATTTGGTGTTATATTTGGTGTTTGGTCTAATAGCACAATCAAATGCGTATCACCGGTGGTGCGCACCGCCCGATGAAGCAGTCTAGTGCGGGCCACCGGTGGTATGCGCCGGCGTGAACGTGTTAAATATAACAAAAATGGTGAAGAAAGAATTCAATCATATTAAAATTCGTTATTCATTGCAAGTTTTAAATATTCAAATAAGTTATTGAAACTTTAAGTTTATATTGGAACAAAATTTTAAAATATGTTAAATATAATCAATTTTTAATTAATTAGGTACTTATAAATTAAAATTTTAAGAATAGCAGTCCAGTATCTTCAGATAAACGACTACGGAGTTTTGTTATTATATTCCCGGCAACTAAGAAGACCGGTTCGCGTGCCGTTAAGGTAAGGTTTATTGTTAGGAGCGCTTCGTATTAATTTAGCAATACTTCACTTCGCATTCCTCTGCAGAAGTCCATTAATTCATTTACATCAAATAAATCCACAAAATTTACAGCTTCGAGTGCAAATATTGAAAAGGACTTCAAATTCGTCGTAGGTTGTTTTTTCACAATCGCGGTCCGTATCATCAGAGGAGCTGGAGCTATCCGATTTCGATATTTTGTTCTGGATTTGATCTGGATTTGGTCTATTTATTAATTATGTAGCAAGTAGTTTTATTGTTGTTTTTGATGAGTAACCTAAAAAATAGGTATTTTTTGAATGCCTACCATGATGCAAGAATAATAAGAACGTTATTAAGTCTTTTTGTCGTCGTTCCTCAACTTCCATTTGTAAATGTCCAATTATATCCTGTGAAAGGGGCGTATTAAGTTCTTATAGTTTTTTGAATACATTTAAGGGGTCATTTAGCAGTTATAATATTGGCATATTCCCTAGGTTCTTCAACTGCAACCAACCACTAAAGGTTCCAATACTAAAGAAACTTCCTTTAAAACGTGAGCGTCCTCTTCAGCAACTTTTCCGAACCCAATTCATTTAATGCTGAGTTAATACAGATAATTAGTTTTAAAAATCGATTAACTACAAAAATTAGTATATTCTAGCGGGGATTGCAGTCCAAAATTAGCGTAAGGTCTTTTTCCTCTTGTTACAACTACATACTTTGATAAAATAGCGCTTAGAACAGCTAATTGCTTAACAAATCTTTTATTCTTATCTAAAGCTGGCTTGATGTTTGAAGTTAGAGAAAACGCTTTATGTTCCGATATATCTTCTAACAGCAAATTTCCATCGTTGTAGAAATTTTCATGTACTACCCGACTGCTTTCCATATTTAACCATAACGTTAACACCATCATGGGTTGAAGCAACTATATCCGTATTCAGTTGAACTCCATATTATTGTAAACGATTTCTTACAAGACTTTCAAGTACTTCCGATGTGCTATCTATTTTTTTGTATATAGTACTCGAATACCCGAAGCAATTACCCGGGTATTCGAGTAGTAGAATCATGACAAAAATACCCGGGTATCCGAGTACTCGATATCCGGGACTGGAAACCCTAATATCAACCATCAAATGTTACTGCGCCATTCAATCACAGAATCATACGACGGATAAAAATTTCGCATTTTTCTATCCCAGATTATTTTTCAATTTTTTTCAACTTTTTTGTATGCTTAGTGGCGTGTCTGTTGTATAATTTACGTGATGTAATTGGTTAAAACGCTGGGATGGAAAAATCCAGGATTTTTATCCACTATCGCAACGGCACGCCATTGTTTTGTCAAAGAGTTAATTGTTTTAGGAATTTTTATTTAGGAAAAATCACCATAAAACCAATTGAATGGATTTAAATTTCTTTTAAATAGTTTTTACTGTATCTATATTTGTCGATGCGATGTTTATTCGATCGATTCTACTTGATTTAAATTCAACAAAATGATAAAAACAGTGTTTTTCGTCGAAATGAAAAGCAAAAAAAATTAGATGTGATTTTTCGGTCTTGATATGTTCGGCAAAGTTGTTGGTCTTGACTTGCGTAACAACTTTGCCGAAGAAAGCATAACGAAAATTTTAATGGTTCAAGAGCTATCAACGTGAAAATGAGGGTATATTTTGGCTCAGAGCCAAAACATGTCGAAAGCGATATCTCAAAAATGGGGACTAACTTTAAAATGGGACTAGCACCGTTGAATTCAGCATACTCGAATTAGGTTTACCCCCTGGGTGCCCAACTTGTCACGTAAAAAAAGTTTGCAATCCAAGCACAGTGTTATCAATTCATAATATCCAATTATAATTAATAAACCTATAATAAAAAGTGACCAAGTAGAAATTACATCTTCGATATTGATTCAATCTAATTATCGATTGAACACACCTTCGTCAAGATTAATCAACCGTCGAATATTCGTGAATATTGTTCAAGATCAACGTTGAATCGGATTCTTGCGTTCATCATTCAACATACATTAAGCGATCTACATTTTCTACGTCATCGAGCAAGTTACGTTTTCTTTTCATTCTTATTATTATTATTATAAAATTATTTTCATTTTCTTTGTGTAATTTTTAATAATTCTCATAATTAAAAGTTCACGTTAATTTTTTTTGATTATTTAATTAAAATTATATTTAAGATTAGAGTAAGTCTAGATTAAGTTTAGCTAGGTAGTTAGATTTATAGGCGAATTTTTATTTTTCGAATTGTGTACATTTATAGTTTAAAATTATATTTTTTTTTTAAATTCATTTGATGTCGATTAACGATTGAATAAAATATTACATTATGTTAATTTTCCAACTCGGAAATGAATTTAAATAATTTTTTTCGTTAAATAATATGAGATATTAAATAAGTATCGGTGAGGCCCAGGTAGGTAGTGCAATGGCAGGTGCAATGTTCATTTAATTCAATTTTTGTATGTAAATTATCAGCTACACCTAATTAATATTTTGGTTTTATGATTCCATTCCGTCATAATTCTCCGTTCCCTTATTTACCGTCAATTTCCTTCTGAGATAATGGTCAAATTTTACTTCGGTTAGAATTTGTCACCCGCATTAATAGTTTTCTTCCATTATGTTCTCTTTTATTTTTTTGCCTTTTAACCCAGCGGTCTAGCAAGACTCGTTCAACCCTTGCAACACCCACCCCTAAACTCCTGAGCTAAAGCCGCGCTCAAAATGACCGCGCAAGGGCAATGAGTGAGTATATAAAACAATTCTGAAAACGAAACGACGTTCTGAGAGTTCACCTGTGGTGAAAATTCTACACGATCTTGAAAGGTTTCGTTACAAAGTTGGAGGCTAACCCGTTTCAAGTGGCGCCCAAAAGATGCCTAAAATTTGGCCCAAATTCTTGGTATAAATTGCCAATAATGTTCTGGAATCATTTTTGAATCCCAAATTTAATCGAAGTTTTTCTCACAAAGTTTAAATGTTAAAATAAATTTCAGTATGAGCTTCATACTGTTTGTGAGTGGAGTTCTATGCAATTAATTTAAATTATGTGTTCTATGGTGAAAGTAGAGAAACTTTTTCGGTGTGAGTGTAGCTGCGGTCATGCTTTAGCGGTATGCCTGACCAGACGAAATGTTGGGTTGCACACACACGGAAAAGGTGTCGTAATTGTCGAATTCCAGTGCTGGATCCTCGTTTTATTAGTTCATTTGTGGCATTGGCCCAACCCGCACTTCGGGGAATGAACCGATATTCGTGGTAGCATCTGGGATTTGATGAGACATTTTTACGATGTTTAATTTCAGAATACTTATTAAATGTTAGGTTGTACGGTTTTCGATACCAAGTACCACCAACAGTTGTTGCGTTATGTTACCAGAAAGGGAGAATGGTGGGTTCCCTGAGGTAATGGGCCTTTCCTGCCGAGATATTATCGAATTGAATAAAGGGCTGCTTATTTCTCAGACACATCATTCCGTATCCTGGTCGTAAAGCAACGCTGCCAACACATTTTAATTTTTCCTCCGTTAATTTCTTATGGCTATGGGTGAGTAATTACCACTTGTCCATTTCAAGAGATGAGAGTGTGCTTCAAGAAGTTGGGGGACATTCAGAATTTGCTGAGAACTCAGTTATGGGGTGATTTAAGCGTGGACGAGCTGAAACCAGGTTTTTCCACCAAACTACTTCATGTTTTAGGTCGAATCGACCGTAGCCCCGATTATGCAATTATCGACGATATAATTGTCGAGATGAAACAAACCTGGGACAAACTAAGAGATATCGGGTGGCCCATAATACGGCACGATATGACAGTGAGAGAACCCGATAATGAATTAAACAAACAAGTGGTGGTGTCATACAAAACCAGAGTACTCCTGAGAATTAGCGAGGATGCGCAAGTTTACAAAGGGAATCAGCAGCTCCCACCATGTGGCACGTTAACTAAATTCAGGCTATTGCAAAAAATGATCAATGATCCTTATTTGCATAAAATGGGTCCCAAATGATAAATTCATACTCCATTTGTGATCGTACAAAGAGAACGCATAAAGTTTTGATAACGTGGATCGTGAAAATCGTTCGTAAAGCACTTAAAAACCAAAGTAAACGTAATACCTAAATGGTAGGTTGTATCGATTCTCGCTATTACATTATTTAGAGCCCATGATTTTACATCTTGCTTCGTTCAAAGCCGAGCCATATGCAAATATTGAATTCTGCAGATTGATATAGGAACCACAATTGGCGGCCCTTGTAACATCAAATATAAACCTAAAATGGGCAAAAATTCGAATTTTTGGATCAGATAATCTCATAACGTGTGAAATTTTGAATGGCAATCAGCGACCGTTTGTTTCAAGACTATCTCGTAAATAAGTTTTCGAAGCCTATCACAATATTTCACATCCCAGCATCCGAACGACCGGGAAACAAATCACTGGGAAATTCATTTGGCATTCAGCTTCATATCGATCTGATTGGACCCCTTCCGCCATCTGAAGATAAAATTTATTGTTTAACGATGATCGACAGGTACATTCGTTGGACTGATGCGATTCCGATCGCAGATATCTGCACAGAGAACATCGTTGATGCGTTAATCAAAAATTGGATCACTAATTTCGGTGTGCCTTTAAGCATAGTGACGGATAGAGGTGCTCAATTCCGAGTCTGCACTATTCGGTGAAATTGGGCAATCCGGCTTGCAATGGAATTATCGAGCGTTGGCATCGAACGCTAAAACGTGCAATTATGTGCACTGTCAATACTCAATGGACCAAATCATTGCCTATCGTGATACTAGTGCTTCAGCAAAGTTAGTTTACGAGTAAAATTTAAGACTGCCAACAGATTTCATAACAACAATCAATCAGAGTTAGTAAGTCAATTGCGACAACACTTTAGCAATATTCAACCATCGACAGCTACACGACACTCTAAAGAACGAAATTTCTAATTTCTTTAATGCAGCGCGGATTGCAGATAATGCATGTGTCCAGTAATGCATATAATATAAGGCGCTAGAGTGTTTGTCAGTGGAAATACGACACCAGTATGTCCACAATTTCGAATTACGTGTAGGCGCACAACACTGATTGGGCCCACACTTAGTTGTCCCAGATGCTTCACAGGTGTGTTCGGCATTTGCAAGTTGTTCTAAAATCAAGAGGTCATCATAAAAGGAGGCGGTTCCATTCAACAATTCATTCAAGTACTCGAATGTATTAAGGCTGGGACAACTTTGGTCAATAGCCACAACGCCTGAGGAACTTTACAGAGTCCGAATAGCTTTACTTTAAGATTCGAAAGCGATAAATTCATATGATAAACCAATTTAAAGGTTATCGTTTCTAGGTCCAGTTTCAGATTGTACTTTGATGTGTCTATAGTCACTCTAACAGCCTGCCTAATAAAGAAAAAGGAAACGGATCATTTGTTGTGACACAATTCAAATTTTCCGAAAGAGGACCGCCCAACACGTATACTTTATCAACGCTCGATCGGCAACAACCAGTGTCACTCACCAGTTAGGGTTTTGGTATTTTTTTAAACAACGAAACAAACCCAACGCCGAGTAAAAGTTATGATCAACAACCTCTATCACTACCTCGCAAGTATTCCGCAGGCCACCTTAATATAACCAAAAGCTAGCAACCTATCGAATCTTAAAAAAAAAAATCAAAACCTACGTAAATAATGCGGGCATAAGTGGAAATAAAGCAGGCGTTTGCCGTCACGCTATTAACATCAAACTGACATCAATATTTTCTGGCGATTTTTCTGTAAATATCGATGCTGTGATATTTGACAAGCTCACAGTTTCATCGGTCTCATGGCTCAACATTCGGAATTCGGCTGAATTATAATCGGCACACTAGTCCACAACAACAGCAGGCTTAGATAGTTCATCCATAGGACAATTCATCCACTTTTAGGAAATATATGCTCACACTTAACATCTCAGAGTTTTGTGCAATCAACCATAGCTTAGCATGAATTTTGACGAATATTAGAATTTTCATTAAATTTATGTCCTAAAACTTGTGTGGAACCAGAATAGCTCAAGTTGTTTACTATTAGATTAGTAGATTAGTGTCACATATGTACACTATTCCAAACCTTTATAGAATAATTTTTTTACTCCTTTATTAACTCCAACTTTTAGACTAGATATACATATTATGATAAAATTTGATCCCCATATTTGCATGAAATATGCATTTTGTTACGACTGCACGGTCGCAACTACGATTTTTGTATTATTTTTATTCCCCTCGGTTTATGTCCTCGCTTTCGGAGTCGTTTGATGTTTGTGAACGCACTCGCGATGGTTGTCAATTTGTACAACTTTTTGTGATGGCGCGAGGGTGAGAAGAATGATAAGAGAGCGAGACCAATGCGCATCGAGCGTGTGTAAAGTAAAACGTTCTAGAAAAATGTTTTTCTTATATGCCTCTCGTTTACATCAATGCGAATTGATGTAAACGAGAGACAGAGAAGAAAGACAATTTTTCTAGAACGTTTTGCGCGTCGTTGTTGCGGCGTGAGATTTTTTTTTTTTTTTTTGGGATTCGAGTTTTTGTATTGTATAGAGAGAGTCTATTTTGGTAATTTGAAAAATAAAAGTCGGGTTGTGATTTTTGTTTTTAGTTTTATGCAATGGATCAGGTTTTTATTTGACTGTGGCATTGGATTTTTGATTAAAAATTAAAATATAAAAACTTAAAAATTTTTTGGTGAATATAAAAATAACAAGTTTATTAATCATATATGCATAATAAAAATATTAATTAATTCTATTTGTGAGTGGACATTTTGAGTTTTTTTGTTTTTGGGGTTGTGAATGACATGACCGCGTATGCTTTACGGAGATGTAAATATTAATCGACAAAACTTGTAAATCGTATTTTACAACAAAAGTTTAGCTTTAGTTTGTTGGTAAGAAAATCCATAAATATTGTTGGTGAATTTAATACAAAAGGCGGGCATAATTTTGGAAATATTTTGTTGTGATTTTGACCTAATTCTCAACGGGGGTCACATTTTTACGAGTGCTACGAACTTCTACGAGTGGCCACCACGAGGCCATTCATATTCTACGTTTAATAACGGCAAAAGTGCCGTATCCAGTACAACCGCTCGAGCGCGAAATACCGTCCAGCGAGATAACGCCCGGGTAGCTAACCAAGTGGTTGCCCGTTATTATATTTGGTATCGGGGAGAGGCCCCGCAACTAACGGGTGGCCAGTTGAGGCCACTTATTTACGGTTGGCAAGACAACGCTCGACCTATTTTGGAGGCCAGTTGAGGCCAAAATATTTATCGGTCGCTCAAGGCCGCAACGGTGAAATAATATAACAAAAGCGAACTAACGTCCAGCAACGGTACAGGTCGACAACCAGCTATTCGTTCATTCAACGGTGTAGGCGAGCCAACGCCCAATATACGGAAGGCTAGTCCACATTTTTTTTTTTACAACGGATCCGGCGGCCAGTTGAGGCCAGCCGTTTGGGTAGTGCGGAGCTTCCGTCAGAATCCGGCAACGGGGTAGTCAACAAGGGACCCCGCAACAGTGAATTTTATAGGCAGTACAAACCAGTTGTAATTCGGTATCCTTTCCCCTTGCCCCGCAACTGTACGGGCGGCCAACCGGCCATTCATTTTTGGTATTGGGTAGAGGCTTGCAACGGACGACCGCCCAAGGTCACACTCGCATGTGGTATTGTAATTAAGGTACCCTTTTTCTTATTTATTTTCATTTTTTTTTTGACTTTTATTTATATATATATATATATATATTTAAATTTTTTTTTTCATTTCAAATTTAAATTTTGTAATCGAGCGCCGCATTGCAGGTGCACGCTCGATGGGCATTGGTCTCGCTTCTTGTGTCCCTCACTTTCGGAGGTCCTTTTGTGTTTTCTGCTCTCATTCGCCCTTTTAGAGTTAATTTTCTTGATGGTTGTGATTTCCATTTTAATAAAATGAATTACTAATTTTTCGGGTATGGTATGATGAGAGCGGGGACTCCCTTTGTGTCGGCGTGTTGATTGCGGTCCCTTGGTGCCCGCATCTAATTTCGTAACCAGGGCTTTGCCCTGTTTGAATTCGAATGGATGCGCGCACCAAGGCACCTCTCTCGGGTTTATAATTATTGTGTTGTTCGTTCCTCAAGTTCCGTCCGACGAATTTCGGCGGAACATTCGGTTTCTTTTTATTATTATTTGCGGAATATTTTTTTTTAATTATCTGTATTAATCACGGTGTAAGCCAGGAGCCATGCATGCCTCAAACCCCACGACCCTTCGCACTTCTCCCTGAGAACGTAGCCGGCAAAATATCACCGTGGAGGCCTCTGCATGCGCTTAGTGAAATCTGCAGGATGGCAATAGCCATCCTGTAACAATTTCTACTACACTTTTTAGAAGTTACACTTTCGTTAATTTGTGTAGCTACACTTTTCGTTAAAAATTTCACACCGATAAATTGCGCTATGTATAGTGTTGTGTAAATATTTTAACAAAAAATCGCTAAAACACTAAAAGCAAGTCACCCCAAATTATGTGACACATATTCTAACAGCAAGGAGAATCAGAAAATATATTTATTTTTTGCTAGTCAAAACATTTTAACATTCTGAAATCGTTGGCAAGAAAAATATTGCACAAATTTAGAAATCACTTTGAACTGCGCTTAACAAAATGCCATCAACACAAGTAATGAGAAATTTTTCTCACCGTCATCATCGTCGTCATCTCAGACATTCTACTATATGTGGTACATAAAGCATCTCTTACACCCTTATATATTTATTAAATTAAAATACAAAACCATATTTGCACACAAATGCATTGCGATACGACGACGACTCTACAGACGTATTGAATATATAGAAGCCCGAGCAACAGACATTTTCTCAAGTCGTGATATCCACATAGTCGTTGCGACATTATTAATGTACTTAGATTGTTACAATAAAAAAGAATTCTTTGCAATTTTTTCCAATATATATTGTTCCCATATTGTAAGGCATGCAGGAAGACATATAAAATAAAGAAATTACTTGAGACAATATTTCATAACAAAAAATAAATAAATCTCGAATCTCTCTATTGTCTTAAGACAAGATTTTTCTTTCGTTTTTCAATTTTTTGCCAATTTATAATGTACAAAAGCAAAAATGTTATTCTGCTTAAAGTGAATATTGATGCTTTTATAAAATAACATTTATTTATTCATTTTTATATTATGGACGCATGTATTAATGTGCGCCCTCGACGGACGCCGATAAAGGATCGTATCACGGTTTCAAGGTATTCCGATGTAGCGCACTAAATAAAGTGGAACAATTTTATTATGCGCTTGCATACGGAGCAACAACATCTTCGGAAATCTTACCTATATATACTGGTATGAAGATGATGTTATAAAATTACTATAATGTATATAAGACGATGATGAATAAAAAGAAAATGTGAAGTGATATATACTTCAAAAGAATTCATTTCTTTTCTTTAAAAATATTTTGTTGTTTGTGTTATTTAAGGTAAGACAACAAAGTTCATGTATTTTTTATGCGTTATTGTATTAAGTTGATTTGATTTTGTATAAAGATGGTCTGATTGTTGCAAATATGGTGATGTATCAATAATTTTATAGTTCTGTTCTCTGTAATAAAAATTGCTATACGAAGTGGATGGAACAAAGTCCGTTTAAGGGCGGGTATTTAAAAGTATTCAATATTCTGGTTTATCAAATTCCCAACGACCAATTACCTCTCAGTGACCGTACGCAGGGTGTCACCATCTGTGTTTTTATTATTTTTTAGAGTTTTAACCAAGGACTTTAAATGCGCGTATTTTTTAAATCTATCCCGAAAATAAAATAAAAAAATTTAGAAAAAAATTAGCAAACATTTCACAAGCCTATATAGAAAAAAGAAATTTTTCCTAATCCTAACAATATTTCTTAGTGTTAGTGAATATGCTACACAAAAATAGATCAACTTCTAATATATGTGAAGTTATCCCACGATTTTATCCCAGAAAATACAAAAATTAAGTTCGCTACTTTCAAATTTTGCGAATTTAATTGCTTAATCGTATTTCATGAAATACTTGAGGCCAAAATGGTAAATAGGTCATGAATTTGCCTTAATCCGACAAATTTATACATGTAACGTGCGAAACTTTAATGTAATTTTTGTTCAAATATGAGCTGTCTGGATATTTCTGGCCTAGAGCCCAATTTCGAAAAGTTGCCACGAAAAGTTGACCTTATTCGGCTCAATACTCGACATTTTCACAAGAAAAAAACTACATAATGCTGATAGTAAATCGCTAATATTTTAAGCTTATGTTGTTCACAGATGTTCAACCTAAAAGTATGACGTTTTTTATCAGACCATTCACAAGAGAATGAAAAAGATAAAAAGAACCGGGTTAGGTCAAATAAGACAAAAACCACCCCAAGTCATACATTGAACGGGAAAATTTCAATATTTCTATCTTGGAAACCAGTATAGGCTCTTGATCATGGCCGAGACTAATATTTTTAGATCATGCATAATCCATATTCAAGATGCACACACAGTTTAGGCTATCCTTAGCCACGAAGTGTATGTGTGTGTGTCTGGTGATCAAATATTTTTCAACTACGTATGAATGGACATCGCAATGGTTGGCACAGCGAACCGGCGCCTTTAGATGGTGGATTCAAATTCAAGAAAAGCGCCAGGTGTTGACCTGATAGTAGGAAAAGTCCTTAAATGGCTTCCCAAAATCGGCATTAAAAATTAACCGGCTTCTTCAACGCAACCTTTAGAATCAAATGTAAACCGAAGGTGTGGAAATTTGCGGAAGTCAAGAAAACCATGCATGAGAACTTTGTACTAAGTTTGTCCAGACGTTTGAGTGGATTTACTTCTTAAATCGCATAGGGGTACTTGAGGGTTATACTAAGCGAGGTAACTTTTCCAGAGCTATGCGATTTAAGATGCAAACCCACTCAAACGTCTGTCTCACTAAGTGAGCTCCATGATAAATTTATGAAACTTATTGAGTCAGTAGCAGTATTTTCTTGTTCCCTTACAAATGAAACTGATGAGAATAACCTGTAAACCTATTTAATATTACGCTAAAGTAGCACCCCTATGCGATTTGAGACGTAAATCCTCTCAAGCGGCTGTTTCACGCAGATAAAGCAAATTGTTTATTTTAGTCTTGTTTAGTGGTAAAGTTAACAAATTTAAATAAATATTCCTCAATGTTCTTTTTAAACATTATTACTAAAGTTTTTAAATTTCTATTAACAATTTAAATACATCTTGTGATCGCCTAAATGTTTACATTTCACAAATATATACACACAAACATTTTATATATTGTTTTTGTTGGTTTAGGACAAACTTAGTACAAACTTCACATCGGTAGAAAACCACCCAACAAAATAATGTCTTATGGACCAATATCACTATTAACCATTATGCCAAAATTAACACATAACACATCGACACATAACATTATTCATTTTGTTTTAAGATTTTTTTTTTCGGCTTTTTCGGACAAAATATCATTTTAATGGACACCCATACAATGTTTTACGACAATTTTTGTCGCATAAAAACAAAGAGGCCATTTATTAACAATATTTCTACCACAAAAGTAGAAAAATGCATTCCCCTCCCCCACGTTTAACCCCAGGGCACTTGTGTACACAAAGATACATAAACCCTTACAAAAATGAGAACTCCCTTAGGTAGCTTCTTGGCAGCTTGGTTTAATACTGATAAAAAGTTGGTCTACTCATCAGGTTGCAACGACCAAACTGCAAAAATCAAAATCTTGCTTTGTACCGATAATACAAAACAAGAACATATTGATTTAGCGAATTATATATCACTAAATCAGAAACCACAGGAAATTCTCACTATGTATGTGTATAACAGCCAACACATATAATTTAAGAAGAAATATTAAAGACGTCCGTGAATTTAATTTGTTTTAAGATTTTTTTTTCTCGGCTTTTTCGGACAAAATATCATTTTAATGGACACCCATACAATGTTTTACGACAATTTTTGTCGCATAAAAACAAAGAGGCCATTTATTAACAATATTTCTACCACAAAAGTAGAAAAAATGCATTCCCCTCCCCCACGTTTAACCCCAGGGCACTTGTGTACACAAAGATACACAAACCCTTACAAAAATGAGAACTCCCTTTGTGGTAGAAATATTGTTAATAAATGGCCTCTTTGTTTTTATGCGACAAAAATTGTCGTAAAACATTGTATGGGTGTCCATTAAAATGATATTTTGTCCGAAAAAGCCAAAAAAAAAAAATCTTAAAACAAATTAAATTCACGGACGTCTTTAATATTTCTTCTTAAATTATTCATTTTGGTCGTGAGAGATGCACAGTGAGGCCGAGTTTTTGCATTAGCATATAAATTTTATCGATTAAATAGTGGGTGTTTTATTAAAAAAAATGTCAAAGAGAAGTCGTTCGGCGATGGAAGCAAGTAGTGTGAATGAGCCATCCGGTAGTAATGTTGTAAGTATTAGTGAAACAATATCTGGCCAGGATTTGCCTTTCAACAGGCAAGGATTATTGGATTTGACAAAGTTTGTGTATACTATATTTGGTTTTATTTAGAATGTTTATTGCAATATACTTTTGTTGATTACTAGATTGACTGATGACGATTTGGAAATGTTGTATGTTGATGATGATGGTGGTACCATTGAAAGTGATACCGACGATGATGATTGGGTGCCGAATGGTCATGCATCCGGGTGAAGAATTGGAAGATTATGTAGTAGAATACAATGCCACTGTTGAGGACGACTTGAATATTGAAGAGGATGCAGATGTGGATTCTGATGCTGCTGAGGATGTATCACTCACTGTAAATTATATGGCCCCACAGATGACACAGAATGGCGATGGCACATAATGGGCAAAAGAACCATTTTTGACCTATCAAACTAGTTCTCGCAATGTTCTTCGTGAATTAGGTATGTATGTACATATTATTCATCTCAACATTATTCTTCATTTCTTTATATGTAGAGATTGATATTCTTGTCTTTGCGCAGGTGGTCCTACAATCAAACGATTGAACACTCGTGTCGATACATTCAATTCCATTTTCACACAGCCAATGAAGACCGTAATCATACCAATCGCAAAGGCCAGGCACTCGCTGCCTTATGGAATAAAAAAAATCCACATCGCGATGAACGTCAATGGTAAAATATTGATGAGATCGAGTTCGATGCATTCTTGGCTATATTGCTGGTCATGGGTGTACACAAATCAAATGCGAACTTCTAAGTGAGCTGTGGACGCGCCAGGCGAACTGCATTTATCAGCCTCAATGAGCCGAGAGCGTTTCAAAGCCATATTGACAACAACTCGATTCAATGATGCGAACACATGAGAAGCGAGAAAGGCGAGTTACGATCCTCTGCACATGACGCCAACCAAAATAACACGGAATTGGGATCTACTTTTCTAAAGCGCGCGGATTGATACCATACAAATCCGTACGCGCAACAAATATGCATAATATGCATAAATACCTTTATGCATATTTTGCTGACACATTAGATCGGGTGTCAATGTAATAGATTTAAGTACATTTTATAATTTAGTATTAAGTTATTATTCGATTGGAGAACATTAAATAAAAGTAAATTGTAATAAAAAAGAGTTGAAATAAATAAAATAATTTAGAGAAAAATTATTTTTTTATTAATAAATACATAATTTAGTGTAAACATAATTGGCGCAGTTGTTAGCGGATGTTTTTAAACAACTAAAAACCTTATGTTCAAAAGGTAACTCGTTAATTCTCGTTATTTCGGAGTGAAAAGTGCTCGTATCGACGGTTAATCGATACCAAGTGAAATAACCAAACAATATAATAAATTTTTTTTTCCTGTAATCTATTTGCCCCGACCCACGGTAAGCAAATAGAATATAATAAAAAAGTGACCACTATAAAAATAAAAATACGACCCGGCGTATGTACCAGAACAGTGTTCAAAAAAAAAAATAAGATAATACAGCAAAATGGGTCTCATACGAAACGACACATTTCACAACAGGATGTGCTAAAACAGGATGTCACAAAACAGGATATCACAAAACAGTACATGGTACGCTACAGTACATGGTACGAAACAGGACCGATTAAAACAGTACATCACAAAACAGTACATGGTACAGTAGAGTACATGGTACGGAACAGGACCGATTAAAACAGTACATCACAAAACAGTACATATTAAAAGAGAACACCACAAAATAGTTAATAGTCAATTTTATTTTACGGTTTTAATAACTAGTTGTGTGGGTACGGAAAAGTACCATGTCAAAAATTTATTTTTGTATGTTTTTTGAACCAACATACACATTTGTGCATTACGCCCGGAAAACTTATTTTCGCCCGGAAAAACACTATAACTATACACACAATTGTGTTGGTTGTACTTCAAATCAACCGATATTTTTTATCAAAACCGCCATTACATACTATGGTTTTTTACTCACACATTTGTGTGGTTTGGACTTAAATTGAGCCATTTTTTTTGGTTAAAAAAGCGATATATTTATTTATATATTTATTTAAATTTTTGATCTATTTTGCAACGATCAAGTATTAGCGATTTAAATAAAAATAATGTTATATATTGTTAGGTGAAGGGATATTTTATTATAACTTAAAGCAATTATAATTCTATATAGTATACTGTCTAATTACTCTAGGTGAAGGCAAATATCCACTTGATAATACCCTAATTACTAAACGTATTCAATAAAAAATATTTAACAAACCAAGCTGAAAAAATCCTCCAGCTTAACGTTCAGTAAAATGTAGTTTAGTGTACCATGTACTGTTTTGTGATGTACTCTTTTTATCGGTCCTGTTTCGTACCATGTACTGTAGCGTACCATGTACTGTTTTGTGATGTACTGTTTTAATTGGTCCTTTTTCGTACCACGTACTTTAGTGTACCATGTACTGTTTTGTGATGTACTGTTTTTATCGGTCCTGTTCCGTACCATGTACTGTTTTGTGATGTCCTGTTTTATTACATCCTGTTTTGAAATGTGCCATAGTGAGCGGCTTCGCAGCAAAATACGTAGTGAAGTCAATTTTATCAACGATGCATTTGATGATGAAAGCAGCATTTATAATTAATACATGGTAAGCGTTTTGATATGTTCAAAAATTTTCCTAATCGAAATAACTTAATATCTCACCGAAGTTCTACGGTTCATAGAACTTTACATAAAATTAAAAACAACTATTTAGACATTAACAATCAAGAAAGTTCTACGGTTTATAGAACAATTTCACATAGAAACCAATATTTAGGTAATTTAATAGATAAGTTTGAAAATTTAAAAGTTGAAAATATTAATCATAACCCAGCCTCTAAAATGTCCATAAACGGTGAATCTTAGGATCCCTGACGTGATCAAAGACCTCCCAAGTTACGAGGGCAGCCGACACACCCTCTTCGAATTTATCGAGAACGTGGAGGAAATTCTTACTTTATGTAACGACATCGACGGGCAGCCGTGCTCAAAAATATTTTTAAGAGCAATCCGCATTAAAATTCGAGGTGAAGCTAACGAGATACTAACAATGTACGGAACCCCGTTAGAGTGGGAAGCAATTAAGGACAACTTAATTACCCACTACGCGGATAAAAGAAACGAAACAAATCTCGTAAGAGATTTGTACAGTATAACTCAAGGAAATGATACGATTGAGAAATATTTTCCCAAAATAATAGATATACAAAGCACTATAATTAATCACATTAAGTTAAATGAACATAATAATATAGTGATAAGATCGAAAAAGGAACTCTGTCAAGAAATGTGCCTCAACACATTCCTTGCTGGACTCAATGAGCCCCTAGGCTCAATGATTCGAGCCATGCAGCCGCATAGCTTGGCAGAAGCATTCTCGTATTGCTTGAAGGAGCAAAACATAACGTACATGAAAAAAGGTACAACCATGAACGCAAACTTCACCCCCCAAAGGCCAATCGTATCAAGACCAATAAATCCTCAACGGAACAATTATTCAAATGGTCCACCTATTCTTCAAAATAGAAACTTTCACCCGCAAATTAATCAGCGACATCCACCTCAGTATTATAATCATAGGCCTTTTACTCAACAAAATGTTAATCAAAATGGTCCCACGAACTAGATGAAAGGTAGATAAAATGGATACGGCATCCAATCCAAACGGTTACACCCAGTACGCATTCTATAACAAACCTAACCAACCAAATAGATATCAATTCCAATCAAATGGACCCCCGCAGTTCCGGGCTCAGGAAATTTTCAATACTGAGACCAACTTCGAGGAACAACCGGAACAGCATGAAGAGGAAGCACCATTATACTTCCCTGACTTAGAAGAAGGCGAAGTAGATGACGAAAATTTTCATCCCGAAGCCCCTCCAACGGGGTTGGCTACATAGATGTTAACAGTCATCAAACATATACGCTTCCGTACATACACATACGGTTAAATCCACAAAAAACACTAAACATACTAATTGACACTGGCTCTAATAAATCCTTTCTGAACGCAGAGTTCGTACATCCTTCACGGATACGTACCATACCCCCTATCAATGTAAAAACCATGTTTAATACCCATGCCATAGACCAAAAGGTAGTAATTCCAGGACTTATGGAGTTCAAAACCAGGGAACCCATGGAATTCTTTTTGTTTAAGTTCCATGAATATTTTGATGGGTTAATAGGACTTGAAATAATGCAACAACTTGGTGTTACATTAGATCTAGCCAATTCAATTTTGAAAAACTACACAGTAATTCGCTAGTAGTACAACTATTTACATGGTATTGCTCTATATATATAGACAATATTTCAATGTAATAAACAACATCAGTCGTCGCGACCTGATGAGAAGACTGATTTTTTCAAATCATTAATCTCGTCTGTTCGAAACTGATTGTTGTGATTCTTACACATTAGCCATCTATAAGTCAAAAAAAAATTCAAATCGCTTTACTGTTCAAGCCAAATTATTCATCCAAACCATATTCTATATTACCGAGAAGTAAGCTTATCGCTGAACTTCCGGTAGACGTGGAGAACGGTGATATATATGTGATGCCAACTACAATCAATGGCAATCTAATTATCCCCGAGGGAATATACCATAGTAGAAATTGGTACGCTACCCTGGAAATCGTCGATTATAGCAATACATTATAGCAATACAACATACATTCGTTATCGAACAACTAATTAACGTCGATTTGTTAAAAAAATCTTTTCGGGTCGAATCCCACCATTGCCATATACAAGAATTGGATGAAACACAAAATGAAGATATCTCAAAGTTAATTCGGGTCGAACATCTCAATCCTGAAGAAAAAGTAGCAATCATTAAACTTTGTCACCAATACCAAGATCTATTTCTCAAAACAGAACAACGATTGTCATTTACCAATGACGTAAAACATGAGATAAATCTGAAAGACGATAAACCTATTTTTACGAAGAGTTATCGGTACCTGTTCGTCCATAAAGAGGAAGTAAAGAAGCAAATAGAAAAAATGCTACAAGATGGAATCATCCGTCCCAGCTTCTCTCCTTGGTCATCGCCCATATGGATCGTGCCTAAAAAGGCCGATGCAAGTGGCAAAGTCAAGTGGCAATTAGTTATAGACTATCGCAAATTGAACGAAAAAACTATAGACGACCGATACCCGCTACCAAACATCACAGATATCCTAGACAAATTGGGCAAATGTCTGTATTTTTCGACGTTGGATCTAGCTTCTGGTTTTCACCAGATTGAAGTTAGAAAAGAGGATATAACGGCTAAAACGGCTTTCTCCGTAGACCATGGGCACTACGAATACGTTAGAATGCCTTTTGGGCTTAAAAACCCACCATCGACATTCCAAAGAGTCATGGACAATGTCCTCGGAGAATTACAAGGCAAATCATGCTTGTGCTACATGGACGATATCATCATTTTTTCCACCTCACTCCAGGAGCACATGGAAATCCTAAAACACGTCTTTAATAAACTCAGGAAAGCCAACCTAAAAGTACAGATGGACAAATCGGAATTTCTCCACAGAGAAATTGCCTTTCTGGGCCATATCGTTACGAGCGATGGGGTCAAACCAAACCCCGATAAAATTAAGGCTATTAAAGACTTTCCAATTCCTAAAACGGAGAAAGAAATTAAAAGCTTTTTAGGCCTGTTAGGATATTATCGAAAGTTCATCAAAAACTTTTCTGAAATTACCAAGCCCTTAACGGAATGCTTGAGAAAGGATCAAAAGATCACACTTGACACTAGATATATTCAGTGTTTCGAATACTGTAAAGAGTTGTTATGTAAGGAACCAATCTTACAGTATCCAGATTTTTCTAAGGAATTTATCCTTACCACGGATGCGAGCAACGTAGCCATTGGGGCCGTCCTATCACAAGGACCTATAGGAAAAGATAAGCCGATTTGCTACGCATCCAGAACCTTAACGGTCACGGAACAAAACTACTCTACCATAGAGAAGGAGCTTTTAGCCATCGTCTGGGCAACTAAGTATTTTCGACCGTACTTATTTGGCCAAAAGTTCAAAATTGTCACAGATCATAAGCCACTGACATGTCTTTTCAACCTCAAGGAACCAAACTCCAAATTGGTTCGATGAAGGCTAAAATTGGAGGAATACGATTACGAAATCGTATACAAAAAAGGTGCGAAGAACACCAACGCGGATGCACTCTCACGAATGCAACCTGAACTTAACGTTATCAATAACTTGAACACCTCCGAAACCTCAGATTCCTCTACAGGTATACCCAAATCTCAAACAATGACGAACAAACCATTGTACCAACTACCAATACACCTATAAATCATTTTGTCCCCAATTAATCATAACTGTTGATCCCGAAATGCATGGGATAAATGTTCAAAATGAACAGCCATTTGGCAAACATAGAGTGATAATATACATGCCGAGGCATCATTCACCAACCATCCGTCTAAATATTTCTACACAAGTAACCAAACATCGAGTAACAGGAACATTGTGTGACGATATAGTCTTCCAAATAGCTACGGAAGCCTACCGAGAGAAATCCGGTAATTCTCACAAACCTTATCTGGTAAGAACACACACTCTTTTAACAGATGTGTTTAGTCCCAAGGACCAACAATCTGTAATAAGGAAAAGGAATGAGGAAAATCACCACCGTGGAATAGTCGAAAACCACGAGTTCATTAAAAGAACTTACTATTTTCCGAATACGAAGGACATTATCACAAATTACATCAACACCTGCACGGTATGCCTTCAGACTAAATATGACAGACATCCACTGAAAGTAGTGTATGAGATCACAGAAACACCGAAACGACCCATGGAAACCCTCTACATGGATTTCTGTTTCTTCCAAAATCATGCATTTCTCTCACTTCTCGACAAATTCACAAAATTTGCTGGAGCCTTCTATATGAAAACACGCACTAGCGATGAAATTCAAAGAAAACTTGAGCGATTCTTCAGCATACACGGTAAACCAGTAAAAATCACAATGAAGGAAATATGAACACACCTTCGTTCTGAGCCTTCTTAGAAGAACATTGCACATTTAAATTCCTCCCAATTCAAGTATCAAAGAGTTAATGAATCGTGCTATTTTCTCCTACAACAACTCCATCCATTCAACAACAAAATTTACACCGTTCGAGTTATTGAGTGGACACTATACTATTTTAGAGAAACCTATCAATCCTACACCCCCAAACGCACAAGAATACCTTCTTAACCATACCTTAGCATACGAGGAGCTATGCAAGCGTATACATGAGGAAACTCGTGCAAAAAAGGTTAAGTTAATCAATAAACTCAATATTGGTCGAGATAAACCCCCAAAATTGAGAATCGACCAAACAGTGCACGTTCGCAATAAGAAACGCACAAAAATTAAACCCGGATACGTAATTAGGAAAATCCTTAAAGACAACAAAAGTCACTATATTAACTAAAGATGGTAAATACCACAAAAAATTGATAAAGGATCCATTTCAGGTGCACGCTCGTCATGAGCCAAACGCTGAAAGTGACCGACCTAAACAACAACAAGGGCTTCATACCGATCAGAATAGGCCAGGCCCGAGTAATCAATAGTTACAAAAGGATCGTCCACATCATTGAGATTCAATTCTATGAAGAAAACCTTCGCGTTATCCAAGGTAACATCGACATAGTTGAAGAAACGGTTACTAGCAATATAGATTATAAGTATGCATTCAAAAACAAAATAGACATTCTGGAACACAAATTTAAGGAACTACAAGACAACGTTAACCTTTTGAAACCTACACGAGTCAAAAGAGGTCTTATTAACGGACTAGGTTCCTTGATCAAAGACATTACGGGAAATCTAGACCAACACGATCTAGACGAAATTAGTTCAGCAATACATAGTCTTTACCAAAATCAAGATAACCTAATTAAACAAAACGATGCTCAAATTAAGATAAATAAGGGTATGATTGATAGATTCAACTACGTACTGAAATATGTAAGAGACAGTAATAAAAAGATTAATTTTGAACTAAATAAGCTCAGTAACACAACACAAACAGGAATACATATGATCAAAATAGATCAATACATCTTTAAATTAATTAATACAATAGATACCTTAACCCAACACATAGACGATATTTTAGACGCACTCAGTGCGGCTAGACACAGACGCATCTCAAGACATTTACTATCCAACAGTGAAATTCATTTCATTAATGATTTACTGTCTCATGACCGAATCGAAATAATCAACCCAAACAATATCTACGATTTATTGACGTTACAAGGATATTACAATCAGTCTAGAATTATTCTTAGTATACAGGTACCAACCTTCTATGAACCAATATTTAGTTATTTCAAAATTAAACCTATTCCATCCAAAAACCTCATCATTACCCCGATTCCATCATACAATATCATCCTAAACGAACAAAATTATTATCAATACATATTACAACCATTCAACGAATTGCAAAACAAGTATTACTGCACTAAGCAATCACTACAATCAGTAAGCAACACCTGCATACCCAGCATCATCTCACAACAACCAGCCCAATGCAACTATACGGCCTACGAACTAGAAGATGAAGTCTCAGAAATCATTACTGGAAAATTGTACGTAGCCACACTAGGAGAACTGGAATTTACATCCACTTGTCACCAATTTACGAAGTCTATCAAAGGCCAAGCGTTAATTGAATTCGATAATTGTGATGTCAACATTACCAACATTACCAACAGCATTATCTACAGCAGTACGAAATACGTCTACCAAGAGGACCAGATCGTCATTATACCGTATCACGACGTGAATAGTCAAAACGTTATACAGTCATTGCCATTATCACAAATGACTAATTGGACCCTACAACATAGAGATCACATCTATTGTACCTGGAAGAGATGCTACAAATCAACACAGCAAGTAGCGACACAGAACAATACACAGTCAACCAGTGAACCCAAGGCGATACGGACAAAGTCCCTATGGCCTTCTCTTCGGCGGGAGGAGTTACGATCCTCTGCACATGACGCCAACCAAAATAACATGGAATTGGGATCTACTTTTCTAAAGTGCGCGGATTGATACCATACAAATCCACGCGCAACAAATATGCATAATATGCATAAATACCTTTATGCATATTTTGCTGACACATTAGATCGGGTGTCAATGTAATAGATTTAAGTACATTTTATAATTTAGTATTAAGTTATTATTCGATTGGAGAACATTAAATAAAAGTAAATTGTAATAAAAAAGAGTTGAAATAAATAAAATAAATAAAATAATTTAGAGATAAATTATTTTTTTATTAATAAATAGTTTAGTGTAAACATAATTGGCGACTGATAAGGCGACACCTATATCAGAATAGTGGTTGATGATGAACGCCAATCTCAAAAAAAATTATAAGCCACGTCTGGATCCGTTAAGCAGTATCATCTATCTGGGACGGCAACCCGGAGCCAATAGTGCACGTAATATGAGTGAGAATGTTGTTCTTCAGTTAGTGAAGCCATATGAAAACAGTGGCCGAAACATCACCACTGATAACTTTTTCACTACATTGCCTCTGGCTGAAATGCTTGCAAGTCGTAAATTGACCCTCATTGGAACATTGTGCAAGAACAAACGCTATATCGCCAAGGAACTAATATGGAAGAAAGGGGATAATGTAGGTACATCTGTCTTCGCGTACCGCGAGAATTGTACAATGGTCGCATATACCGCAAAGCACAAAAAATGTGATCCTTTGACCTTCGATGCACTTTGATTCTGAGATTGACGCTATAAGTGGCAAGCCGCAGATAATATTGGATTATAACAAGACAAAAGGCGATGTGGACACCATGGATTAGATGGTGAGAATTTATATCACATGTTTTAATAATATCAATCTATCTATTTTGTTTCATTTGTCAGGTAACAGCATATTCCTGCAAGAGAAAGACCAACCGATGGCCGCTGGCTATGTTCTTCAACATGGTTGATATAATGACTTTGGCAGCCTATCTCATTTTTATTGAAACCCATCGTGATACGACATCTCGCACAATGCGCCAAGTATTTATCACCAAATTAGCTTCCGAATTGGCGCAACCACACTTCTCGCGTCGCGCGTTAAATCCGATGGTTACACGCATACCTGACGTTTGTTCTGCCATTGAGGATATGTTAGGATTGCAAATTAACTGATTCTTTGCCCAGGTTCAATCCAGTGGTAGCTGAAAGGGATTCATCTGACCGTATAAAAACGGAAGGAAAATGCCATATTTGCCTACGCCAGCGCAACACACGGAAGTGATGCATGGTATGCAACAAACCAGTGTGCGATGAACACACCCAACGCATAGTAAAATGCTTATCTTGCCAATGAGCTAACAAAATCATTATAATTAAAAAATAAAACACTTTTATTCACTTAATTCTACATTTGTATAAAATTTGAATGGGAATATATACTAACACCCTGGGGACTCGGACCTCTATAAGGAGGTAGTTGCGCAAAATCAAGTTTGCAGTTTTACAGGTAAATCTTACAAAATTCAAAAATATCTTAAAATCATCTAAAAAGAATTTGTAGAGATGTCAGGGAGCTTCAAGCTTCTAGCTCTACGTATTCTATTAAAATTTTGAGTTTTAATGTTGAAAAAGCACCCGGGGGACAGTGCGGTCTATTGAGGGTTAAAACGAATGAAACCCTAATTGAAAGTAAAGAGCTCATCCATATATACCAATTGAATTTCAATTTAGACATTCCACAATAGATCAAATTCATAGGATATTGCAATAACCCGTAAATTTCTGAATTTCCGTAGTATTTCGGCAAATTAGTAAAATTTGAACCATAATTAATAAATCCTAAGTAGTCTTTTGAACACGTAGTATTTGGTTTAAATTTATATTAAGTTAAAGAGATATGTCAAGCAACAAGCTGTTTGTAGAAGTTTGCATCCATACCTCTACTTTGGTCGTTCATGGTATGATTACCTAAGTGAAGAAACAGAAATAGAAAGAAATTATTTTACTGAAAATTCTCAAGATAATCCGTTCAAAGAGTAAACTAAATAGTATAAAGCAAGTTAAAACCTATTGCTAAGAAACTTATCATTACTAAGCAGCAAACCCATTTGAGAAGTGGCACCTAACCCTAAATTTCAGGCCCCTTAAAATTATAAGCGGAATGACATCTCTTATATAAAAATTCAGAAAGAAAACAGCGTAATTTATTTAGAAAATAATTACACAAATTTTGAAATTTTAGCAAATCTCACTGAATCTCAAATAATTAACTCCTGCCTAAAATCTGCTGCTTGGCAATCAAATGAATCTACGATATATTTAATTTATATGATGTGTCATCTCTGACATTTACACCAAAATCATTAGCCACGTGATTTTATCAAGCCAACATCCTATAAAATTAATTATTGTGATAGATTGAAGAATCTACAAATTAAGTCATCAAAAAACCGCTACCGCTTAATAGGCTCTCGTGTATTTTAACTGTCAACCAAAAATATGTAAATACACATAACAATAATTTATTAAATACATTTAGGCACGCATAAAGTACACAAAATACACAAAACTATAATTTTCACCTTAATCCCGCAATAAAAATTAATTAATCAAATTCTAGATCTAAGAATAAAATCTTTTCAAAATTAGATATAAATTAGATAGACATGAAACGCTACAAAGTTGAAGAAAAAACCAAAAACAAAAAATTTTATAAGATACGAGCACGATAAATATCTACTATTTATGGGATTTTGATTAATTTATCACTTATATCTGTTTATGTATATCGTATTTAATTAATAGATAGACATTTCTAGATATTTTTAAGATAAAACCTAGAGCCAACAACAAATACATGTTTTTTGTAAGGTTATTTCTTAATTAATTTGATTAATAGATTTCATTTCATTTTGATTTATTTCAAATGACTACTAAAAACCATAAAGCGAGATGGTCTTACAGTTTTATTAGAAATTCAAATTATAAAATTTAGAAATGTCGTAGAATTTTGATGAATGAAAATGTTATATATGGGATGACAGGTGGTATGTCACTCGAAGTGGATTTAGTCGTTCAATTTAAACTAATTGCAACACAGGTTATGCATATTGAAGCATAATCAATAATAATTAGTTTTGACCGAATATGTTCGGTCAAAACTAATTATTATTGATTATGCTTCAATATTTCTCGATGTGATGATAGTGAATTCATTAACTACTGGAGAACACGAAAATACATTTAAATATTTGTATTTTGACGCTTCCTTACACACTCCATGTATCGAATCGATTATCAAAAACTAACCCATCAGATGCACCTGACGTGACTTATATTATATGAAAAACAAATTGCTATGGGCTAAAACTTGTGCGGTTCTTGGTTTCTTTAGAAATATTAATAACCCCAGTACGATAACTATCAATGTGCATGACATGTGCATTTTTAACACCGGTGTAGGACAATAGTCAGGAAAGAGGTAGACCATTTTTGCAGTTGATGATAGGTACTGTCAAAACACTCAGAGTGGCAACCAATAGAGATACATTCAGCCCTGTTGAGATTAATCACCCGCAGCAAACTGGTCAAATGTGGCGATGCTTGTCGAAACATGAGAGGAAAATCTTTACATCATAATTGATCATCGAAGGAACGTTACTGGATGAATTTTTACAATACGCTAAAGCTATGTCATCGGCAAACCCGGTAGAATGACCAAGAAGATTCAATTTGAGCACAAAGTTAGTATAAACAATACTGTCTTCCAGTATCGGGTGGCGTTTATAATTTGTTGACGCTTAATTTTGATAAAAATTGATGAAGGGGTTTTGAATTGCAAAGAATCGATTAAATGATCCAGATTTAGGGAAAATTGGTTTAGAGGGTCGTCCGGTTGGGCCCGGGCTCTTTTCTGTATTATTTTTTAGAGGCTCGAACGATTTTGATAAAAATTGGAGAGGGATGGTGTTCGAGTGTCAGGGGGCGATTCGATGGATGCGTCCGGTGGGACCCGGGTCTTTTCTATATTTTTTTTCCACTTGCACGATTTTATTAATATTTGCTGGAGAAGCGTTTTCGAGTAGCAAAAACTGATTGTGATGGGTCCTGATTTCGGAAAAAAATTATTTAGGGGTTATCCCGTCTGGGCTAGACGGCTTTGAGCCTTGTTTTAACATTTTATTTCGGTTAGACGATTATAACAAAATTTAGCGGAACAGGCTTTTCCAATGCAAGGAAGCCATTTCAAGGGGTTCTAATTTCTGGATAATTCATTTAGAATTTCCTGGATAGCCCGTTATGTTTCACTGCACTATCACGCGGCATGTTTCAACATTTTTCATGATGTTGCGCAGGATGTTGCACCATGTAACTCCATTACCATGTTTTTTATTAGCGCTTTATTTTGTTTTTTATTGTATCCGGAGCACCAAATTGTCTATGTCAAAACTCATATTTAGCGCGCTATTTTTGCATATAATTATGTAGTTTATTTAACTCCAAATTAAAATTTTTCTTTCTTCTTTTTAGTTAAACATCTATATAAAAATATTTTGCTTTACTTATTTATGTGGAAGGGGCCGCTATCCATTTCAATGGGAAGTTTAAAAAGGAGTTTGTTATATACTGTGTCAATAAGGGTTGTAGCGGAATTTCGGATAGATGATTCCCTATACAGGTCTCAATAGCCCTCCTCGGGGGAAAAAACACGGCACATGTTACAGCTTCTTGCACTGTGTTGTGCCATGTTACGTGATGTTGCATGAGGTTGAATTATGTTGCATCATGTTCTTGAATGTTGCACTACGTTGTAGGATGTGACACCATGTTTGATCATATTGCACCATGTGGTGTGATCTAGCATCATGTTGCTTAATGTTGTATCTTGTTGAGTGATGATGTGTGATGTTCCATTATGTTGCGTCATATTGGCCTGGAGGTTTCATTAACATTTATTTTTCTTAAACGATTGGAGATCTGAGTCCTTCGGATGGGCTTTCATGTTGCATAATCTTTCATCATGTTGCAAGCATTATGAGTAACAATATTGATTTGTTGCATTCACCATTTCATTAATGTTTTGGCCTAGATCCCTTTTTCATCATTTTTGCGGTGCGGTTATTTTGATTTAATTTTTTCGCCTAGAACAATTTTGGTCGAAATTGGGGAAGGGATTGCCAAAAAATTCAAATGCCGGGAATTAATTTTAATAGATGCTAAGTTCGGAAAATTGGTTACGATAATTCGGTCTATCGTACTTTGAGATATAGTACTGGTCATAAGACACTCCCTTATGGTACCCCAAATTTGATCCCTTTAATGTGTAAGTATGCTTCTTCCTGTTTAATACGAAGGTGTCTGTCTATATTGTATGTTTCGAGGAGCAGACAGAACTGTGGTCAAGAGGGGACAAACTATGGTAGAAAAAGATTTCTAAGTTTCAGCGGAACAGATCTTCTTTTTTTCAAGTGATTTTTCTATGATGCCCATTTTTTAAAAATATCTTCTTAGAAACGCTTAGGGCATTTTTTTAACATTTTGTTACAGGCTGGCTACTGCCAACCTGCAGATTTTCACTAAGCGCATGCAGAGGCCTCCACGGTGATTTTTGCCGGCTACGTTCTCAGGGAGAAGTGCTAAGGTCGTGGGGTTTGAGGCTTGCATGTGCTTCTGGCTTACACCGTGATTAACAGAAATTTAAATAAAAATAAAACGCAAATAATAATAAAGTAACCCGGATGTTCCGCCGAAACTCGTCGGCCGGAACTTGAGGAACGAACAGCAGATAATCATAAGAGAGAGAGAGAGAGGTGCCTTGGTGCGCGCATCCATTCGAATTCAAACAGGGCTAGGCCCTGGTTACGAAATGGGATGCGGGCACCAAGGGACCGCAATCAACACTACACCGACACAGAGGGAGTCTCCGCTCCCATCACACCTAACCGACGAAATTTAATAATTCATTTTTTATTTATTTAATTTAGACAACAAAAACACAAAACACCACTTCCCCCGAGGAAAAGAAAAGAAAAAGGGAGCGAACGATCGAGAGGGAAACGAGCAAGGGAGAGAGAGCAATGAGCATCGAGCGCGCGACCGCTATTCGGCGCTCGATTACAAAAATATTTATATAAAAAATTTAAAAAATTAAAAAAAAAAATTTAAGAAAAATAAAAAAATAAAAAATGAAATAAAAATAAACAAAAAAAAAAAAAAATTTGTACCTTAATTAAAAGCTGTTGCGGCCTTGCGTGACCGTCCTGCCTCAGGATCGTCGCCCCGGACCGTTGCGGCTTGGTACCGTTACTATTGAAATATCACACCCATAAAATACCAATGGCCGGTTGGCCACCCGTATTGTTGCGGGGCCTTTCCCCGATACCAAGAAAACAACGAAGTGCCGGTTGGCAACCCGTTACGTTGGGCGTGGTACCGCCGAAAATTGTTGGCCTCGACTGGCCGCCAAAAAGGTTGGGTGTTGCCCCGCCTTACATAAAATCAAAAATACTTTTGAGTGGCCTCAACTGACCACACGTATGTACCGGTTCGACGCTCTTCGTCGCCTTATTATCGCCGCCGCTGTACCGCCCGGCACATGTGCTTCTCCTTTATGGTGTCTCGCCTTGTTATCGCCGCCGCTGTGCCGCCCGGCACAGGTGCTACGCCTTTACGGTGTCTCTCCTCGTCGATAATTGTGACCCCCGGATAAAATTGTCCACCGGTAAAGTGCCTATGGCATCCGTAATAACTACGGTACACCTATACAAATTTCACACTCGTAGACTATCACTATCACTCTTTGAAATTATGGTACAAATAAAAATGCGCCGCCCGTTAATTACTCGCAGCACACGTTGATTTTGCTGTACCCGTTAATAATTTTTTACTGCTACCCTATTCCGTATGGTTGCAAGCGTCCTAAAATGCACTTCTACAGCTACTGCCCGCCAATAATAAAGTAGGGATCGAATTTTCCTACTACGTAGCACTACGCAGTGTCTTTTATTCTTCCACTTCAAAACCAATATTTTTCCAAAAAAAAAAGAAAAAAACACTATTCACAAAATAAATTTTTGTAATTGCAGCGTTATAATAAATCCGCCCTTTCTCATAGGCAACAGCGCAAACAAAAAAAACGGCGCTTTACACACACGGTCTACTAATTTTCCCTTTTCGGAATTCAAACAAAACTAAATCACTATTTTAAATGTTTTTATATTTCTTTTCTATTTTTATAATGGATATATTTTTGTTTTTTTTTCTTTTAACTATATACAAAACTGCGCGTGTACAATAATCATGTTGTCACATCGCGTTTCAAAACTCGAATTTTTCTTTTATATAACAAAAAAAATTCTAACCAAATTGACACTTGACTTATCAAAATCCAAAACTCGAATGACATGTTAGCAAAAAAATTCTTGCGCCGCACAAACGACGCGCAAAACATTCCAGAAGAATATCTCTTCTTCTCTGTTTCTCCTTTGCATCAATTCAATGGATGCAAAAGAGACGCATATAAGAAAAACATTCTCATGGAATGTTTTGCTTTACACACCACACTCGATACACATTGTTCTCTCTCTCCCGTCGTTCTTCTCACCTCTGCGCCACCACACGATGAGGTACAAAACAAAACGTCGCGAGTGCGTTCAGCACACATTTAACAGACAACTAAGAAAGCGAAGACAACAACCGAGGTGAATAAAATAGCACAAAAATGGTAGTTGCGACCACACAGTCGTAACAATTTTATTTAGCTTAAACGATTTTGATAAAACTTGGCAAGACAGGGTTTTCGATTGCAAGAAAACAATTAGAAGGGATGTCCTGAAAATACATTTAAGAGTCACCTGTAGGGGCTGTCGTGTTGCAACTTGTTGCATGATGTTGAATCAGGTTTGTCTAGTTGCGTCATGTAGCGGAATGTTAAATCATATTGCACCAAGCTGCATGATGTTGCATTATGTTGAGCAATTTTTCGTTATGTTGCATGTATGCGTATGTTATGGGATGTTGCATCATATAGCACCATGTTGTGTAAGGTTATCCCAAGTTGCTTGATATTGCATCTTGTTGAGTGATGCTAGCTGATGTTAAACTATGTTAGGTCATGTTGCATAATGATGCCATCTAGCGTGAAGTAGCACCGTTATGTTACTTCATGTTGTGTCCTAAATTTTGCGTTAATTAGTTAACTTTTTGTTGTTGCTTTTTTTTGTTAGTAAGCTCCTAATTTATAAAAATATTATATTCCATCATATTGCAGAATGTTGCGTTGTTGTATGGTTGCGTTAATCGCGTTTGATGGACGGACATTTCCGAGTACCAGAACCGATTGTGAATGGTTCTTATTTCGTGGAAATTCATTTCAGTGTGAACCGGGTTCCATTAATTAATTTTGTTTTCGGTTTTAACGCTTTTGATAAAAATTGGCGAAGGAGTGATTTAAATGCCAGTGGTCCTATTCTGGCTTTCCCTGGGATTAGGGAATTGGGAAAAATATTTTCATAGCATTTTTGTCTAAATTGTATTTTTCTGCCCTACTGAGGGAACATGATTGGTGTTAATATTTTCGAAACAAATTTAAATGGCAAAAAACATTTCCCTACAAAAATTTAGTGGAATAAAAGTTTCCCAAATCACTTTGTTTTGAAAATTTTTGCACTAACGTTATCCTTTCTAGGCCAGAAATGTATAATTTTAACAAAAATGCTATGAAAATATTTTTCCCAATTCCCTATTCCCATGGAAAGCCAGAATAGATTTCTTTGGATGCTAACTTAGGGACAATTCACTTGGGGGCCTTTGGTTGGGGCTTCTTTTTAATTTTTCTTCGGCTCAAAAATTTCGGCAAATTCGGCCCCTATTTTATTGCTAAGAATCGAATGTAATGAGTTCTAAATTCGAAAAAAATTTATTTAGGGGGTTTTCAGATGGGGTTCCTATTTAAAAAAAAACAAATAACCGGCTCGCTCAATTTTGATAAAAAAATTTGAAAGGGGAAGTTTTCGAATTTCAAAAGGACGCAATGACTGACTACATGATGAAAATGAGAATCTAGTTAAATTCTGGATATGCCTTTGGTAAATTGGCAATGCAAATTAACCAAGGTAGCTATTTCTTGACCGATTGTATAAAACTCTGTTTGTATGTTAAACACAGGATTCTAAAATGAGTTCTGAATAGTTGCGGATGCGATATTGAAAAATGAGTACTCGAATGGTACTATAAAAATCAAATTTGATTTGAGAAGTTTAGATCCGGCAAACTACTAGTTCGAAAAGGAATGACGATTTCATAGAGTGAAGCGTAGAAGGTAGGTGGTAAGTGAAAATAAAAAAAATGTGTAAATTGTTTGGCGATATGCTAATTTATCATAAATGTTTTTGAATTGGCGCAGAAATTGCACAGAAAACATCGGATTTTAACCAACTTTGGCCGAACGTCGCTCGGTGGTCCAGGGAGATCACTATTGGAAGTATACCATAGCATATCTCAAATAAGAGGTGTGCAACATTCGTAAACACTCATTTACGGCATTATAGAAATCTCTGGCAGATAGTGGTTTTGGATACTAGAAGAAAAAATTAAACGTCCAACGGCTCCATCTATGGTATCGGTAGCAACAAAACACTCGTTTGAGAAATAATTTAACAATTTAATTTTTTCTACTGATGCATTCGATGGAGCTTGCTTCATGTTCACTGATTGATCAGTTAGTGATGATTTATATCTGTCTTTGAGACAGAAATTCTTGATATTCTTAAGACAACTACTTATGTAAAAAAGGAGCCTGATAAATTAGGCTAGCAGTAAGTAAGTTTCTCACGTATACGTTTACTAAAATGGTCTAATTTTGTTTGTTCACTTTTGCACAAAGCACTCATTTTACTAATTATGTAAGTGGCGGTTAAATTTGTATACTCGCATATTTTAAAATAGAATTTGTAATGAAAAATTAAATAAATTCGTTAGGTCTTACTCAAATCGTTCACACGTACGAAAAGGATCTTTAATTACACATCAATGCCTTATATATATATGTATATATGTAGACTATTATTTATTTACGTTATTACTAATTTTGCTACCTGTCTGCTAATTTAAATTTTCCGAAAATTTTCTTAACCTCTTTCACATTGATTGAAAACACAGACGTATAATGTGAAATCGCAGAATCTTAATTTATTCTCAGAAATAAAATGTGAAATAAGATTATTTCAATAAAAAACCAATATTTTTTTTATTTTATATTTTTGGCTTTACCAAAAAAAAAAAAAAAATGTTCAATGGAATTTTGAATGATACAAATCATGTGTGTACCTTAAATAATTTAAATTTTTTTTTTATTTTATTTTTTTGGATTAACCTACGCGCGAAATAAATAAGAAATAAATTTTTATTATTTCGCGGTGAAATTATACAATAAATTGGAAATTAACATGATTCCTATTGTTGTTATTATGGTAAATAGCGCACGCTATGCGAAGTATACGCGATCGTTCGTTTCCGCTTAAACGTTTTATGGCTTTTCAAATAACACGATGGTGTGGTGAGATGTGTAAATCTTTTATGTTCGATTGCGGTAGGTGTTTTTTACGAATTTAAAGAGATTATACGACAAGAACAAAAATATTCAGTAATGTTTAGATCATTTTTTTTTGTATTTTGAACGTCAATTAGGTTCAAAATACAAATAAATCTGTCGTAATGTTTGCGACAGTTTCATATTTGGACAAAACAGTTTTATTTTAATCTGATTATTTACAATGGCCTCTCATAATTTAGTTTAGGTATATTATGTGTATATATAGGAGAGTTGCTAACCGTTGGTGTTAAACTAATAAATTTCAGCTTTAATGCGAATATTTTACAAATTATCGGTGAGGGTATTTATTTATTTATGAAATTCTGGCTAAAGGCTCAATCATCTTAATCAATCAACATTTTCTTCTATTTTCAAACACCATCATAACATTGGGAAAAAACGTATTATGTCTACAATTTCTCAGATAATCCATCAAAAGTTTTAATATAAAATAACATTTTCGACATTCTGTTTTATTTTCGTCTCTATATTTACTTGGGTACAGGATAAAGCTTTTAAAACAAGTGTTATTGTTCCAGCATGCGAATTCCAAAAATAAAATCTTAAGGATGATAGTAAACGATTTTATACGAATACCAAGTGTTCTAAATTCAGTAATTTTTATGTATAGTAAATTTCTGTCTTCTCTGTACGCGCTACAGCAAGGAGAGCAGCAACAACCAGCAAATGTGTCAAATGTGAAATTTGTATACTGTGGTGAAGGCAAATTTAACGATCGAATTGTGGCTGCTAGCGATACAAAACTATCTTTATTTTCGAGGCAGCTGCGAAAATAACACCACATAAAGTGGATTTACTACCCGAGAAACTCTCTACAACCGATTATCAAAAGTTTTCCAATACAATTTTACCACTCAGGAAAGACACGATTTTCTTCCATGATGCAGTGAAGGAACTCAAGCGCATTTTCGGCCGAATCACAATTTTTCGAGTATGCTAAGCATGAAATGCTGTATAAGATATCGGAAATTTGACAGTGGAAAATAAGAGATTACGCTACTCACTGCAAGTAGCAGCACTATCACAAAAGAGAATTTTTTGTTATATACCAGCGGAATTTTTTTATTCATTTTGTATCTCTTTTATCAGTAAATAAAATATCCTAACGGAATAAAATTCTAAAATGATCTTTCAAATGGCAAACTGAATGATCTCCGAAGTAAAGGAACTCAGTAAATGAAATCTTGAAATTTACCAATACTCGATAAGAAATTTGAATAATAGTATGGATTAGAGATTTTAAAGTAGTTTTGGACAAAATTCTAGGATCTGAACGTATTAGGCAAACCTACACTGTACAAAACTCGGCTATATAATTAATAATTTTAATATTTGCATCCCATATAGGAACAGTTCAGACAAAATTTATGGATTAGAATTTTCACTATAATTTTTTGATTTTCTGCAGCCTTATATAAGTTAATTACAGTTTTAGCCAATATCTTAAAAACTTCCACTAGTAACCAATACTTTTGGTTACTTTTATAATAGCCTAGGATTGGTTATAAAATGGCCAGTTTGGCCCACCACGATCAGATCCTAGAATTTAGTCCAAAATTTACTTTAAAAACCCTGATCAATACTATTATCCAAATTACATATAAAATGAATAAAAATGTCCATAAATTCTCTTTTGTGTGCTGCCAATTTCGGCGAGTAACGTAATCTCTTAATTTCCGCTGTCAAATTTCCACTATCTTATACAGCATCAGCATGAATAAAAAATAAAAAAATCAAATGTGAAAAGTGTCATTTTCATTGTTTTTCTGTACCAGGTCGTCATCTTATAGTTTTTTTGGTTTAAATTGGGGTTTACCTATATTTTGGCATCTAAAATTCAATTTTTATAAAACAAATAGTTGACATTGACGTGTATAGGTTAATCGATCGCTTCATGTTCGTTTGTAGAATAAAATTAAATAATTTTCACGTTTAATTAGCGTACACTGGAAGTTCCCGTAAATTTCATACCACAGTTCGATTCTGGCTTTCATATAGGAATTAGGAAAAATATTTTCATAGTATTTTTGACGCAAAATTTTTTTTCCTGGCATAGCCACATGGTAAACAGTTGGTGTAAATTTTTTCAAAAATAAAATTAAATTGGGAATATTGTGCTTATCCAATTTCGCTCCGGAAAAAATATTTCCAAAATTATAAAAATTTAGATCAAACATGATTTCTCAGTAGGCCAGAAAATGATATTTTTGAACGCTATGTAAACATTTTTCCTAATTTCTTTTTTATTTGATCCTGTCACATTTGCTGATTTGTAGTATCGATTCTATATTGACTACATCGTCGCCATCCCTCGAAAACGGATCCGGAAAATGGAGGAATCTTCTAAGATTTTTTTCTGCATCCAGAGGGCCTTATAGAAATTAATAATTTGCATTCTGGTTCAAAACGGGTTAGTTTTGTAACGATATCAAATAAAATGTTGGATTAAAAGAAATTCACTGTGATAAATTTGGCGTCTGTCATGAACATTTTCGGAAAGAATACTTAATTTCTGATTTTAACGATCGTTTCTTCTACAAAACTTATAGGGTTAATGACTTTTTGATAGACTTTACTGTTTTTGGTTCAAAAAAAAATTTTTCTATACATAACTTAGATAATGTAGATTTTGAAGAGTAAAATTGTGATTAATCTGGGGGTCTATTATGAAATTTTCAACGCGCGTATTTTTTTCGACAACGTCGACAGTCGACAACGTCGAAAATCGCTATTATGAGTTTTTTTTCGACGATGTCGAAAAATGAAATTAATTATTTTTTATGTGAAAATTTAAATTAATTATTTTTTATTAAATTTAAATTAATTAATTAATTTTTATTAATTAAAATTTTATAAGTTTAAATTATTAATTTATTTTTGCTAACAAAGTTTTCTTATTCAAAGCTTTCTTAGCGTTCTCAACACTTAACACTTTTCTTTTATGAATTCGACACCACAAGAGCTGTCGTAAAATAGTCGACGTTATCTAAAAAAAACGCGTCGAGTATTTCATAATACAAAAATTCGACAACGTCGAAAAAAAACGCGGTCGAAAATTTCATAATACCAAATTTTCGACAACGTGGACAAAAATACGCGCGCCGAAAATTTCATAATAGACCCCCTGTGGCCCTATTCTGGCTTTCCCTGGGAATAGGGAATTGGGAAAAATATTTTCATAGCATTTTTATCTAAATTGTATTTTTCTGGCCTACTAAGGGAACATGTTTGGTGTTAATATTTTCAAAACAAAGTTAAATGGGAAAATATTTTTCCCTATAAAAATTTTGTGGAACAAAAGTTTCCCAATTCACTTTGTTTAAAAAAATTTTACACTAAACTTATTCCCGCAGTAGGCCAGAAAAATATAATTTTGACAAAAATGCTATGAAAATATTTTTCCCAATTCCCTATTCCAAGGGAAAGCCAGAATAGGGCCACTGGTCTTGAACAAGAATACAGGTGTGGATTTTTTAATGCAATCGATATCCATTTTGTTTAGGTTTGTTCAGGATTACATTTTTCAGAGACATTCCCCAATTGATTATCAATCGACGTTTGTTTTTCTCTTTTTTCCCAAAGGAGGGGCGCTGAGGAAGAGATAGGTCAGTATAAATTTGGGTCACCGCTTTGGGGACACCATAAAAAAGTGAATACTGGAATGGTATGAAATCTCCCACTCCACCGGCTTGCCTATATACCTTGCTCGGAAGCCCTGGGAGCTGGTTAGGATTGGACCAACCAATCATTAATCCGAATTCAAAATGATTACAGAAATGAAAACTAGATTAAATATTGCAAACCGGCAAATATGGACCATCGGCTTTCATAAACGGAAACGAATCCGAAACTGGAACAAACTCTAACAGAAGCAGCAAGACTAGCAAAGAAGGCACTACCGTTTTACCCCGAAAATAACGCTTGAGCGTTGTAAACAATTAGAACGCACACCTTGCGTTTTATTCGAATAAAAAGCCTACGCGTTCTATTTGAATGTAAAATTGTTAAAAATGTAAAATCAATAATCATAGATGGGAGTATTATTGTATTATTTATTGAAAATACACAACCGCTACTAAAAAATTATATAAAATTTTAATTAAACAGATTCAAGCGACATCTTTCTGATTAATTTTAAATTTTTTTTCTTATTAGCATTTGTACCGGCACTTTCACAATGCAAACCGTTTTTCTTGTTTGTATGGATTTTATTATGAGAAAAAAAATGTTTTTGTTTCTTATGTTGGATAAAAGCAAAATTTGTTTGCATTGTGAATGCTCCTTATATTAACATGGACTCTCCACCTGCTATTGCTATCGAGTTATGCTAGAAAATTTCGATCAAATGGCAAGTGGAGACACGCAATAATATTTATATGCTATCTGCATGCTATGAATACATGCTATTTCGGCATAACTCGATAGCATACAGATAGCATGCATATTTTGACGTTTCAATATGGCGATATATCAATATTCAATTTCAATATTGAGTCTACTAAATTTTTTCGCTTTCATACTGGTGATACATACATATTTCAATAAATAAAAAATAAATAACCAAATAAATTTTAAAAAATTATATTAATAAAATTATATAAATGTTTTTAAGAATGATTTCTAAACGTCAAATTATAGCAAGTTTACCACACCAGACTCCATCTTGGCAAATTTTGATAGAAAGAGAAAGTAGATTGCAATAGCATTCAGATAGCAGGTGGAGAAGCCGTGTAACCTACAAATATTTTGACATTTTGTTGTTTGTGAGTGAGTTCGAGAAAATATTAGTGCATATAATATTTTAACAGGTAAAATTATCTAATTATTATTGTGTTTTTAATACAATTAAAAACATTCTAGGTAGGTAGCATGGCCGAAACACGAAAATCATATACCCTTAAATTCAAATTAGATGTAATAAACGAATATAGACCAAATGTCGCCGGTTTTGGTTTTGAAGCGATTGCAAAAAAACATAATTTATCAAATTCTACGGTTCGGGGCTGGTACACAAAAAGGGGTATTTTAGCCAAATGCTTAAGCGACAAACAAGTGGTAACGCGAGTTGCTCGTAGATTGGATGGCGGAGGTCGTAAGGAAGAATTTCAAGAAATGGAGATTATTCTGATTGAATGGATAAAAAACGTAATTTAAACGGACTACGAGTAAAGGATAAATATATCCAGCAAAAGGCAATAGTTATTTCTCAAGAGCTGTTAGTTAAATACCCAGAGAAAAACTACACATCTTTCAAAGCTTCTTCTGGATGGTGCGAACGATTTAAAAAACGTTCGAATTCAGTATCACGTCGACAAACAACATCTCGCTCATTACCATATAACGCTGATGACATAGCAAGGCGGTTCTTAAGACAAATCCATAAGACGATCAAAGAAAAAAATATAAAAATGTGTAACATAATCAATTTACATCAGGTTCCCAGATATTTTGAGTCTGATGTTAAATGCACAATATCAGTAAAAGGGTCTCGGAATATATTAATTCGGAAAGCAAACACATCCCACAAACGCTTCACTGTTACATTCGCCATTACTGCTGACGGTGCAATTTTAAAACCCCATTTGCTGTTCTCAAAACTTAAAATATCCCAAAAATTAATGGGAAATGTTTAGTGGACGTGAATATGACGGGAATGTGGAATGCGGACATATTAGATAAATATATCAGACATGTAATTTTAAAACGTCATCAAACAAGTTTATTGAGGGAACCTGTATTATTACTTATTGATTCCTATGGTACACACATCAATCTAGCTAAAGCAAATAAGTTTGAGAAATTTCACATTTTTATAGAATTAGTCCCTCCGAATATGACATCCATTTTGCAGCCCTTAGATGTATGCATTAATAAGTCGTTTCAGGCTGCGTATAGTGATTCATACGATTCGTACATAACCGAAGCTTTAAAAAATAAAAATTTGCAGACCAAAGCAGGAAATCCAAAAGTACCCAGTTACGAAATAGTTTCAGGCTGGGTATCCAAATGGACGGAATCATTGGATGCTCATACAATATCAAACGCATTTATTGTTTGTGGGATTGTACCGAAAAGCGACTTTGTTATCGACAAGCTCCATACTCCTTTAAGACAACTATATGAGAATGTAGATATGCAGCAATGGCTAACACAATTTTCTGATTTGGCTAATGAGCAAGACAATTATTTTGAAACCATTGAAGACAGCAATTGGTATTGGCCTGAGAAACATTCTACTTCGTTATTTCAATGCATCCACAAATTAAAGTACTGTAATGAAGACCTGCAACTTTGGATAACACAATATATTAAAGATATTGTTGATTTCGTTGGCAATAACGGTATGAATGATATGTTAGATGATACTGATAAATCTGCTCTTCAGATGGGGCATTGCACTGCCAGCGGTATGGAAATATTGGCTGTATCAAAACTAGAAGTAATACAAATACTGGTTGTTGAGCTGAATGATAAATGTGAATTCATTGGTGAAACTACAGGGTTATCCAATTCGAGGTTGATAAAGTAGAAATATGTATACCGACATTTGTCAAAGATAAACGTCAAGTACGCTGTCATTTATTTAGTTGACATTCTGCCATTTAAGAATATGGAGCATGGTGTTGGAAAAACAGGCCGTCGATGCTGTTTTTTCGAACAAAATTTTCTTCAGTGATGAAGCTCATTTTTCGCTTGGTGGATCGCGTTAATAAGCAAAACTGTAGAATTTGGGGCTCAGAAAATCCACAATTGATTGTAGAGAAGCCATTACACCCGGAAAAAGTCACTGTTTGGTGCGCATTGTGGTCTGGTGGTGTGATTGGGCCGTATTTTTTTGAGAACAACCATGGACGAACCGTTACCGTCAATTCTGAGCGCTATGGCCGCATGTTAACCGATTATTTTTTTACGAAAATCGAAGATTATGATCTTGACGATATGTGGTTCCAGCAGGATGGAGCAACCAGTCACGTAACACGAGCAAATCGAGATCTTTTGCAAGAGAAATTTCCTGGACGTTTGATTTCGCGATTGGCTGATGTCAATTGGCCTCCAAGATCCTGTGATTTAACGCCTTTGGATTTCTTTTTGTGGGGCTAGGCGAAAGATCGTGTTTACGCAAACAATCCTCAAACTCTTGACGAATTGAAAACTAATATTCGTAAGGTAATGGCCGAGATACCGCCCGAAATGTGCCGAAAAGTCATTGAAAATTACCTCAAAAGAATCAAGGCCTGTAAGAAGTCCCGTGGAGGACATTTGAATGATATCTTGTTTAATTAAAAATGGCAAGGATCAATCTGTAAAATGAAATAAAAATTACAATACATTCCGAATATTTTGTGTGTTTTTTTTAAGTTTACTTTATCAAGCTTGAATTGGATAACCCTTTATATATAACGATACAGCAGCAACAAAAGTCTGTTTATTGAAATTAAATGAATATTACGGACTTAAGCTTTAAATTTTGTAAAAATTTAAATTTAATTAAAAGGTGAATTACAAATGTACCTGAATTAAATACAGAATTAAAAAACGTTTAGTTTATTTTATTATTTTTTATGAATGACAATAAAGAATATTGTATACGCTTAAAATTTTTTTGTTTCATTTAAATTTGTTTTTCGATTAAAACGCTAAGCATTCTAACATGGACTCTCCACCTGCTATTGCTATCTAGTTATGCCAGAAAATTTCGATCAAGTAGCAAGTGGAGACTCGCAATAATATTAATATGCTATCAGTATGCTATGAATACAGGCTATGTCGGCATAACTTGATAGCATGTTTATAGCATCCATATTTTGGCATTTATTCTATTTCAATATGGTGTCTACTGACATGTCAAGTATTTATTCAAATGACTAGTAGTCTCGACTATCGACAAAATAATGATTTCTAAACGTCAAATTATTACAAATTTACTACAACAGACTCCATATTGGCAAATTTTGATAGAAAGAGAAAGTAGATTACAATAGCATTCAGATAGCAGGTCGAGAAGCCGTGTAAATGAGATAGCGTTCTATTCGAATTATTTAAGCACTTTTCAAAAATACCTAAATATCTACCTATCCCGTTTACAACGCTCAAGCGTTATTTTCGGGGTAAAACGATAGTGAAATCGAAACCAGTTAATAGCAAAAATTGAAACAGTTGAACCAACACACCGACCTGACAACCAACATACGGGTAAACAAGCATTAGACTCTGTGCGCAATAAAACTGAAGAACGATGATTAAAAGATTAAAAGATGCCAATACAGGAAACCCCCCACCGCGAGACACCTTCTGTGAACCACTCAAGCTTAGCCTCCAAAACAATGAAGAAGCAGCCATCAGTGTAGAGCAACAGTGGAAGCAAATCAAAGAAGCCTATATCGAAACAGCTACCAACACACTAGGGCGAGTACCAAGAATTCAGACGCAAAACCTGGATCAGTGATAAAATTTGGACGAAAATTACGTAAATACGTTGGAGCTAAAACGTCAATATGAAGATACGGTACAAAAAATCAATAAAATAATAAGGAGTAGTCTCAGGCAATACAATACAGGACTGCCGCAACCCAAAACATGCGCGTACTTAAAATGGTCAATGCGTGCGACTAGAAAATTTACCAAAATTTTAACAATAAAGGATACAATATTTCGGAGACGACACCACCTACGATACACAAATCATCAAGTTAACAACTGGCATTACTAACGAAACTGTTAACACTCATCCACCAACGGAGCGAGAAGTTAGCGGTGCCATTACTAAGATGAAGATTGACGAGGCCTCTGGAACGGACTATACAACACAAGCTGAAATGTACTATCAGTATGCTATGAATACAGGCTATGTCGGCATAACTTGATAGCATGTTTATAGCATCCATATTTTGGCATTTATTCTATTTCAATATGGTGTCTACTGACATGTCAAGTATTTATTCAAATGACTAGTAGTCTCGACTATCGACAAAATAATGATTTCTAAACGTCAAATTATTACAAATTTACTACAACAGACTCCATATTGGCAAATTTTGATAGAAAGAGAAAGTAGATTACAATAGCATTCAGATAGCAGGTCGAGAAGCCGTGTAAATGAGATAGCGTTCTATTCGAATTATTTAAGCACTTTTCAAAAATACCTAAATATCTACCTATCCCGTTTACAACGCTCAAGCGTTATTTTCGGGGTAAAACGATAGTGAAATCGAAACCAGTTAATAGCAAAAATTGAAACAGTTGAACCAACACACCGACCTGACAACCAACATACGGGTAAACAAGCATTAGACTCTGTGCGCAATAAAACTGAAGAACGATGATTAAAAGATTAAAAGATGCCAATACAGGAAACCCCCCACCGCGAGACACCTTCTGTGAACCACTCAAGCTTAGCCTCCAAAACAATGAAGAAGCAGCCATCAGTGTAGAGCAACAGTGGAAGCAAATCAAAGAAGCCTATATCGAAACAGCTATACCAACACACTAGGGCGAGTACCAAGAATTCAGACGCAAAACCTGGATCAGTGATAAAATTTGGACGAAAATTACGTAAATACGTTGGAGCTAAAACGTCAATATGAAGATACGGTACAAAAAATCAATAAAATAATAAGGAGTAGTCTCAGGCAATACAATACAGGACTGCCGCAACCCAAAACATGCGCGTACTTAAAATGGTCAATGCGTGCGACTAGAAAATTTACCAAAATTTTAACAATAAAGGATACAATATTTCGGAGACGACACCACCTACGATACACAAATCATCAAGTTAACAACTGGCATTACTAACGAAACTGTTAACACTCATCCACCAACGGAGCGAGAAGTTAGCGGTGCCATTACTAAGATGAAGATTGACGAGGCCTCTGGAACGGACTATACAACACAAGCTGAAATATTCAAATAAGACATATCGGAAACTGCAAAAGCTCGTATCTTTTCTCAACATAACCATAAAGGCTTGTAAAGATATAAATCAACCCGAAATTAAGAATGAAACAGCTGGCGTCAGACCAGGGTGAACTTATACTGATCTTATTATCATTGAGCAAACGAATAGAATTCACCACTGTACCTACTCTTCGTGAACTTCGAACGTTCGAACATAATACACAGGAACGCAATATGGAAGGCACTGTGAATTTGGCATCCCAAAGAAATTAAGCAAACTCATAATCGAACAAATAATCGAATTCAATACAAAGGCAAGCAAAGTGAATAATACTGTAACAGCAAAGGAGTAAGACAAGGATTCGTACTCTGACCACTTCTGTTTCTAATAGTATATGAGATAGTGATGAGGATTAACGGAGACACTCAATGATATTGATTACGCAGATGACATATGCCTGCTAACACATAAATATGCCGACATGCAACATAAAGTACAGACGCTATCAGATCTAGTAAAAGAAAAGAACTCTGGAACACATCTGTTCTATCCCGCAACACCAATCTAAGAATGTTCAATTCGTGTATGAAATCAGGGTCTCAAGATCAGCAATAAGAAAATTTGTATTATATTAATAAAATTACAAACATGGTCGACGCCATGTTTGTAATTTTCTACATACATTGTCTACACGTGTAGCATATTAATTACATACGCAGTGTAGACAATACGGCACAACACTGACAAGGGCCCAACAAGCCGCGAGTCGCTCAGATGTAGGAGAACTTTCTTAACAAGTTAGACAACCAAGAGATGCAACACGAAGCAGCGAGAGAGGATGCTGTAAAAATAACATCGCGGGACATCGTCAACATTGCGACACGATTAAGCAGCCTTAAAGTCAACAGATCAATGGTTTTATGCACAGGCGTCCAAGCAAAATTTCCGTGTTGAAAATATGTGAGGCAACTCATTTCCACAGTGATCACAATTATTTGGTCCACTAGGGTGGTTATCACCAACAATCATCGGAGCAAAAAACTACTACAACAACTCTGGTTAAGAAGAATATCATAAATGAACCAGTCCCAGAAAAAATACCAATACAATGGAGAATTTATAAAAGCTCGTGCGCTAGAACAGTGATTCTTAACAGGTGGGCCGCGGCCCCTGGGGGTCCGTAAGAAGTTTTCCGGGGGCCACCAAAATTGCAAATTTTCCTTCAGAATATAATAAAAAGAAAATTGATGTATAACCGAACATCATATTGAAAATAGAAATAAGAAAAATAAAGATTTCTTATTTAGTTTTTTTTATTAATTTCTTATTTTTTCCTACTTACAACTTTGTTAGTATAGAAGAAATAAATGCAAATATGCTAACCGTAATACCAAATTGTGAATTATGAAAGTTAAAATAGATATTGAAATGAAACAATAAAGTTATGTTTTATATTATTATCTCTCTATATTTAAAAATGACGTGTGTGTTCGTAACATTAAAACTTAAGAACTGCTGCACCGATTTTGATAAAAATTTGTGTATATTTTCTAAGGGTGAAGAGAAGTGTTTTTAGTTGAAAATGCTCCACCAGCAGGGACCTATGGTTGCAGCTTCCATAGGATCATTTTCGATCGATTAACTCAAGCACTACTGCACCGATTTCAATAAAAATTTATATATAACACCGATATTCTATAGGTCATGAGGAGTGATTCTGTATTTTTTGGCCGAAATCTTTCCACCGGAAGTGGCAGGTTCCATAAAAGCTGATTCGTGTTTTGCAATTATATATATTGAAAGGTATATCATTTAAAAGAGAAACTACTAAGAACGATACAGGTCCAAATCAAAATTTAAGCGGAAACGACGACTTTTGCCGGAACACTGTTTTTCAACCAAAATTCGACTCCTTGATTTTGGTTTTCTCCAATGAGGTCCTTTTCGTGGTTTTCGGGAGCGCCAATTAGGAATATGGCATTCGTTTTAAGATCCGAGATGGAGAAATTTTCTTTTGTGCGAGGTGAGATGGGGGCGGTGTTATTTTTAGTACGTATACTAATATCTACGTCTATGCTAATATGGGTCTCATTTTCGGGGCTTCCGGGGTACTGATTACGTTACTGACTTCTTGCAAGTCGTGATGAAGGGAGGAGCGACCGTGTTGTTTTGGTACCTAACTACTATCTACGCCGATAGTACTGATTAAGTTACCGACTTTTGTTTTTCTGAATTCAAGATGAGAAGCTGTGAGCTTTTTAGTGCCCACCTATACTATCAATGCCAATGTGGGTGTCAATTTCATAGGTACTGATTACATTACTCACCTTTGGTTTTTCACAAAATGTGGTGTAGGGAACGTTCAATTTTGGTAACTACCTACTATCTACGCTAATAATGCTGACATGGATCTCGTTTTCAGGGTACTAAGTACGTAACTGACTTTTATTTTTTGGAAGTCGAGATGGTGGATTTTGATTCCTAATTATACTAATTTGCCTATAATACGGAAATGGATGTTATTTTCAGCATACAAATCAATTGATTGTGTTATAGATCAGTTTTGTGTTGTAAGTTTTTCTACGGGAATAAGTTTAGAAAAGGGTTTATATAAAATTAGTTGCATGCTTGAATTTAAGGGTCCATCCCATGAATCATGCGGTTCTTTCTTATAAGTCTCTACGCCATTTATCCAATCGAATTCTAATATAGCATAGGTATTTTGTATCAAAATGAGCAGGCTTTCGAAATATTTTTAAAGGGGTTGGCTCCCTGGATCTAAGGCCTCCAACATAGTTGTTTCCCAAAAATGTCTGTTTGTTCCGAAAGGGTGGTACAGCCGCTCACCCTATGTCATAAAATTTTTACCATGTATAAGTTGCATGTACAGGATGGGGAAAGGGATTATATGAAACTAGTGACATGCTCGAATCCGCTTAAGGAGCCCTCTTAAGTGTCCACACCATTTATCCCACCTGATCCAAATTTTTCATAGGGATTTTATATTAAAATGAGCAGGTTTTCGTAATATATATGAAGAGGTACGCCCCCTAAATCCAGGTGTTCCCGAATCGCCTGAAATGTGTTGTTCGAGTTATAATCATACCGACTATCAATATTAATATAAAATTTTTAAGTACAATCCAATTGAATATGATAGATGTCATATCGCCGATACATTTGAATGCGATATTCCGACCCCATCAAACAGAGTCCATCGTCATTTATACATCTTTTTTGTATTGAAAGAGTGTTCCTGTAGTATAATTTACGTGATGTGATTGATTAAAATGATAGGATAGAAAAATCCGAAATCTTTTCCGTTTTATGAACTCGCTGTCAGAAACAGACAAGAAAAGGGAAGCCAGACAATGGATAATTTACGCAATTAATACACGAAGTTCCTTCAAATTCAAAATTAAAACACAAGGAATGTGCTGCGCAGTAGGAAATGTGAAATTACCAGAATAACATTCACCACCCGAACCATTATCAACATTGGTATCAGGTGGTATAGGCCAATCGAAACATTTCTTAGTAAATATACGCAAGTGCAATTCGTGTTTCCCAATGTCATTGTAAGATACAACAAATATCGTGCGTAAGAATTACGTGCCAACATTCAAGGAATTTGCAATGGCAAACTTATCACTAACTACCACTGCCGAACGAAAATTACAAATTTATTTTTTTATTTTATTTTATTTATTTATTTTTATCTATAAAAATGGTGCAAAAAATGTATGTCGTCAATTGAGAACGGCTGAACCGATTTGGCTCAATCTTTTCTGTTGTGTTCGCAATTACCAGGAGATGGTTCTTACGAAAGAAATTTTTAAAAAAGTCCACCGGAAAAGTCGGAAAACCCGAAAAATCGAATAAAAAACCATTTTCATATGAATTTTGTGTGTATATTTTTTATGAGACAGGTGGTGTAGTGGTTAAAGCTTCGGCGCTTGGATTGGAAGGTACTGAATTCGATTCCCACCGAAGGCTACATCCAAACTGCTATTTTGTTTTTTCGAGTCTCTATCTTGTTACGACTGTGTTGGTCGCAACCACCATTTTATGTTTTTATTCACCTCAAAAGTTGTCTGTTAAATTGTGCGCTGAACGCACCCGCGACGTTTTGTTTTGTAACCCATCGTGTGGTGGCGCAGAGGCGAGAAGAACGACGAGAAAGAGAGAACAATGTGCATCGGGTGTGTGCAAAGTAAAACGTTTTGGAAAAAATGTTTTTCTTATATGTCTCTCTTATATGTCGTATCAACGAAAATTTGATATAAAGGAGAGACAGAGAAGAGAGATTAATTTCTTCTGGAACGTTTTGCTAGCTGTGCAGCGTAAGAGTTTTCTTTTGTCATGCATTCGAGTTTTGGTTTTTTATAAGTCGGGTGCGAATTTTGTATTACATAGTTTTTTTTTGGAATTAACGAAAGTAGAATCTTGTTTTGATTTTAAAAATGAAGAGTTTTTTTTTAATGGGAGTCGAGCCGGATCACTCGACATTAGTACATTTTTGTGAATAATACTTTAAAAGTTTAAGTAATAAATTATTTATGTTGCCCGAATATGGGCAGTACGATGGTAAACACCTTGTTAAATTCATACAAGTTTGATTTGTGATAATAAAAACTGTATAAATAAACATCTGTTTTTTGATTTTATTAAGTCATAAGTTAATCTGAGTTAATTGTGGGGAATATATTTTGGGAAATCGCTCCGTTTATGTGTATTGGTTAGCAGTGATATCGGAAATTGGATTTGTATTGAAATTTCTGAAACAGAAAATCTATAAATCTTTTATGGAAAGAAAATAGTTCTTCAAATTCTTCACAGTTTGCGTGTTTCAACTGATTTCGAGGAGTCGAGGATATAATACAGTTCGAAGTTAAATCGCCACGTCGCATTAAAATTTTTGGAAAATATTACAAAGTGTATTGATGGCGTGGTGTAGTGAATCGGTAAATTTGGATATCGTAAATTATTGTAAGCCGCATAGTAGACAACGGATGGTTTTGCAGTTAGCTCAGTGTGCTGGTCCGCGTATTGGGTAACAGCAGCGACAAATACCGCAACCTAACCACGTGGTCTATCAATTTTTATCGGTGAAAGGCACCGTAACGTACCAAATACCGCAACATACGGTGGCCAGTTGAGGTCACTGCGCTTATACGGATCCGGCGGCCAGTTGAGGCTAGCCGTGAGATTATTATTTTGCTTCATCGGGATTAAATACTACGAAATCATACACCACCCCTTATATTTTGGAATACGTTCGGTGCTTTTCTGATAATAAAAATCAGTTTTGGCGAGACAACGCCCTATATTTTTGATCGTGATTTTGGCGGCCAGGCGAGGCCAAAATAGTTATCGGCATCAAGCCGCAACGGTACGGGTGGCCAACCGGCCCCTCGTGTTGTCCGTTTTGTGGTATCGAGGAGAGGCCCCGCAACGGTAATGGTAGCCAACCGGCTATTGTTTATCCCTGGTTATCGGTGGTCTGCCGCAACGCCCGACTGCACAAGGCCGCAACTAACGCGTAGCCAACCGGTTATTCGTTATTATTATTTTATTTTTGGTATCGGGGAAAGGCCCCGCAACGTAACGGGTTGCCAACCGGCACCTCATTTTTATTGGTATCGGTGAAAGGCACCGCAACAGTCCGGGTGGGGCAAGGCCACCTGTGGCATGACGGCCGCTCAAGGCCGCAACATTTTTTTATTTTCTATATAATTAAGGTACGATTTTTTTTAATTTTTTTTATTTTTAATTTTTATTATTTTTTTTCCTTAAATTTTTATCAAATTTAATTCAAACATTTTGTAATCGAGCGCCGCACAGCGGGTGCACGCTCGGTACACATTGTTCTCTCTCTCTCTCGTTCTCTTTTATCGTGGTACGGGGGGGGAAAGGGAAGTTGTTTTCTCTTCTTTTGTTTTTTGGCTTTAAATAAAATGAATTACTAAGTTTTTCGGTCGGTATGATGGGAGCGGAGACTCCCTCTGTGTCGGTTTAGTGTTTGCGGTCCATTGGTGCCCGCATCCAATTCCGTAACCAGGGCTTGGCCCCGTTTGAATTCGGATGGATGCGCGCACCAAGGCACCTCTTCCGTTATCATTTTTTTTTTTTATTTATTATTTGATTATCTGCTGTTCGTTCCTCAGGTTCCGGCCGACGAATTTCGGCGGAACTCCGGGTAATTATTATTTGCGTTTTTTTTTCCTTCTCAAATATCTGTAATCACGGTGTAGGCCAGGAGCCATGCATGCCTCAAACCCCACGACCCTTCGCACTTCTCCCTGAGAACGTAGCCGGCAAAAGATCACCGTGGAGGCCTCTGCATGCGCTTAGTGATATCTGCAGGTTGGCAGTAGCCAGCCTGTAACAATCTATTTATCTAAATAAAAATCAATTGCCGTGCGTTAGTCTCGCAAAAACTCGAGAACGACACGACCAATTTGAATGATTCTTTTTGTGCATTGTCCATCTCAATACAGTGGGGCTTAGAAAAACAGAAAATTCGGAAAAACTCAAAGGAAAATCCGTAAACACGAAAAAAATCGAAACCAAATGGTAAACCGAAAAATCAAAAAAAAAAAAAAACGGAAAATCAAGAATTGCGTTTTGTAGAGGAATTTTGTATGGAAACACACTTAACACCACCGATGAAAATTGTATTTTGACAATGATTATTCATTTAAATAGCCACTTCGGATTATTTTCAATAGATGGCGTTGGTTGCGGACTACTATAAATATAAGTTGTGTAGAATTTTAGCAATCTTATCTTCTATATGTATATATAAAAACAAGTGCATTCAGTTCCCCGTTTTTTTTGCGTTCGCTATGACGATTAACAAATCACAAAGTCAATTTGCAAACAACAACTAAATTTTCGATAGATGCCTAAGTTTGAATCGACCTTTTATTCACTTTTCAATAGATTATGCCGCCTTTATGGTTGCGATCGTTCGTTCATTTTCACAATTTTTTCCACCAATCATATTGCTCAAAATTGACGATTCTGAATTTTTGTACAAAAGATGATTGGTCGAACAAATGACTGAACGAACGAACGCAACCATAAACCTATCTTTAGTGTTGAATTCGATGAAAAAGTGAATGGAATGGCCACTCAACCGTCTAACTCAAACGTCTATTGAGAATTGAGTTGAGTTGTTTGATTTTTCTCTCATCAAAATCAGTTTTCGTGAAGGATAAAAGTGTTTGCTCGGACGAAATAATTTGGGGCGAGACAAAGTTCGCCGGGTCAGCTAGTATCATATAATATACATAATATTTTCTTTTGTGTAACGCAGTACATAATATAAAAGAATGAGAAATACATATAAGACTTATAAATAACAGTGATCAATTATACTAACAATTAAAACTAAAATATAACTATATAACAATAATTAATTATAATAATAATAATGAATAATAATAATAATAACTAAACTACAAAAGGATGCGGAAAATAGGATAGGAAAGAAAAGGAAAAGGGGATCAAATCACAATATACTATAGCTATCCAAATACGTCTTCTTGAAATTAATCAAATTTGACGCAGCTTTGACAGATAGGGTCAACATTGTTCCACAATTTTACTCCATTAACAAAAAAAGAACGGCATCTTGGCTTCGACCTACACGACCTGGGCAGATTTAAATTGATTGTACGCTGTGATACGCTAAAATTGAGATTTTCATAAATATAGCGTGGGTTCTTCTTTAGTATTAAATTAAACATGACAGTTAACGTCAAGAACTCAAGGTATTTTCTCAAGCTCATGTTAAATGTCAAGTTTGAAAGTAAGGATATAGAGTCACCAATTCTTTTCGAGATCTCGTATCTAGTACAAGCGTTAAAAGCAACATTTAATTTCATAAATGATTTTTTGGAGCATTCTGAGTATATTGATGCACAGTATGAAATTATTGGCCCTACTAATGTACTCCACAACCTACCTAATATTCCATAAATTTTACCATATAAACTATTTAATTTGTTCAAATATATTTTAAACTAGAAATTGTCGTACTTTACAAACTTTATTCGATCAACACAAAGAATTAATTCGATTGGTTAAAACTGCCTTTGCACAAATGCCAGCTGATGACTACAAAGCTGTAGTTAGAGAAGATAAATCATATGATTTTGCAGACACTTTTTTACTCTAAAGTGCCAAGTGTAGTAAACACATGAAATGCGTCAGCGAAAATGTTTCAACATCGCAAACAAGGTAAATTAGTTGATTAATATCCCAATTTATATTCAGCCGACGTGTTAGGCCGTGCGTACATACCCACACTGCAATAAACGCACGTGAACCGACACCCTTCCAAGAATTGAGAACTCTTAACGGTCAAGTATGAACCCACTTATTGTGAAGCTTGACGAGAATTAAATCTTCTTGATGCATACTGCGGCACTTCTCAACCACAGCAAATACGATTCCCATTCAATCGTGTCAAACGTGTAAAATAAGGCAATCACTATCAAAGCACTAATTCAATTCAGAATGACTGGGCCGAGTGGATCTGCAAACGACATTTTCTATTGTGATTTGTAACAAGAAAGATATTTTCATGTCAAAGAATTGGGTACATTTGTTCAAACTAATCTACAGAACTTGGTTTCAGAACAACGCTTAGCGTATTTTAGAATTATGTATGTTATTACAAACCAAAGCGACGGATTGTATTTCCTAGATGCGCTCGTAGTCACAAGCAGTACTTTTCTCATTTTGTTTATTTTGGCAACTATACGATCACGAAAAGATATTGCACTCTCAACCGCGTCATCTAGAATTTAGTTTTTTGAATAGTGATCTAATAGCACATTCAGCACTGAAACTGCCATCGGCACACAAAAAGCATTGGAAGCGCTTCATGGAACACTAAAACATTTGAGAGGAAATTATCAGCTCTTTGGTGGCGCATTCATTTTATTATCTGATGATTTTCGACAAACTTTACCAGTTATAGCACGTTCAACTGCCGCTGATAAACTTAATGCATGTGTCAAATCATCAATTTTATGGCGATACGTATACAACTACAACATAATGCATCCACTACGTTTCGCAAAAAAATAGTTGGATATTGGAAATGGTAAATTAGCAATTTACGAATCCATACAAAGTATCACATTGCTAAGAAGCTTCTCTAAACTCACAGCAACCACAGACGAATTGATTCACGAAATTTTCTTAAATATCACACAGAGTTTTCGAAAATCATGTTTTACTCAGTGGACATGCTAAGTTAGCAGCCAAAAACAATGATGCCAATGCCATCAATTACAAAATTCAATGAAAACGTTTAAGTCCATCGATAATGGAGTTAATCAAGACAAAGTTGTCAGTTATCCAACTGAATTCTTGAATACATCTGTATTGCCAGGGACACCACCGCACGTTTTAAAATTGAAAATTGGCGTGCCTATCATTCTTCTCTGATATATCTATCTACCACGACTTTGCTACCGTATCAAATTTTTAGTGAAAAAGATGATGAACAATATCGTCAAAGCTAAAACTTCAAGTGGAATATTTAAGCCACAAGAAATACTGTTGCCACGAATCTCAATCATTCAGTTAGATATGCCATTAGAATTAAAGCATTTGCAGTTTCCGGTGCGACTCGGATTTGACAAAACTGTGAACTAAATTTGGAAAATTCATTCTGCTCACATAGTCAGCTACATGTGGCATGCTCACGTGTCGAAAAACCGTTTGATTTATTTGTGTACATAGCTGACGGAAAAACAAAAAAAATTGTGTATCAAAGTACTTCAACAAACAGAATTATAACACAAACTCTTTCTTTGTGTGGCATTGCACTGCATCCTGGGATTTGTACTAAATATATTATCGCATTTAATTGAAAACCACGCGAACTATGACACGCGAATTATGAAAAAAAAAATTTATTATAGATAATTTAACAAATATAAATTATTATTAAAATAATGGGGGCCACAAAAAAATTATGAATTATTTGGTGGGCCGCGACTAAAAAAAGGTTAAGAACCACTGCGCTAGAACACAAAAGGTTCAAATATGGATAGAAACAACTGCCAATTCGGCGAACTGTTTGGATTTTGTGATGCATCAGAAAAAGCATATGTTGCAGGTATATATTTCCCCCAAAACGACAACAAGGAAATTAGAGGATTAATGGCAAAAGTAATTAAAAGTCTTCGATTTGCCAAGATAACTATAGCTATGCATTTACTGATTCAAAAATTGTTCTCGCATAGATTAAATCAGAACAGGATTAAAACATTTGTAGTGAGCCGAATATCCGAAATTAATAGTTTGACAAACCCAGCATCGTGGAACTACGTTAAGTCATCCTGAAAATCCTGCTGACTGTTCGTCAGTCTCTCTTTCGAACAGTACAAAAATGAAATGTTTAACTTAGCTAGTAACAAGCCTATTAACAACAAAAGCAAATTCTTACCATTGTCCCCATTCTTAAAGGATGGACAACTAAGCGTTGGTGGCAGACTATATAATTATATACAGCTTGGTCATACATGAAAAACATCCTATTATCCTTCCATAATCACATACTATAGTGAACCTGATAATGCATGAAGGACATAAAAGCACAATGCTAGGTGTATTAGCACATATCCGAACAAAGTATTGGATTATTAATGGTAGAAACCTTGTTAGACAACACATAGCTAAATGTTTAAGATGTCATCGCTTCAGTAAATCCATTCAAAGCCAACTAATGAGCAATTTACCAGAAGTAAGAATAACTCCTACCAGACCATTCCTAAAAACAAGAGTTGATACGCTGGGACATTCAGTGTAAGAGTATCAAAGGGAACAGGCAATAAACCGTATAAGAGTTACCATACAATTTTTGTATTTATGGCAATGAAAGCGCTCCTCATTGAGGTGGTCAGTGACCTAACAACCGACGCATTCATAGCGGCATACAAACAACTTTTCTGCGATGAAGGCACCAATTTTGTGGGTGCTAGTAAGGTAATGTGGCCCGGTGGCAAAGTGATCAGCATGCTTGCTCTAGCGACCGGAGGTCTCGGGTTCGATTCCCGGTGGTGACAAGGAAAAAATTTCACGGCTGGTTTAGGATCAATGAATTAATAACTCATTATCCGAAATGAAAATATGATTATGAAACCTCATTTGAGGCGGCCAAATCCCTTGATGGAATATAGTGCCAGAGAGAGAGCGAGAGCGAGAGAGAGAGAGAGAGAGCGAGAGTAAGGTAATGGAAATAGAAACATTGAAATCAATAGAAGAAGCGGTTTCAAACATTATTATATCTAATGCCGACCACGCCACGAAATAGCACTTCAACCCACCAGAAACACCACACTTCTGTGGATTATGGAGGGCGGCTGTAAAATCTGTAAAATATCATTTATAACGAATGATAGGAGAAGTAACGTTAACATTTGAAGAACTAACAACTTTAACATGTTAAATAGAGGCCTGTCTTAATTCAGGACTCCTATCACCAATGACCAACGATCCAATTGACCCTACATTTTTAACTCCTTACTATTTTTTAATTGACGAATCTCTCAATACACAATTGGAAGAGAACAACTCACATGAAAGAATGAGTACATTAACCAGATGAAAATTAATTCAAAAAATGAAGGAAGACTTCTGGAAGTGAATGTCACAAGTCTATCTGCATCAATTACAACAACAAGTAAAATGGAGCCATATTTTGTTATTTTTAATTTTATTAGAAACTTCACAGTCGTATTGGTTCACTGATAATAGTCAACTGATGATAAACCGGCACCACCATAGTTTCGATGGTCTTATAACGGTGTTACCGAGTTTTTAATTATTCACGTTAATAACACTCACTATTTTTGTTATACATATAAACTATTTAGGGGTGCGCTGGTTATACAAGCTCCTCGCGCTGCACCCTGGGTAACGCTAAAAGTATAACCCCGCGGGTACGGGCGCGGTAAAACCCAAGCTACTTGCCTTGAGGGGGAAATACCCATGGCAAATCTTGAAGCGTCTGTTCTCCATGTTAGGGGCGGCTTTTTCCAGTGTCTGTTCTCCATGTTAGGGGCGGCTGTAAAAACCTGGCAGTAGGTATACAATGCTAAGGGAAGGAACCCAGAATCTATATATTCAATGGAGTTAACCAACCAAAACAAAGATACGGTGCAGGGAATCGGATGCCCAGTACCGGCGACTTTCGGGAGTGAGCAAGCGGGCTCCCAGTCGTCGAGATCTAGCGACCGCAATGATGTAGTGATTCCAAGCTTGGTTACTACATCATATACAGCTACAAGCAATACCACTGAAGTTGTCAGTCTGGCGGTTGGTTCATCCAGTACGGCTGACGGAAGTAAAATGACCTTTATGGAATTGAACAATCCTTTCTTGAATAGAGGTATGGAGACAAGATTACCTATAAAACCTTCTACCGCAAGTTCTGTTAAACGATCATTTTCAACTTCAATGTTGAATATGGAACCAAAAGTGGTAGACGACCCGATAAATAAACTCCCAGAAATACACAGTAGCGATACAAGCCTTAAAGAGAGCACTAAACGCAATGTTCAATTGACACAAACTGGCATCGATCGCTATATTACAGTAAAACGGAAAAGGGATAGTCCAAAAGCAGATAAACTACTGATAAGTAAGAAATCGAACGTCGAAAAATTCAAACTACCGCTAAACAACCGATTTGAAACGTTCATCGAAAAGGATGCGGAAGAGCGGCAAACTGTAAATGCAAATACTCAAGAACAGGCAAATCGAAACTACAAGCCACCTCCAATCTACTTACGCGAAATCGATACACACAAGGTAGTGCAAGAACTCAAATCAAGCGTGTTAACAAATGGAAAAACATTTCACGTAACAAATTTACTCCGAGGCAATATACACGAAGTAAAAATTCAAATACATGAGGTCAACGACTATAGAGAGGTCATTAATTTTTACGATGCTCACAACAGAAATTATTATGCATACCGATTGAAGTCTTCAAAGGGTCTCTCAGTCGTTATTAAAGGCATCGATGTTCAAGTTGAAACAACCGAAATCCAGGCTGCGCTTGTTGAAGATGGATTTAAGATACAGAACGTATATAGAATCATGAACCGCTTGAAGCAACCACAACCAATGGTCAAAGTTGAACTGGATCCATCCGAAAGCATTTTGAAAAAGGGAGAAGTTCATCCAATATATAAACTAAAATACCTCATACACAGACGTATAACTGTTGAAGAACCAAAGAAAAGGTCCGGACCAATACAGTGTTTAAACTGTCAAGAATAAGGTCACTCAAGGACATATTGCAAGTTGATATCAGTGTGCGTCGTATGCGGCGAACTACACAAAACCAAATGTTGCCCAAAACCAAAGAACTCTTCAACTGAAAGGAAATGCAGCAGTTGCGGCGGAAACCACACTGCAAACTACCAAGGATGCCCAGTCTACATGAATATTAGTCAATTGTCACGTCCCAGGAGGCAGTATAAAACTACAGCAGATGCGCAGAATAATATACCTCCGCATACGACAAATGACTCTCGTTCGCACAGAACACCAACCAGCAAACCAACATACGCAAGCGTTCTTCAAGGTGAATCCTCAAATGTTGAACCTACCTTGAATAACTGCATGCAAATGATGATGCAATTAATGACAACAATGCAAAATATGCTACAAGCAATGCTACAAAATCAAACCACTATGATCCAGAAACTAGAATGTCTCCGATAAACTATCTGAAGATATGCCACTGGAACGCAAACGGTATAAGCCAACACAAACTTGAATTAGAACATTTCCTAGCTAAACACGAAATTGATCTTATGTTAGTTTCTGAAACCCACTTAACGGATAAACACAATTTCAGAATTAATGGTTACGAAGTTTATGATACAAAACATCCCTTGGGCAGAAGTCGAGGAGGAACTGCTATAATTATAAAAAAGCGGATTGGCCATTATGTTCTAAATGAATATAGCACTGAGGAAATTCAAGCAACCTCCGTGCGTGTTGACCTCGACAAAGAAAGCTTAGTCATCGCTTCAATATATTGCCCTCCAAATAATAACGTTTCGGCAGATATCTACAAACGGTTTTTTGCAACCCTGGGTCAACGTTTTATGGTCGCCGGCGATTTTAATGCCAAACATACCTACTGGGGTTCAAGATTGACTACTCCAAGGGGACGTCAATTAATGAATGTTATTCAAGAAAACCACTACGATGTTGCGTCGTGTGGCCATCCAACTTATTGGCCTACTGATCGTCGAAAAATTCCTGACGTCCTAGATTTTGCAGTCACAAGTAAAATAAACCGAGAAATAATCCAAGCTAAACCACTTTTAGAGTTATCTTCTGACCACTCTCCGGTCTTACTACATTATTGGGCCGACCAAAAGCCATGTTCTTCAAATAATTATCTAACGAACACCTTCACTAACTGGTTGAAATTCAAGATGTACATCAGTTCACATATCGACCTAACGTCTAAACTGCAGACGACGAACGATATAAACATGGCTATGGAAAACTTTAATGATCTACTAGTCAACGCAGCTATTTCGGCCTCGCCTGAACCGAAGAGCAAACATACAAGACACAATATAACATCCGCTGAAATAGAAGAAATGTTAACAGAGAAACGTCGCTTAAGGCGTATCTGGCAAATTAATCGATCACCACATAACTTTAATCAGGCAAAAAGAAAACTACAAAGTCTACTACAAAAAAACAAGATGGATTATATGCAAAATCATCTTAAAGAATTATCTCCCCATTCGGACACAAACTATTCATTATGGAAGGCCACTAAATATCTTAAACGGCCTCAGCAACCAAATCCACCAATTCGTCTTTCAAACGGTGAATGGGCTAGAAGTGATGAAGAAAAAGCTAAAGCCTTTGCTGATCATCTTGAAAGTGTATTCACTCCAAGCCTTGGATTATCGGTGGTTCAAACAGAAAATATAGCAATCAGAACTGTGAGGAAATTTAAGATAAAGAAACCACTGGTAAAGTTTATTATTGCACATCAAATTCAATTAAAGAAAGCCCCTGGGCATGATCAAATTACAGGTGAAATGCTTAAACAACTGCCTGAGTGTGCCTTTGGACGACTGGCTCAAATATTCAATTCAATTTACGAATCAGGATATATACCTGAGTGCTGGAAATTATCAACAATAAAAATGATCCCGAAGCCTGGCAAGGATCCTACCAAAGTCTCTTCATATAGACCAATAAGCCTACTACCAATCGTCTCGAAAGTATTCGAAAAAACTATTATCGAAAATATTAAACCGGAACTACGAAATATCATCAGTAGTCATCAATTTGGTTTCAGAGCCGAGCATGGAACCATTGAGCAAGTTCACCGAGTAGCTACTGAAATAAGATCAGCATACGAAGATAAAAAATACTGCTCCGCCGTATTCTTGGATGTTGCCCAAGCATTCGATAAAGTTTGGCACGAGATGCTTCATAAAATAAAGCTTAAATTGCCAGAAATTTACCAACTTATGAAGTCGTATTTGTCAAATCGCAGATATTATGTCAAATACAACACCTCTAAATCGAACGAGAAAAACATTCTGGCTGGAGTACCTCAAGGTAGTGTGCTTGGCCCAACGTTATATTTAATTTTCACTTCAGATCTACCAACGTCTTCGCAAATTCTGACGTCTACTTTCGCAGATGATACGGCAATTGTATGTAGCCATAAAAATCCAAAAACGGCGTCCAAAATTCTGCAACAACATATTTATGATATCGAAATATGTCTAAAGAAATGGAAGATAAAGGTCAATGAAGAGAAATCGACCCACGTAACATTCACTTTAAATAAGCTTACTTGCCCGCCTGTCATAATGAACGGAATACCAATCCCTCAATCAAATGGAGCAAAATATCTAGGCGTCCATCTTGATCGACGGTTAACTTGGCGAAAACATATTGAAATGAAACGAGACCATATCAAACTAAGAATTGATAAAATGCATTGGTTGATGGGGAAATATTCAACTATTGACCTAGAATACAAACTTCTTCTGTATAATACAATGATTAAACCAATTTGGTCGTATGGTTGTCAATTATGGCAATCAACCTCAAATTCGAATATCGACATTGTCCAACGAACACAGTCAAAAATTCTGAGAATGATTACAGGAGCACCCTGGTTCGTAAAAAACAAAAATATACATAAGGACCTTAGCATCCTAACTGTCAAAGATGAATTAAAAAAGATGCGGATCAGCTATGCAGGGAAACTGGTATCTCATCCGAATTTGCTGGCGCGAAACCTACAAGATATACCTACGTCTTCGCGATTAAAGAAGAAAACGATGGCTGTAATAGCATAAATTAATAAATTATTAAGTTTACTTATTGAACAAAAGTAGATTCTGCTCCCGCAGATTTACATAATTAACTTAGTTTTTAAGATTTGAAAACTTATTGTTATTTTCATGTTTTGAAAGATTCAATAAATAAAAATAATTGAAAAAAAAAAAAAAAAAAATATAAACTATTTATTATTTATTTATTATTCTAGATGGCGAAATAGTTCTACTCAGCAAAACGAGCTATCCCCGCGAGCTATAATTAGCTATTGCTAATTAAGCGGTGCGGTGTATAAATATTTTTGCTGCTACAAGGAGTGCCATGAAGTGAAAATGATTTTTGAGCCGCAACATCACTCCCCTCCTGGATCGAAAACCGTAGTGTTTTAAATTAAATCTGACCGTTTTTCGAACACTGCGTTTACCACAAGTATTCCGTACACTGGCTTAAACCTTTCGATGCCAATTGTTGTTGTTTTCCGTCTACATCCACAACAAAGGATTTGCGCAATTTGTGGGTCACTGAATACGGTCCAGAATAGGGTGTACTCAATGGACCTCTGACTCTATCTACACTTACAAATTGCGAACGTACTTTGGCCGTTCTTTCAAGTTGCTTCACGAAATCCTATCCAAAGTATCTGTGTTTGGGTTAAAATTTTGGTTGTTGATGAAGAATTCACCTTGATGTTTCGAACATATACTAGCTCTGCTGGTGTGCTGTTTAGGTTTTCCTTGACGGAAGTTCTGAACTCTAATGGGATGTATTACATCGAGCTGTTAATGCGGTTTTTAGTTGCCTGTGAAACCGTTCGACCAGACTATTCGCTTTCGGGTCGTAGACAGTTGTCCGATTGCGATGGGAACCTAGGAGCTTCGTGAGCTTGGTGAACAACGTTGATTCGAATTGTGTTCGTTGGTTCGTCGTAATGAAGAGTGGGACACCATATATACAGTTATACTCATTGAAGAAAATCTTACTCACAGTTTTTGTGGTCACTTCTCGGGTTGAATAAGCTTCTCGCCAACGGGTAAATCGGTCGACTATCGTTAAAATATAATGCTCTCATTTCGTGTGGCGGTGAACTTTGTACTTTTGCCATGGGATACAAGATTGCGCCCAATTGCTTGTATCAGTATTCATTCTTGGCCAGAAGTATTTTGAAGCAATAAGTTTTCACGTAGAATGGATGCCGGGATGTGATAAGCTATGTAGACTATCGAAGATTGTCCGTCGTATGTTGAGGGGAACGTAGGCTCGATTTTTACCTGTAGAATTCTGACATCAAATATGCTACTAGTCTGGTAAGTCAATCCGTTGCAGGTTTACGCTTGATTTCTACAATTCGTCGTCGCGTTTGTGCTGTACAAATAATTCCTTCGTGTTGAAGGAGAAGAAGCTGAGTTCTGTGAGAAGTGTTTCACCAGAACGAGACAAACAGTCGGTCACCACATTGTGTTTCCCTTGATGTGATAAACGTCGGTAGTGAACTGGGAAATGTAATCGAGATGTCGTAATTGCCGGGGTCTAAGTTCTAACTTTGCCGCAATAGCTGTTGTAAGGGGTTTATGGTCGGTAAATATAGAGAAATTTCGGCCTTCGACGAAATGGCGAAACTGTTTGATTGCCAAATACATAGCAAGAAGTTCTCTATCGAAAGTAGAGTATTTAATTGTCTCAGGGAAGAGCTTCTTTGAAAAGAACGTTAATGGGGACCAACATTCTTTGTTGCGTTGTTGTAAGATAGCTGCCACTGCTACATTGGTGGCATCGGTAGTTATGTTGAACTGCGCGTCGTTCAACGGGTGTGCCAAAAGGGTGACAGCGGCAAGAGAACGCTTGACCTTATCGAAAGATTATGTACAATCTGAATAGGCGTGAATAGGCGATAACAGTTCGGCTAATCATGGTATACACCGATGATAATAATTGACCATACCGACGAGCTGCTGTATTTGGCGAATTGATGTTGGATCTGGAAAATTTGAAATGATATCAACTCTGTCTTTTGTGTTGTCAATTGTGCGGCTCAAGAAGTCGAGTAACTTCACGCCGAAAATATATTTCGAAGCTTTAATATTAATTCCATATGCGGAGAGACGTTTAAATACTGACTCGAGACGTTCATTGAGTTCCATCTCGGACCGGTTCGCAACGAGGATATGGTTGATGTAAGAGTAGACGAAGCCCTTTAAACACTTCGTTGAGGAATCGCTGGAATGTCTGGGCTGCGTTACGAAGGCTGTATGACATTTGAGTAAACTCAAAAAGCCTAATAGGAGTTATTTTAAGAATATCCACGATCCATGGGAATTTGAGGATATGCCCTAACCAAATCTTTTTTCAAGAAAATAATGGCGTATAATTTTGCGTTCGAGCGATTAGTTTGACTGTATACATCTATTTGTGTGCGAATGGGTTTACAGAAATGGATTTGCCGAGATGTTAAAGGTTGTGGCAACTGAAAGCATTCAGATTACTCATTTATTACTGTATACAAAAAAAAAAACTTCGTGCGCTCGTAATTCCATCAAACTCGTCTAGCCAAATTAAAAAAAATCACACACCAATGTCATAAATTATTTAAATTTAAATTAATTTACAAAAAGGAAATCATACCAAAAATAAATTAACAAGAAAATCTTCCATTTTCGTATACAAATTAATTTACTATATAGCTTTTTGTCAAATTAGCGAATAAAAATTTTTATCTACCATTTGTATATAAATTAAATACGTGCGAGATCTTAATTTATTTCCAAAACTGAGTGATTTAATATCTGATTATATACCGCAAGAATGTACGTTAAAAAAATAATTCGCTTCATTGTGTATATGCCTCAATCGCTCGCTGCTATACGTTACGTGCACCTGTTAGCCGCAGTTAATTAGAAAATGAACGGCGCGAGATTAAACATATGTGCGGTGGCCGGATATAAAGATTAGAGCTAAAATGTACAGATTCACATGGCAATAAATAGTATATGTACACACGAGTAAGTAAATGTAAATGAAACTCGTCTTCGGTAATCCATATATATTTGTACTTGGCATATAAAAAAAGTCAAATAATTACTTTATTCCAAAAGTGTCAGAATATAAAAAAGTGCGCAAGTTCAACATATACAAAGTGTTATGAATAAGGTTTTAACACATTTCTTGTAAATTGTAAATACGAAAGTAAATAAATATTAATAAAATCAATTCACACATTTCAAAAAGATTATTAAACTAAAAGGCACATGTGGTATAATACAAATTGCAAAGATTCAGACAGCGGACAGCGCGTACCAGAATAATTAAAGACCCCGCTTTATAATTCTTTCAATATAATTATTTAAGACGTGCACAAGGTTGGTTGCGGCATAAGACGTATACACAAGATCATTAAAGTCATGTAAATAAATTAATCGATACGGTGATATCCGGTCCGGATAAATCTCGGACAAATTGAATATATATACAAAATATGTAATCTTTAAGAGGTTAACATAATCGTTTGGTACATGTATATGCGCGAGTACAAAAGAGACCAACCAAACAATAACGAGCACTCAAATGACGGATTAAATATAAAAATAAAACATAAATGATGTAATTTGAATTCATTAATAATCTGGTTCTGGGTTATCCGGATAGCTTCTGTGTGCACACTCACATAATTTATATATATATATATTCCATACACTATATATATGTAAGATCAATTTAATAAAATCTAACATATTCTTGAAAAGTCATTAATTATGCTGCGTTGTGACAGCTATTCGCTGTTTTGTCTGTTCGCGCGTTACTCCAATACCGAGCATAAAAATATAAAATCGTTTTGTGTTTAGTAAAGTCACACAGTGTTATTGTTATAAACGATATGATCGGCGGGGAGATCATTTCAACTATACCTCTATTGTGATTGTGATAAGCTGTTTTGTACAAAATAATCGTGCGATTTGACTAAATTTGGACGATTGAGTGACGCAACGAGTTGTATGCGTGTAGGAGGGAATTATTTTGACTATACAGAAACCGAAATAATTACGACACTGGTGGCGCTTGCCAAATTACGAGAATACGCGGTGGATAAAATAATTTCACAACTATATGAAAGTAGGTAATAAAAAACACCGCATCCAATCAATTAACTGCCGATTAATCTGTCATAAATTAACATGAATATGATGGTGTGTGTGTGTAGCGAGTCTATTAAAATTCCATTTTTTGCTGGTGCTGCTGCCAAAGTTTACAGTACATTTCATTTTCATCAAACATAAATCTAGCAACTGGTTAACACAACATGAGATTCTGCTGATTCATAAATTTACAAAATTATACGTCTTTTTTGCTTCGGTTGTTTGTTATTTTGGCGGATTGTGGAAAATTAATTTAGCGTATAATGATGGGCACAGCTTGAAACGCCAGAGCCAAGTATATGTAAACTAGTATATTTTTTTATTTATTTATCTGGAAAGATTCAGTCGGTAATGAAATATTTATACAGATTATGTTGGTATAGTATAAGGTTCAATAAATAGATATCAGAATATGTTAGGTACATTAGCACCGCACAACATCAACAGGTTAAAATAATTTATTTGCTTACATTGCAATATTGTATGTATATGTAATGTATTTTGATTGATCGATTGACTGTAGGACCAAGATAAGATGTGCCGGATGACGCTGCTCCGATTCCTACAGCCAGTTTTTTTTTTCATTTGTTTCTGTAAATTTACTTATGTAAATTATTAACATACATTATCACTCAAGCGAAACAAAATGTTAAAAGAGGTATCAAGTCCCATAAAGAAACCGGAATCGATTCCTGACACTCGAACTATTTAAAAGCGGAGCTATTTAAAACAAAGGACTCGAGCTCCACCGGAGGAGGACCTCCTAAAAGGTCTTTTCGATGTTTGGAAAACCAAAATTTGAACCTGGAGCCTCACCAAAAGGCCGCAATGCAATATGGTGGCGCATGAGTAATGTTTTGATTTGATTAGTGAATAAATTTTTTGTCTACGTATTTTTTTTTTTCAGATCTAACTTAGAAAAACTTGGGAAATTTATGATGGAAAGACTCAGCATAGAACAAAGAACCAAAGTTGTTTAATTTTATTTTGAAAGTCAGCATTCGATTACTATTCAGATTTCGATTATGCACCTAGCGCTCCAACTATTTACCGATTGGTTCAGAGGGTTCGGCAACAAGGGGCTGTCTGTGATCTTCTTCGTGCTGAAAGACCTCGTGCAGTTCGAATTAATGTGAACATTGCTCGTGTACAAGCAAGTATTGAGGAAACTAATTCAAATGGAAAACAATTCATGATTAGATCGAAGTTGGAACATAATAATCATGAAGTGAGAAGGTGCTGCGGCGCACATAAAGGATTTAAGTAGTGTTTAGTCCCAAAAATGTCTAGAGCCTAGAAAAATGCACCAAATTGAGTATTTTTTTTAAAAAATACTCTTTATGAGATTCTTAAAAGATCCCTCATGAGTTGTCTGAACGTTTTTTCAACATACTCAGATATTTCTTTAAAAACATCACTTTTTTACTTAACCCTTTGAAGCATACATTTTTGTATTTAAATATTTTTTTCTAAAATTTGGTACACATTGTTTTTTGCGGTCGCTACGTTCAAATATGGAGTTAGATTTTCGATATTGGCAGTTGACAGCTGTCAATTAGCAGTCAAATCACTTTCACTTGTTATAAATCTTGAATTTATTCTCATTTAGTACGTTTCTTGGGAACGTTCATTGGGAGTATGTACTGATTTCTATGCATACAAAAAATTTTCAGACAAAATACTCATGAGGGATCTTTTAAGAATCTCATAAAGAGTATTTTTTAAAAAAATACTCAATTTGGTGCATTTTTCTAGGCTCTAGACATTTTTGGGACTAAACACTACTTAAAACCCTTATGTGCGGCGGACCGAAGGCAATCGTGTGTACATCGGTCAAAATAGTAAGACGAGTACTCCAGTTTCGAGTGCAAGTGAGCTGTGAAGCAGGCGGTGGACGATCGAGAGCGATCGAACGTCGTCCAGGTAGTAACAAACAGTCGGTGAGTATTTCTCTCTATTCCTACATATTTTTTCCTAGCTTATTTTCTACACGTGGGTAGCTAACTGGTTTTTCTCCATTGATCATCCACACCAGAGTGAACTGCTCAAGTGAGCAAGCACGGGATCAACATACGTGCTGAATGCTATACATTTATAATTGGAAACTTACCGTTTTTTTGTTTCCTTATTTTTTCCGCGTAGTTGTCGCCAAACACACGATTACAACCTAACCGGGAATAACGAGCTATTTATACCTTTGTGTCAACACGAGTATTTTTATCCTTCCGTCAAGCGGGGTGTGTTTGTGTTGATTATAAGATGTAACTGGCTAAATTCTAAACGCTCCAATATTCATAAATTTCTATTTAGTATTTTTTTTTTTTACTATTATTTCCCGTTTCTGGACGCGTATTCTTGATATCGGTGGAAATTTATTAATTTTTAATAGAAAACTTGCACACAAATTTGAAAAAAACGACTAAAGTAGCCGGCGAAAAAATCGAATCGTATAAAGAATTTGTAAGCAAATCATATTCCAAATGCGGCAATTTCCACCGATTTCAAGAATAGGGGCCCTGGAGGACTACTGAAAAGTTCAATTTATTAGGACTTTTCTATCAGGGTTAATTATGCATCTGAAATCTAAAATATAAACCCGGTTATGTCGTGTTGACACAAAGGTTAAGGAAGCGGGTCGGAACCTGAACAAACCAAATTCAAACCAAACCAAGGTGAAGAAAATATTATTATAAATTGTTGCTAATAATAAAGTAAATGTTATTGGTAATAGGTCATATGGCCAGAAGATGAGACCCATTTTCACCTCAATGGTCATGTGAATAAAAAAAAATGCAGAATATGGGGCACCGACGGAAATTACGGTTAATGTGAATGGCATTCAATACCGGGCAATGACTAAAAATTTTTTAAGGCCTGAGGTAGAGAACAATCCAGAATTGTGGTTTCAACAAGATGGAGACACTGCCCCCACACAGCTCGTCCAACTATGGCTCCCGAGTTTTTTCTTTGGGGCTACCTAAAGGGTAAGATGTATGCCAATAAGCCAAGAATAACCCAACAGCATAAGGCCGATATACAGGGTTATCCAACTCGAGGTTGATAAAGTAGAAATCTGTATACCGACATCTGTCAAAGATAAACGTCAAGTACGCTGTTATTTATTTAGTTGACATTCTGCCATTTAAGAATATGAAGCATTTAACAATCGACCAACGCGTTAAAATTATTAAATCTGATTAAAGCTGATTTTTCGAACAAAATTTTCTTCAGTGATGAAGCTCATTTTTCGCTTGGTGGATACGTTAATAAGCAAAACTGTAGAATTTGGAGCTCAGAAAATCCACAATTGATTGTAAAGAAGCCATTACACCCGGAAAAAGTCACTGTTTGGTGCGCATTGTGGTCTGGTGGTGTGATTGGGCCGTATTTTTTGGAGAACAACCATGGACGAACCGTTACCGTCAATTCTGAGCGCTATGGCCGCATGTTAACCGATTATTTTTTTACGAAAATCGAAGATTATGATCTTGACGATATGTGGTTCCAGCAGGATGGAGCAACCAGTCACGTAACACGAGCAAATCGAGATCTTTTGCAAGAGAAATTTCCTGGACGTTTGATTTCGCGATTGGCTGATGTCAATTGGCCTCCAAGATCCTGTGATTTAACGCCTTTGGATTTCTTTTTGTGGGGCTACGCGAAAGATCGTGTTTACGCAAACAATCCTCAAACTCTTGACGAATTGAAAACTAATATTCGTAAGGTAATGGCCGAGATACCGCCCGAAATGTGCCGAAAAGTCATTGAAAATTACCTCAAAAGAATCAAGGCCTGTAAGAAGTCCCGTGGAGGACATTTGAATGATATCTTGTTTAACTAAAAATGGCAAGGATCAATCTGTAAAATGAAATAAAAATTACAATACATTCCGAATATTTTGTGAGTTTTTTTTAAGTTTACTTTATCAAGCTTGAATTGGATAACCCTTTACCATCCAACAACTTAACTCTAATATACGAGAAGAAGTGAGGGCGCATGTGACCTGAAATTATAAGAAATGTTATGGAAAATACTCTGGAAAGAGCACGTCAGGTCGAAGCAAACAATGGGCACCATTTGAAAGAAATTATCTTCAAAACATAATGTGAACATATTTCCAAACTACAATATAATCTAAATTTTAATAAATGCCAAAGTTATATAAAATCAGAAACAAAAAGTTATTCATTAAATAAATCATAACCTTACTGATGCGCCACCCTATAGTTTTTTATAGACCAGATTTTCAAAAGCCCGCGATTGGTGCAACCTTATAACATAACACCGTAACACAACATTCCACAATATATGATGTGACTTATGACCAGATATCTCATTAAAGTAAAACACAAGATTCAACAAGAAGCAAGATGACGCAACATGGTACAAAATCGCACCACATGGTCCAAAATTACACAAAGTGATGCGACATGGTGCATATGACACAAAATGGTACAACATTCCACAGCATGATGCAACATGATGAGACATAGTTGAACATCACAATACATCTCTCAACAAAATGCAACACAAAGCAACATGGCACAACATCACGGAACATGATGCATTGTGACGCCATGATGCAAAATTTAACAACCTAGTGGAATATCACGCAAAACTTCACGCAACATGGTGCAATATAATGCAACATTCCGCAACATGGTGAAACATGACCCAACATGGCGCAACATCAAACGAAAATCAAAGTTCATTGTAATCGTTTCGTTACAATCTAAAACTTTTTCTCTCTCTAGCTGTCACATTCAATGTAGTGATTTTGCTTTCTACACGATGGTCCTCTCACTCGCCTCACCTCTCCTCTTGTTTGACTTCGCCCCACTAGTGTAGAAACCGTCTCCTACTGCAACGTACGCCGACCGGTTGTTGATGGGACACTTTTCTTATGATTCGTTGTGATGGGGATTGTTCAACATGACCCATAGCCATTTCACTCGGTTGGTTTTAACGAATCTGATAATGTTACTATTTCCGAGAAGACGTTTGATTTTGAAATACATTCGAATCGGATATTTGTTGTTCGCAATATTAGTTGGATATCGTTTGTTGATGTTATAACTGACCGAGATATTTGAAGTCTTAGAAAACCGTACAAGTGATTTATAGAGAATCGATGCCAATTTCACCGTCCTAAACACCCTAATCTCAAATTTGGCCAAAATTAAGGTGTTTTTTGGTTTAATGTGACCTAGTAGATTCTTAAAATACAAGTCATTTTGGTTTTGTGCTCCTTGAATTTTCCTAAACCCCAATTTGAACGTGTTTTTATATTACATAGGACCTAGTCGCATCTCAATATAAACGTCACTGTTAGTTTATAGGAGATTCCCGAAAAATTTAGAAAAATTAACATTTTTAACTATTTATTCTAAAATTCGTTCTATCGATACATTATACAAACACATATACAGGTAAACCTCCAAGAATATGGTATTTGAAGAACACAGATACCCATTTCCACAAATTACACGGATTCAAATAACACGATTTTCGTTATTCTCTTTTATTTTATTTTTTATAGTTTCGAACAACACGGTTTTAAAGAACACGGAACGAATTAATTGTGTTCTTGGAGGTTTTCTGTACACATGTTTTGTTTTTGTTGTTTTGATAAACAGTTGAGCTTTTTCTAGAAATGGGCACCAAACATCGGTCGATATTGTTTCTCTGCGCCCATCCAGCTTTAAGTCGCCTGTCCTTCTAGCCAACTTGTGAATGTGTACCGAAATCCATCCAGAGTCGTTTGACATTTTGGCTGTTGTTTATCGTTCGATTTCGAATGTATTTGCTAATTGCATTAGCATAATAATCGGAAAATGGGTCACATTCAGGCACTTATGCTGATAGTCTGAATTTTCATCATTTGTCATTATATCGACGGATATCCATAGTTTTCGCAATGCCTAGGTCTGACTCAAACTTTTTTCTGCGTTCCAAAATGAGTACTTCATTGTCATCATACAGTTTTATGAACCGCAGCTTAGCGAGAATCTCTACTTCTTCATCTCGAAAGGGCAGATGCAATGTAACCATTACTCGCTTGTAATTCTTCTGCTCTATACCAATATTTTAGTTCCGTTATACCGAATAATTCTAGGACTGCCACGATTATTCCATTTTATGTTTTGTACCACTGCGTAGTATGAAGCAGCCTGTGTGTCAGATTTTTCAGATCGGCTGGTCTCATTTGACATTTATCAAACCAATTATCTTGTCACACCTCGGTTAACTCCTCGTCTACGTCTTCAGCGGTTTTCATTTGTATTCTTGTTTTTCTCACGTGATGACGTTCTACTATACGACTGAAGAGCACATAGACATTGGTAGGCACAGCAGATACCACACCGCCTCTTGACTTATATTCTCGACTGTGTTGAGCTTAACGACGCTTAGCTTTCGAGTGATCTCAACGATATTGAATTCAGGATGGTCTGTATGATCTTACGTTGAAATTTGCTAGTTACCTGATTTGTCTTTTTACACTTTTTAAACATACACTCTACTACGTATCCAGCGCATGAATATTCTTCAATGACAAATTGCATATCTGTATTCGAGCCAAGAACGTTGAGAAAGAAAAGATTAATCCAATTATTAGTTGGTTCTTGATTGAAAAAAACTTGCGTTCTTGAGATACCAACCCACAGTACGTCCACGTAAAATGCATCTGACTGTATACCATGTTGTCTTTCTCTTTAAGTGTGCTTTCCACAAGCGTATATATACGTTGCCATATGGTTTTCGTCGCACATCACTTTCATCCATAGGCCCCAGAATGAATCCAGCGACTGAGCACCATTTATTGCTTCTAAGCGGCACTTTTGAGAAGATTAACATCATCTTCTAATAACAAGTAAAACTATGCTTATGAAACAGTGGTTCTAAGTTGCCTGAAGCATTGTTTTCAGAAACAGACACTAGGCGATTAAATGGAGCTACAGCCACAGACAGATATGTACCGAAAACGTTCCCGGGGGCGTTTATGTTTTTACTCATCCCTATTGTATTACGCAAACGTTGAGTGAATTGAGAACAAGACCAATGTGCACCTTGTGCGAATGGGCGACGAGAAAATGTATAGAAAAATAATTTTTCTAGTACGTTTTTCGTTTTGGCGTGTGGATTGATGCGCGGTAAGAAAGAATAGGCAAGTGGCGCGCACGAAGAAAACGAAAAAAATTTTCTGATAGATTTTTGGGTGCGAGAAATTTTTAGTATAGTTTTGATTTTGAAAATAAAAAGTCGAGTTTAACTTTCATAGAATAAAGTCTTGTTTTGGTATTTGAATTGTAAAGCCGAGTTTGACTTGTGATATTGTAAAGTTGAACTTTGGTTTTTTTGGTAATACATATTCAGTTTTTTTTTCTGAGTTGAAAAATAAAAAGAAGTTTGTAAATTCTTCGAGTTTTTGTGGCAAAAAAAAAAAAGTTTAAAATTACCTTTCACTTTGAGCTTATTTTGTTTTGGCAGTTTAAAAAAAGAAAATGTATAAAAACATATAATTGAGTTTGACTAGAAGTGGAAATTACTTGGGTGGTCAGATAAAATTTTGGACATTTTGCACTTCAATGGTGTGTTGCTAGGTTAGGTTAGGTTTGAGTGGCTGCTATCGCACACTTAGGCCAGTAGTGGCCCATTGTGATACCACAGGATCCTATCTCTCTTTTACTCCTGCTGAAACCATCCAGAGCTACTTATGTAGCGTAACATATATCGCATTCCACAGCCCGCGAGTTCCGAAAGGCTGTCCATACCGTAGACCTAAATACTTATGCCTTCTGTATGATAGTGCCGGACACGAGCATAGGAAGTGATCTAACGTCTCTTCCCCCTCTTCGTCTAAACAACTTCTACAAAAATCATTCGTCTGTAGACCCAGCCTTCTCGCATGTTCCCCAAAAAGGTAGTGTCCTGTCAGTATCCCTACGACCAATCCTACCTCTCGTTTCCCAGGGATACTAGTGCTTTCGAGCGCCGCAGGTCCAGTTTTGGCCAAACCTGTTTTGCTACCCTGCACGTCAGGGTGTTGGTCACCTCTCGTTTGTCAAGGCAATTGCCTTATAACTGAGCGCCGATTCAAGCGCTGCTATAGGCATCCCCAGACCTGCCCTTTCCGGCTGCATCTGGAGAGTCGTACAATACCTAGCTAGTTTGTCCGCCCTGCAGTTTCCCGTGATGTCCGAGTGACCAGGGACCCAGATTATCTGGATACTGAAATACTCGCTCATCTCATTAAGAGATGATCGGCAATCCAGCGCCACCCGTGACTTCGGACAAACTGCCTCTAGCGACCTGACCGCCGCCTGACTGTCCACATAAATCGCGATATCCCTAACGGATACCACGTTATGTTTCAACCATGTCCCGACTTCGCTTATCGCCACCACTTCAGCCTGGTACACGCTGCAGTAGTCAGGGAGACGAACGGAAATATTAACATTAAGCTTCTCACAGAAGACTCCGGCTCCTACCTTGCCGTCTAGCTTAGAACCGTCCGTGAAAAATTGCAGTGTCTCGTTTTCCTGTATTGATCCGTTCCTCCAGGATTCTCTCGAAGGACAGATCGAAGGTGGAACATAACCTCTAAAGCGCGTGTAGGTGTTGACCTAAGCGCCCCGCTTATAATCATGCAGGCCTTTCTTTGCACCTTCTCCCTCATCTTCCTATACGTTACCTTCTCCAGAGCTGGCCACCACACACCCACCCCGTACATCAGCACAGGTCTTACCACAGCGGTATAGAGCCAGTGTACCAGCTCTGGTTTTGGTCTGCCACCCCGTCTCTTCCCTATGGCGTTCTTGCACGAGTAAATAGCTACATAAGCCTTATTCACCCTTTCTACAATGTTAGGCTTCCAGCTTAGCTTACTGTCCAAGATTAGGGCCAAAAATCTCGCTCTGTCAGCAAAAGCCAGTCTAATTCCGTTCACGGTAGGAGGACTAACTACCGGAATTTTATATTTCTTAGTAAATAGTACCAGCTCTGTCTTGGAGGGGTTAATCCCTAATCCACATTTGCTGGCCCATTTCGTAACGATTAGGAGTGCATTCTGCATAACATCCCTAATCGTATCCAGATATTTGCCTGAGACAGCTATCGCTACATCATCCGCATACGCTACAACCCCTATCCCCTCTCCCTCCAGTTCCAAGAGCAATCCATTCATCACAACACTCCAAAGAAAGGGGGCATTACACCTCCTTGCGGGGTTCCTCTAACCACCCGCCTTCTAATGGTGGCCTCAGGAGTTATAGGTCTCAGATCCTTTGGATAGGCATGCGAGCTTTTTCCCGATTTCGGGATAAAGACCACTTTGACCTCCGTCCATTGTGTTGCTGTGTACCACACGTCAATTCAATAGTTGGTGTTGATTTTTTTTTTTGGTGCTGGTCAGCGGTCGCACAGTTATTTGCATAAGACATCGGCGAGTGAATGCTGCAACTAGTTTTAATAGGCGGCCTTGCTCATGACTTGCCTAAATTTGTATGATGAAATTTTTATAGGCGTGAAGGCATCGCATTACCATATTACATCGATAGCCTAACGAGGTATATTTTATTAATCAGCGTGAAGACGCCACACTCAAAGTAATCAAGTTCAAATCAGCGAGAAAACAATTTTTTTTTGTATTTGAATAAAAAACCGCACTGCGTATGATTCCTAGCATTCAGTTTTATTTTGTTATTTTCTATCGGCGTCACTTTCTTTTGTTCCGTTACTAACCTGGGCGCGTATTCTTGAAATCCACCGATACTTCCGCATGTGGATTATAATTTGTATTAAAATTCTTTATCTTATTCGACTTTTTCGCCGGCTACTTTAATCGTTTTTTCAAATTTGCTTGCAAGTTTTCTTTTATTTATTTCACGACTAAAAAATTCGGTGGATGTTTCCGACTGTTTATACGCAGGCAGAAATATCCACCGATTTTTGTTTAGTCGTGCAATAAATAAAAGAAAACGTGCAAGCAAATTTGAAAAAAAAAACGATTAAAGTAGCCGGCGAAAAATTCGAATAGTATAAAGAATTTTAATACAAATTATAATCCGCATACGAGAATATCGGTGGATTTCAAAAATACGCGCCCTGGTTGTTTTATCTATTTTTGTTTTGTGTTTTTTTTATAAAATGAAGTACTAAATTTTTTTTCGGGTCGGTTTGTTGGGAGGGGACTCTCATTTCGTGTCGGTTCCATAGTTGCAGGCTGGGCTGGTCACTACCCGTCGTCCCCTTGGTAAGACATCCACAGGGTCGGTGGTGAGTCCAGTATATGACCGTAAAATTTACACGGTCTCCCCGTAGCACTCCTGATTGTCTCAAGCTATTGGAGTGTGACTTCGGGGGGATCCGTTCGTAATTATTAATCGGTCATTATTAATTTTATTCACGTTCCTCAAATTTCGGTCAACGGATTCTGGTGTAAATTTAACGTAATGTCTTTTAGTTTGCTTTTAATTTTTGTTTATTCTGTTCCACGGTATAGGCCAGGAACACGCAAGCCTCAACTTCCCCACGACCCAAACCCTTGAGATCTGGTCGGCAAAATTAGCGTAAGAGGCCTCTGCGTGTTTAGATGAAATCTGCGGGTTGGCTTCGTGCCACCCGAAACAAATTTACAGACTTGATTTGTGTTTGAGTTACCTTGGTGTCCTTGCTGATAACTTTGAACCGTAAGTCTTACCCGCGTACGCAGACGCATAATCTTCATTGCCATGTATAATGATACTCATCATGAATGGCGTCACTCGGACGCCTTCTTTAAATGTTCGAAATTGACCGAGATAGATGGATGGGAAAGAAAGTTCCTCGGCATGCTCGTCAAATGTAATACTCTGAGGTATGATGGTATTCTCTCCGGGAGAAATACGTATCTATGTTCATTCCAAAGAAGAGTTTGTTGTTGCGCTAACAAGCTTTCATCTATGTCAATCGCTTCGCTCAAATCCTCCTGGGGGATCGAGACAGCTGGTACCGCCGAGAAAAACTGTTCATTCGTCGTTACACAACACCTTCGGATACACAACACCAATAGGTTTTGAAAGTAATGGAGTTCTTAATTTTTTCAGCGATGCGTAACAATTATTACAAAGCAGAACTTCAGAACAGTTGAAATGTGGAGGATTTTTAAGAACATGTTCGAACCATATTCGATCACAAATATTACTGTTTGTGCTGCACTCTCATAAAACGCAACATAAAAGAATATCCTGCGATTTTGAAGAAACGAGTATTGATGATAATGATATTCATCTCGGCTTGAAAAGCTTTATAGATTTTGCGAAATTTTTAGTTTAGCCAATACTTTCAGCTTTTGTTCTAGATTGTTCGGCTAAGCATTTGACCGTGGCGGAATATTATCTTCAGCAAACCGCTCGTATACATAGCTTTCTGCATAAATTGTTCGTAACTTTTATTGCATAGCACAATTCAAATATGATTGATTTCTTTAAAATTGGCGAAAAACCAACCATCTTTGGAACCATATGCACGTACCACATAAATGATACGTAATACTTGCACAGACAAATAGTATTTTATTTTTTAGACCGGGGACTTTCCAAACGACGCGTCTACATAAATCTAAATTTTAACCAAATCAACATCAGTTGACCTTTTTTAAAATTGAAATGTGATAAAAAAATTAAATTTCTTCAATGTTAAACCTCCGAATCCAATTGGAATATAACTAATTTTTATATCAAGTTCTTAGGATCGAAAAACATATTTTTAGTGATAAGACCAGCTAAACTTATGTTGGCCCACTAACCTTTACGTAAATATAATTGTTTTAAAAAATATTCATCTTACTTGGTTTTGTATACATCAATGCCAGGCCCAGTCTGAAAAACGAATAAACTTTTAATTATTTGCGGCTTAAAATTAATCTTTAACAACAAAGAAACTATCGGTTATCGTTTTCAAAGTAAATGTGAGCATATCAGTGCAGAACCGAACAAAACATAATCAAATTAACTATTTACGTATTACAACCAAAAATGCCACGCTTCACAGTAATTTCACATCTTATGGTTATATTTTCTCACCACTATATATAATATAAAGACGAGATATAAGATTGCGTAGGTTAGCTGCGTAAATATTGTTTTAAAAACCATTTACAAATCGGAATCTCACTCAACGCGTATCGGTATTACGGTTTTGTGTATTCCAAACCATTAGGTAAGGTACCTTCAAACACAAAATTTCACTTTCCACCTAATCAACGTGAAATATTTTCTTACTTTTCAAACAAAATTAGAAAAAAAACCGTTTTTCTTCAGTTTACATATCCGATATGTACCGAGAGTACCTGAACATGTACAGTAGATATATATGGAAATTAGTAAATAATTACGAGCAAACTGAATGATTGAAATGTTATGTAAATATTGGATAGCACAAGAATTATCGATCTTAAGAATTTTTTTTGTTTTGTTTTTGGTTTGTAACAATTAGAGGTTTCGTCGAATTGTGTGGTGATGCATTTGATTTGTGAGATTTTTGTATGTACGGTGTGCGAGTGGAGTGATTTATGATTTTGTATAATAATTCGTTTTTTTTAAATAAATATGTCTTACTCGTATTCATAGTCCGTATTCAAATTTTAAAATTCAATGGAATTACAGAGTAAATTTCATTTGTCAGAATTCTTGATCATTTTTTAATGTTCACTTCACCAAATCATCAACATATTAAATATACATCAGATTCCCGCACAGAATTAATAAGTCTTTACACCTGATAGCTGCCAACAAATATTTATTCATGGTAATTAATAACTACTGGAAATCACCTAAACCCGGATATTTACGAAACTTTATCGGTTTATTATTAGCGATTTAAATTGCACGAACAAAAAATGAATGATAAGGAGTCAACGAATACAAACATCTAGCCAACACAACTATATATAACATCTTTTACATAACATACAGCAGGCAGTCGAATTTACAATGAACTACTTGCACACATGGTAGATAAAAATAAACCCCACTAAATGTGAAACTATCCTATTTAAAAAGCTTTACCAGCTAGCACACGGTGATACACAGCTGCAATGGAAGGAATTTAAAATCAAAATAGCTAGTACGACTTCTGAGCAAAAGCCATCCGTTAAATATCTAGGAATTAATTTGGACAAGCTAATGTATCTGGACAATCAATCATATACTGCAACAGGTGGCAAAAGCGAAGATATCCCACGCCAACCGAAGGATATCCTGCACACCATCAATCAGTACAGGAGTGAAATATAATGCTACAAATCTTCGGTACGCGCAATATTAACATACGGTTGACCTATAAAGTGGACCGTCGGACCAAACAAAATGGAAAATGTATGGTTCGGAATGGTCCGAAACCATATTAGGAGATCGTCAGCAAACACAGAAAGAAAACTCATATATATTTGCCCCATATTTTACTGAAGATAGTCCACGTACTTCGACAGAATAGAATACATCGAGCAGGAGACGACCAGACATCCGCTGATTTACCATCTGGAAAGAAGACAGAATGAAAAGAATTTAATGAACAAATATTCGAAAATCCGGATGAGTATTTTCTACATAACATCCACAGTAACACCTAGATACATCACACCACTAAAATAATCCCGATAAAGAATAACGAGGTGAAATTGGGAGTGGCGGAGGGTTGCGAACACTGAAGCCAGCAGCCTAAAAACACTCCATCATCACTTTCGTCCTTATTCCATTAGTAAGCGTATTGGTTTTTTGCACTTTTTAGCCAACACACAATAAATAAAATTTAATAATATAAAGACATTTTAAAGTAATTGACCGATTGATTTATATAAAATTAATAATAGCATTCAGGTGACACTTCAATGGAGCAAACAATGAACTAATTTTGTAAATGTAATGGGCATTTTATTAATCCGGTTTGGCCCGAGCATAATATACTCGTATAATGACTTTAAGAAAAAAAAAAGTTTTTCAATAGTGCTATTAATTTCATTAGGTTTGTAGCGGGTAGTTTCTTCAACTATAAGAAACTCCGCACAATTATTCTCAACGGACAATAATCCGTTCACATAATTCTTTATAACGGACAATTCTCAATGTAAAGAATTATTCCAAAAATATACAATAATCTTGTATATACAAATAATGTACATAACAACTTGTACATAGTAATCGTACAACAACACTTGTACATAACGAAATCGCATTGCATTAACCTCTACATTCAAATCATTTAGAGATGCATAAAAATCGTATTGATTTTGCAAACCCAAGATCATGTAAAAGGCATTCAACACATACACAATGCCATCGTGCAACAGATGGCATTGCAAACATCTATGTTCATTACAACATACATTGTATAGGGTGCACCCAAATATTTTGGTACAGGTACATAAAAAAAAACAAAACCAGTTTTGGATTGTTTGTTTTTCGATTTAGGCAAGAAGACAAACAAATTAAAATTCTTTTGTCTATTCAATTTTGGAAATTGCCGGAGCACCACAACATTGGAGCACCATCATCACTCACCAGCAAAATAAACAACAATAAGATTATTTTCATAATAAAATTTTATTTATAATTTCAAAAATTAAATTAAGATTTTGTTTTTATTTATTATAATATATATTTATTAAAGTGCTCCGCACCAACTCTAATAGGTTTTCATGAAATTTACAGTATAGTTTGTGTTGTTATCGTTAAAGTTGGCTGGAGGCCAAACAGGTTCCGCAATCAATGACACACTGCACCCATGGTGGAAACAGAGGATTCTATTCCATTTCGCAATTGCGCTCAGCTGTTCCGAGAAACTGTATGCGAGTAGGAATTTTTAGACCTCACCTACATTCAAAGATATGTACTTATGGAACCTATATAGATCGAGCTACCGCAAAAGCGGGACATCTACCAAATGAATGCCGTCATCACCGCTTTAAGGCAGTCGTCATAAAAGGAATCTTGCACAAACTCATTTTGTTAAAGATACTTTTAAACCTCAGCTTAGGTTCCCAAAAGAAGTACTTTGCTTTTCGGCAGGAAGAAAATGCAACCCATGTTATGGATGGCATGAAGCCAACAGGGATCTCTCTCACGGTGATTTTGCCAACTAGATCTCAGGGTTTTGGGCGTGGGGAAGTTAAGGTTTTCATTACATTAAATTTACACCAGAATCCGTCGACCGAAATTTGAGGAACGTGTATAAAATCAATAATGACCGGGTGCGTCCACCCATGAACGACCGGATCTCCCCGTATGACAAGTACAATGTCTGTTGAATCTTTTCTGTTGTTTTGAATTCCCCCCCCCCTTCCGCATGACCCATCGACCTCTAGAGGCCGATACCCAGCCACAACGAAGCAACCTAACAGAGTACATAGGTACGTTTCTTCAACAGACAAAGCCTCTTTTCACCCTGAGAGACATGTAGAAGATCTCCCACAATCCACAAAAAAATTTTGTCCAACTAGAAGAAAAATCAGAAGTGAAAGAAGGGATAAAACAAAAAAGAATCAAACTAAAACTGGTCCAGAGGAAAAATACTCGAACCACCATATGATCGCCGAAGATGAATAATTTTGAGGGCGAAACCAATGTAATACAATAGAGATGGGTAAAAAACATAAAAGAGCATATGAAGGCTCATGCATAATTAAAAGTTTAATGTCAATACCAGAAAATGCATTATTTATTTGGTGGTAACGAAATTCTGAGAAATAAATTCAAAAAATAGAGCGCAAAGTTATGACCACAAGGAAGTCGTTACCTTAGTAATTAACGTAGTTTTTAATAGCTTTCTTACCATTATTAAAGGTCAAAGGTGCAGCCGGTTGTAACGCGTGCTTAGCTCACAATGAACAAGAAAACAAATCACAACGTAAAGCGCTAAAGCATCAGCTTTGACATTTTACTAAATATCACAATGAGCCCACATTAACTTGACTGTTGCTATTGATAGAGCAAAGAAGGCTATTGAAATTGTTACAGTCCTTGACCAGTTTGGAACTATATATAGGATTCCGCAAAGAATTTAATACAGATTACTCACTATACATACAATAATATCTTCGGCTGTAACACCGAGATAAAAAATAGCAATTGCACAATGTGTTCAGGTTAGGCCTAGACACCTATGTGATCATAGATTATGAGAAGGACAATATGCTGCACAACCCGCGCATCAAATGCAGTGTGAGAGTTGTCGGCGAGAAAAACTAGCAACTCAGACACCAAGTCTTGAGACATGCACGAATCTCTCGAGGAATAACCCCTGACAAAGAGTTATTGATGCAAAATCCTGGTAGCAATTTAAATAAATTAAATACATTAAATAAATTGTTAATTTGTCTACGCTGTGAAATCAAATCGAGAGTCTTCCACACGCCAATGTATGAAACAACTGAAGCATAATAAAATCGTTTATGTAAAACAAAGTAATAGTTTTTTAGGCCCCTGTGGCCCTATTCCTGAATACGATACGAAAACGAAAATACAAGATTCATATTTGAATTGAATCAGATTCGTACGATTCTTATTGAAAATTGAATAAGAATCTTGTACTTTCGTTTTCGTATCGTATTCAGGAATAGGGCAGCAGGATTCGACTAGTACGTACATCACTCAGCCGATGACTAATCGCCTACCTGCGCAATCCTATAGATTCATTTTTATTGCTTATTTTTGTCCCTCCTTCTTTTATTTATTTTTTTGTTTTTTTCTACTATATAACAAAAAAATTTATTTTTACAAATCAGTAGATATAGATACTCCTGATGATGACCTAACAAGTCGAAATCGATCAAGTGATTTTTTAAACTTTTTGAAAATATTCAAAGAATATAATCTTGCGAAATAAAAAACAAGTGGTTAATAAAAATGTGTTTCTTAAGTGGAAGAGTTCCGTTAGGAAGACTAAATGCCAAGCAGGTGAAGAATACCTAAGTGTACGTGGTAAAGTAGTACTAAAAAAATCTATTACAAACCCAAAACATTGCTTTAAAGAATGCAAGTATTCCTGTGCAACAAAGGTGATGGAGTCAGAAAGGCATGTTTTCAATTTGAAACATTGTATGCCTTAGAAGCTCAACGGAAAACGGATTTCATATTGAACACCACTGAACGTCACTTATCTGTAAAAAAAAACTAAAAAATTACATCACGAAGAAGTTTCAGTTTTTCATATTTATATATGGATGTGGCGGGTTTCTGTTCGACAGTATGTAAAAATTATTACTTGGGAACATAACATATCTCCCAAACACCTATATACAACGCACATAAAAATAAATCCGATAGAACTGGTACAGTACAATAAAACCTGAAAGGGCGTACTAGCAGTAACAAAATTTCCGGAGAAGCTCAACAAGATTCTGGCCATATCAATTCTTTCCCTCGAGTAGAATCGCACTGTTGCAGAGCAACAACTTCACGCCAATATCTGGAGCCGAATTTAAAAATTTCTAAAATGTATGATCTATATAAGATCGATAAACGGTCCGATTCAACATTGCCTTTCACAGTCCGAAGTTCGATAGATGTGGCACATGTGAGAAGCATAAGGTCGCAGAAAAACACGCTCTCCTAACAGCTAAAACGGTTATCGAAAGGGATTACATTGTAGTTAATTAATAATTATTAATGAAAATAATAATTAATAAAATAATTAAATTATTTTATTATCATTTTATTTATACCAAATGAATGTACAGGTATCGTTTTTTAATAAATAATTTATTTTTTGTTTAACGAAACTTCCACTTTTATTCAAAATAAATTTCCAATTGAAGCAAAATAAAAGTTCTATTTTCTTAAAACCACTGTCAAACTGTCAATTAAGAAGACGCAAAAATTTTTTGTGATCGAAATATTAAATTATACAAAATTAAAATATTAATTAAACTAAATATTCTCGCGATTAAATTAAGTATCTGAGTATTAGTTACTATGCCGTACTATAAATCAGCAGAAAGTAATCCGAACTGTCCGGAAAACCCAGAATGTGCTACCTGTGTAAATACTATTGATAAGAAGCAGTCTGTTTTTGAATGGTCGAATTGTGGAAAGTGTTTTCATCCAGCATGCAAAAAGCTCTATGGCGAACATATTACTAGAGCAATATCTAATAACAAATGGACTTGTTCCAATGAATGCAGTTCCAAAATCAGCGGGAAGAAGAATGATACACCTGCGAATACATCCCACCAAACAGTATCAATCATTGCTAAGCTGGACGAAATTTCAAAATTATTCAATGAACAGTTTAAGGCCTTACATGAAAGAATAGATGAAGTGTTCAAAAGTCAAGAATACTTATCATCGAAATTTGATAAAATTTAACAAAACATCACTGAGCTGAAAGGTATCAATAAAGAGCTGTCCAATGAAATCGAAATCCTAAAAAAAAGTAAATGCTTGTTATCGTACGAAGTATATAACATGGAAGCTGCAATTGACAAAAGCTCATTGTGTATTGTATAACACAAATTAACATATTCCCGTCTGGTTCACAAATATTTTGATTTTTAAAGTTTCTTTACTTTTCTTCTATGGGAGTAACATTAATGTACACAACTGCGTTTAGCAAAACGTCACTCATAATTTATTTCATAATGGTGTTAGTAATAATGGTAATGCAGATCTCACGGTAGCGTACCTGAATGTTAGAATCTTCAGAAACAAATTAGCTGATGTATAAATTATAGCACTCCAACACAATGCTGACATTATAGTTATAACAGAAACCTGGCTAACAGATAATTTAGTTAATTTCTATAATATACCGGGATTTAATTTTTATTTTTCCAACCGTCCAGATGGGTACGGAGGGTGTGTCATTTTTATTAGATCAACCATCCCATCGGTATCGCTCTACCAGCGTGATCATGATTATTTGCAGGTTCTAGGCGGTAAATTAGTTCTAAACCGTATAAATATATTTGCATTTTACCGATCGCAAAAAAAACACTCAAGCTACATTTATGGAGTTATTAAAAAATTTGTTAGCTTCTCATACGAAGTCACTAGGGTTTGGAGACGCAAATATTAATTTGATGAATTAGAAGTCATTAATTATAGAGCTATTATGAATAAACAAGGTTTTGTAATTCTGAATTCGATTGATAGAAAATTTGCAACTAGGGTGCAAAACGGAATTGCAACGGCAATTGATCATTGTATTACGGATTTGGTTAATTTTAATTACCATCTAACGTACAAAGACTCCAACCTAACTGACCATCGAATTATCATAACCGAAATAAGTAAGATACGTATTAGAAAATCGGTAGAGAACGCAACTTACAATATCTTGAATTTTCAATCATTTAGTAGCGATATGAGTTGGAAAGAGTTACTCAAATTGACGAATCTCGAGAATTTCATAACTGAATTGGGAAAGTTAGTTACGCGGCATAGCCAAATTATAACTAAAAAAGCGAAGGTAATAAATTCGTGGATGTCATTAGATATTTTGCAAAATATTAAAAAAAGAAGCAAACTGTGGATATTGGTAAAGAGGCTTCCAACAAATGACTATTTGCGTGTGCGATATGAAGAAGTAGTTCGATTAGTTAAGAATCAAATAAAAATGGCTAAAAAGCTCCATTATGGACATTTGATAGAATCAAGCATAGACAATAACAACACTACTCTTCTTTGGCAGCAATTTAGGAAAATTATTTTCAACAAGGATTACAGCAATAAAAAATATTTATTCAGAATGAACTTGGTGCTTAAGTTAATGATAGAGTAGCTGCAAACTTATTCAATAAACACTTTACTATAGTAGCCCAAAAATTAATGAGTGGAATGTGTGTTCCTCGCTAGTGTTCCTTGCTAGTATAAATTATGATATTCGCAGTCCTTTTAGTTCTATTGAAGTAGCCGAGCTAATAGCAACTATTAACACTTTAAAAACAAGAGCGGCTAACAGTTTGGATGGATTTTCGACAAAAGTTCTTAAATATTTCGTTGGAAAATTTGGCGAATCTGTTACCAAATTCTTAAATAATTATTTAAAAACAGGTGAATTTTCCACTTGTCTCAAAACAGCCAAAATTGTTCCCGTATTTAAAGACGGAAATGAACTCAATCTTGAAAATTACAGGCCAATATCAATTCTACCAGTTTTCTCTAAGGTATTTGTGAAATTAATTCTAAGAAGATTTGAAAATTTTCTGGTTAGCAATCAAATATTAATTCAGTATCAGTTTGGATTTCAGGAAAAATCAAGTACTTTATCAGCGTGCTACAATATAACTCATTTAATTACAAAAAACTTAGATGTTAGAAAGAAATGTGCTTGTCTGTTTCTAGATTTCAAAAAAGCCTTTGACTGTGTTAATCATGAAATACTGCTACTGAAATTGGAAAAACTGCAATTTAACCCGATGCAATTGAAACTATTTGAAAACTATTTACATGGTAGGGAACAGAAGGTGGTTGTTAATGGAACTGCAAGTGATGAATTAACAATGCTGTGCGGCGTTCCACAAGGATCTATTTTGGGACCTTGCCTATTTAAAATTTATATTAACGACATTTTTGATTTGCCATTGAAAGGTACCTTGCAACTTTTCGCAGACGATAGTGTTATATTTTATTTGTGATATTAGTCCGAACTAAAAACAGTTTGATTTAAGTGTAAAATTAAAAAGTAGTTGCATAAAACCCTTCAGGTTACAGCAACTTAAAAAAACAAGAAATGTTTTGCATAAAAAAGTGTAATGTTCATATTGTAATTGTAAATTAATAAAGGAAAAAAACGTCTGGATAACTTGTTAACAGTAGAACAAGCTTGTAAGATCCACTTACAATTGTATTACTCTACAATCTTGGGTATTCCACTTCAGTTACAAAGTTGTTTCTTATTTCTGAGATTCCCATATCTCCACATTTAAATGTTTAACTGCAGTTCAACTTATCATGTTTCAAAGGGAATTTAAAATAAACAGAAGTTGCGTTTATTTCGTTAAATTTGTGTATGATATAGAGATACCAATTTTGTTTTCTGTTTTCCTGGAAACTACCTCCAGCGTATTTAACACCTTGTTATTCTAAGGTCACGATATTACGGCTCAAATCCCAGGATTTTCTAAATGTTCTTCTATATTGCCAAAAAATGACAGTGGCTTTATGAAGTCTACTATTAAGGTAAATTTTTCAGGTAAGTTTACTGTCTAACCTTCGGTAACTTGAATAGCAAGACCCCATGTAACGATGGTTTAGCAAATGCCGACATTTGTGCAGGCTCATTTATGCTTGAGAAAGGTGTACTTAAAAAGGCAACCGCTATATGTTCGCGGAACAAGAATTTTTATTTTTTATGAAATCGTCATTTATGGAATTTGACTGGCTTTCAGAATCGAGGATTGGTAGGCAGAGCTCTACATTGAATTACATAATTTTTTGTTGCAATTTTCTATTAAGATTATGGCTGTTGAAGAATTGCTGATTTTTCGTACCGTACATCGTTTTAATAATAAGTATCCGTTAGCGTCTTACTACTAGACTTTCGGGCGGACGATACAGATTCGTGCTGAGTTTTGCAAAACAAAAACACTCAGCATTTTAAGTTACAAAATTTATTTTCGCAGCTCCTTTAATTTCTTCAGTAATTCACTAATTGCTTTCATTATCTCAATATTCCCCTCCACATGGAATGTCATTCTAAACTCCAAATCAGTATTGGAGGAATATTTGATCCAGCAACATCAATGCGTGTTAAAAATAATAAACGCCTCAATAAAATTATGGACTCTGACTAGGTTTGAACTCGCGACTTTTGGGTTGACAAGATTTGGTGGTGTACAATTTAACCACTCGAGTAGAATTCGAACTTATATCCTGAAGACTTGCATTCTGAAACAATGTGTTTTTAGTGAGATCAGTGGATGGCCCCTATGATATCCTGGATTCAGAGTTATATTTAAAACGAACGGGTAAAAGTTGATTTTGCCTTACGTTTCTGTTACCGAGTTATCGAATGCTTCAGAGAAGCAATATTTTAGTGGTGATAAAAAGTAATTTAGTAATGAAATTAACAGTTTTTTCTATGAGGCTACACAAAATGACACTTTCAATACTTAAATCGGTATGGGTTAATCTAAAGTTAAAAAATTTTAACGCTTAAATTTTTTATTTTACTGTAAGTTCGAATTGTCCATTTTATTCGTTTAAATATCAGCATTCTATCACTAGATGTGGAGAACATGCCGCAGGATTTTGCGTGCAAAATTTATGAATTTAAATCTAAATTTTTAATGCGTTCCATTTTTTTTGATTATCAAGAGTCATTAAAATTCTATCAAATTAGGTGCCCGGATTACGTACCTACCACCTGTTATGAAGAAGTCCACTTACCTATATAAAATGTTTCAGCATTTTTAAGTTCACGTAAAATATTTAAATAAAATTGATATAAATTTCATTCAGCGGAAAAGCAAAAAAATCATAATTTAATTTCAAGAGTCATCATAAGCCTTTAGTGGTGCGGTGCTACATAAAAACAAAATCGAAACCGTAACACAAACCAAAACCTGTTTGAATATAAATTTCACTACCATCCAGAGAAAAAAATTCCACTCCTCGGGGCAATAATCATTCTTCATTACCATATACAGAAACACACACATAGCTGTTTTGTTGTATACCAATTTTTTCCTGGTCTGCGGTTGTGCGTAAAATCTACACACGTTAACCATCCCCGTCGTCTTCCACGTACAAGAGGAGAATTATTATATCCACAGTCGATTTTAATTATAGGGCTGGCTGGTTGAATTTGAAAGAAGTTAAAAGCAATAATTACACTTTATATAGGTTTAGTTTACATTTTATTCATTGCGTTGCGTCTCTCTATATATGATGTGTCCATCATATCACGTTTTTTGTGATATGCCGGTAATTTTATGTGTGTTTTGTTCGCTTAATGTATTTAGGATATACCGATATGTTTATTATAAACCCATATCAAATTGGAGTAAATTTTGTTGTTGTATTCCGTATTATAAAATTAAAATATCAATTTCATTTTATCATACTGAAAATTTAACGTTTGATATTTTATGAATTCATTTAATAAAAGTTGTGTGGGGTCGTGAAAACTAGGTGGACTGCACACAATTTATCAATTAAATATGGTTTATTGTGACAATATACTTGTAGGATTGGGTAAACATTACCAATTAAGCTACAAACCAATATTGGTTGTAATCTTTCAAATCTGGGGCGAGATCATGAAATCCGACCAAAAAATTCATGGTATTCGGCAACAGGAATGTATTAGCGGTAGAAATTAAATTTCTAAAATATTCTAGCGGATTTCATTACTCTTAAAATATTACAGAAATTGCATTTATGCATCACCCCACATCCGCTAAGACTAATTTTAATAGATTTAAGTCGAGAATTTTTGAAAATCTTTCTCAACCATTTCAATTTTCCGGTCGTATTTCATTCATTTCATTTGTGTTTTATATCCTAAGAAGATTTTCTGAGCAGCTGAAGGACATCTCAAAACTTGGCGATTTTCAAGAAACTGGCGACTGAGTGCTAAACTGGAATTGATGATGGAGAGTCCAGTGGCTGGAATTTTCGGATTTCGGCCAGAATTCGGTTTCTGAGGATGGATTTGATTTGGAGGAAGGAGTGGTAGGGCATTTTGAAGTTCATTTCACTTTAGAACATGATGGTCTAATTTTTTTGTTCTAGAGGTTAACTTATATTTGATTGTTATAGAGAGTCTTCCATCGAGTAGACTTCTTGACTTTTAATCCTATTGTGAACTTGTTTAAACTATTGTTGCTTCTAGTTTGGGAGGTGTCGCCCTAGATAAATGGAACAATTTACGATAGGCTTGTGACTGGGCTTGAAACAATACAGGGTCAATTTTGCAATACGAACTCAACACACCTGCCAAATTTTTCTTATTAGCAGTTGTTTTGCAGTGGCTCATGTGAGGACGAGGTTTTTAAACTAGGTTTATTCATTACAGCATTCAATAACCTGTACTCTCTTCATTGCTTTTAATTGGATTCGGGCAAATGGGAAAATTTTGTTTTAGGTTGGCTTTGGGTTTGCAGGTTTCGACTTAGCTTACGCGTGGTCTGATAGTCGTGAATTTGGGTTAGCAAGAGAGAGGCAGTGGTCTGCTTTGAATTGTTAGTTTATTAACGTTAAAATTTTCGACATTGGATTGTTTTGTCCCAATGATTGGTGATGGCTGTTTTTCCATCTATATGTCAGATATATTCATTTTATTCATTCATTTTGTTGTTAAGCACGTGCTATGTGAAATGGAACAGTGAATATTTTTGAAGCTTTTAGTGCTACATATAAGCATTTGTATGGTTTTTTTTCATGTCAATCGTTCGAGGAAGATTGGGTATTGGTTTGAAATTGTATTTCAGAAAATTTCCAGATGCATGTGAAATAATAATATTTTCCTTTGGGTTATTGATTAGGGGAAGCAGTTGTTGAGGACTTGTACCATCGTTAGCCATTAAACCTATTAAACCTTTGTCCTGCCTGCCTCTGGCGGATTAGAGTTCTGTTGTCTTGTGCCGTACGATCGCTGGGTATCTGAAACCGGTTCGTTCCGTCGTAAAAAAAGTAAATATTAATATACCTTCCCTCGGGGACCGGTGTTGTCCGGTACATCCTGTCTAGTACTTGGTCAACCAAATAATTAATATAATAAAACTTTTCAATTTGTATTTGATTAGGGATTAAGGATGGCAAGGACAAGTGACGTTCACATTATATAATTTTTCGATTTAACTATTTTTTATAAATATGTAAATAAATTAAAGCAACAGATTCACAAATCAGGAAATTTACCATTAAGATGGCAACTTAATTAATTATGAGTTTTTTTAGGATGTTGTGCTGAATATTTATAGCCAAACAAGAACAAAAATAATTGTGCTTTAAAATTGAATTTTGTGTGATATTGGGTAAGTCAAGATTTTTCATAACGCAAACCATTTAATGTTTAACCATTTAACAATTAAAAATTTTAATAAATCCTTATAGAGTTGACCGATAAGAAAAAAAAGAGAAAAGTAATTTCGTTAGAGACGAAAATATAGCAGAAATATTAGGCCGACTTGCAAAACGTGAAGATTCCACGTCGGTCAGTAAAAGCTTTCAGTTGAACGAAGGTATAATTCGAACAATTAAAAAAGAAGAAAGCTATTTGTAATTTGGCGTCAGATGGTACCAAATATATAGTGCAGATTCGTGCTCATATACTAGAGATGCAGCCATTGAAAAGATGGAAAACGGATTGTTTACGTTTATTGAAGATCATAGTCAAAAACTTATATGAAACCGCTTCGGCGAATGTTGCAGCTACTACAGAATATCCTGCTGCACTTACCAAAATAATTGAAGACCATTAATATACGTCTGATCAAATTTTTAACACTGACCGGCCTTTTCTGGAAGAAAATGTCAAGCAGAACATTTGGGTCTAGAACGAAAAAGATTGTTAGTGGTTTCAAAGTGGCAAAAGATCGCATTACGTTTTTGCTTTGCAGCAATGCCTCAAAAAATCGTATTTTAAAACCTTTCATAGTTAATCGATCACTCCAATCACGAGCATTAAAAGTGTAAAGGAACTTCTAATTCAAATAAGAACGCCTTTATTACAGAGTCAGTATTCAATGAGTCGTTCGACAAATGTTTTATTCCGGAGGTCACAGGAGCTTATTAGTCTTCGACTAGATTGTAATTAAAAAAGAAATAATAAAGAAAACTTATTTTCAAAAAAACATGTCCACCAAAAGGTTTTTGTGTTGCTGTCGAGCTTTCATTGAAAATTTGTTTTCAAAAGACAATTTTGTATGAAATTTTGAATTTTTTGAAAATTTTACGATTTTAATCAATCTAATTTGGCCCCTGATGCATTTTTAACCTTCACTTGGTGAATAGCGTATATTACGTTGTCTGGGTATAGGGGGAGTCAATCTGACCCCACAAATATCTAATGTAATTTTAAAGGAAATGTAAATAAAAATTGTTGAGTTTCTTATTAAATACATTATTTATATTTTTATAACAAAACAGTTTATTAAAATAAATAAAAACTTTCAAAATTCAAGATATATTTATTTAAAAAAAAATCGCTGAAAATTCAATTTTAATTAGTATAATTAGTAATGTTGTGCGGAGCGGTTTCGGGATAGGTTATTTTAAACTGCATTTCACGTTTCTCTGTTTATTACAATTTTATTAATTTCACATAACTTAAATTTACATTTAAAATAATTTTTTGATGATTACTGCTTATGACTAAATAGTTAGTTAAATAGTCATATAACCATCTAATTTATAACTGTATGACTTATAACTATAACTGTCTAATTTATAACAAAACTGTAACTATATCTTAAAACTATAATGCGGTTCTTATATACTAAAATTTCGAGGAAATGAAAATGTTATACAAGCACTACGGGAAACAAATGTGCATTTTTCGAGGTTGCAAGATTGCAATTTCATTTCTTGTACGCAAATGTGTTTAGTTTATTAAAATTGAACAACCTTATTAACAATACGGAAAACAAATAAATGAATCATCTTTTCCGGTATATTACACAACAGTAACTATATAAGTTTTAATCAGATGTATCATCTGAAACCACTCCCTATTCATCTGAAATAGTTGCCTCGGTTTTGATGCATTCTATGCATATAATTTGTGTGTGGTTTGAACAAAATGGCTTATCACAAATAAGGCATCTTGTTTTGGTTTTCACATCAGATGATCGGGGGCACAAGTGTCTATTAGAATCAAAAGCGATTTTTAAAATTTTTAGGTTAGTGATTGATATTGTTACACTATATATGTTACACTATATTTACTTTCTTTGACTAAATTTCAAATGTTCACTCTATTCCTGAGAAAATTGTGAACGAAATCGTCATTACGGTTCAAAATAGTTCTATTTCATTACATTTGCTGATACAAAACAAGTCTATCTATTACATTGAAATTTACAATCAAAAAAATTCTATTCCAATATAAATTGCGAATATGAGAATCAAAAACGATCTATTCCAAATTTGGCGGGAAACTTGTGATAAACGTCAAAAAATGTTCATACAAAAATCAATTGCTCATATCTGTCGACAGAAAGTGGTTAGTTTTCTAGAATATCTTTTAATTTCTAGTAAGTTTTTAAAAGTCCTTGGTTTTATTAAATTTTTCCATTCCAAATCGAAAAAGAACATTAGAAAAAATTGAGAAGTAAGTGACTAAAATTCAGATACATAATGGATATTTTTAGGTTCATTTAATATTAAATATAATAATTTATCTGCAGGTACAAACGGAAATGTTTACCAGAAATGCAAAAATGTAAACACAGTGTACATAGTCAGTTTAAATGCAATCTACCTTGCGATGCAATAGAGTTCTCTAATAACTTTTATTCAAACAAGACCAAGCTGGCGATGCATTTATATTAAATCATTGCAAAATTGCCAAGCTTCACAGAACTAACCGCAATCTAAAACAAGGTTCTCGTAAAACATTTTCGGTTAACTACTATATTCAGAACCGTTCTAGAAAATTAATAAAAGTTTGCCAAAATACGTATTTAGGTATATTAGGTGTGACAAAATCCCATGTGCGTACTATAAGCAAAATATACTTTGATACGGGAAAAAGTCCATCAGAACGACGAGGAGGAGATAGGAAAAGTTTGAAGTACGAGGATAAAAAACTGGCTGTTATTAATTTTATAAAAAAATATAAAACTGTTGAGATGTATTACTGGCCAGCCCAGATTGCGCACGGTCAATATTTATCCGGAGATCTCTCGATTAATAAAATGTGGCAGGCATTTAAAAATGAAAACCCAGAAATTTACGTAAAATCTAATTATTTTAGATTTATATTTAATAATAATTTTAATTTAGGTTTTAAAACGCTTGCGACTGATAAATGTTCGACGTGCCTTAGATTTTTGGAGCAACTAAAAGTTGAAACCGACGCCCAATAAAAAACAGGAGCTGATTACGATGTCACGGATTCATAAGCTCAGAAACAAAACTTTCTTTACACTTCTCAATGACGAGGCCGACGGTTTACTGACCATTTCTTTTGATTGTGAAAAGAATATGGCTTTGCCTAAAGCCTCAGATCAAGCTGCGTATACTGGTCGTCAACTTTATTTATATTTGTTTGGAATGATGGTTGGTAACGGACATTCATCATTAACGCCGAATAATGTATTTTTGTATTATTGCACCGAGTGTCAGGCTAAAGGAGCAAACGAAATAGCGTCTGCGATGTACCACACATTGAACCATACGGGTTTAAACAATATTCATACAGTTCGTTTAGTGGCGGATGGAAGCGGCGGACAAAATAAAAATTCAATTATAGTTGAAATATGCGAATATTGATTACTCAAAAAAACACCACCAAATGTGTTAAAGATAGAGTTGGTCTTTCCAGTGCTAGATCATTCGTACTCCAGATAGCGTTTTTGCTCAAATTGAGAACATCGTCCAGAAAAAAGAAACCATTATCAACGTCAACGCTTACCTTGTCATTTATAAGGAAAATGGAACCCTAATTAACTTGGGAAGTGATGAGTGTCCCGCACTTGACCTCAAAATTGAGATATGTAAAATTCTTATACCAACATCAAAGTGGCACTTCAAATTCAATGAATTCAAACGGTTTATTATAACTGTAAACAGAAACGGCACAATTGTTGGAGTACGAGGCGAACCATTTTATAAATCGGACATAGGAGTCTCAAAACCGAATGTTAAACGAGGAGAGAATCTTGCGACTATGAGTGTAATAAGACTCAATAATGGTGTAAAAATAAAAGAAGCCAAAATTAATGATGTTGACAAACTTCTAAAAAAACATTTTGGAACGGAATGGCGAGCAATGGATGATTTACGATTTTATACAGAGATAATAGACCATAATGAACTTTACTTGGAAGGAGATAATGAGGTCATTAACTGCAATAGTCATGATGAATCAAATACAATTAGAGTTTAAATTTTTAGTTTTAGTTTTAATTTGAAATTTAATTGGACTCAATATTTTAAGTATAATGTGATTTATCTACGTGTGTGATTTTTATAAACTTGAAGATTTATTTTATTTTTATTATTTTAATATTTTTATTTTATTGAACTAATGGTTTTATGTTGATCATTAATTTAATTTAAACCAAAATAAAAGACTGAAATATTTCTAATCTTAAATCTGTTTTTTTTTTCAAACTGAGTCTATTCCAAATCAAAAATTTCAAAACATACCTATTCCATTATAGCGACTTTCAAAATGAATCTATTCCATTGACGAGCGCGCCTCGCCGGGTTGTCTACCAACATACACTTCTGCGTTCAATGGGTAAGAATTCTTTGCGTCCCATATGCAGAATATTTTAATGCTATACTTCCCCGGTTTCGATGGAATGTACTGTCGAAAACAACATCTGCCTCGAGTAAGAACCAATTGTTCATCAATGGTTAAATTTTATGATGGTTTATAAGGTTCTCGAATGTTTGCTAAGAACATATTCCATACATCTCGGAATGCTGCAAATCTATCGGTTTTTAGCCGCTCCTGTCTAGTTTGATAGTTATTAAACCGGAAAAATCTTAATAATTGCTGCACTCGTTCAAATGACATCGCAGCTCGATAAAATGGACGGTTGCCAAGGTGGTATAATTCATCCAACCGCTCTTCCCAATTTTTATGAGCGCCAGCGTAAATTTAATTTCCAATCAGAGCATATATTTCCACCGAATTGGTATCATACCAAACACGCTGTTGTTTTATTGCTTTGCCATTCATTGTTTGCTACTGCAATCGTCATGTTTTCTTTTTCTCGAAATAGGAAATAGTCGCGAGTTCTGGTTGCAATCGGAGGATTTACGTTCCACTTCCGGTTAATTTTTTTATTTTGGGAATAATATCATATACATACTAGTATCTGCTCTTTCATCTTCAACAGTGCCAGTTTCGACAGGTTCTTGTTTATTTATTCGATCACTCGCGACAAGATCAAAATTTTCACACAGACACTGTGACAATACATACAATACTTGCAACTGGGTGACAATACATACAATACATGCAACACATACTTACTAATTAGCGGAAAAAATACACACAACAATAAAGATATAAACAATACATTTATTACAATCATATACACATAAAAATTGAATAATATTTTGATTTATATAGAAAATAATACATGGAAATAACTTGGGGTCATTTTGCCCCCAGTACACAAAAATGTGCTTGGTTTTAAAATCGAAGATATTTTTGGCGTCGCATTATATAGAAAAATGCAACGAAATTTTGTCCCAAGAATATGCAACGAAATAAAAAAAAAATAAAGTAAATACGAGAGAATCAAATCACGCTGGTGCGCCGAAATCAATTTTTGGGATCAAACTTTTTTATTTTTTATTTTTAGGTATATATAAATCACTCTAGCCCAAAACAAATCAGTAGGCTTAAGCTTTTTTTTATTTAGGCCTTAAGCAAAATTTCAAGCCCCATCTTCGATGTTTAAATTTTTAGCCTTAGGCTCAAACTTGAGATTTTTTTCATAATATGGTAATTATGAAATTTAAAAATAATTTGGGCCTATTTTTCATTACATTGTGTGAATAAAATATTTGTTGAGGATATCATATACGGGATGGGCCATATAAATAGCAAAAAACGTATTTTTTTCAAGTTTAAAATGAACTGGTGTCAATTTGACTCCAATACACAGGGAGAAGGTTAAGCATTTTTGTTAAAAAAAATGCTATATGGTTTCGGTTTGCCGTCTGTCCGTCTGTGTCCACGATAACTTGCGAGCGGATGGAGATATCAACTTAACGCTACGGCTCTACAGAAGCTACGTTCCTGGAACCGGGTCGTTCTACCGTATAAAAAAAGAAGAGAATTCCTTGTAGGAATAAGACCGGTGATATCCGACACATCTTGTGCAGTACTTCGTTTTAAAGACCAATCAATTGGATTGTAATAATTAAATAGTGTTCTATCTATACTGTTATTTTTTGTACCGCTAGGGGTCAATAGAAAGATTGCAGCGGCTGGATGGATTAGGTCATTGGAAAAAAAACACCATTTGCTAGGTTCTCGGCGTTAGGTCATCTTGCCGTTTCACTGTCGCGACCGCCGCTGATTGATATAAGTTTACTTTTGGGCTAATACGTTAAGACGCTTTAGAACACCTACCCTCAAATATTACGTACAAGTACCATTTCCATAAAGGGTTATTAATCTTACATATAATATCAATTACAAACAAAACAGCGAATAATAAAAATAAATCAATTGATTTCCTTTACCGAGAAAAGCATTTTCGCTAAGCCATTCCCAATTACACGCGGGAAGAATACTAACGTCTATAAAAACGTCAAATTCTTCGTATACATCTTCATACTTACGAATATAATACGTATATGAGTTTATCGTACACATAAATACTGACTTTATTTTTATCGAAAAATAAGGATCAATTTTAAGATAAATCTTCCGTGAAATTATTTTCTCGGTTGTATGTATTATATATGTATAGTACACGTTTGAGCATATCATCTTTTTATGGGATTATATTGAAGAAAATATTTACTTTGCACAGTTTATATAAACACACAATATGTCTTAATCATGTATAAGAAGACGCGCGGGATAAACATTTATGCGTCAAGTCGGTAGATATTTTGCTTATACACGATTTTCATTTTATATTATTCTTGGTTCCATCCTCTCTCCCTGATTGATGAAAATTACGTTGTTGAAAATCTTCTTATCGCCAAAATCGCATTCAAATCTGAATCACCGAGCTTCGATTAGTCTTTTTTAGTAGGTTCACAAATTTTGTATCGACTATTAAGTTATTATCCATTTAAAAGGTTATAATTAAGAGTTTTATGTTGGGATTCTGATTTCTTTAATATCGGAATACCTATATACAAAGTACCTACATACTCGTACATGTTGCGAAGAAAATGAAAATTATACGTTTCACTGCAACTTATTGGTTATATGGTTTGACCTCAGAAAGGTTATCCTACAATATGAAAACCTATAAGATGGTACGTACATGTAATTTACTCGTATCTTAAATTGTTTATTGTTTGTTTGTTTTTGTTTTGTTGCTGTGTCTTATAAAATTTTATAAAGAAACTTAAATGTATCTTTTTATTGTTGTGGTACCAAGAGATAATTTTTAATTTATATGAAACGAGGTTAGGATAAGTTTGGTTTTCATTTTGTAGGTTAATCTATGTAATTGAATCAGGGTTATCGTTCATTGTTGTTTGTTTTCTTTTCGTTGGTAATTTATAAAAATTATGTGTGGTAAATATGTGTGATATGTATAAGATATAACGTGATTTAATTTTTAAATTTACTGCAACATTGTTTGTGAGCTAACATGAATATTTCGTCTTCGACCTATTACATTTGCTTAATATGCGAATAGTTTCTAACATCGGTAATCGGAAGAACCTAATAAACAGTTTACACGGAAGAAAATAATCAGAAATTATAAAAGGGCTTGAAAGTAAGAAATTTCGGCCTAAAACTGACAAATGATTCCACCTTGGTAAAAAGGAACACTTGTTTTTTTCTTTTCTTATTAAGATAATTCTTGTGTTCTGTGCTTAGCTCGTCAATAAATCGTGTGCGTTACAATTTGAGTTTTACGCGTCTAGGATATACTAAACATTTTGCTAAGCGTGTTCTACAGTAATACGGAACACTGAGGATAACCACTCAGTGAAAATTGTTAGGTGTATGACTTAATTTTTATATTTATTATTTTGTAGGTATTTTGTGGTTTTTACAGAATCGGACGCAAGGTTTCAGAACACCGAACGACAAGTCTACGTGAGTTACATAACCTCTCAAAATAGCAGAGTTTACGATGCCCCCTGATAAACAGCACACTCACAGCACTGTATTCTATACGAATTCCAACAAGGAAAAAATGCTTCTAAAGCACGGGAATCAATTTTTAGTGTTCTTGGTCCCGACGTTGTGTCTTATGAAACGTGTAATTATTGGTACAAATGTTTTAGAAGTGGTAATTTCAATCTAAGTGACCAGCAGCGCCCTGGACATCCTCTACTGCATATGAAGACTCAACGCAAACGCAAAAGAGTTTGCAGTTCAGCTAGGATGCATTCAAACATCTTTTTCCAATCGTTTGCACCAAATGGGAAAAATTCAAAATCTTGGAAGGTGGGTCCCACATGGATTGACCGAACACAATACAGGTCAACGTGTGACACCTGCCTTTCACTGCTTGACTGCAATAAAAAAGGAGTTCTTGTGGGAAATTGGAGCGGGCGATGAAAAGTATACTTTTTACGAGAATCACAAACGCAACAAATCGTGGCAAGATCCCGGGCAAGAAAGTTCTGGTGATGGGACATGTGGGTGTGTGTTATTACAAACTCCTGGAAACTGGTCAGTCAGTGACTGCAAAATGCTACAGCCGACAATTGAACAAACTGAGCGAAAGGCTTGATCAGAAAAGTCCATTTACTGGAAAAGGAAACTGGCAAGTAATACGAAACGTAGGTCATAAGAAACGATGGACTATATTTCCAAAATTAAATTCGTTATTGTCTATTTTTTATATAAAATAAATTTACTGAAAAATCTGTAAAAATTAAGTCGTACACCTAATATAATCATTTACAAACTGTATACAATTTTTTTTGCGTTCGATTCTGTTTTTTTTTTCTTACTGGTACCAAATAGTAATAATATGTCAATATAAGACAGCGCCCTATAAAATCGAGTTTCAAAATTTGTTTCTGTATGGCAAGAATGAAGATAGCTGTTTTAGTACACGTCCGAAAAAAATCGAAAATCAACAAGTCAACTTCTCAACAATCGAAGAACTAAAGCAAAATCGCATTCTACTGCCCAAAACCAAAAAACGAAACACATAGGTGTTAGGTGCGCCGAGTTAATAAATTTCCGAGTTTTTTTGAAAAAAGAAAAATGTCAATAGATATTGTTACGTTTTTGCCTTGTCACTCAAGGTTCATCACTGGATTGTGAATAAATACAACTGCTTCAAATTTGAACTCACACAAATTTATTTACACAACACAATATTTATACAATACAAAATTAACAATTAATTATTCCAATTATAACACACTATTTAATTATCACTTTAATATTCGCTTTAATAATCACTTTAATAATCACTCTATTTAACCTTCACTATATCATGTTTGAAATAAGACTCAGCATTCCACGTCAATGTACGCCTTTATATACCAAAATATTTGTTTATAGAATAATCCTGAATGCGCTCCAAGAATCAAATATGTTAGTATACAAATGACGCCTAAATGTTGACCCAAATCACAAATACAATTGAATAATTATTGAGTAACTTATTCTATTCTAATCTAGGTGTCACCGTAACAATATATAAAAAATGGTTTATTCAAAGTATTGTCCCTCGCTATCTACACACGCTATCAACAGATTTTTGCCATCTCTCTAGTAATACATGAATACCACGACAATAAAACGACGCGTCTCTGGACCGAAACCATTCATCCAACCAATTTTGTACTTCTTCGAAATTGGCCAAATGTAGCCCTGCCAAGCCATGCGCCATTGAAGGTAACAACTGATAATCCGGGAGGGGGGGAGTTCTGGCGAATAAGGCCGGTGCGGTAGCAGATCCCATCTCAGCGTTTTGATGGTGTTCTAGATGTTCGTGTCTCGTGTCTCATTCTGACCGTTTTTCGAGCAATGCATGGTTCAGATTTATGAGTTGTTGTCGGTAGTGCCGCCCATTGACAGTTTCGCCCTGTTTCTGCAGCTCATATTTATTTATTTATTTTATTTATTTTATTTATTTTATTTATTTTATTTATTTTATTTATTTTATTTATTTTATTTATTTTATTTATTTTATTTATTTTATTTATTTTATTTATTTTATTTATTTTATTTATTTTATTTATTTTATTTATTTTATTTATTTTATTTATTTTATTTATTTTATTTATTTTATTTATTTTATTTATTTTATTTATTTTATTTATTTTATTTATTTTATTTATTTTATTTATTTTATTTATTTTATTTATTTTATTTATTTTATTTATTTTATTTATTTTATTTATTTTATTTATTTTATTTATTTTATTTATTTTATTTATTTTATTTATTTTATTTATTTTATTTATTTTATTTATTTTATTTATTTTATTTATTTTATTTATTTTATTTATTTTATTTATTTTATTTATTTTATTTATTTTATTTATTTTATTTATTTTATTTATTTTATTTATTTTATTTATTTTATTTATTTTATTTATTTTATTTATTTTATTTATTTTATTTATTTTATTTATTTTATTTATTTTATTTATTTTATTTATTTTATTTATTTTATTTATTTTATTTATTTTATTTATTTTATTTATTTTATTTATTTTATTTATTTTATTTATTTTATTTATTTTATTTATTTTATTTATTTTATTTATTTTATTTATTTTATTTATTTTATTTATTTTATTTATTTTATTTATTTTATTTATTTTATTTATTTTATTTATTTTATTTATTTTATTTATTTTATTTATTTTATTTATTTTATTTATTTTATTTATTTTATTTATTTTATTTATTTTATTTATTTTATTTATTTTATTTATTTTATTTATTTTATTTATTTTATTTATTTTATTTATTTTATTTATTTTATTTATTTTATTTATTTTATTTATTTTATTTATTTTATTTATTTTATTTATTTTATTTATTTTATTTATTTTATTTATTTTATTTATTTTATTTATTTTATTTATTTTATTTATTTTATTTATTTTATTTATTTTATTTATTTTATTTATTTTATTGTCCCTCGCTATCTACACATTTTTGCCATCTCTCTAGCAATACATGAATACCAAGACAATAAAACGACGCGTCTCTGGACCGAAACCATTCATCCAACCAATTTTGTACTTTTTCGAAATTGGCCAAGTGTAGCCCTGCCAAGCCATGCGCCATTGAAGGTAACAAATGATAATCCGGGAAGGGGGGAGTTCTGGCGAATAAGGCCGGTGCGGCAGCAGATCCCATCTCAGCGTTTTGATGGTGTTCTAGATGTTCGTGTTCGTGTCTCATTCTGACCGTTTTTCGAGCAATGCATGGTTCAGATTTATGAGTTGTTGTCGGTAGTGCCGCCCATTGACAGTTTCGCCCTGTTTCTGCAGCTCATATTTATTTATTTATTTTATTTATTTTATTTATTTTATTTATTTTATTTATTTTATTTATTTTATTTATTTTATTTATTTTATTTATTTTATTTATTTTATTTATTTTATTTATTTTATTTATTTTATTTATTTTATTTATTTTATTTATTTTATTTATTTTATTTATTTTATTTATTTTATTTATTTTATTTATTTTATTTATTTTATTTATTTTATTTATTTTATTTATTTTATTTATTTTATTTATTTTATTTATTTTATTTATTTTATTTATTTTATTTATTTTATTTATTTTATTTATTTTATTTATTTTATTTATTTTATTTATTTTATTTATTTTATTTATTTTATTTATTTTATTTATTTTATTTATTTTATTTATTTTATTTATTTTATTTATTTTATTTATTTTATTTATTTTATTTATTTTATTTATTTTATTTATTTTATTTATTTTATTTATTTTATTTATTTTATTTATTTTATTTATTTTATTTATTTTATTTATTTTATTTATTTTATTTATTTTATTTATTTTATTTATTTTATTTATTTTATTTATTTTATTTATTTTATTTATTTTATTTATTTTATTTATTTTATTTATTTTATTTATTTTATTTATTTTATTTATTTTATTTATTTTATTTATTTTATTTATTTTATTTATTTTATTTATTTTATTTATTTTATTTATTTTATTTATTTTATTTATTTTATTTATTTTATTTATTTTATTTATTTTATTTATTTTATTTATTTTATTTATTTTATTTATTTTATTTATTTTATTTATTTTATTTATTTTATTTATTTTATTTATTTTATTTATTTTATTTATTTTATTTATTTTATTTATTTTATTTATTTTATTTATTTTATTTATTTTATTTATTTTATTTATTTTATTTATTTTATTTATTTTATTTATTTTATTTATTTTATTTATTTTATTTATTTTATTTATTTTATTTATTTTATTTATTTTATTTATTTTATTTATTTTATTTATTTTATTTATTTTATTTATTTTATTTATTTTATTTATTTTATTTATTTTATTTATTTTATTTATTTTATTTATTTTATTTATTTTATTTATTTTATTTATTTTATTTATTTTATTTATTTTATTTATTTTATTTATTTTATTTATTTTATTTATTTTATTTATTTTATTTATTTTATTTATTTTATTTATTTTATTTATTTTATTTATTTTATTTATTTTATTTATTTTATTTATTTTATTTATTTTATTTATTTTATTTATTTTATTTATTTTATTTATTTTATTTATTTTATTTATTTTATTTATTTTATTTATTTTATTTATTTTATTTATTTTATTTATTTTATTTATTTTATTTATTTTATTTATTTTATTTATTTTATTTATTTTATTTATTTTATTTATTTTATTTATTTTATTTTTGTTTAATATAAATGTTTGAAGTTCTTATGAACTTATTACATTAGTGGCAAACTACTTTATTTTAATTTATTTCTAATTTTATTTATTGAATTAACCTATAGGTGTGCAGCAACATATTAGCGATTCATCAACTTGAAATTGACAAAAAATGATTTTAAAAAAAAAATACAATTTTGATACTATTAAGCTGAAGAAAAGTATTTTTTCCGAAACACGGCAGGGGATTTAGATTTCTTAACGTTATTACATAAAGAATTTCACATGCTAACTCCCCTCACATGAATTCATCAGATTACATTTATTAATAGCCGGAGTCAAAAGATAGTATACGATTCTTTTCTGGTCCAGCCAAACGCAGAGCATTGGCTTCTTTTCGAAGCGATTTGGCCGTGTCGTCGATATTGATGTTTCGCCAGGCGATAGTCACGACTTTTTGCGTTTGAGATTCTTAAAAAAGATCCAATTCTCATCACCCGTGACAAATCGATGCAGGAAGCTCTTTCTTTTATGCCGTGAAAACAAAATTTCGCAAGTGGTTGTTCGATTTTCCATCTGTCTCTCAATAAACTCATGCTGCACCCATTTTCGTTCCTTTTGAATTTTTCCCATAGCATGTAAACATTTGGAAATACCTTGGCGAGTCTTGTTTAATGCATCCGCAAGTTGATCTTGAGTTTGCGTATCATCTTCATCCCGTCTTTAATGTCGAAATCGCCAATTCAGAAGCGTTAGATTTCAATGGTACATGTTCGCCGTAGGCCTCGTCATGGGATGATGTATTTCAGCTGCATTTTTTAAACAGAAAAGCAAAGCTTCCCGCCAATGCTGTTGTTTGGCACAATACTCGACATTTTCGTTCTTAGGAAAAATATGTTTGCATTGGGATATGTACACATCTACAACTGGTTATCGTTAACAACTGTCCACGCTATGAACGAAACACAACTTCTCAAATAAATGACAACTAAATGTGGCGCAACTCATCTCCGAAACCCAGAAATTTAGTTGCACAACTCACAGTAAAAAAAATACATATTTTTAAGGGAAAACAAGATGCCTCGTAAATGTATGTAAATTTCACGTATGGTATGTACCGTACATAAGACATGGAATTTTCATTTTCTGATTTATATAAAATTCAACACTGCAGATATATAATTTTTAAAAATAATTATGTAATTTTGGATACTGTGTAAGGGTTATATTTTCTCTCTCTTTCTGGCACTATATCCCATCAAGGGATTTGGCCGCCTCAAATGAGGTTTCATAATCATATTTTCATTCCGGATAATGAGTGATTAATTCATTGATCCTAAACCAACCGTGAAATTTTTTCCTTGTCACCACCGGCAATCGAACCCGCGACCTCCGGTCGCTGGAGCAAGCATGCTGACCACTTTCCAACCAGGGCGGCAAGGGTTATATTCCATATTTTAATATAGAAATTTATAAACTTAAAAGCGAATTTGCCTAAAAAGTACATAAACTATGAATGAAGAAATGCATTGCGAGGATGGGAAATTAATTTTTATTTAAAAAAAAAAATCAGCAAAAAACAAAGAGATCATGTACTCAAAATATATGTATCTATCACAAAAAGATAAAATTTATTCTCCGGAGAAAATTCCAAGATTTTCAAAGAAAATCTACTGTAATCAGTCTGGACATGCCTATCTATTTGCCGCAAAAGAAGAGAAATACCAGAAACCTAACCGATGAAATAGATGAAAATTGAATATAAACGGTAAAGTCGGAACTCAACCGATTCATACTGAAAGGCAGTGTACTGTATGATGTGATGTTGTGATATAAAGGAACAGCACTCGATAAAGCACAAAACATTGTGATAACTTCTTATATACAATGAGAAAAGTAAAAATCTATATATGTCCTGAATTGGTCCTCGAATGCCATAACTATGGTTTACTATTCGGTAAAATGCAACCAAACGGAGTATGTTCACGATCATTTTGAATCGATTGGTATTGATGTTAAAGTTGCAAGTGATTTAGCCGCAGATGAACAAATAAAAGAAGAATATAAGAAAATGCCATTCGAATGTACGATCTGACCAAGAATTAAATAGAAACAATACATATACATTGTTCCTGCCATTCAATGCAAGTCGCCCTCAGTCCAGGAATTCAACAATCGCAAACATCATGATCGTGACATTTTTGATTTAAGTACTTATAACGCTGTCCTATAAGGACAAGTATCAAGATAAAAATTATCAATCAGTGCTGGCAATTTTAGAAGGAAACAAAATTGGTTTCGTTCAATCCTTCTCAACTGGATATACGCATACAAAATTTTAAGCGCTTTGGCAAAAAAGGTGTCTAAAGGGTATGATTTCATAGGGCCGAATGTCGAAGGGTCGAATGTCGAAGGGCCGAATTTCAAAGAGCCGAATGTGTCGAAGGGCCGAATGTGTCGGAGGGCCGAACGTCAAAGGACCGAATTTCAAAGGGCCAAATGTGTCGAAGGGCCGAATGTCGAAGGGCCGAATGTGTCAACGGGCCGAATGTGTCGAAGGGCCGAATGTCGAAGGACCAAATTTCAAAGGGCCCAATGTGTCGAAGGGCCGAATGTCGAATGGCCGAATGTGTCGAAGGGCCGAATGGGTGGGTCGAAAGGCCGATTTTTTTTTTATTGTGTTTTGTTTTTAGAATTTTTTATTTTTATTTTTTTGATGTTTTTATTTAATTTAATTATTTTTTTTATTTTTTGTACCATATACCTATTATTAGAAGGCCGACATAGGGCCAAATGTCTCAGGTGGCGCATGACCAAATTTTCCTTCACCAAAATGTATCGCTGACTGAATACGTATAATTTCATAAATATCCAAAGATGAAAAATAGTAAAATACATAAGAAATAAGAAATTCATTTATGCTTAATCAAAAAAAATTTATAAAATATTCCATAAACAACAATTTAAAAAAAATATATTTCTAAAAACAAAAAAAGAAATTTGACCCATCGACAGATTCCGTCCTTCAACACATTCGGTCCTTCGACATTCGGCCCTTCGACTCATTCGGCCCTTCGACACGTTCGACCCTTCGACATTCGGCCCTTCGACATTCGGCCCTTCGACATTTGGCCCTTTGTACCCATTCCGTCTAAAGTATATCCAGATTTACTAAGTGCCGCCCTAGGCATTCTATATAACCAATATAAAATGCTTAAATACAAGAATGTTATTGAGAAAGAACTAACTTATCATTTTTACGGAAACGTGCCAAGATATTTACCAATATGGAGGAAAAGCTATACTATAACTATTTGTAATAGTTATTTGCTTAAAAAATTATAAGTTCGCAATAAAATTTTTGTATTTTCTTTATTTCTTTCTTTAGACACAAGTATGTTGGTAATTCAAGTTCATATTTGTACCAACATACTTGTGTCTAATACCACTGTGCTAGTTGAAAAAGTGACAAGCTGGGCACCCAGGGGGTAAACCTAATTCGAGTACGCTGAACTCAATGGTGCCAGTCGCATTTCAAAGTTAGTCCTCATTTTTGAGATATCGCTTTCAACATGATTTGGATCTGAATCAAAAATTTACCAAAATATACACTTATTTTCACGTTGAATGATCTTGAACCATTAAGATTTTCGTTATGCTTTCTTCAGCAAGGTTGTTGCGCAAGTCAAGACAAACAATCTTGCCGAATATATCAAGACCAAAAACCAACATCCACCATATATGTGCGTTTAACGTAGGTCACGGTTAGGTTAGGTTAGGTTGGAGTGTCTGCTTCCACACATTTAGATCAGTATAGTGGCCCGTTGTGATACAACAGGATCCTATTTTTCCTTTACCCCTGTTCAAAACCATGCGGAGCTACGTACGTAGCGCAAAACATCTCGCACTCCACGGTCCGCGAGATCTGAAAGGCTGGCCATACTGCACACGCCCAAATATGCTGACCGCTTTTCATGGTATAAACGTTCGAATGTCATTGAAAATACGTTTATAGCATTGTCATGTGGAAAAAATCGCCGAACAATCACCAGCCGAATCCGATGAGCACGGCGAGCGTTTTCACCAGATGACGGTAAGGCTTGGACATTGGTACAGCGGCAAAAAAGCAAAATGCACTCTTGGGTGACATTTGTTGGAATTTGTAAAAAAGAAGAAAATCCCGAAAACGACACGAACGAATCAGAAAATTAAAATTAAAAAAATTAAGAAAAATTTTAGTTTTTTATGAAAAAATTAGGAAAAATCACCATAAAATCAACTGAATCGATTTTATTTTCTTTTTTAAATAGTTTCTATTGTATCTATATTTGTCGATGCGGTGTTTATTCGATCGATTTCATTAAATGGACACAAAATAATAAAAAAAATTGTTTTTTGTCGAAATGAAAAGAAAAAACTAACACAAAAATGTGAATGTAGATGTGGTTTTTCGGGCTTGATATGTTCAGCAAAGTTGTTTGTCTTTGCTTGCGCAACAACTTTGCTGAAGAAAAAAGATCGATTGGTAAATTGCCTTCGCAGACGTGCGAGATTCTTCTCCCAAATAGCACCAGTAAATTCTTTATCCAGATGTATGTGAAGTTAGCCCAGAAAGTCATCCCAGAAAAAATAAATTTTTGAATCAGGCAACACTAAAGTTATATATTTATACCAACCCAGGATTTCATTAAAATTAATTAAATTGGTATTCGTTCAGCCCAAGAAATATGAAAACCTCGTAATAAAACATATTGCATGGAAAGAAAAAAATATATTCAGAGCCAGACATATTTAACGGAAAAATTTTCAAATAATTATATTACAGTGAGTTATAGTATCAGTCACAACGGTAGGATTAGCTTGAAATTTATATGGTTGGTAACAGACATAATGACAAGTGGTTATAAACAGATATGATGGTCGGACGAGTCGTTACTATTAGGTTTGGTTTCCAGAACTCTTTGTTTCCAGAAGCTGTTCAAGGAAATCCCTGTCAAATGTATTGGCCTATTCAAATATGAGCCTGTAGCGCCAATCACAACGGTAGGGTAATCTTGAAATTTTAATGGTCAGTAACGGACATGATTATAAGTGATTACTACTAGATTTGGTTTCCGGAACTAGCGGTTTCTGGGAACCAAGGAGTAAAACATTTAATATATTGGGCCCAACACGTGTGCACTTATGTAGTTATTTCTAGTAAATTAGATAAAATTACATAAAAAATCATTCAATTCGCGAAAGAAATTAACATTTTAAGATATTGGAAACTATTGTCAAGAAATTTGCAAAATATTGAAGAATTATAAAAATTAAGATCCGATTGAAGATGTAGGAATAGAAAAAAAATATTTTACTAATCAGAATATATTTTTATTTACTTTTGAAAAACGCTGCTTTTATTAACAATTTTGAGTGATATTTTCAAACCGATCTACTGAAACATTAAAAATTTTGAATTGTGTCACTCTTTCAGCAAATTAACGATTTATAGTTGATGCTTGGCCATTCAATGTAGGCATACAAATTTTCTTGGTCTACTGATGATCTCTCATCAGTTTACCATTTTTATATGGAGGGCCTTTAATTTATCTATTCTGCAATTAACATTCGTTTCGAGAACATTAATAATTCTTAATGATTCGTTGAATTTGGTCCACCTTATTTTTCGATAGTTAATTATTTTATTGTCTTAGGCGTTCTCCGACAGCTTTAGCGCTTTACACACTTCACTTTACATACTCTAGATTACTAGAGCGACGAGCTTTTCCACTTCGTCTCAATTCATTAAAAGTTCCAAATAATTGTTGCTCACAAAAATGTAGTAGAAATTACAAGATATTTTTATTAGAACAACACCACACCAGATTTGTCGGTTTTATTTAAGACTATTGTCAGGATTAATCACATCTAATTTTCTAAAGAAACCCAAAACACATTTTAAATCAGTGTGTGGAAGGCAACACAGATAGAGTCTGTCCTAAATATGACTGTTATAAAGGCTCATTTTACCATTTCAAATATGCGTAAATGTCCATGGAAGCCCTAAATGTGTCAAGAATAAGCTTCTCATAAATTTAGCACATACTACTCAAAACGCTAAACCTTATTTTAAAACTCAGGTAGAGCTTACACACGGAATCACATTTAATGTTCTGCACATCATTCATGTATATAGAAAAATGTTTTTCTGATGACTTATGACAGTTTAATACGGGATTTCTACACATAGATATGTTTCTGTTGATGCTACACATTTTGCCATGATAATAAATATTTTTTAATGTAATACCATCCCAAATAATAAATACACATCCGGGGAATGAGAAACGAGGTGAATGAAAATGGGTTCTTCTTTTAATATGTTGTGCGGTAACTGTGGAAAATTTTTGCTGAACTTGTCCTTTATGCCATCTTATTATAAAGAATACAAACATACATTTTTGTTTTTTGTGATAAAATATGATTGATGAGAAGAAATATTTAATTTTATCCCATCAAATAGCAAAAATAAACGTTTTGATATGATAACAGGACTAAGAAGTAATCAACATTTTCTTAAGGAAAAAGTAGCAACCAAATTGAAATTTTTTACTTTTCTTAAAAAGCAACAATTTTTTTATGTGGGGTTTTAAGTTTTAAAAACCTTTGACTTTTTCGATGTTTTCGTAAACATAATTTGTTAATGATCTGATAATATTACAATTTGGTTTCTAAAATGTTTAACTTTTAGCGGTTGTAAATTCTTGGAATATAATGGTTTTAATTTATACTGTTACTGTTAGATTATGATAATTTAGGTTAGGTAGCGTAGGTTGCAGTTACCGCTTTCTCACACTTAAACCAGTCACGGTCCTTTGTGAGCTTACTCCTTCCCTACCGTTTCGTCTGGGCCTACTGTGTGCTAATGTCTACTGTGTGCTCATGCAGAGAAAGTGAACTAAACAATTTTCAACCGCGACCTTACAAATTCTACAGACGTCAATACAAGCGCATGTTGTACATCCATCTAGTGTCCTGTAATTATCTATATATACATACTAGCATTACTAACTCAGCTCTGGCCAAACTTCTCGTGTTATGCTGCATGTGAAGATGTTCGTCTTCATTTTATTTAACAAGTTCCAGGGGGCACATTCTTGAAATCGGTGAATATTTCCATCGGCAGATTATAATTTGCATTAAAATTCTTTATATAATTCGAATTTATTGCCGTCTACTTTATCATTTTTTTCAAATTTGCTTGCAAGGTTTCTATTATTTGGGGAATAAATCCTCTTGTTATCCACACTTATCGTATTTTATTTAAACCATCGGTCACCCCAAGTGGTAACAGTTATGTTCCTATTGGAAAATCTGATATAAGCATTTAACTGCAAACTGTAGTGTGGCACCTTCGAATTATAGCATATTATAATGTGTGCACCTCTGAGTTATAGCTGATGATATTGCATGGTGTGTACCCCTGTTCTTTGACGAAAAGAAGAGAAATGAAAGAGATGATGTTAGATTGGAGTTCGAACATTAAAAGCGAGTAAACGCATGTTTATTTTTTATTTGTTGTAATCTGGAACAGTAGTTTTGTTTAAAATAAAATAATTAAATAAATAATTATAAACTATTATAATAAAAGTGATTTATTTTTTTACGTGGAATAATATTATTAAACGACCATCGAACTTAATCTGGCATAGAGAGTAGAGCAATTCGAAAAAGAAGATGTTAAATCATTTTCAACTAGAATCGAGAAACTTCTTTTTGAATTAAACGAACCGTGTTCTTCGGTCGAGGGAGTAACTTCAATAAGAGATGTAAAAAAAATAAATTCCGAAATGGCATTACAAGCGTTTCAGGAAGGCCTGAAATCCACTCTTAAGACTCTAGTAAAATCTAGTCAATGCAAAACTTTAAAGAACGCCATTGCAAAAGCTTTGGAAGAGGAAGTATTATTGTCCCAAGTTGAAGCAATGAGTAGACTCCAAATAAGTTCTTCAAAATCGGTCATTAGTTGTCAGTTATGTGGAAAACATGGTCATATTGTGTTATGTATTGGATTACCGACCTTCGACTGTAATAAATATCGAGCAATACTTCTCTGTCCTTTCTACAGATATATAAAATAAACATGGCAGCATTCTAAAATGGACTATATAATAAAGCACGCCATGTAGAATATTATTAACAATAAATGTATATAATAATTACTATGTGGTTTCATTAAGTATATAATAATTGGCGACGAGAAGGCGAAATTACGCGTGTGTCTAAATATATATACGCATATATAAAAGTGAATAAAATAATAAAAATTAATTACCGCATGTTAAAATATGGCGGATGAAAACCAAATCGATGTGGCGGCGTTGTTAAAGTTGCTACAAGAATTACAAAATGGCAATCGGGATACAAATATACAATTCGGTACATTTAATGAAAATGAGGAAACATTTTCAATTTACAAGCAGCGTTTGGAAAATTATTTACAAATGCGATCTGTTACAACAGAGGAACGCAAAGTACAAATATTAATTAATTGCATCGGCACTAAGCATTATCAATTGCTTAGTAGTTTAACTGCGCCGGACTTACCAAATACAAAATCATATGAGGAGTTAACTGAAATGTTGGAGAATCATTTGTGCCCGAAACCAAATGAAATTACAGAGCAGCATAAATTTCTGCTTAGAACACAACACGAAGGTGAATCAGTGGCAACATACGTGTCAGAGTTGAAACGTTTAAGTGTTTTCTGCAATTTTACATGTACATCCTGCAATAAGTGTACAGCAGAAACTCATGTACAGCAGAAACTCATTTAAGATCTCAGTTTATACGGGGCATTAGTGACGCGGAGATTCGCCAGCGTTTGCTAGAAGAAATTCAACCCAGTATGGATAGAATTGTGAAAATTGCATTAGCAATGGAAGCATCAAAAATTCAAAGTCAATTAATGCAGAAGGTACACCAAGTCAAGGACAGCGCCGAGATATATCAGAATGAACGGTGGCCAAAACGAAATGAAAATACGTCGAAGAGTTTTAACGATGGTGGCTCAGGCAAGGGCGACAGCAACAATAGACAATTAACTTGCTATAGATGTGGAAAACCAGGGCACAAAGCGAATGATTGCAGAAGCAAGGATAAATTATACTGCAATCAGTGTAAATTAGCGGATCATGTTTCAAATGTATGCATGAAGAAATACAAAAAAAGTTCCAGCACAAATTATACAAATTCAATAAAAATCATTGATAATGATAATTGTCAAGAAATAAATGCACTGCAACTGACCAGACTCTGTGGTGAGAGAAGTAAATTCCTGATACGGGTTTCAATTGAAGGCAAACCATTTGAAATGGAATTTGACACGGGATCGGCCATATCGACAATCAGCGAGAAATTATTGCACAGTAAACTACCAAAGGTCAACATATGGCCAACTAATACGAAGTTAAAGGCATACAATGGTAGTATCTTCCCAGCGTTGGGGGTAGCAAAGGTATCAGTTAGCCATGACGGTAAATCTATACGAGGAAATTTATATGTTGTGGATGACAGATTCGATAGTATCCTTGGTCGGGAATGGATAAAAGCATTGCAACTATTACCCCCATCGGATGTCAAAAGCATTACAACCGTGAACGTAGACGTCAACAAACTGGAGAAAGAGATCTTTGAAAGCAATGACAATTTATTCAAAAAAACAATTGGTACAATTCCACAGTTTAAAGGTCAATTGAAACTTCGTGAAGGGGTTTCTCCAATCTACATTAAACCAAGGCCAGTTCCGTACGCTATACGTCATTTGATTGAAGACGAAATTGAAAGACTGGAAAAATCTGGAACATTAGAAAAGGTCGAACATTCGGACTGGGGAACACCAGTTGTGCCAATAATTAAGTCGGAAAATCAAATCAGATTGTGTGCAGATTACAAAGTGACACTAAATAAGGTAATAATGGATTGTAATGAGATAACATTACATTCCATTCGTTTGTAAAATATAGTAAATATCGTAGTAAGAAAAATGTAAACATAAACAAAAATGTAAACATAAGCAAATTGTGAAGTTCATTACCATTCATACATAAAGAATGCGTTATATATTTTTATCGTATTTCAAAACAATTAAATGATGAAAATTGATGAGTAAAGTAAAATTATAAATCGAAGTTGAACGTATTCTTTATGCAGAATAGGCAATAAACTAATTAAATATTTTGTGTATGATTAGCTGTATAATTTGGTATATAAAGACCAAAATTTGTAAAAGAAAATCAGAAATAAATTGTACAAGCTGAGTTTAACCTCGCAATCAATTGTCTCTCAATTTTACCGCCTTACTGAAAACAGAAGTTGCATGTAAAAGTTGCAACAATAAGGTAAGGAGCACAGTGAGGGCCAAATACGCTGCTTTAGTTGATGCGTTAACTTATTGTTAACAGCTTCAGAAGCGCAGGCCACTCTTCTCCACATATAAATATCTCTAGCAATTCAAACTTCAATACACTAAAACCAAATCTATTATATGGCGATTTTTACATATTACATGACATATTACATGGCGATCTTGACATATTATATGGCGATCTTGCAACCCGAACTTGAACTTCAAGCAGATGTCGTTAGCAGAATATAAAGAATACTTCACCAAGGAGCTATATCGTGACGATCCATCATTACTACCAAAAGGAAGCATAGAGGATTACATGAAGCAATCACTAGTATTTTCTGAAAAAAAGAAAATAATAACAATAGAAGAATACCAGCAGTACAAGAAACAGCCCCAATTAAAAAGAAGAAACGTGGTGGGAAAATTAATAGAATTAAGAAAGAAAAGAAAGAATTATTTAGAATTCTTGATATATGTAGAACAGATAAAGATAAAAATAACATGAAAAAGAAATTAGAAATTTTAAATAAATTAAAAAAAGATATAATTCAAAATAAAAAAAAAATTGTAATAAATAAGTCATAAACATTAATAAGTTATAAGAATAAATATTTTTAAATGTATAATTGTTAAATAAAAAAAATAAATAAAAAAATGGGTAATCAACCGGCTACACCGGAAAAAGAGATAATTATAGCTCAAAATACAAATGGCAAGAATAATGAGCAAGAAGATAATTCAAATTTAGAATTATATAAAATAATTTTAATAAATCAAGCGATCTCCTTAATAATCTACATAATAATTAAGAAATTAAGAAAATTAATAAAAAGAAAAGTAGAGAAGCATGTAAATTTAGAAATAAGTAAAGCTTAAGCAATTTTTCTAGTTAATAAAATTTTATTTATCATCTCAATGTTAAATGTATTGAAATTAAAAATAATAAAAAATGAAGTAGATGAATTATTGAAAAATTTGAAGAAAAGTCCTAATATATAAACATATAGTGAAAATTACAAATTAGAAAAACAAAATAAAATAGAAGAATATAGAGAAACAATTTCATGCATAATAAAGAAGAAATTTGCATTAATTTAAATAAAATACAAAAATACGTAGGCAAAATGGCAAATTTCGATATACAAGTTGGTATAAAAGTGATACCTGAATTTAATGGTAATCCGGAGGAAGTGAATAACTTCATAGATTTGGTGGAATACATTTCGGATACATTAAAGGAAGGAGAACAAATAAAGTTGATCAAATTTGTAATGAAAACTAAGACATCGGAAATAGTTAAAGCAAAGCTAGCTAGTAGGCAATCTGATATAAAAACTATAAAAGAATTTAAGGCATTATTCTTAGATAATTTTATAAAAATCAAAACAGATTTACAAATAATATCAGAATTATCAGCGATCAAACAAGGTAATTTGTCAATTGCAAGATATGCTCAAAAAATTGATAAATTATTAAATGAACTAAATAATAGTCAGATCAAAAACCAAGGATCTGAGCATGCTGATATAGTTAGAAATATAAATGAAATCACTGCACTAAATGCATTCATCGAAGGTTTAAATGAACCAATTAAAAAAATGTTAATGATTGCAAGGCCAAAAGATCTTCTTGAAGCTGAAAAACTAGCACAAGAATTTGACTTGCAACAAAGTATGCAAAATCTAAGCATGAATATTGTAAGAAATAATAATTTTAATAATTCATATGGATATACTAATCCTTATAAAAGAAAATTTAACTGGTCAAATATTAATAGGCGTTATCAAGGCAAACAAAATACAAATTATTATCAGAATCAAAATTATAATAGAAACATTAGGTATAATAATAGTAATAATAATAAGAATAAATATCAAAATCCTTCACAAAGTAGAATATATAAACCAAATTATAATGAAAGATCAAGAAGGATCAATTTTTTTCGTGCCTCTGAAGGTACAGAACAACAGAACTAATAAATATAAGATAATAAATAGTTTTAAGATAAATAATAATGTAACAAACTATATAGATGTTAAAACAGAAATATCATATAATAATTTAAGATTTTTAATAGACACAGGTGCTGATGTGTCAATATGTAAAATTAATTATTTAAAATTAAATAGTTATGAAGATGAACAAGTATGTAAATTAACTGGTATCTCAAATACAGAAATCTATACTCTAGGAACAAAAACAATGAATTTGGATTTAGCAGGACAAATAACAGAACAGACAGTTCATTAAGTTTCAGCAGATTTTCCTATAGAAACAGATGGAATTTTAGGAAGAGATTTTTTAATAAAACACTTATGTAAAATATTGATTATGAAACTTTTACAATGACTATTTACATGAACGGAACGGACATAACTGTACCAATAAAAACAAAAATTCCGACTACCGCGAAATTACTAATTCCGCCTAGAACAGAAATTATAACTGCAATAGAATTACCGATAGAAGAAGATTCAGTAATTTTGAATAAAGAAATAGAACCAGGAATTTATATAGCTAACACTATTATACCAGCTAAAGGTATAGCACATATAAAGATTTTAAATACAACTGATGAAGAAATAACTATAAAAGGATTCATACCAGATATAAGACCATTGACACAGTATAACATTGTAAAAATTAAGGCACATGCATTTAAGAATAAGGATAAGTTAGAAAAATTAATAAAACAATTAAAATTAGATAATATAGATAACATAGCCAAAAGTAGCATATTAGAAATTTGTAAAGAATATGCTGACATATTTCACATTGAAGAAGAAAAACTAACTGCAAATAATTTTTATAAGCAAAGAATAAATGTATTAGATAACAATCCTGTATATACAGGGTTATCCAATTCGAGGTTGATAAAGTAGAAATCTGTATACCGACATCTGTCAAAGATAAACGTCAAGTATGCTGTCATTTATTTAGTTGACATTCTGCCATTTAAGAATATGGAGCATTTAACAATCGACCAACACGTTAAAATTATTAAATCTGCTGATGCTGATTTTTCGAACAAAATTTTCTTCAGTGATGAAGCTCATTTTTCGCTTGGTGGATACGTTAATAAGCAAAACTGTAGAATTTGGGGCTCAGAAAATCCACAATTGATTGTAGAGAAGCCATTACACCCGGAAAAAGTCACTGTTTGTTGCGCATTGTGGTCTGGTGGTGTGATTGGGCCGTATTTTTTTGAGAACAACCATGGACGAACCGTTACCGTCAATTCTGAGCGCTATGGCCGCATGTTAACCGATTATTTTTTTACGGAAATCGAAGATTATGATATTGACGATATGTGGTTCCAGCAGGATGGAGCAACCAGTCACGTAACACGAGCAAATCGAGATCTTTTGCAAGAGAAATTTCCTGGACGTTTGATTTCGCGATTGGCTGATGTCAATTGGCCTCCAAGATCCTGTGATTTAACGCCTTTGGATTTCTTTTTGTGGGGCTACGCGAAAGATCGTGTTTACGCAAACAATCCTCAAACTCTTGACGAATTGAAAACTAATATTCGTAAGGTAATGGCCGAGATACCGCCCGAAATGTGCCGAAAAGTCATTTAAAATTACCTCAAAAGAATCAAGGCCTGTAAGAAGTCCCGTGGAGGACATTTGAATGATATCTTGTTTAACTAAAAATGGCAAGGATCAATCTGTAAAATGAAATAAAAATTACAATACATTCCAAATATTTTGTGTGTTTTTTTTAAGTTTACTTTATCAAGCTTGAATTGGATAACCCTTTATTAAAAACTATCGACTTCCACATGCCCACTTAGATGAAATAAATAAACAAGTAAAAAAACTACAAGATATGGAAATAATTCAACCATCTACAAGCCCATATAATTGTCCATTGCTCATAGTACCAAAGAAAAGCAACACGGATGATAAAAAATTTCGTTTAGTAGTAGACTTTAGACAAGTTAATAAAAAAATCATGGATGACAAATTCCCACTAACAAGAATAGATGACATTTTGGATAAGCTAGGCAGAGCTAAATATTTCTCGACTTTGGATCTAACGAACTCACTTCATCAAATAGAGTTAGATGAACAATCTAAACCAATAACAGCTTTTTCAACTAACCGTGGACATTTTCAATTCAAACGATTACCTTTTGGATTAAAAATTTCTACGAACAGTTTTCAACGAATGTTGACAATCGCTTTAACGGGTCTTGAAGAACAGGCATTTTTATATGTTGATGACATAATAATATTTGGATGTAGTTTAAATCACCATAATCTGAATCTAATTAAAGTATTCAAGAAACTAAGAGAATACAATTTAAAATTAAACCCATCTAAATGCAATTTCCTAAGAAAAGAAGTAGTATACCTAGGACACTTAGTAACACCTGAAGGTATTAAAACAGATCCAAGTAAGAAATCAATCATAGAGAAATATCCAACACCACAAAACGCAGAAGAAGCAAGACGTTTTGTAGCTTTCTGTAATTACTACAGAAGATTCATTAAAGATTTTGCGAAAATAGCAAAACCACTAAATAATCTGCTAAAGAAAAGTACAACTTTTGAGTGGACAGAAGAATGTGATTTAGCATTCTCAACATTAAAAACAAAACTAATCAATCCACCAATTTTGAAATATCCAGATTTCGAACAGGAATTCATATTAACTACTGATGCCTCTAATTTTGCACTTGGCGCAGTACTATCACAAGGTGAAATTGGAAAAGATCTACCAATATCATATGCAAGTAGATCATTAACTAAACATGGATTAAACAAACCTGTTATAATTAAGGAATTGTTAGCAATACATTGGGCAATTAACTACTACAGACCATATCTATATGGAAGAAAATTTACAGTGGTAACAGATCATAGACCACTGGTTAGTTTATTTACACACAAGAATCCATCATCAAAATTAACACGAATAAGATTAGATTTACAAGATTATAATTTCGAAGTACATTTCAAAGCGGGAAAAATGAATACAAATGCAGATGCTTTATCGAGAATTCAGATAAACTCTGATACTTTGAAAGCCATGATACCAACAGAAGATGAAGTCAAAAATATAAAGATAGTTACGAGAAGTAAAACAATGAAATTACAGGAAATAAATGAAAAAAAAAAGAAGTAGGAGAACAGGATCCAATTATACATTGTGGCCAAATGCATATTTGGGATAGTACTTCTATAACAGATTTAAAACGAGCAATTAGATTGAAATTTGAAAATGCTAATATAAATAATGAAAGGATATCCAGTAATAATGATAAATAAAATAAAATAAGAGACTCCAATATAAATGAAAATAAAAGGTTAACCAGAAATAAAAATAAAAATAATGAAGGTTTGCAAATAAATATTGAATTAAGGAATAACATTCCACGAAAAGTAATTGTAGAAATTAGTGATAATCCATACTCAGAATTAGATTTGATCTTGGAGAAACTAATATTGAAAATGAAGAAATCGGGAATTTACGAACTAGCGCTAGCGGATGAAGATAACATATTTGAATATATAAATAAAAATGAATTTAAAGATAAATATAATAAAATGCATGCAAAAATATTGAAAAATGATAAGCAAACCAATATAAATATAATGATATGTAAGGCGCCAAAAGAAATTAAAGATAAAAATAAAATGAATGAATTAATAAAAGAATATCATAATTCACCCCATGGAGGTCACGCAGGAGTCAAAAGATTAATTAGCAAATTGAAACAGAAATATATATGGAAAAATATGAATAGAATGATAAAAAATTATGTCAAGCAATGTGAAAAATGTACAAGAAATAAACAAGTTAGAAAAATTAGGGAACCATTAGTAATTACAGATACACCTACAACAAGTTTTGAAACAGTAGCTATAGATACAGTAGGACCATTAAAAATCTCGAATGACTATAGATATATATTAACAATTCAATGCGAATTAACTAAATTCATTGAAGCTTTCCCAATTGAAAACAAAGAAGTAAGAAGCTAAAACAATAGCACGAGTACTAGTAGAGAAATTTATTTTAAAATATGGAATTTTTAAGAGATTAAAAACAGACTTAGGGACCGAGTATATAAATGAACTTATGGTAAATATCTGTAAATTAATAAAAATTGATCATATAAAATCAACACCATATCATCATGAAACTTTAGGTTCATTAGAAAGAAATCATAGAGTATTAAATGAATATTTGTTATCTTTCACAAATGAGTATGACTGGGATATATGGATTCCGTATTATGTTTTTTCATATAATACGACACCACATACTGACACAGGATACTCACCTTTTGAATTAATTTATGGAAAATTATGTCCATTACCAGGTAAAATATATAATAATGATGAACCAGTATATAATATAGAAAATTATGTAAATGAATTAAAATTAAGATTAAGAGTTGCGCATAAAAAAGCAAATGAATTATTGAATTTAGCCAAAATAAAAAGAAAGGAACAAAAAGACAATAAAGTTCAAGGTATAGAATTGAAAATAGGTGATTTAGTATACTTAACAAAAAAAAATAGAAGAAAACATGAAAGTCCATATTTAGGTCCATTTAAAATAATAGAAAGAAGAGGAGTAAATTCAATAATAGAAATTAATAATGAAAAAAAGGAAATACACAATAATAGATTAAAAAAAATGTTATCATAGTTAAATTAAGTATTAAAAATTTTAAATTTTTGTAAAATATAAAATTTTTTTTTGAGGGATGAGGATGTAATGAGATAACATTACATTCCATTCGTTTGTAAAATATAGTAAATATCGTAGTAAGAAAAATGTAAACATAAACAAAAATGTAAACATAAGCAAATTGTGAAGTTCATTATCATTCATACATAAAGAATGCGTTATATATTTTTATCGTATTTCAAAACAATTAAATGATGAAAATTGATGAGTAAAGTAAAATTATAAATCGAAGTTGAACGTATTCTTTATGCAGAATAGGCAATAAACTAATTAAATATTTTGTGTATGATTAGCTGTATAATTTGGTATATAAAGACCAAAATTTGTAAAAGAAAATCAGAAATAAATTGTACAAGCTGAGTTTAACCTCGCAATCAATTGTCTCTCAATTTTACCGCCTTACTGAAAACAGAAGTTGCATGTAAAAGTTGCAACAATAAGGTAAGGAGCACAGTGAGGGCCAAATACGCTGCTTTAGTTGATGCGTTAACTTATTGTTAACAGCTTCAGAAGCGCAGGCCACTCTTCTCCACATATAAATATCTCTAGCAATTCAAACTTCAATACACTAAAACCAAATCTATTATATGGCGATTTTTACATATTACATGACATATTACATGGCGATCTTGACATATTATAGGATGACAAATACACAATTCCGAAAATCGAAGACATGATGCACAAGTTGGCCAATGGGAAATATTATTGCGTGTTCGATGTGCATAAAGCCTATTTACACATGGCTATGAAGGAAGAACAATAAGCACGCATAAAGGCCTTTACAAGGTTCATAAACTAATGTTCGGAGTAAAAACGGCACCCAATATCTGGCAACGCTTTATGGATGAAAAAATAACAAGTGATCTCAGTGGAACACAGTGTTTCTTTGACGACATTATTGTCGCCGGTCGTACATTGCCGGAGACGATGGAACGAGTACAGGCCCTATTACAAAAATTACGCCGATATAATATGCATCTAAATAACGAAAAGTGTAAATTATTCAGAGAAGAAATTACATACTTGGGCTATACAATAAGTGAGGCCGGCATACAGAAGAATTCGGATAAAACTAAAGCAATCGCTAAAATTGCACAACCGAAGGACGTGTCGGAATTGCGTCAATTCATTGGAATGGTAACAAATTATAATAATTTTATCCCCGATATGGCAACAAGGCTAAATCCGCTTTACGAATTATTACGAAATGATGTGGAATTCAATTGGGATGAAGGGTGCCAACGAGCATTTGCTGACATTAAGACGGAATTACAAAGCGAATCAGTATTGATGCCGTATGAAGAAAAACTCCCGTTGATTTTGTCAACTGATGCTTCCCCTGTGGGAATTTCTGCAATATTATCACATAAAACACCAACTGGGGAACGACCAATTGCGTATACGTCTCGAACGTTATCAAGAAGTGAGTCAAATTATAGCCAGCTTCATAAGGAAGCGACAGCTATTTACTGGGCGCTTCTAAAATTTTTCAATTATTGTTATGGACGCGAATTCACTTTGATTACGGATAATAAACCTTTAGCAATGATATTGAGCCCAGATAAAAGCCTACCGACATTAACATCACAACGACTACTAAGTTACGCGCAGTTCCTATCCGGTTTTAAATACAAAATTGTACACAGGGAGGCAAAAAACCACATGAATGTAGATTTTCTATCTCGGCATCCGGTGATGGAAACCTATCAACCAAGCGACAAAGAAGAACTTACAGTGTATCAATTGTCGGAAGATATTCTACCAATAACGAGTGGAACAATTTCGAAGGCAATGAAAAGTGATAACATTCTATGTGATCTATACCACCGTCTACAGATTGGAAGTAATTTAGAAGGTACACCATTTAAGGGGCAAGAAGCTGAACTAAAACTACAAAATGGATGCATTTATAAAGGTATCCGGATCTTAATTCCAATCACACTACATAAACAAATCCTTAATGAGTTACATATGGCACATATTGGTATCGTCAAAATGAAAACACTAGCACGGAGCTATTGTTATTGGACAGGCATAGACTCCGATATTGAGGCAATGGTGAAGAGTTGTAGAGAATGCGCGAGAGTTGCAAAAGAACCATCGAAGGCGCCTATACATACGTGGGAACTTCCAACTATGCCTTGGCAACGAATACATATTGATTTTGCGGGGCCATTTATGGAACATTATTTTATGGTAGTAGTGGATGCAAGAACAAGATGGTTAGAGGTGGTGCCCATGAAAAATATCACAAGCTTCCACACCATTAGATCATTACGCGAAATATTTGCACGTTTTGGCTTGCCACCAATAGTGGTAACGGACAATGGTACTAATTTTACGTCTAAGGAATTCCAAGATTTCTTACGAAGCAACGGTATCACACATAAGCGAACGGCTCCAGCACACCCATCCACCAATGGACAGGCAGAAAGAAGTGTCCAAACATTAAAATTTGCATTACGGGCCGCAATGAATGATCCAGGAGATCTTCATTTGAAACTACAACGATTCTTACTGCAATACAGGAAAATAATTAATTCAACAACAGGGAAAAGCCCAGCTGAACAAATGCTACGATTTAATTTACGATCGATCATCGATTTAATTAAGCCGACAGAGAGGGTAAATGATTATACGAATATCAACCCATCAAAGTGTACAAGACGGGAGCTGAGCATAGGCGATACAGTTCAAATCCGTTGGTACCAAAATAAAACGATCAAATGGAAATTTGGTAAGGTAATACAGAAAGAAGGTTTCTTACACTATCTGATTGAAGTCGAAGGAAAATTTCATCGCCGACATATTGACCAAATACGTGCTACTGGGGTTGAAGGAAATACAGAAGGTTTTTTTTTTTTTTTTTTTTTTTTTTTTTTTTTTTTTTTTTTTTTTTTTAAAAAAGGAAGTATTAATTGTCCAGTGGATTTAATGTCCTTTGAAGGTCAATTAATACCCCCCTTTCATTCACGCACAGACCACCCATTCACACAATTACAGTATACCACCTGCACATTGCAAGCTCCATGTCAACCTGTAAACTGACATGGACGGTGGGTCGGCGCTGAATTCTGCACTCCAACAGAGGGTCTTAGTTGTGTTTATTAACATTACCGATCGTAATCGATGACGAAAATTCGCTTTGCATCCAGCCTCTGATGGGATTCGAACCCAGTACCTCCCGGTCCAAGTGCCGAAGCTTTAACCACTGCACCACTTGTCCGGTAAAAAAAGGTTACTCGAATATATTAAAAAAGTATCCAAATACAGATGAACCGATGGTTACAACAGATGGCGTTTACTCTACGAAGAACAGCGATGATGAAACTACTACAACCGGAATGGAAAGTAAAGAACTTACAAATGAATTAACTAATCGGCAATCAAGGGAGTCGCAACCGGTGGAAGTTGCTTCATCAACGTCAACCTCAGGGCAAGCAACGGGTAGTATACAAAAAGAGGTTGAAATTAAATCTGGACATATACGAATGGATGAACCAGATAGTCTTATAGTCCGATGGTCAAGCCGAGTGTGTCGACCCCCTAATAGGATGGATTTATAATGGGTTAAATTCCTTTCGTCGGGAAGACTGTTATGTATTGGATTACCGACCTTCGACTGTAATAAATATCGGGCAATACTTCTCTGTCCTTTGTACAGATATATAAAATAAACATGGGAGCATTCTAAAATGGACTATATAATAAAGCACGCCATGTAGAATATTATTAACAATAAATGTATATAATAATTACTGTGTGGTTTCATTAAGTATATAATTTATAGCTTCGAAATGTTTCAGTTTACCTAGATTGACGCAACCTAGATCACAAAATTTTACATCATCAGGCTACAATCAATTTAATAATTCTTCGTCATTTAATTTTAACCGAACAAACGGTAACAGATCGAATTTCAACAATAACCCAAATTCCTTTCAAAATGAAAAACGTATATTGACATGCTCATACTGTAAGAATCGGGGACATTCGTTGACCGAATGTAGAATCAGAGCAAACATCGAAGCTCATAAATCGAAGCAAATCAGTGGAAATTCTGAACCATCGGGAAATGGGCCATCTGCACCATCGGAGCCAAACACTCCTCGGCGAATCCAAGATATAAGGAAAATGAGTGTTTAATAAGTTGATCTAATTGCCTTCCAATTAGTTTTGATGATTTCTCTAAATCTTTTCATATTAAAAATGATAAATCTCAAATAATTAACACGGATAGGATTGTGACTATGTCATTATACAATAATGAATTCGATAAAACATATATTCCATTGCGAGTGGATTTTTCAAATATTCAACAATATTTACTTTTTTTAATTGATAGTGACATATCAATTATAAATGTTGATTACGTAGACGGTGAGACACAATGCTATGAAAATCAAAAATGTAAAATCAGAAGTATATCATCAGAAGTAGTTTCAACTTTAGGAATGTGTCACGTAAATTTGTAGTTTCCAAATTTTGGAAGGGTGCCTTATAGTTATATACAATGCAAGTGGTATAGAAAACAATTTTCCAATTCCAGTTCACGGGCTGTTAGGGCGAGATTTTTTAACAAAATTTAAATGTAAACTAGATTTTGATAAAAACTTTATTGAAGTATTTTTGAACGGGGAATTTGAAAGATTTGAATTAGTCAATAAAAATTATATCACTGATGATAATGTTAATCAAAAATTAATTCCGCCCGTACGGAAATTATAACGGATATAAAATTAATGTTTCCGGATAATACAGAACGAATTTGTGAATCACGAGAAATTTTACCGGGCGTGTATGTTCTAAACTCACTTTTAAAAATACAATACAATTTTGCTATAGTCAGCATTTTGAACACAACCGAAAATAGCGTTACTGTAAGCAATAATATTGATATTCAGACTAAACCGTATGACAGTTATTATGTTTTCTTCCTTGAAAAACCGCAGTCTAATACATCAGATAGAATATCGCGATTAGAATCCAAATTAAAACTTGAACATCTCAATGACTATGAAAAGGGATCAATTTTAACCATTTGTCGGAATTTTCACGAATTATTGGTTTTAGAAGGAGATAAATTGTCAGTTACGCACGCAACTAGTCATCAAATTATGGTAGCAGAAAATACGAGACCTATTTATATAAATCTCTATCGTGTAGCTCACTCTACAAAGAATGAAATCGATCGACAAATTACGCAAATGAAACAGGATGGAAATATAGAGGACTCAATGTCACTGTGGAACTTTCCGCTTTTATGCGTTCCTAAAATCAATGACGTAACTGTAGGAGACAGTTATCCTCTTTCAAATATATCGGATATATTGGATCAATTGGGACGAAGTAACTATTTCAGTACAATAGATTTAGCAAATGGTTACCACCAAGTTTCACTGGAAGTTTGTGACCGTGCGAAAACAGCGTTCTCTACCGATTTTGGTCATTTTCAATTTACCCGCATGTCCATGGGTTTGAAAAACGCACCTATTACGTTTCAACGTCTAATGAACAACGTTCTAGCTGGATTGACAACCATAAAATGCTTCGTTTATTTAGATGACGTGGTCATTTATAGAAAAACGCTTCAAGATCATAATAATAAGTTAAACGATGTTTTCAATCGATTGAAAAAATTTAATCTTAAAATAAATGCTGACAAATGTCAATTTTTAAAACGTGAAATAAATTATTTAGGACATTCAATAACATGTGACGGGATAAAACCGGATCCATCAAAAATTGATGCTATAACCAACTACCCCACTCCACAAAACATTACCGATGTAAAATCGTTCCTGGGCCTAGCAGGATACTACCGGAAATTTTGTCGAAATTTCGCAGAGATAACTAAACCCTTAAATGATCTATTAATCTATTATTTCCTCTTGGACTGCATTTCACGATAAATCGTTTTCAAAACTCATCAATTTTCTTATGAAGCCTTTGGTACTTCAGTATCCAGATTTTGAAAAGGAATTTTCCTTGACTTGTGATGCAAGCAATATAGGTGCTGTTTTATCGCAAACAATAAATTCGGACGATCTTCCTATAGCTTTCGCTTCAAGATCTTTAAACAAAGCAGAATTAAATTACGCAACAATAGAGAAAGAATTGTTAGCGATTGTGTGGGGGGCACATCATTTCAGACCTTATCTGTATATGGAAAAAAATTTACAATTTAGACAGACCATAAACCATTGTTATGGTTGAATTCATTAAAGAATCCTTCGTCACGACATACGCGTTGGCGAATCAAATTACAGCAATTTGAATATGGAATTTGTCATAAACCTGGAAAGCTAAATTCTAATGCTGATGCTCTTAGTAGCATTGTTTTAAAGGATCCAAGTTCGACAAATATTGTTACTCGAAGTAAATCTAACCGTGGAGTTCTTCTACTGATATGTTAACAGAAGAAATTTCAAAGCACGTAACCGATACAGTTTTAGAGGACACGAATCAGATCGTACCTAATCCAAATCATTCAGAAAATATTATTCCTGATATAGCTGATTAAGTTCATCTCCAAGATGAAAACGGAGATAAATACTATTCTAAAAGAATTTCATGACACACCTTTAGGTGCTCACCAAAGTGTTCCTCGTATGTATAATAGACTAAAATCGTATTATTATTTTCCAAACATGATTTCAAGAATTATGAGATACGTAACAAATTGTGCTTCTTGTCAGTTAACTAAATCGGGTATCAAACAAAAGTTGCCGATGAAAATCACTTCTACATCTACTCGTGCAATAGAAAAAATATTTTTAGACATTGTAGGACCATTAACTTCAACTTAGAACAACAACAAGTATATACTTGGGGGGCGAAGTCCGAGATTCATACCTCCTCGCGGTGTTACCTGGGTAACGCTAAATGAATCAGGCGGTGTAGTGGAGACGAGCAGACTAAATCCTGTTTATAGTCATGGACACTACATGTCAGGGCGGGTTATTGGCGCCTTAAAACCAATACCAAATCAGCGTCTGTTCTCCAGGTTAGGTGCGGCTGAAGCGGGCGTCTGTCTTGTATCAAGCGGCTCGCTATATAAATGTGTTAAAGGTAGGACTGGATGCCTTAAGATTTTCACCAGTACGTGACCCACACACGTAGCAAGCGGGTTGAGCGGCAAGCCAACAACCTTCCCTCATAAAAACCATTTAAGTTATGAACCCTGAACAAAGGCCTCGGATTACCATATAGGATTCATTACAAACTCGACCTCGGAAATTGTACACGGACAACGCTTTAAAAATGGGAACATGGAACGTGCTCAGCCTCTTAAGACCTGGAGATCTCCAGAACCTTTCGAACCAAGCAAAAAGTTACACATTAGACGTACTTGCACTACAAGAGCTTAGATGGTCTGGGAGTGGGATCCATGACACCACCAATGGTTACACTCTTCATTACAGCGGCCATCAGAACGGAGGAGAATTTGGAGTTGGCTTCCTCATCCATCGGCGCGTGAAGCACCATATCATCGATTTCCGCCCGATCAACATGCGGATATGCACGGTCAGACTTCGCACTAAGAAATTTAACATCACGATCGTTAATGTGCATGCACCCACCGAAGATAAATCAGATGACATCAAAGATCTCTTCTTTGTCAAGCTCGAGGAAGTCATCAATAACATACCGCACCACGACATTAAAACCATCGTGGGCGACTTTAATGCAAAAATCGGTAAAAGTGCAGAAAATACTTTGCACATCGGTTTTAACAGCCGGCACCTAACTAGTAACAACAACGGCCAACGCGTCACCGACCTGGCAATAATGTACAACTTAGTTGTATCAAGTACGTTTTTTCCACATAAGAGAATTCACAAAGTAACGTGGAGATCGAATGATGGAAGAACGGAAAACCAAATTGATCACGTCATGGTGTCCAAGAGACACTCCACCAGCATATCTGACGTTAGATCTTACAGAGGGGCAGATATGGACAGCGATCACGTGCTTGTCATATTTAAATATAAGTGCAAACTGTCATCAACCTTCAATAGACAAGCACAAAAAACCGTTCGATAGAATGTCGATGCTCTAAAAGACCAAGCGTTACTGCAGAGTTACCAATCACTAACTATTTAGAGCGGCCCAGCGACAACGAAGGAGCTCCTCCTAATATCCAGGAGCAGTGGCACGCTATACAGTCAGCCATAACCACCGCGGCGCAAAACACTATCGGCAGAAGACCGCCGAGATCCCGCAATGATTGGTTCGATGATCAATGCCGCCTGGTCGTCGAAAATAAACGAAAGCTTCGTGAAAAATGCTTGGCTCGCAACACGAGAAGCACTCAGGCAGAATACCTACGCGCAAGGAAAGCCACGATTAAATTCCTTCGATAAAAGAAACGCGATTATATGAGGTCATGCATTGAAAACATCAGCTTCCAAGCGGAAGTAGGAAATTCAAGGGACTGTTTTGCTAATGCCAGGAATCTCACTAAAGACTTCCACCCAAGAAGTACAGCCATAAAATACGGGAATGGAGAACTAAGAACAAACGTGGCTGATGTTCTCTCAGTATGGCAAACCTACTTTCAAAGTCTGCTAAACCGGAATGACGAAGTGACCCCCATTAGAGCAATAGCTCCGCCAGGTGAAGAGTTCTTTGTCGAATATCCCACAGTAGAGGAAGTAGACGCAGCTATTAGTCGATTGAAGAACGGCAAGGCACCCGGTCTCGATGGAAGCCCCGCAGAATTAATTAAACTCGGAGGCGCTACTCTTGCAACAAGTTTATACGATCTCATCGTATGTATTTGGGATCAAGAAGAGTTACCGGATGATTGGAAGACCGCGCTCATATGTCCGTTGCATAAAAAAGGTGACCGTCTTAAATGTGAAAACTTTCGTGGCATAGCCCTATTGAACACTGCTTACAAAGTGTTGGCTAATGTTGTACTTGCCAGACTCATCCCTTTCGCCGAAACATCATTGGCGACTATCAGTGTGGCTTTCGTACCAACCGATCGACCACTGACCAGTGTTTTACCATGAGGATGAGCTTGGAAAAATGTTGGGAGTATAACATAACCATTCATCAACTATATATAGACTTCCGGCAGGCATATGACAGTATAAACCGCGACAACCTTTGGGCCGCGCTCATATGCCTAGGTATTCCAGAGAAACTCGTTTCTCTGTGTAAATTAACAACGTCCGGGTCTGTATGTAGAATCGTAATTGAAGGACCTGTGTCAGACTCCTTTGAAATAACATCTGGTGTTCGACAGGGAGATGCACTCGCGCCTGTGCTGTTCAATTTGGCGCTTGAGTACGTAGTGAGGAAAAGCAACATTGAAACTTCGCGCTGTATATTCTATAAATCAGGCCAAATTCTTGGATATGCACACTGAAAGAAAAGATATGCTGTTTTTAACATAAATAGTAAGCTAAATTTACATAAAAAAAAGTTAAAACACAACTTAAATAGCGCTTCGTAAATATTACAAAAATGAAATTGTAAATTTAGGTAAATGCATTGTAAAATATGTTGAAATTTTTTATTGAAAATTTACGTAGAATTGACATCTCTGATAAGTCAATTGAACTTATTTGTTTGTTATTTTTACCAATACACTAAGTAATAGTTTACTTAATTTTTTTGTAAAATTTACACAGAGTATTGTTACATATACATAAATTAGAATGTGAAATTAACTTAGTGCGATGTAAAAAAAGAATAACAGATTTAACAATATTGTTAATTTTACAAAGCTGCTTTGTTCAAATAGCGTAGTGAGCTTGTAAAGGTAGCTTATGTGTGTTGTGCAGATAGCATAGTGGCACTCTAACATGTCGTACATATATATATATATATATATATATATATATATATATATATATATATATATATATATATATATATATATATATATATATATATATATATATATATATATATATATATATATAATTTTTTTATCTTTATTAGGTTTTTTAATCCGGGGTGAATTTCTCAATTTTTTATTAAAAATTAACTAAAAATTTTTTCAAAATAGTTATTTATTTATTAATTAATCAATTCTAGGTACAACTTCACTTAATGCAATAACTGAAAAGTACTCATATCCATTTTAAAATATGAATTCAGTTATACCTGTATAATATAATTTCTGCATACTTCTGTTTTATTAAAAATAAACAAATGTGATTGTTGCAACAATCACAACTTAAATATACTTAAAAATTACAAAATTAAAATAACAGTTATTTAGCTCTTTTATTGTTTTTATTTATTAGTACTTAAGCTTTCGGAACCATTTCGGTTCCATTCTCAAAAGTATTAATTAAAGTATTATTAGATACTTTTGAGAATGGAACCGAAATGGTTCCGAAAGCTTAAGTACTAATAAATAAAAACAATAAAAGAGCTAAATAACTGTTATTTTAATTTTGTAAACTTATAAGCTCATAAAACAATTTAATTTAATATACTTAAAAATTATTCTAGATGTAACATTTCATTGACAAACATAAACAAAAAATCGTAAATAATAAAAATAAATTAACTATATTCGGTAATTAAATTTTTAGAATCTCAAAAAATTTAGTAAAAAAAATCGATTTATTATTTCCGATTTTCCAAACCGGTGATTAAAGTTACCACAGACGGTTTAATCTCATCATATACTGTGTTTATATTGTAAAAATGCAGCTTAATGAATGACCAAACGTTACAGCACGATTCAGATACTCCAATTTAAACACTTGATATATTTTGAAGCTAACGTCCAGTGCTCCTAGGAAGCTGCCGAAGGTGTATTTAAATCCGTCGACAAGTACAACAAACTGCACCACTTCAAGCGGTTTGCCGATCACAATTAGCAGTGGTTGCATATTAGTTCGCTCTTGTTGACAATTGCAACTTCTCTACTTCTATATACATTTCAGCAACGGTATCAAAAGTCATTAAAAAGCTCTTCATAATATCTTTAATTAAGAATTTTTTAACTTTTATATTATTTACCTGTTTTTGGTTTCCTACTGTTGTTGGAAGAGGTGCACTCAACATTTTCATATAGTAGGAATCTATAATAAAAAATAAAAAAAATGTTATTGAATTATTTCCCTCGCTGTTTGTAAAAAACGTTTAGCGGTCTGGTTTTCCAAGAAGATAAAATCTAGAAGGTACAAAAAAATATACCGATTTACAATACTTTTGTGAGTCAATTTGATTTTTGAATTATTGTATAATAAGAACTATACCTAATTGAAAATTTAGTCAAATTGTTTGGTATTTAAAAAAACTATTTAGGTATCACTTACGAGTGACTCTTAGCAATAACTCAACGGCAGTAAATACGTCATAGAAATAGTTCAAATCTAACCATTTGTCATAGTTGTAACACTATGTTGTCTAAAAGTAAAAGGTAACAATAAGTTATTCGATTATTTACTGTAAATATTAATATTAATATGTAAATAAAATAAGCAAAATATAAACTTGTATTACAATTTTCAGCCGATTTTCATTTAAATTACTAAATGTAATATTTAAAAATTGAAATAGCTTATTGGCGTGATAATAATCTTTCTTTCGAACAAAATGCTTCGTTGGAAGGTTTTTTTTCTAAACGTTATAAAAAATACTGCGTCGAAGACCTCAATTCGAAATAATTTAAGTAAAACCACCTTCGCTTTGCATATAACAAAATTTTAAATTATAAACCTGTGTTCAGTTCATCCGGTGTTTGAGACATTTCTATCAATGCGACATCTATGAGACATGACGAGTCTGACGAGTCTATGACAAATTTACTTTTCAGCATATTTTGAAAAAAATTGTTGGATTTCCCAGACACATTGTCATGAAGTCAATATTTATCTTTAAAAAAAGAGTTCAAAAAATCACTATAAATTAATTTAAAGGAATTGTTTATATTTACCGATTATAATGCTGCTGCAGGTTTGTCCTGTTATATTGTGACAAATACAAATTTGTGAATAAGAATTGGCTTCTGTTTCGAATAGTACTTCCGGAAGATTATTTTTAATTTGTTGTTCTTCTAATTTATGTCGTTCATCTTCTAAAAATTTGTTAATTTGTATTAGATATATATATATATTATATTAGGTATACAAGTGCAGAAACACAAGCGCTTATTTATTCGTATTTTTAATTTTGTACTTAAATAAATACTAATCTACTCAAAAGTATTATAATTATAATTTATTACTAATTATTAATATAAGCAATTAATTTTTAGTTTATAATATCGAATAATTTCGTTTTTATTTATTGTATAGAAATGTAGTTTTTTAATTTAATATTTACTGTGCAATCGAAAAATCAAATATTCATCAATATACAAAATAGCTACACTTAACTCTGAGCTGAATTAGCTTCAGTAGAACTTGCGTTCTTGTTTTTCGCCTTTTTGCTCCATTTTTTTAAAAGTAGTTTGAAGCATTTAATGCATTACATTCAATTAAAAATAATTAGATAAAATTATTAGAATAATTAGACACACAATTTAGTAGGGAATAAATATCAAATTTTGTTGTTTAGACACGCTACTTACCATTTCCTTAACAGCCAACATTTAGCTTAATGATGTTTGGAACTTAGAAATGCACTTTTCGTTATACACGCATAATATAAATTACTTAGTAAATTCTTGAGAACATAAATAATCATTAATTTTTTCATTAATTTTCACTGATTTTTATTTTTGTCATTTATTAATAACTTAAATATTATTTTTATAATAACTACATTTTTTCAACTATGCAGCCAAACAAATTATACCGAATTAATATAATATTTAACAAAATTCAGTACGAAGCGTATTTTACTGATTTTTAGGCAGCATTTACCCTGAAGCTATGCAAAATTAACGTTACCCTATACAAATTTTATTTAGCTTAAGTATTATTTTACAAGGCATATGAAAATTTTACAAAGCAGATAAGAAAATTCCAGAAAACGATCTAAAACCGAAATAGCAAACAGCGTGTTGTGTGGTGTATCAATGTTAAATGGATTTTAAAAATTACATATCTGCTTTGTAAAATTTGTATATGCCTTGCAAAATAATAGTTAAGCTAAGTAAAATTTGCATAGGGTAACGTGGATTTTACATAACTTCTATGTAAATGTTGCCGAAAAAATCTGTAAAAATGCTGCTCACTCTTTACTAAAGCAATGTAAATTTGTTTATTTGATAGTTTTATGACCACCTGAAAATTATAACTAGAAATCGGTTTTTCTCGTGCGGTAAATACCATAAATGATAAATGACATCGCGATATGGATACATAAACACCCAGAAGAATAAAATATAATTTTTTATTATGGTCCATCTACATTATGAATTACATGCATTTCTTTATATATCAAATATTTGAAGCTATGAAACTAGCAGAATTCGCATAAACCAATACTAAGTAAATGTTCATTTGTTTATCATATTCGAGAACACAAATAAATTGTAATTTTTATTTTTTCGTTTTCACGAAATGCTACATTTCACAAAAATCTAACTTTGATCATTATGATTTTAAAACGAACTGTTTGTAAGAATTGTATTATCATTACGTAAAATTAACAATACTCTGTGTGATTATTGCTTTTCAGAAACGTAAATTTTAGAAAAGTAGCAGGATGTTTAGTTGATACTATTTTACGTTTCACGTTTTGCTAGATTATCATTGTATATGTAAATGACACCTATTAAATTCAGCAAATGCTTATGTTGTTTTCACAAAAAATGCGTTAGGTTAACATTTTTATGTTTACTTGCCCGTTTTGTAAAAAAAACAGAGATTTTTTCTTTCAGTGCAGATGATATCGTGCTTCTTGGCCGAAGACCTAGCGACATCAGGGACAGTTTCATACCGCTCAATCGCTGCGCAAGAAGACTTGGTTTGGAGGTGAACAGTACCAAAACGAAATTCTTAACAACACCCAGGAACATCTCAACGGCAAATCTCGAAATTAGCGACCATAACTTTGATAGCGTCAAAAATTTTAAATACCTCGGGTCACTTATAACATCCTTGAATGATATGCAGGCAGAAATAAAAGCCCGAATCGCTGCCGGACAACGAGTTTTCTACGCCAAATCAAAATTATTGCGATCTTGACATCTATCGCAGTCGTGCAAGCTCGCACTTTATAAAGCACTTATAAGACCTGTGCTGACTTTCGGAAGCGAGAGCTGGACCATGACCTCTAACGACTGTAGATTATTATCTACCTTCGAAAGAAAGGTCATCCGTTCAAGTTTTGGTCCTATTAAAGTTGCGAACAATGAATACCGGATTCGCATGAACCACGAAATAAAGCAACTTCTCGGAGGTAGCGATATTATCGGCTTCATCAAATCTAATCGAGTGAGATGGCTCGGCCACGTTGCAAGGTCTCCACAACAACGAATGATTTACAAAGTGTTCCATCAACAACCAGCCGGAGTACGTCGTAGAGGAAGACCCCGACTGCGCTGGCGTGACGACGTCGAACAAGACCTACTCGTATTAGGATGTCGAAATTGGAGGACGAGAGCGATGGACCGAGAAGGATGGAGGACCATAGTGCGGGCGGCAAAATCCCTTCATGGGATGTAATTGCTAGAGAGAGAGAAAGTATATACTTACCATTTAATGTGATTTGTCCAAATTTTCAATGGCCATTCCAATTCCGAACCAGGAAACCGCAACTGTTGCGGATGCGTTTGTTAAAAATTTCGTGTGTTTATTTGGATTGGCAGAATCGATTTTGACCGATCAGGGTTCAAATTTTATGAGCTCTTTATTTATAAAAAGATGTCGTCTTTTAAAAATTAAAAAAATAAATACTAGTGCTTATCACCCACAGAGCAATGGGGCACTAGAACGTAGTCACAAAACTTTGATAGAGTATTCACGCCATTATAATAATGTAGACCCATTGAATTGGGATAATTGGCTTCCGTATGCTACATTTTCCTATAACTCCACTTCACACACTTCAACAGGATTTATGCCTTTTGAGTTATTGTTTGGTAGTAAGCCGAATATACCAAACATTTTATCGAAAAATGTTGAGCTAGTACGTAACTACGAAGATTATCTCTCCGACCTGAAGTTCCATTTACAATCCTCTTTGAAAGTGGCTCATGAATCATTACGACAGAAAAAATCAGTTTCAAAGATTTATTATGATAGAAAAACTAAAATAAAGGAATTCGACGAGGGAGACTCTGTACTACTAAAAAACGAAAAACGTGTAGGTAAATTAGACTCCATCTGGTTGGGTCCTTTCAGAGTGACTAAAATGGTTGGTTACCAACTATATACTTCTATTTATTAATAGAAAAATAAGACACACTTTATTAATTAAAATATACATCCACACGTTGTGTTATTTATTCAGGGGGCCTACTATGGAAATCGATCGTCGACGTTTTTTGTTCGTTGTTTATATTCAGCAATAGTAATTACTATTGCTGAATATAAACAACGAAGAAAAAACGTCGACGATCGATTTCCATAGTAGGCCCCCTGGTTATATAGAATCAAAGAAAAACTATGTATACACACACGTATTCCATCAAATGTGAAAAGACTGCGTTCACATGAAGATTGCATTCGCTATATATTACTCTAATCAACATTACTCTATTCAACACCACCTCTTAATTTAATAAGAATGTTAAATCTACTTTTAAACATCTTTCGCAAACAAAATATTAAATTCAAATTTTATTTAAAAAAAAAAAAAACTTTCAACGAAATTGAACTAGATATTCAATGCAAATAATCTTTGGAATTAGACTAAATTTAAATCACAACGTAACTTATTGAATTGAACTTTACCGAGTCCCTTCGTCATTATGTCTGCAATTTGTTTGCCCGTTGGAATGTATTTGAGTTGAATAATTCCATTGCTAATTGTTTCTCGTATGAAGTTGAATTTAACTACAATGTGTTTCATACGTTTGTGGCTTCTTGGCTCTTGTGCCACCTTGATTGCTGATTGATTGTCTTCGTTAATAGTGATAGCACCTTTGATTTCGATTCCCAATTCACCAATCAGCTGTTTGATCCATTCTGCTTCGTTGAATGCCTCTGCCAATGCAGCATATTCAGCCTCTGTCGATGATTGGCTCACAGTGTTTTGTTTGTGAGTGCCCCAAGTGACCGTGTTCCCAAGTAATTGGAACACATATCCAGAAGTGGATTTCGAGTCATTCTTATCACCCGCCCAGTTTGAATCGGTGTAACCAACCAAAATGTCAGCGTTTTCGTTTTTGCGATATATAAGTTTCAAATCGCTCGTACCCTGTATGTATCGTAGAATGCGCTTCGCATGCGTGAAATGTTCTTGCTTATAGCAGCTCTGAAAAACGACTAAAATAGTTTGTAGCTGCACATAAATCTGGCCTTGTTGTCAATGTAGCGTATGTCAAGCATCCAATTAATTCACGATACGGTACTTCTGAATCCATGACTCCTTTTTCAGCTGACAAATGTAGCCCCTTTTCGATTGGCGTTGCTGTTGGCCTACATGATTCCATGCCAAATTTACGAAGTACATTTTTCAAGTATTGAGCTTGACTCAATTTGATGATTTTTTTTTGTCGATCAAACTCAATGTGCACTCCCAGAAAGGTATCTGCCTCTCCAACGTCAGTCATCTCGAATTCGGCTGCCAAAAGATCTTTTATGATTTTTGTCTTTTCCAAACTGTCGCAAATGATCAACATATCATCAACATACAAAAGTATGAAACAACAAATGCCGTTTTCAATCTTTACGTATAAACAATAATCTGATGCACATCTTTTGAATCCTATTCGTAAAATGAATTTGTTGAACTTTTCATTCCACATGCGCGATGCCTGTTTTAAGCCATAGATAGCCTTATTCAGCCTGCAAACCTTCAAGCCCATGTTGAATTCATCTGGTTGCAACATATAGACTTCTTCATTCAAACCGCCATTAAGAAAAGCTCCCTTCACATCCATTTGGTGAACATGCATGTTGAAATGTACAGCAATAGCCAATAAAATGCGAAGTGTCGACAATTTAGCTACAGGTGCATACGTTTCACTGAAATCGAAGCCCTCTTTTTGTAAAAGACCTCTTGCCACGAATCTCGCCTTATACTTGTCAATATCACCATTGGCTTTTCGTTTGAGTTTGAATACCCACTTTCCAGATATTGCTTTACGACATTTTGGCAAGTCGCACAAAGACCAAGTATCATTTTTCATAAGAGATTCGTATTCACTGTCGATTGCTTTCTTCCATTCTGGCCAATCATCACGCTGCTTTGCCTCCTCAATCGACTGTGGATCGTTCTCGACAAATTGTTGTGCCGATAGTGCAAAATGTGGTTCGTAATCCCAATCACCATATCGATCTGGTTGCCGCTTTTCTCTCATCCTACTCCGTAAAATCTGGTCACCGATGTTACCAATGCCATCCAAATTAGCACTGTTGACATTATCTTCGTTGTTACCAGTGTCTTCCAAATTAACCCTGTGTTCCAATGTCTCGTTCAGCTCACTCACATCTTCTGCAACTGGAATGCTGTTCAAATCGAAATGAATTACCGCCTCTGAATTCTGCATTTCTTTCAATCGATTTAAAATTGATTTTTCATCAAACGTCACGTTGCGAGCTACTACCACCTTGTTTTTGGTCAAATCCCACAAACGATATGTGCTTGTTGATGCGTAGCCAATGAAAATGCATTTTGACGCCTTCGGTTGAAACTTTGTGCGTGTTTCTTTTGCCACATGATTATAGCATGGTGACCCAAAAACACGAACAAATGACAAATCTGGTTTCTTTCCATAAGCACCAGTTGGAACTCGATTTCTGATGAAATTTGCTGTACAAATCGCATCTGCCCAAAAACGTCGATCAAGCTTAGCAGCTACCAACATCGATAGTGCCTTCTCTTGCAAATTTCTGTTCAAACGTTCAGCAACTCCATTCATTTCTGGATTACGAGGCGCCGTGTTCAACTGTTGAATTCCCTTTGATTTGCAATATGCCGCAAATTCATGTGATTCATACTCATCACCATTGTCTCGTTTCAATTTGGAGATTTTAACGCAATGCTCTGCTTCAGCCATTTGTTGAAATTCTTTGAACTTATCAAGCACCTCACTGCGAAGTTTCATGGTGTAAACTGTTGACGCTCTCGAATAATCATCCGTAAATGTCACAACATAAAGCGACCCATCATGTGCTGGTTGCGACATCGGTCAGCATATGTCCGTGTGTATCAATTCCAAAACGCGCTTTGATCGAGCAACATGCCTCTTCTTGAATGGAATTCGTGTATGTTTACCCATTACACACGGTTCGCAGAATTTGTTATCCGTATTTACATCAATTTTATCCATGCCTTCGACCATTTCAGCGTTGACCATTTTTTTCATGTCGAAAACATTTAGATGCCCTAATCGATAATGCCATAAATCCTGTGAGACTGATTTCAAATTATCCTCACCTGTAAATCCAGCAAATGCATCACGCTCCAATTGAAAAATGACTTGGTACAGATTTCCTTCCGCATGCGCAACGAATGTCGTTTTACTACCAAACGAAACCACAGCAACATCACCCTCGAATACAATTTTGAAACCATTTTTGGTTAGGCTTCTAATCGACATGAGATTGCATTTCAAACCGCTCGAATATAAAACATCTTGCATCATTCTAGTTGATGTATCGCCCTTTCTTTACTGTAGAAATATTAACTTCTTCGATGGCTTTCAAATCGTTGAAATATTTCTTTTGATTCGCCATATGATCGGTTGCGCCCGAATCCAACACAAAAATAATATTTCTCACATCATCATTTTTGTTTTTCAAAGCGTGTGCTTGTGTGACTGTACTTTCGCATGCTAACTTTCTGCTATTCAATACAACACTGCCTTTGTTGTTTTCGTTGACACTTGTACACTCCGTTGAAAGTGCATCAATTTCGTCATCACGAATTGCACATAATAAAGAGCCTTCATTTCCATCTTTCGATGCACTGTTTGCACTCAATACCCTTTTTGATGTATTTGACTTTGATTTATTTTTCACTTTTGAATAGCATTGCGATTTCTTATGGCCTACTTTACCACATTTGAAACAAATAATGCCCTCTGTCTTTCCATGCATCGCACATGCCTCCTCAGTTTTTGATTGTGTTAAAACTGTACCGCTATTCAACATTGCTGATTCATCAAGTAGACGACCTTTTACATACTGCAATGTTAGCTTTGTTTCATCCATTGATTCAAGCGATGCATTGTAACTTTTTGGAAGAGTCAGCAGTAAAATGATCACGAGATCCAAATCTTCCAATTTTCCACCAGCTAATTTCAATTCACGAACAGTATTGTCGAACTGCATCAAATATTCGCTAATGTTACCACCATGAAATTTCATTGAATATAAACATTTTCGCAAAATGAACTGACTGGTCACACTTGTTCGTTGAAACATATTGATCAATGCATCGTACATGCCTTTGGCTGTTGTCTTGTCCATGACATGAGTTAACTGTTCATCATTTATGGTATATGCCATCAAACTTTTGCATTTTGCTTCTTCCCTCTTGATTTTTGTTAACTCATCATCCTTTTTATCAGCAGTCAATTTTTCCAGATCTGTTTCAACAAAACATTTCAGTTGCTTTTCATCTAATAAAAGATCCAATCTAAATTTCCATTGACTGAAATTTGTTTCGTCATATTTCTGAAACCGCATGGTTGATTCCCCTTCGATACTCATTTTTATTTCTGGGCCCATAACCTGTTAATTAGCTTACTTTGCAGTAGAGCGTGGTTACCAACTATATACTTCTATTTATTAATAGAAAAATAAGACACACTTTATTAATTAAAATATACATCCACACGTTGTGTTATTTATTCAGGTTATATAGAATCAAAGAAAAACTATGTACACACACGTATTCCATCAAACGTGAAAAGACTGCGTTCACAAGAAGATTGCATTCGCTATAAATTACTCTAATCAACATTACTCCATTCAACAATTATAAACTATTATAATAAAAGCGATTTATTTATTTACGTGGAATAATATTATTAAACGACCATCGAACATAATCCGGCATCGCAGCACAACAAACCCCTAAATAGGATCATTGATCAACCGGCAGTATCAGCTGATAAAGATCACGAAAAATCTAAAAGTAAAAGCTCAAATAAAAGAATCGTTGAGTGGTTATTTCAAGCACGCCTCAGACGGGTAATAATTTACATACTAAACGTGTGCAAAGTGTTAAAATTGTCTTGCACACTATCTCCGTGTATAAATAAAAGCAGATGAATTTTCTTATTCGTTGCTCCTCCTTCTTATATCCAAATGCATAATTAAAATAATTGTATTTTAATTAATTCCATAAAATATACTCACACTTAACCTTATGGAGCAATTAAATTAAAAATTCATATATACAAACACAAAATTAAAACCAATCAAAACCAGTATCCCTCGTATACGATTCTTACATTAAAGATAATCATCATCGCTTAAGATGATAAAATGACAAAATGCATTTACCGGTGTTATGGATATGAATTGCTTTCGTAATAAACATTGACAAAAGATACTTGTTTAATCGATTTAACAACAAACATCTTGCCGTTTTCGACTACAAATCGTCTACGATCGATTAATATCGCACGGGGTGCAGAATGAGTTAAGAAAAATTTATCGGTAATAAGACTGTACAACAATTAGCCTACGCAATTTATATATTGTAAGATGATAATTTTTTATTTTCTTATGACCACCACCTGTGAGTTTTCAGTTTCTTTTGTGTCTGTTATCTCTTTAATGTTTTTTTTTTTATTTAATTCGTGGTTAAGTAAAGAAAACTATTTTTTCTTATTCACGGTTGTTTTTATAGCAAATAAAAAATTTGACGATAAGATCTTTTATTATAAACGTGTATAAGACGAAGTACACATATCATCTTTTTATTATTCTTTACCGTTTTGCTATTATTAGACTCTAACTACTGCCCATTATAAAATTTCTAGTTATTGTTTAAAACTTAATGCTTTTTGTTTGCTTTTGTGATAGGTTAGGGTTGTGTTTTGTAATCGTACGAGTACGGCGGTTTATAGCATACATGTGGCGTACGTATACCATACTCATATCAGATTGTCCCAAAAAAAAAAAATCCACACACGTGTTAACCTAATTTTATAGCTATGTAATGATATTTATCTAAACAGAATTATCTAGTTATCATTATAAAAACAATAGACTACATCAACACGATTATCTTGATCATAGGATTATTATTTACTCTCAGCTCTCTAAAATAAAACAATGATAAGATGTAAAAGCTTTAAGTACTGAGATGACACGAAATCTTCTAGCCATAAACTAGGAAGATTTATTTTTGTATACGTCGTATTCGACAAGGTATTTATATTGTTCTTACTTATTATGTACTATTAGCAAGTAAATAGCGGTTGCGGTTGCGAAGTAAGTGCTAAAGTTCTGCTAAATCAAATTGTGTTATATTAAATTTTATAAAAGCACTCAAACTAATAGAAAATATTATTATCTCACTTTGAGTGATTTCTGGATTAACATCTGATCACTTGCCTATTCTTAAAAAAAATGATTTCTTAGTTTTAGGAGTCTGGAGAGGGTCTTGGTTACCTCAAATGGGAACTACTTTCAGGGTAAAGGTCCCTAATTGAGTAGAAATCCAAAACTTTCATTCTATAGGTATAAACAGAACAAGAGCGACAACTAAAAGCGATGAAGATAAAATTTTGTCTGCCGGCGATTTCGCCTTAGTAAACGCAACAGAGCGTCAGCGACCGACGATAAAAAAAATTTCAAAACAAAATAACATAACAAACAACATACCTTGAAATATTTCGTGTTTATGCCTAGTAGGTACTCATGTTCGATTTCACGTGAAATCTTCATACTAAAGTGAAATTAGAAATGAAAATGTCCACTTCTGTTTTCATTTTATAGTACTCAGTTCACCAGCGAAAAAGCCAAGTGTGTTCAATATATCAAAAATGAAGCGCGTAAACTCTTCAAATTATTTTCACGTGAAATTTTGACATTTGCTTATGTTTGACAAAAAAAAATTGAATAGTTACCATAAACCTTTAAATATTTAATAAAATCAATTAAATAAATTTATTCACTTAAAATAAACAAATGCATCTATGTATTGTCTACGTTAAAAAATTCTCTAAATAAAATTTCATTTCTATTTCACCCGAAAATAAATAAATTTTTGGAGACCTCGCTAAAATTACATTTCACGTTCAACGCTTACTCATGCAAATTGGGAAACTTATCAAACTGATCTGTTCTTTTTTCAGATGAGACCAGAATCCGATTATGGAAACCAGATGGACGTAATCTTGCATACGGAAGAGTTGGAGAACGCTACACACCGTGTAACATAGTGCAAAATTTAAGCTTTGGTGGAGGTTCAATAATGTGTTGGGGTGAAATCAGTTGGGAGGGCCACACGGAGCTGTACCAACCATATAATTTTCACTGATTAATAAAACCTCACCAGCAGTAATTTAAACAAGCAAGTTAAACATAATCAGAGCAAAGGCTCGATTATATATGGTCCTTCGAGCCGGATCTCATCGTCAACGAGATCATCATACCAAACATTTACCTCAAAAAAAAACATTTACTAAATCATAACGCACCAATCTTCAACTTTAACTCACCATGACCCTCGAAGCAGAGGAGCTCATACAACAACAAGATGTCATCACCGATAAAATACCCGCCATGAGGCGGAACTATGGCAAGGACGGCGACCATCGCAAAGGTCAGAGTTATTTACAAGAATGTATGGAAAAACTGAAGGAGCTGTATTCGAAATGCATCTCAGCCGACGACAATATCATCGAGGGGTGACGGTCTCTTTATCGTAAACAATTTATCGTGTTTCAATTTAACGTGAACATTTAACCGTAGAATAGTTTATCGTGGACACAATTTATCGTGGGACAATTTATCGTATGCCAGTTTATCGTAGTTTGTAAATTTGCCAGTATAAAAAAATGATTTGTAAATAAAAATTAAAGTGTCTTCAGTTTTAATTTTTTTTTATTTAATTCGGCCATTCCCATTTTAGGCTGCGGGCCATTAGTCGGGTAAATCGTTTACTATGGTAAAAATTGAATTTCTTGAAAATAAATGAATTTACCGAAAAATTTACTAAAAATTGACTTTTACCAGAGCCATCTATGATTTTGAAGAGCCGTAATATTAAAAAGAGAGCTTTCAGTAGAGGGGAAGCTTTTATTGAATTACTATAAAAAACCGTGGTAGTTGAAAAATTTTTGAACATGAATTTATGAATAAAAAATTAAACAAATCATCTAAATTTTAATTTTATATTTTTAATAAACTATTCAAAGAACACATATTTGAAAATCAGCCATCATAATGTAGTATTTATTTGGTAAATTTAAACTAAAGCGGAGCAAAAATTTATTAATTTTCTATAAAAATGAGCTTTCCGTTTAGTTGTGTAGGTTTATAAAGTAAGATAATAAAGGGTACTGCCGCGAATTCCTCTTACATTCAATTTAAAATTTAGTTTTAAAAAATTTAACTTATTTGGTAAATTCTGGTCACATGCATATCTGAATGTTTGAGATGAACGATGCACTTAATAGCAATCTAAACATTCCCCATTTATAACAAAATTAAAGAGAAAACGTGAGCTGAAACGAAATTTTATGAATCACCATGTAGAAACAATAATATTATTCATATAATAAAATTTTTACATCAAAATCTATTTACGAAATTTTTTTTTGTATACAAAAATTCAACGATGTCATGATTTTCTTAATTAAATATTATTACAAAACAGAACAAAACGTAAAAAACTTCAATTTTATCCGATTGCAAAACCGAGCTTTCTGTAATTTGAAAATCCGTTTACAGATGTCTCTGTAATAAATTTACTTGAAATTACAGAAAAGCGGAAAATAATTAAATAACTATTTACGAAATTAAACCATTATTATTGTAAGTTAAGCGCGAAATCTTTAATATAATAATTTAACATAATTAATAAAACTCAAAACAATTATAATTTTTATTTATAATACGGTTGGCATAAATAAAGCTTTTCATAGCAAAATATTTACTATCGTAGTTGCTGCGCACTGAAAAACAATAATAGAAAAATGTCACATTTTTCCAAATTTTTTCTTTTCTTATTTCAATTCGCTCGTATTCGGTTATTTTCAGTTCCAGGAGATCTCAATAATCTATTGAACCAGGCAGTATACATAATAAATTGTTAAATTTTAGTTAACAAACATTTAGGTTTTAATATTTAGCTTTAATATATACTTAGCGACATCTTCTGATTGGTTTATTAATTGCGAAAAGCTCTATAATATAATGTTTTTATTTTATGAAGCTCTGGTTGGTTTATACTACAGGATGAAACAGTATAGCCTGCGAATTTGTTGCGATGAAATTTTAACAAATAACGAAAAAGATTTTTCGAAGTTTGTTCATCAACAATGTTTTAATAGAATCCAGAACACAATAACTCCCATATTACATAGCTAATCAAAAAGCATTTTTTAACGAACGTTTGTTTTGGGAAAGGAATGCTGAAATTTTTGATGAATAAAAAAAAATGTGTGGTAGACTAATTTAAATATTTTTGCGTTAATTCGACATAATATGACTCAATTTTAAAATAAGCTTTTCCTGAAAATTGAACTAACCATTCAAATTAAAAATTGAAACGAAGCATTAATGTTTTTATATACAAAAAAGCTTCTAAAAAAATATTAAAATACACTGATTGGTATGAAAAAGAACAAAAAGCTTCCCCTCTATGGAAAGCTCATGGAAAAAAATGGCGGAATCTTACGGCTCTTATATTTAGGAGGCTCTGCTTTTACCCGACTATTGGCCCGCAGCCTTAATTGATTAATAAATTAAGATGGGATTTTGTAAGTTGGATTGAAATGGGATTTGAAACGAAACGATGCTCAAAGTTTCATGCATAATTTTAGTTGTAGCGAGGCAAAGTCCTAATTTTTCCCTATCATGTAGCTGATGAATTATGTACAAATCATCCATAAAATTCATCCAAATTAAATCTATTCATCAAGATCGTACATAGATGATGAAGTATACGAAAATTAGTTGTGTCCAATCTTTCATTGTTATCATTAGTTAAAACAAAGATTAAAAAAATAACAAAATATAAAGTGAAGTGCCGGTTTGTACTGCATTGTGCCTTTTATGTGTAATAGAATCTAATTTTGGTGTTTTATTGATACAGTGATTTGCGTAATTCAGCAGTGCTCGATTAAAACCTGATTGTTTTATTTACCCTGCCCACGTAAATACGCGCTAATAAAATCCCCGATAAGGTGAGGTTTACAGTTAACAACGTAACTTAAGGGCATCCGTTAATTAATTTTCTTCATAAAATTTCTTTTAGTTAAATTGTGATCTTGTGTGCGATCCAATCACAAATCAATTGTCGAACACCCGGCGTCTTGGGAATTTGAGGCCAATACAGCCCGCCAGTTCGGTAAAAAACAATTGGAGGATAAATCCGTAACCGTAATTGCATATCCCCTTAGTCCGTTGGATTGATGACGGTGGTGTGACTTTGTACACTTATATTTGCGCCACCGTCTTGAATAAAAAGTGCATCATCCAAAATCCGGTTACATGCAACGCATACTGCTCCTCGTGTGAAAAGCGCTTCTTTTACGAAACTCTATGAAGCATTCGCACCACGCAATAATCGTACGCTGCAAACAAGGAAGGTTCTTCTCAAGAAGAAATTTAATTTTGTTAAGCGACATCAGCTGTTTCGTAATATTAATTATGCTACATAAGGGTGTTTGTACCTTTAAGGGTACCGTAATGTAACAAGTAGCTTATCTTATTAATTTCGTTAATATTTTTTAAATTCATTTGTGTTTAAGCTTTAATTAAGTTAGTTATTTAATTTCATTCTTTCTTATAAGTCATTTAAATCATTGAAATAACTAGTGTTAATTTATTTCCTTAGTTTCGTATAAATAATCTCGGTGTGTACAATTTACAATAGGATTAAACTAAATTAAACTTTCCTTTTAAATATTTAATATATATACACAGGTACCTATATACAACTACCATTGCCACCAGTGAAGCGCTTTACCGTTCGGTGTCTGGCTAAGTCACTTTGTTGCTAGATTGTTTATTTTATAATATTTGCTCCTTTAAGGTTTTTTTTTAAAGAAAAGATAATAAAGTTTAATCAATTAATTTAGTAGATTGTCTGAAATTGTTAGCACCTGGATTAAAGTTATATTACTTGTCAAAATAGGTTTTTTTATATGGCCGGTTTTCTGTTCTAATAAAATAAATAATTATAATGATTTAAAGTTGGTTTTTTAAAAAGGGGTAGTAGGAGGGTCTGAATGGGGAGAAGTAGGTAATGCTTTGGAAATTTTTTTTTGTGTGGGTTTAGATTTTTTTTTTAACGCAGCTGACTAATGTCCTGGAATCTCCCTTGACTCACTCCCACGCCGACTACAGGTAGCGGGTTAATGGCTGCAACGGGACTCAAGATTCCTCGACTTCTGTTAACGGCAGTATTCTACATGCTTCCGTTACAGATTCTAGAATTACGAAGTTGGACGAAGTTCTGGAATATGGCCAACTGGAACGGAACTCGGTAGTTTCTTATCCGATTATGATCGGATTTTGCATGTCGGATGGAAATGAGATTTTTAAATGATTTTTGGGAAAGTTCTGGAATATGGTTACCTGGGACGGAACTCGGTAATTTCTTAACCGATTATGATGGGATTAGATATATTGGCTGCGGGCTAATAGTCGGGTAAAAGTCAATGTTAAGTAAATTTTTAGGTAAATTCAATTATTATTCTAAACTCTATGGCAAATTGATTCAAAAATCTCTTCTAAATACGATTTTTATCATAGTAAACGATTTACCCGACTATTGGCCCGCAGTCATTGAATGGAAATGGGATTCCTTAGTGATTTTTGGAAAAAGTTCTGTAAAAGTTACCATCTGGAACGGATCTCGGCTATTGCTTATCAGCGTCTTGATTGGACGAAAGTCGATGATAAAATGCTGGGTATTTGATGAAAAAACCTAATTTTATTTTTATTTTTCTAATAAATTTTCAAGTAAAATGTGTAATTATTGATAGATAAGTTTCGGTCCTATAATTAATCTTTTTATATAATTTGTGACGATAACATTTGTGAGCAAAGATCTAGGTTTTTAATTCTTTGCGGTGCTGGTTGTGTAGTTCTTAACGAATACGGAATTCGAGAGAAAGCGATGCAGAAGGAATTTTGCGTATGGCCTTTGACACCACTTGTCGAGTTATGGGCGCCACCATTAAGTGGGAAACGCAATAAGTGGGTTGAGCGGCAAGCACCTGATCTCAGAAATATCAGGTTATAAAATCTACGTAAAGGACTCGGATAAATGTAACATTTTGATAATAAGAACAACCTTATACGGGATTATGGGGTGTGTAACGAAATTTAGGTTTTCAAAATCGGGGTTTTCAAAATCCTGGTTTTAAAAATCCCGGTTTTCAAAATCCCGGTTTTGTATAAAAAAAAACCCGATTTTTAAGAAATTCCGGTTTCAATTTTTAAAATTTGGCATGTGGGAAAATGGGACTCTTAAATGATTTTTTTACAAAATTCAAAAATGAGTTTGCGATAAAGTTCTAGAAAATAACTAATAGGGATGAAATTTGGATGGAGGGCTCGGTGCCCGTGAGAGTTTTCGAGGCCGTCAGCCTCTACAATTATTGCATTTCAAAATGTTGCATTAACGAAATACTGCTTTTTTTATTAATCTTGCAACTACAAAATGTACCAAATCTTGCAATTAAAAAACTTTATTAATTATTTTGTGCGGTAATCTGAATAAATAATCATTTCACCAGATCAAAGCAGAGGCTTGATTTGTTTATGGTTGGGTGATTGGTTTGAGGATGAATGCAGACTGATATGTTTGCAACATTCTTGGCGATCATGTTTTGCCATATGTGTTATGACAGTTTTGTGTTAATGCATAATAACGCTCCAGCCCAAGTAGCTGCAAGGGTACATCAATATCTCCAAGATATCGGCATTCATGTACTTAAGTGGCCACCAATGAGTCGGGATTTTAATCCAATCGAGCCCGTATAAGAGCACGTGGGCGGTGGCGGGAGCGGAAGGGGTGGCGTGGGGGGGGGGGGGGGGGTAAATACTCATTACTAAATTAATCAAACTAATTTGTAATAAAGCTAATTTTAATGTTTATAAACCACTTTTGAATATTAAAAAAAAAAAGTCGACACATTAAATAATAACAACGAAGTTGAACTGACAGGTTTAATTGGCTCATCTAATTGACTAACCGCCTTAGCTGCGACATCCAGAAAGTCTAGCAAATTTGGATGTACGTCGCTTTTCGAAGATGAGACAGTTATTTTACGTTTTTTTTTTGCCGGAGTGGAACAAACGATTTCATCGAGCCCCACGTCTGGAGCATTGTTTGGACAATGGATTTTGGTTAAATGAACCGAACATTTTGCAATGAAAAAATGCCGCTATAATTCCACAACGTCACATGTGTGCCTCTTTTGAGAAAAATATATATTTGGGATCATTTGATATCAGTTTCACTGAAATTGACCAGCGGGATTTTTTTTGTGACAAAAAAAAACAAATATGTGTTAATTTTGTCCGCGAGTGTATCGTGCGCATGGATGTTCCACGCAAGTTGTAGCATGGACCTTTAAAATGGGAATTTCCACCGTCCGAGAAATAACATTACAAACTTGTGATGCTTTATGGAAAATCAGTGAATTTTATATCGCCAAGCAGAATTTTTTCGAATGGATAAAAATCGCAGAAGGATTTGAAACCAAGACCGGAATGAATGACCCCACAGCATCAATTTCATTGATGAACTAATGATGGTAATCGTAGTTTGGAGGGCAATATATTGATACACTATATTCTTTGTTGTTATTTATAAATACTTTTAAGGTGACTACTTGCATAAATTCCTCTTCAATTTTAAGACCTATAAAGTGTTTGCGATGTTTTCTTTTATAACCACCGACGATCCTCCGCTTGCCTTTCCTGCTGGAAGACTGGCGTGGTAATGTATCCATTTATTTCATATCTTCATATCTTAGAAGTTGAGATAAAATCGGTTTCCGATACTAGGCGTATCTCTATTTTTTCAGTACATATTTAGGAAAATTTCTAATTCTGGAATATGTTGCATTAGCCCATTTCCATTCCAGGTTACTATTCTTAATGTTTTATTTGTTGTTGTTTGCATCATTTTAATAGAGCATGGGTTTCATTTCATTTAGAGAGCCTTGCTTATCTAGCCTGTTGCTTAAAGCTTGAAGTCATTTCTCTTGTTCAGCTAGAAGAATGTTAAGAGTTTTCATGCTTCTTAGTATCTTTTGGAGAATTGTTGTATCTTCGATAGTGCCCTTCGAAATAACTGGTTCTGTCATGACCACTTGCGAGGATAGTTTTGGTTCTCCCGTTTTATTAGTTTGAGGTTTTGGTTTTTCTTTGGCGAACGTTTGTTTAATTTTTTCCGAGATTCCTGAATTTTGTTTTCGCGTTTTAATTCTTGTTCTTTATAGCTCTTATGTATGATTGACATTTTTGTTTAGTATTGCCTTGATATTATACACATCTTCCACTTTTTGTTTGTTATTGAAAGTGACCATAAATAGTGGAAGCCCTCTTTTGTTAATTTGAATTCCTTGTTCCGTTTCGATTTTTTATTTCTTAATGATGCTGACAGATGTATGTGAAGATAGCCCAAATTCCATCCCCAAAAAATGCGATGGTAACACTAATTATTTCTATCATGACATTTTTTTTACTCTCAGCCCAAAAAATCACGACATTTTTACTGTCAGCCCCGAAAATTTACTGTCATGACAGCTAAAACTATCATGACACAAACATTTTTCTGGGGAAAATTTTTAACTTTTTTATTTTTCCAATATTTTTTTTTATTTTAAATAATATTAATTGCTTCGTCAACCTTGCAGACACAGATCAAAGAGTTTTTATCGCTCTTATCGCTTTTTCTGATAGTGCCACAAATGTTAAAAAAAATCAACTATCAGTATATACAAAATATTTTTTAATGTAATTTTAATACGTTGCATACCTTAGAAGATGGGGGCTGCCAAACCCCCACTTTTTCACAATTATACAATTCTTCAAGTGTCAAACTAAGTAAAAAAAATGAAAGCATTTCAAAAAATTTCTGGAATAATTGCCAAATATAGATTTATTGCTATAATTAATAATTAAATGTCGCAATAGTATACATAAAAATGTATAGTATTGCCATAAGCAACTTTTTCGATTTTCGGGGATAGAAATTTGGGCTATCTTCACAGAGGTTGCTGACAGGATTTTCTATTTGGTAACCATTTCGCTTGAGAACCTCCATAATTTCCTCTTTTGCACAGGTTGGGAGAAGACCTGTAGCCATAACTTTGATCGGGCGATCATTCTTATCCTCATAGGTAAACCATTGGTATCCCTCGGAATTAAGCTTTGTAGCCAGAGCTCTATAGGTTTCCGAGTGTTCAACATTAATTTTCCAGACGCCATTGTTTAGAGATACGAGTTTGTACTCGATATCCCATTGGTGGAGGTTATTTCTCTTTTGGTTTAGTTGGTTATTGTTCTAGATTAATTGATGATTAACTGGTTTATGGAAACCTCTTTTGAAGTTGATGGTATAGTTTCTGCCATTTCTAGTGAGTCTTGAGCTTTCCTTTTCTTACTTTGTCTTTTATTCGGGTTCAATATCCAATTTGTTTCTCTTTTTTTAAATTCTTCTTCGCCGTATGGAATGGATTAATGTCATCATCGATAGGAGAGCTAGATGACATCGCAAGTTATGCAAGTGTTCCAACTGCTTTTTGAGTTATTCATTCTCTTTCGGGAATATTTCTCACTCAAGACGAATGCAAGTTAATACTGAAAGTGTCGATAGAGGGGCCTAGGTATTTATATACAAAAAGATAACGGTACTTTCCAATAATTCGAGAATAAATAGAAATGTGCAACTGATTGTAGAATTCTGTGATATAAATTTTATGAATTTTTGGAAATATTTTTTTTTTGTTCAATAATAATTTTCTTTGCTTAAATATAATATTTAATTAATAATACAATATTTAGTTCGTTTCATTTATCTCGATTTTGCAAATTTTAGTGGTGTATGTAGACTTTTGCGCCTGACTGTATGTTAAGTCTTGACATTTGTTTATCGTAAAAGTTTCAAATTTTATCTTGGAATGCAATTAGCGAATTTAAATATCATACTGTTCAGAGAATTAGGGCACTAGAATATATTTTAGGAAAAGTATTAACTTGTTTTATAATTTTAAACACGAGACTTTGTCCGCTTCCTTGCTTCGTTAGATTCCAATATGTACGTTTCCAATGATCAGATTTCAATGAATTCTGAGTCGTCATTAATTCGCAATCTGGAAATCGTAACAACATCATTATCCTAAGAAAGAAAACACTTTTTCTATTTACATTCTCCGCTTTAGTGGAGCCGAAAATCTTTCGTTTACTCAAAATATATTCAACTTTAAATCACATGTAGACCAACAATTTCTCAAAAATGCATTATCCAAATATTTTCATGGCCCAGCGCAGAGCGCACAGATAAAACCGCCCATACCACATAAGATATGTACATGTTGATTTTTGGTGAGATATTTGAATTTCCTGTTTATGTATGTTAACAGTTGGATATCTAAATTTATTCATTAAAAACCCCAAATACCATAAGAAAAGAAATTCAAAGTGTTGAAAATTGCGAGACTTATAAAATTAACAATAATTTTTTTTTTATATTTAAAGAATAAAAAATTCAATCTTATTTCTTATAATTGTAAGAGTAGATCTCGTTTTTTATACATTTCACATTTATTTTATCGCCGCACCGTACTATCGTTTAAGAACGTGCTGTGATAAAACGAAAATGAAAAACGTTTAAATCGAAAATGAAACGATCACAAAAATTTTCTTGGGAAATATAAAATAAAAAAATATAATTAAATTAAACTTAATTTATTTTATTAATTGAATTTTTGATGTTGTTCTGCTCCCACTAAGTTTATAGTGGTGTATTTGAATTAATTGCAGTTATAGGACCATTGGAAGTCGAATTAGGTTCATGCATTGCTTTTGTTAGACGCATTTCCGAGTCTAATGGGATTTAGTGGATCGTATCCAGCATATATTTAGGGTTGTGTAGTTTAAAGAACAAAAAGCCGAAATCGGAAATATCATGTGTGCGCGCTCTCTATTCGAATTAAATTTGAACGTGATATTGAAATTGTTGATCATAATGCGAGCACATACACACGATGCAAGATAAAAGGAAATTATTTTATACATATTTGATGTTTTATGATTATTTAATAAATTTATGCTCTTTCACATATTTCGTCTTGTTTCTAAATCAAACAAAACAAAACAATTTTATTTTTGTTCGTTTTTGATAGAATTTCTATAGGTTTCGTGTGTGTTTTACGTGCTTACGGATTAATTTCTTAAATTTTCTATTATTTTCTTAAATTTTTCTTATATATACTCATATGTTCTATATGCGGTTCTCTATAGTTCTTGTTTTAGGTTGAAGATGAAAGGCAAACAATATGTGTGTATTATATGTCCAACACCTATCCGTTTTTAATTTAGTATTGAACGTCAGTTTTTGTTTTGTTTGTTAAAATGATAAACGTAACATAACCACATTTGCCTTAGGTGATTGACTTTGTGCTAGAATTCAAATAATAAAAATAATTATATTATTTATTTCCTTAAGTGTTATAGGTAATAATAGAACTGTTACGATATTATAAGTATTTCACTACTACCCGGACAATAAGGAAGCTTTAATAATCTTTTTATTAAATGCAACAAAAGATTAAACTATTCAGTTAGTTAGTTGAACTGGTGCTGAACTTCAGTCACCCTTCGGACCATCTACGTAAAAGTTACTGAGCTCCTAAAGTCCCGGACTTACCACCAAAACAGAAAGATAAAATCAAACTCTTTGTTACGGGTGGCACGAAGCTAATCCGCAGATTTCATCTAAACACGCAGAGGCCTTTCTCACGATGATTTTGCCGACTAGATCTCAGGGTTTTGGGTCGTGGAAAGTTCAGGCTTGCATGTTCCTGGCCTATACCGTGGAACAGAATAAAAATAAAAAACAAACTAAAAAACATGTATGTGAAGTTAGCCCAGAAATTCATCCCAGAAAAAATAAATTTTTGCATCAGGCAACACTAAAGTTATATATTTATATACCAGCCCAGGATTTCATTAAAAGTAATTAAATTGGTACAAGTTCAGCCCAAGAAATATGAAAACCTCGTAATAAAACATATTGCATGAAAATAAAAAAAAATATATTCAGAGCCCAGACATATTTAACCGAAAAATTTTCAAATAATTACATTACAGTGAGATTATAGTATCAGTCACAACGGTAGGATTATCTTGAAATTTTAATGGTCAGTAACGGATATGATTATAAATGGTTACTATTTGATTTCATTTCCAGAGCTAGCAATTTCTGGGAACCGAGGAGTGAAATATTTTATATATTGGGCCCAAGACGTGTGCACCTGTAGCGCCAATCGGAAAAGTACGATTTTCTTGAAATTTGTATGGTACGTAGGAAGGTATATTGACAACTCGTCACTATTAGATTTAGTTTCCGGAACTCTTTGATTCCAGGAGCTATACAAGCAAATCTCTGTCAAATGTATTGGCTCATTCAAATATGAGCCTGTAGCGCCAATCACAACGGCAGGGTAATCTTTAAATTTTAATGGTCAGTAACGGACATGATTATAAGTGGTTACTACTGGGTTTAGTTTTCGGAACTAGCGGTTTCTGGCAACCATGACCTAAAAAAGTTAGTTAAAATAAAAAACGATAAATAGGTTTGTTTTAGAATAATATTAATGTAATTTTGTATAACAAAACTAGCGCACCAGACAGACCTGCCTGAATGTTGGCGTGCCTGCTATGAGCGGGTTCAGTCAACATTATAATATATTCGAATTCTCGAAAACTATATACTAAATGAATATTCGATCTTTTTGTTTCGACATTGTGTGATTTGCTGTTGCCCTCAAAAAATCAGTGCAATTTCTCGTTATCTTGCGTTGTTCCATTCTCCTGTCATGTGCTGACGATATTTGCTGCTTGTCGTTGGCACATTTTGCGCAAGTGGCGGTACTTTTCCTGAGATTGAAGGAAAGTATAATATTGTAATTGCAAAAACGATATTGCTGTTGTGGCATATGTGTAAATGCTTGGCAGTTGTGTTTTATCATATGTATAAGCTGTGTAGAACTCAGTTGGTCCGTTAGCTCATAATGGATCTACAGGCGACTGAAGATGTAGCGACTCATGAAAATGAACGATTCTACGCTGTGAATCCGCTGAACGGTATGTACACCAAAGATGTACTGCGAGTATCAGAGGAATGCAACTCCTTCGGAGCAGAGGAATGCGACTAATAACATACAGTGAGTGGATTTGAAATTCGGACAAAGAGCTTGTTGGATTTTATTGTGAAAAAACATATACATAAATAAATTTTTATTCCAATTTTTATTCATAGTATAATTCATTAATACAACAGGTACACAATTCATTAATTAATTAAATTAAATTATCCTTAAAATTTTATAAATTCAGTAATTAATTATTACAGTTTTAAATTTACGCCGATTAAATATTCGGACAATATCAGGTACAAATTTATCGTTTGTCCATACTTCACATTTAATATTTCGTTGGATAACCTTTTTGCTTCAGTACAGCTTGTAGTCTTCTCGGCATTGAGTTTACTAAGTTTTGGGTAAAACTCGGTTCAATTTTCCTCCATTCTTCTTGTAGAATAAGCTTGAGCTGGTTTTTACTTCGAATGTTTTGTTTAAGCACTCTTCTGTCGAGCTCCTCCCACAAATTTTCGATCGGATTAATATCCGGTGATTGGGGTGGTGTCTCTAATACTTTGGGGCAGTTGCATAATAAATAGGACTTTACAACGTGGGCTTTATGTTTGGGATCGTTGTCCTGGTAAAAAATAAATCGATCAGATATTCCCAATTTTTCAGTACTCTGCTTCAGATTATTACGTAAAATTTCTAAGTAGACATTTTTATCCATGATTCCATCAATAAATACTAGATTTCCCACTCCACTTGAAGCCATACAACCCCAAACTAAAACGGAACCACTCCCAAATTTTACTGACGATTTAATATTTTCTATGTTTAATTCTTCATTGGATTTCCTCCACACTTTTCCCTTTTGCATCACAACCAAAAACATTGTACTTACTTTCATCAGTAAATAATACTGTTTTCCAAAATGTTTCAGTCTTATTCAAATACAATTTGCAGAAATCCATACGTTTTTTCATGTTAACATCGTTAACATATGGTTTCTTTCTTGGTGTTCGACCATGGTATCCATTATTTCTAATTATATTTCTAACAGTATCTACTGATACAGATTTTTTATACAACTCGTTCAGCTTAGTGGTCAATTTAGGTGCACTAATTTTCGGATTTTCCCGTACTTGACTTATTATCCATCGTTCTTCATTACGATTTAACAGCTTAGGCCGACCTTTCTGAGGTATTGAATCGATTCGATCTTCTGTTTTATACCTTTTAATAATGTCATACACCGTGCTTTTACTTAAATTTAAGATATTTCCAATTTCCCGAATCGTTTTCTTTTTTTCGTATTGAAATATGACTAATTGTCTTTGTTCAAACGTCGTATTTTTGTTTTTTCTTCCCATTTTAGTTTTCGGCGATAATATTACTGCACAACTATCAGTTTCTAACTAAAAATTAGTACACAGCTCATTGATGGAAATTTTTACCTAACGGGAAATAACAATTTTACGAAAAAACGTTTATGAGGTACGTTTTAGTTAAAAATTAGTACTTTGTCCGAATATTAAATCAACCCAAAAATGGGAAGAGTCTTGCGAATAAAAACATTTATATTTTTTAAGAAATCATTTTGGTTAAATATTGATTAGAATTGGGTTATTTATATTATAATTTGTCTTTTATATAATAACAAAATAAACATTGACTTGTTTACGTGTTATTTCGCATTTTAAGGGCTACATGTTCTTTGTCCGAATTTCAAATCCACTGACTGTATATGCTTCAAATTTGATTTGATTTTCATTTTTATTAATTAATTTTTAATCGAGAGTTATGTTTTTGCATTCCCAGTAAATCCAGTGAATTTAATTCTAGCAACAGCATAGTTGACTGCTTTATCAGAATCGACAAAATTGTCGATAGATTTGAATGACGGTTGTATTTTAAAATTAATTATCATCGATATTTTTTCCGGCCAAAATAGCTTGCTCCCTTAGAAACGCATGATTAATGAATTTAGCGAGAAATCTGAGAATATACTTTTAATCAAAGCATCTTTCGTTGCGACCATGTTGCATAAAATTGTCTGTCAAAATGATGCATTAGTGTATTTGCATGCAATCGAATTTTTCCATTGCCAATGTTAATCAATTGTTCGGAGAATGACAGTGCCAATGGATCGTTTTGTAGTTGAACACGGATCTTTATGTTAAGGCGTAATGTATTTACATTTCACCATAGGTTGTTTCAGTTATGCGTTAATTTGGTAATTTCTCTCGGAAATCACCGGACAGCAATAGTAAAGTGCCACCGAAAAGTCTGGTATTATCTTTGAGATCTTTCATCGTTCTATCGAGAGCTTCAAGTGAATGCTTGTGGGCCATAGTGCATTCATCCCAGATAAGAATTTTGAATTTTTGCAAAAATTTAGCCAAGGAAATGAACTCAGTACTGCATTTGCAAGTGTGAGATCCTAAAGGTTGTCATCTTGCGCCACGTATCGTAGTACGTGTCATACAAAATATCATGGACTGTTCGCAAGTATTGGAAGGAAATCGGTCCAGCAACCAACGAGAAAAGCTAAAAAAAGCATTCTCGTTGCATTAGTGTATAATTGGCCTAATGAACTTTCCATGAATATGTTGTCGTATCCTTGGACTGAAATGCTTCGCTTTCGTGGGTGAGTATACATTAATGTCTTTGCAGATTGAACGAAAATACCTGGTCTGTTGCATAGTTCAAAAAAATCAGTTAGTGAGGTTTTTGGGGCAGTTAATTCTTGTTGTAGGGCAGTCTGTTCAGTGAAATAAACACGCTTTACATGTTCAAGGTGCATGGCCTGTTACAGGATCCTCAGCGACTCTACGTGTCTTGTTCTGGGTAGCTTCAGTGGATAAAGGAGGATTCGCATAGCCGCCGTGTTCAAATGAATCCCACAAATTTTACACGTTATCATTAATTACCAAGATTTACAAATTTCTCACATTTCTCACACCCCGCATCATAATCACAAACAAAGAAATTATTCCATTATGTAACGAATTTATTTATAATTAAACGAAGTTAAATTCACACTTATAATTAACCATTATATTCTACACCGTAAACCTAATTGAGGCAAAGTGAAGTGGTTTGGAGCATATAATAAAAAAATTAATTTATATAAACAAACTTACCAAATTTCCCTCCGAGCTCAAAGGTCCATCTGTTTTACCAAAAAAATTAAGATTCCCTTTGGGTTTTTTTCTTGCTCCGTGCACCATTCACACTCTCCGCCTCATATAATTAGCAATAAACCTTTTTTTTCACTACGAACTATTATATTATAATATACTAAACAAATAAGATATATAATTTGTATTTAATTTTTCGGCATTAAAAAAAAACCTAATATTTTTTTTGAAACGTTTACTAGTTTTTTTTCACGACCAACTAAATGTTGGTATTAAGAGTTTATTCTCTTTTTGTTTTGTGGTCAAACTTGCACATATTATTTCTGATCACACGGTGTTTCTTATCGCAAAAAAAACCGACATCTGATGGTTAGTAATCCTATCACTGCCGGGATCGCTAAGATGATGTTTTTTTTTAAGTTTACCGAGTTAGGTAGTAGATAATTAATTAATTAATTATATTGAGGCTCCGCCAATAGCGAGATGCCTAACTATATAGTAAAAACTTGCTTGCGTTTGCGTAAATGTTATAGCTCTCCGATAAATATGTAACTATATATAATAGCGGTAGTTATGGCTATATCTCCATGTTGGCTACCGGGGTAGTAAAAAAAAAACACAAACTTAACACATGATTACACTTGAGATTTAAGCAATCACATTACTTACCATTTAATAATAAAAAAAATAATGTGTTGCCTAAAATAACTTCACTTCCAAAGTTTTTTTATGAAATATTAACTTCGTGTCAACTGACGGAAGCCTCACTGACAATGAATAATTTAATAATATTTTTGTCGAGTAATTGGCGGTAATCAAACAGGAAATATAAAACATTATGTACTACATATATATACCTATATATACACATACACATCCATATATATATATATATTACCCTACACATTGTTCATTATTTATATATAACACGGTTGAGATTATGTCTTAAATATTATAACCTATATACTATAGGCATATTAAATGAGTCCGAAATGCAACATACAAATAATGCAATGGATATATAACAGAGTTTGATGGTATGATTGACTTTATGTATTTATATACCCCTATGTACATTTAGCCATTTGTGTAAACATAGAAGATTAAACAAAACTGCAAAGTTACGCAATCCAAATTCTTTTGGTTGTATTGACTTATATTAACCATAACAGAAATCTCCAACACACGTCATCGGGGACTCCGTGCACAACCAACAACAAGAAAAAGAAATTGGGATCCAAATTAACTGACGTCATCCGCGTTAATTAATGCAGCCGTAACAGGCCAAATGTATAACACTATCGGCCTATTTGATAACGTGTTATTTCGTCATTATCATTTAAATGTTGAACACCAAATGTAGCCATACCTTCGTTCCCAGAAACCGCTAATTCCGAAAACTAAATCTAGTAGTAACCACTTATAATCATGTCCATCATGGTCAGTACCATTAAAATTTCAAGATAATCCTGCCGTTGTGATTGGCGCTACAGGCTCATATTTGAATGGGCCAAAACTTTCAAAAGACAATAGCTCCTGGAATCAAAGAGCTCCGGAAACTAAATCTAATAGTGACGACTTGTCAATATACCTTCCTACGTACCATACAAATTTCAAGAAAATCGTACTGTTCCGATTGGCGCTACAGGTGCACACGTCTTGGGCCCAATATATAAAATATTTCACTCCTCGGTTCCCAGAAATTGCTAGCTCTGGAAATGAAATCTAATAGTAACCACTTATAATCATATCCGTTACTGACCATTAAAATTTCAAGATAATCCTACCGTTGTGACTGATACTATAATCTCACTGTAATGTAATTATTTGAAAATTTTTCGGTTAACTATGTCTGGGCTCTGAATATATTTTTTTTTCTTTTCATGCAATATGTTTTATTACGAGGTTTTCATATTTCTTGGGCTGAACTTGTACCAATTTAATTAATTTTAATGAAATCCTGGGCTGGTATATAAATATATAACTTTAGTGTTGCCTGATGCAAAAAGTTCATTTTTCTGGGATGACTTTCTGGGCTAACTTCACATACATATAAAAAACTGAAATTAAATAGAATTTCTACTCCAGAATCCATGTTGAAGAAATCCTCCCCGCCTCCGAATGACCCATCGATTCCTAGAGGCCGATGCCCAGCCACAACGAAGCAGCATAATAGGGTAGGGACGTTCCTCCAACAGGAAAGGTAATCTCCCACAATACACACTCCAACAGCTTAGGACTGCCGGAGTGCCACGAGGAGACCGTGCAGATTTTACGGTCCACTCCGACCCTGTGAACGTTGTGCCAAGGGGATGATGGGGAGTGACAAGCCCAGCCTGCGAACATGGAACCGACACGAGATAGAATTTACGCTACCATCATACCAACCCGGAAAACCTAGTACTTCATTTTAGAACATATGAATAAATTATGTAACAGAAAAATAAATCGAGCACAAATAAAACAAATCGCTGACCTTGCGTAAATTGTGTAGCATAAAAAAAATTGAATCAAACAAAATAATAAAATGGGCGATGATCTTGAATAAATGGTATAACGGGAAAATAGAAACCAAATAACAATAACAAAATATGACCGCCGAACATGAGCAAATTATTTAGCGAGAAAAATGTGCACCAAGTGCGCGCCAAGCAACCGTCAAGTGGGAAACAGAAAAAAAAACAAAAAGCATTAAATTAAAATTGAGTATAAATGAAATCAAAAAAAATAAAACAAAATTAATAATTAAATTAAAATACTTATAAAACTATATGGTACTTTGTGCCCTTCGGTTGGGCCCCCGGTAATGTTGGGCGTCTTCCCGCCTTTGGTAATAAAATGGCTCACCTCGATTGGCCACCCGTAAATTAAATCCAACGTGGCATCGTCCGCCGTTATATAAAAATTCAATGAGCCACCGTAAAAGTGTTGGAGGCGTCAATTGGCCGCCCTTAAATTGCAATTGGTGAGCCTTCATTGGCCGCCTACACGTTGCGGTCGCGCCTTTTGTCGACCGCCTTATATTACTTGAGTTTCCATCTATATTGTTTAGCTATTGTACAGTTACCTCACTGTATTAATTTTAGAGCACGAACTGGCAGTCTAATAAAATTAACCCCAATGTTGAAAATTATCCGGGATGCTGCATCGATAAATTGTAACAGCCGAACTGTGTACGCCGAACTTTATGGATTGCGGCGTTTACCGAAATAATTTGACTTTAAGCCACGTAAGGCAACACACTAGTTACACTACTTAAGTTTTCACAAAATCAAATTACCACTGCCAAAATGCACCAGACGGGATATATGTACGTGTAGCCAATGCCTTCTAAACTATAGGCCTCTCACTACTCTCATTTTTCGCACATGACGTCAATTTATGTCTAAACCGAGACTGCGCAATAATAATGTCAAGATATTTACACGAACAAAACAACTAGAGAAAGCAACAAAAACGTCAACATAGCGTGTCGTCATCATTTGGTGTAAACGGCCCGTAGTTTAGGCACAGAATATATACAGAAGCGACATAACTCCATTTTTATATGAATTTATTTCGACTCGAATAATTGATTTTTTTAATCAAAATAGGAGTGGTAAAATTGTTTAAATGGTAGATAATAGATAGCGCTAGTAGTTTTCAAAAAAATTAAAATCGATTTGAAATCTTCGCAGTGTACAACTAAAATTTCCTCTCAGTTGGCTCTCTCAATAACAAATGTCACTTTGATTTTGGCTACATCATCAGCAATACGTGTTAATTGGTAAAATTAAATCTGATGAGACTGAGTGATACGCAATCAACAATTAAGAACAATACCATACAAGAATTAGCATTCAGTGCTAAAATTAAATTATATATCGAAGAATATCGTCGAATGGATTATATAGTAAGTGGTGATACATTTCAATCACTTCTAATCAACCTGTATGCTTTATTTTTAAATTATATCCATATTATTATTATAAAGGAAAATTACAACAAATGATAATGTTCCAGCACAGAAGTGAGTTTTAATAATTTATTACAAATGAATTAAATATTCTAATATTGTTTTATTTCTAGTTATGTGTTCCGTTGGGACAGAACTATGCAGCAAATCGGTAATTCGTATGATGGCGAAATGGGAATCAGCGGGTTGTCAGCCGAAATCTTTTTAATTTCTGGCGATACTATGAAATGTTATCTAATTGTGGCCACGATTTATATACAATGCTTGCATTGTATTGATATGATCTTGGATGTATACTGTAATTGTATCCACTTTATCTAGAAATGCGGTTATTTGATCTATTTAATACATAGCCTACTAAAATCTAATGATAAATTGTGTCAGATACATACAAACAAATGAATTGAAAATCGCAATGTTGAGTCGTGTTGCCAAGTTCATATATTAGAGCTGAATTATTAGCTGAACGAAAATCTATGTTTATGATTTACATCGTGATTTTCAACTGGACAGTTGTAAGTCGAATTTATTTGTTCTTGTACCGCCAGATGATGTCCGCTATCGATAAATACTGTTACCCACCCGCTTTAAATATTTCTGATGTTATAAATGAAAACTGGGTTCAGAGAATTTTCGGTTATAAGTCAAATTTTTTATTTTATTTTGTCGCATGTGAAATGATCGAAATTACATTAAAAGCTGGAACACCATTCATGAATTTGGGATTACTAACGCTGTTAATCTGTGACCGCGATTTTTGTTATCCGAGGGAACTCTGAATCAAATGTTTGCCCGATAAAATATTACGTAAGTCCTGATTTTATATATGTACTAATGAATGTGTGTTCTCATATATTTTTTATTCTAGTTACGAGTTTAATAAGGCCAAGCCGTGAATTGGCTTATTGATGTGAATAAGGCAAAGCCATGCAATAGCCAAGCATACTAAACTTGTTTTCTAAATAGCCTTCAATTTAAAACCACACACGAAATTATATTACAAATAGTTCGGCCGATCATCGTAATATTGGCATTACCATAAGTATGTTGGATGATAAACATGAAATCAGAGGAAGCTGAGTGCTGGATTGTGACTTTAATTCGTAATCCTGGACTCGATGCTAAAATTGATTAAAATTGGGACATATGTTTGTTACAATTTTGTATACCAAAATTGCTACATGAGTTACCTGATAAACGGAAAATTTATGTTTGTTATTAAATTAATATTAGACTGTGAGAATTATTTCTGATGGTATCACATATAAATTGTTTCATCAACTTAGACATGCGCCGCTTGGTTTTATTATGACTATTTTGCCCCTGTACACTCTATTTATAGAAGTCAATTAAATTAGAACATTTCGGATTCAATTTGTTGAATACAAACACAATCAACAGTAATCAAGTTTTACTATTGTTTGGTTTGTAGAAAAATTTTACGAATAACAATCATACGGTTCATGGTGGTCAGGTGACCGATGTATATTTGATGGTCATTCATATTCATAACTGGTTCAAAAGCATTTCTTTTTACTCTTTCGATTTATTTTTGTTATGTACTCGTACATAAAGACTAACGGGTAAATGGACATCGAGGTACCAGGAAAATAAATACTTAGAAATTTTGGGATCAGTCATTTCAAATCGGCAATTGCATGATAAGCATAGTGCATCAATATAAAAAGAATTAAAAAAAAAAAATATATAAAGTAAAATTGTATGTCCATATTTGGTACATTATTTAGTGCTAAACGCTCGTGTTGGTCGCGAATTAAACTCTAATACTGATTAGTTAAACAGTACGTTTAAAAAAAAAAAAACTTTATCGCGTAAGTTTAAGTGATTTTGTGTTGTTAACATTCGTATGGTAACGTGTCGGGTTTTTTTTCTTATATAGTGGAGTAAAGTGCATTTTTTTCACAAAGGAAATCTACTGAGTTGTGGTATTCCTTCTTAAATTGCCGTAAAGGTAAAAATTGAATTATACCTTTAGTGTTGTGATATTTCTAATTTTTATTTCCTGGTTTTCGATCTATTTTCGTTAATCTTTAGGTTGCAAACGGTGGAAATTTTATTGTGTCATCTGCATTGCAGAAAAGTCAAGCAATTTCCGTTTGGTTGCACGAGACTTTTCTGCGCGGATTTGTTTTTTTAAGTTATCAGCTAGATTTACCGCCTGTTAACGGGACCTATTGGGATTATTGTGACACCCGAAGCGACCAGAAAAATCCATGTGGTTTAATATGAATGTGTGCCGTTAAAACTACCGGAAGTTGATCATCTGAACGAGAATTTGTTCTTATATCTATACAGCTAAGTGAAACTATATTGTCTTATATAAGTTATATACGTGTTTATATTTCATTATGATTATTGCCAATTATTAGCCCAAAAATTGATATCCTTATTTCCTCATTAATATTTATTAAAAAAAAAAAAAAAAAAAAAAAAAAAAAAAATGATTAAGTAGAAATTAAGTTTTTTACAAAATTATAGAATAAAAAAAACAAATTAAATTATAAATGTATAAATATCGTAATGTTAAGTTCTTTAGAGGATCGATCCGTGATTTTTATAGTAGCTTCTAATCATTAATTATAATTCCTATTTCTTAAGATAGCTAATGTTTGTTCTTCTAAATCATATATATTCGTCATTGGCAATAAACACTTCTCATATAAATTTGTTGGGTTTTTTTGGTGTTGTTAAAGTTAATTTTTTTATTTATTGTTAAGATTACTGCATAAAAATATTTCTCTATTGTGATTTTCCGTTATGTTCGTTAACAATTATTTATTGATTTTCTTGTGTTGATGAAATAATTATGTGTTTCTAAATTATCAGAAAAAAATAAGGCAGTGATTTAGAGTTCATGAACAGCGGGAGGGAAGTGCTAAGATTACACTTCAAATGGGCGGCGTAAGCACTAAGACCACCACACCTACGGTCTTACCAAATAGGTAACATGTGGTTGTTTGAATGTCCATACCAGTCATTGTTCGACCGCTAAAACAACCGGAAACAAATTTATGGTTACGAATTAATTTAGCACATTCTTTACAAGTTAGTGTCAATAGTTTAAAGTTACTCATTTTTCTTCTTTTCTCTCAAATCATTTACCAGTGCAGCACCCACAAGTCTTCGATTATACCCCTACAGTTTTTTTGACCCCCCCAACGACTGCCACCTAGCCCGGGAAACGTGCTGCCGTAGGAGTCTCTGTCGAAGAAATTTTCTTGTTACGAACTCGCTGATTCAGAAAATTCATTTGTTCTCGTGAGCATTTGTAGCGTTTCGGTTATCGTTAAGAGTAAGGTTACATACCTAAAATACCGCAAATTGAGCATTTCGTAACAGAATGGCGCCCAAATCGAAAGCAATAATCTTAAAAACCTTATTTAAATTAATATTTTTTTTTTCGGTAAATGAATTTGTTTTGAATGAAAAATGACGAACTTTTTTTTTATATTTCATTGATTTTTTTTGTGTTCTCACGCGTTGATTTCCGCGTTTCGTGTTTTGACTTTCAATGTTAGGTTAGGAACATTTAAAAAAATAAACAAACTTTGTTACTCTTTCATGTCGTTTTCCCGTCAATTTCCACTTATAGATTTAGTGTTTCTCATTGTTGATTTTTGAATTTGGTCGGGATTGAAAAATCGATCTAGTCTTTAAATATTTGCTTATTTGTTGTTATGTAATGGTTTTCGTAGAATTTCTACTTGTGATACCATTACTTCAAAAACAGCAAATCATTCAGTATTATACAAAATATATTCCTTGGTTTGTGTTCCTTACTATTTATTTAAGTTTTGATTGCAAATCATAACCAAATGTCTTGTGAATGATAGCATAAATTCTCGTGTTACCTGAATTAATTCGTACCTGAAAGCCAAGCTAAAATTTTTTTTGTCATGTTATTTATTTATATATTTCTGTTCTGAACCTAAATTACTGCTTAATGAAAAATATACAATCTTTATAGTTTACTATTGAAAATAACTGTTTATTTATTAATTATTCTTATTTTTTTTGTTTCTTGCGACTATTTTCTTTAAATTTATTTTGTTTCGCGATTTTAATTTATAATCAAAATATGTTCGTTTCTGTAAATCAGCTGGAGTTTGAAGAATTGGCCATCGAATGCCAGATTCGAAATATAAAAGGCTCCCTTAGCGAGAAAGTTGAGATTTTACAAAAACGTATTTCAGGAGAATTAGCTAATGAAATTGATCCTCCGAAAGAAGCGCATGCTCCGGCTTTAAAAAATGCTAAAAGAGAGGCTCAGAATTGCGTCATTAAAATGAAATCAATTGAAAGCTCAATTCAAGGGCTTATCGACCGTTCTGAGGCAGTTACCAATAATTTTATTTCATCTGCTGAGACCTTATTATGGCATGTTAGAGGGAGATTAGAGCGTATTTCACATCTTAAGTCTGTTAGTACTGCCGTCGCAACCTATTTACAAACAGTTGGCCATCTGAACATCTGTTTAGAAGGATTAAAAGAAAAATTGAAACTAACCCCTGAGGTTGAAACCTCCTTCAAGGAAGCCTTTCAAAATCTTTCTGATGTTGGGTTTGACAATACAGAAGTAACCGAACTAAATAATCCCAATAAACGCCAGGAGATGTCTGTCCTTGTACCCGGGTCCCGACAAAATTTGGTTTCAAATGATGAAGCTGATGATGATCAAGCAGGTCCTATACCGAATACTATCTTGGTAGATTCAGAGGAAGCACTAGAACATATTTGCGGAAAATTAATTGAAAAGTTAAAAATACCGCTCACGAACAGTATTATTAAATCGTTATCGAATCAAAAAATACCTTCAAAATCAGATGATCTGAATCAGGATTTTTCAGACGATGAATCGGAAACTGCTGCCACAACTTCTAACTTTCAAAATGATGATTCTTTTAAACCAAAACCAACCAAGCATCAGTCGGATTCATTAATACAAGATCATTTAAAGTTTGATAATAGAAAGAGAATTCCGATTAGTAATAGTTTAACGGGTGAGTCGTCTGGAAATCAACGTGAATCAGCTAATCTACCTCCAAGGAACCATCGTGATTTGTTAAGAATGTTTGAATGGAATCTGGTGTTCTATGGCGATGATAAAGATAGGGTATCTGTAGAAAATTTTCTATACAGAACAGAGAATATGGCACTGGCCAATGGTATCACACACGAGAAATTAACAAAGAATTTTTCTGTTTTATTGAAAGATCAAGCGCTTAATTGGTACTGGAATTTTCGGCAGTCTCACGGTACTCTGTCATGGCAGCAACTAAAATCCAATATGACCCGTCGTTTTCGTGTACGCCGTTCAGATGCCGATATAAAATACGAACTAGAACGAACACGGCAAAAGCATAAAGAATCGTTCTTTGATTTTTATGATGGTATTCAGAACAAAGCCTTAAAACTCCAAAAACCACTGTCCGAGTTAGAAACGATAAATCTTTTGATGCGAAATATGCGGCCTGGTCTTCAGGATAAATTTGCAGGTCAACGATTTTCAGATTTAAACGCTTTTGTAGATAATTGTGTCTTAGTAGAAGATGATTGGCAACGTATTGGGTATGTACCTGAAATGTATATGGCTAAAAGAAACGTTAATGAACTCGAAATGGAAACAGTATTCACAGAAGTTAGTCCGTTAGATCACTATTTAACTGAGTCAAATAATTTCTCTGTAAATGCATTCAATCGAAACAGTAAATCGGTAACATTTAACTTGGCGGATACAACACGCAATACAAATAAATTAACTTGTTGGAATTGCAAACAACCAGGGCATCCATTTCCCGAGTGTACATCGGATGAAAGGAACGTGTTTTGCTATGGTTGCGGGGCTCCTGGTATATTGAAACCTGACTGTCCATACTGTGCTCGTAAGGGAAACCAATTTCGGGAATCCGGGAGGACTGGGGTTCTGAATTCCCAAGCATCGATACTCAAACCCAGACAGAATACAATAGAAACGGCTTCAAACACCGACCCGGAGTTCTACAGAATATTAAAACGACCAAGTACAACCCAAGATTCACAACCCCACTTATCGAGAGAGACCGATTAATGTTCAGCACTAATTTATCCCCAATTATGTCTCATCGTAATAAAAAAGGTCGACCCATGAAGTACTTCAAATTAAGAAGGTCTTTAAAAAAATCGATTTCGGAGACACTAATGAACAGCGATTGTGATGCTCGTCCCTATGCTGAGATTTTGCTTAACGGAATACCTTATCGGGGGTTATTAGATAGTGGAGCCAATATCTCTGTTCTCGGGCGAGACGCTGAAAAATTTCTTAAGCAATACAACATTAAATACTTTTCACTTCCATGTTCTCTTTCTACAGCTAATGGAGACCCAGTCCAAATTGTAGGACATTTTCTCGCAAAAATATCCTATAGCGGTAAAACAAAAATGCTTCGTCTTCATATTGCTCCTGCGTTAAGCCAAAATCTTTATCTCGGTATTGATTTCTGGAACACGTTCGGATTGGTCCCGGTAATGGTAAACGAATTGTCTAACTTATCTCAAACGAATCTAAACTCTGAATTAAAAAATAAACATGTATTAAATCCTCGTCAAAGTTGCTTGGTGAGTCACGTAATAAAGTTGTTTCCTTCCAGTAATGAACTTGGGTTAGGCCGTACTAATGTCTTGTCACATTCTATAAAAATAATCGATGGGGCTCTTCCAGTAAAACAACGACATTATCCCGTCTCTCCTGCAGTGCAAGCCGAGCTGTATAGTGAATTGGATAAAATGTTGGAATCAGGGGTAATTGAAGAAAGTTATAGCTCCTGGTCATCTCCAGTCACAATAGTAAAAAAAGCCAATGGGAAGGTTCGACTATGCCTTGATGCCAGGAAGGTGAACTCGGTCACAGTGCCTGATGCTTACCCTCTCCCCTTGATTGACGGTCTGCTCAGTCGCCTAGACCAAACCAAATATATTAGTACAATTGATCTAAAAGACGCCTTCTGGCAGATTCCGCTTGATCCTGGGTCGAGGGACAAGACAGCATTCACTGTGCCGGGTCGTCCACTTTACCATTTTGTCGTCATGCCATTTGGGTTGTGCAATGCACCCCAAACGATGTGTCGACTAATGGATAAGGTCATCCCTCATCAATTGCATGATCGGGTATTCGTGTATCTGGATGATCTGTTGGTGGTATCAGCATCGTTTGAGGAACACCTTCAACTTTTGACTGAAGTGGCAAGGTTGCTTTCTAAAGCCAACTTGACCATAAATGTAGATAAAAGCAGATTTATGTTAAAAGAGACACGGTACCTTGGTTTCGTGATTGGTGAGGGATGCCTTAAAGTGGACCCGGACAAAATTCAGGGCATAGTCGACTATCCTTTACCTAAAACTTCACGGCAAATCCGCCGCTTCCTGGGGATGACTGGGTGGTATAGGCGCTTTATTCGGAATTACTCATTGATTTCAGCACCTATCTCGGACTTACTTCAGAAAAATACCAAGATCGTCTGGGATGAAAAATCTAGGCAAGCTTTTGAATCTTTAAAAACTGCTCTGACAACGGCACCTGTTTTGGTTAATCCAGATTTTAGTAAAGAATTCTTTGTACAATGTGACGCTTGTAAAACTGGAATAGGCAGTGTACTTTTTCAGATCCATGATGGTCAAGAACATCCAATCGCGTTTATGAGCAGAAAAACCACAAAATCGCAGCGTAACTATTCAACAACCCAACTCGAGTGCCTTGCTGCTGTAGAAAGCGTAAAAAAATTTCGTCCCTATATTGAGGGTTATGTATTTACTATTATTACGGATCACAGCAGTTTGAAATGGCTCATGAACCAGAAAGACTTGGATGGGCAACTTGCTCGTTGGGCTCTCAAACTTCAACGATACAATTTCAAAATAGTTTATCGTAAGGGAAGTGAAAATGTTATTCCCGATGCACTTTCGCGAGTTAATGTTGATTCAATTGACCATGTCAATATGGTACCCCTTCATATTGATTTGACGTCACCCGAATTTGATAGTAAGGACTATGTAGAGAAACACAACGCCATTTGTCTAAACTCAAAGATCAAAACTAATTACAGGGTAAGAGGAAACAAAATCTATATCTATCTACCTGACAATTTGGAAAATAAGAGTGACTTATCATCGTGGAAATTACTGGTACCCGCCAAATTAACTCAGTCTCTGATTGAACAAGCTCATCAACCACCGTCGGCAGCTCACCAAGGCATTGCAAAAACCATTTCTCATATAAAGCGCTATTTTTACTGGTCAACTATGGTTGTTGATATTACGACCTACATTGGGAGTTGCAGCGTATGTAAACAGACAAAGCCCGTAAACTTTCGTACTCGACCTGAAATGGGTAAACCGGTGTTTCCAATTAGGCCTTTTCAACGTATCTATCTAGACTTTTTAGGACCGTATCCTAGAACCCATAATGGATTTACTTGTATATTGATCCTACTTGATCAGTTTACACGATTCCCTATTCTAGAACCAATGCGATCGGCAACTGCAAGCAAACTTAGTAATTTTCTCGAAAGAAAGATTTTTCATTTGTATGGAGTTCCAGAGTCCGTATTTACCGATAACGGCCCTCAGTTTGAATCTATAATATTCAATAACCTTTTACAAAAGTATGGGATTAAACATGAACGAACGGCCAAGTATTCTCCCCAGGCAAATGCCTCGGAGCGTGTCAACCGCTCAGTGCTAGCTGCAATAAGATCTTATATCTCTGACGATCATCAAAATTGGGATCAACATCTGGATGAAATAGGTGGAGCACTGCGCAATGTAGTTCATTCCTCAACCAACTTTTCACCCCATTACTTATTGTTTGGTAGACATAAAATTACGCATGGTTGTCAATATGAGCTTTTAAGAGAAATACATTCCATTGATGACCTTAATATAAATATGATCACCCCTACCGAAAGATTATCCTTAGCTCAGCATTTAGTGTTACGCAATTTGGAGGAATCTCATAGGGCATCAGCTATTCGATACAATCTACGAGCAAAGGCGCGAAGCTTCTTTCCAGGTCAAAACGTTTTCGTCCGCAATTTTGTTCAAAGCTCCGCAGCGAAACATATATCCGCGAAGTTATCAAAAAAGTTTATTCCTGCGATAATTGAGAGGAAAATCGGTACTGTATTGTATGAGGTTAAAGATGAGGTTGGTAAAAAGTTAGGGGTATTTCATGCCAAAGACATACGATGAAATGTTCATATTTTGTAAGCAACGCTTATTTATTACTCCAAAAATTAAGTATCATGCCCGGCGTTGAGACTACCTCGAGGGTGTGAGTCTGCCCCACGAATGTTACAATTTTGTATACCAAAATTGCTACATGAGTTACCTGATAAACGGAAAATTTATGTTTGTTATTAAATTAATATTAGACTGTGAGAATTATTTCTGATGGTATCACATATAAATTGTTTCATCAACTTAGACATGCGCCGCTTGGTTTTATTATGACTATTTTGCCCCTGTACACCCTATTTATAGAAGTCAATTAAATTAGAACATTTCGGATTCAATTTGTTGAATACAAACACAATCAACAGTAATCAAGTTTTACTATTGTTTGGTTTGTAGAAAAATTTTACGAATAACAATCATACGGTTCATGGTGGTCAGGTGACCGATGTATATTTGATGGTCATTCATATTCATAACTGGTTCAAAAGCATTTCTTTTTACTCTTTCGATTTATTTTTGTTATGTACTCGTACATAAAGACTAACGGGTAAATGGACATCGAGGTACCAGGAAAATAAATACTTAGAAATTTTGGGATCAGTCATTTCAAATCGGCAATTGCATGATAAGCATAGTGCATCAATATAAAAAGAATTAAAAAAAAAAAAAATATATAAAGTAAAATTGTATGTCCATATTTGGTACATTATTTAGTGCTAAACGCTCGTGTTGGTCGCGAATTAAACTCTAATACTGATTAGTTAAACAGTACGTTTAAAAAAAAAAAACTTTATCGCGTAAGTTTAAGTGATTTTGTGTTGTTAACATTCGTATGGTAACGTGTCGGGTTTTTTTTCTTATATAGTGGAGTAAAGTGCATTTTTTTCACAAAGGAAATCTACTGAGTTGTGGTATTCCTTCTTAAATTGCCGTAAAGGTAAAAATTGAATTATACCTTTAGTGTTGTGATATTTCTAATTTTTATTTCCTGGTTTTCGATCTATTTTCGTTAATCTTTAGGTTGCAAACGGTGGAAATTTTATTGTGTCATCTGCATTGCAGAAAAGTCAAGCAATTTCCGTTTGGTTGCACGAGACTTTTCTGCGCGGATTTGTTTTTTTAAGTTATCAGCTAGATTTACCGCCTGTTAACGGGACCTATTGGGATTATTGTGACACCCGAAGCGACCAGAAAAATCCATGTGGTTTAATATGAATGTGTGCCGTTAAAACTACCGGAAGTTGATCATCTGAACGAGAATTTGTTCTTATATCTATACAGCTAAGTGAAACTATATTGTCTTATATAAGTTATATACGTGTTTATATTTCATTATGATTATTGCCAATTATTAGCCCAAAAATTGATATCCTTATTTCCTCATTAATATTTATTAAAAAAAAAAAAAAAAAAAAAAAAAAAAAAAATGATTAAGTAGAAATTAAGTTTTTTACAAAATTATAGAATAAAAAAAACAAATTAAATTATAAATGTATAAATATCGTAATGTTAAGTTCTTTAGAGGATCGATCCGTGATTTTTATAGTAGCTTCTAATCATTAATTATAATTCCTATTTCTTAAGATAGCTAATGTTTGTTCTTCTAAATCATATATATTCGTCATTGGCAATAAACACTTCTCATATAAATTTGTTGGGTTTTTTTGGTGTTGTTAAAGTTAATTTTTTTATTTATTGTTAAGATTACTGCATAAAAATATTTCTCTATTGTGATTTTCCGTTATGTTCGTTAACAATTATTTATTGATTTTCTTGTGTTGATGAAATAATTATGTGTTTCTAAATTATCAGAAAAAAATAAGGCAGTGATTTAGAGTTCATGAACAGCGGGAGGGAAGTGCTAAGATTACACTTCAAATGGGCGGCGTAAGCACTAAGACCACCACACCTACGGTCTTACCAAATAGGTAACATGTGGTTGTTTGAATGTCCATACCAGTCATTGTTCGACCGCTAAAACAACCGGAAACAAATTTATGGTTACGAATTAATTTAGCACATTCTTTACAAGTTAGTGTCAATAGTTTAAAGTTACTCATTTTTCTTCTTTTCTCTCAAATCATTTACCAGTGCAGCACCCACAAGTCTTCGATTATACCCCTACAGTTTTTTTGACCCCCCCAACGACTGCCACCTAGCCCGGGAAACGTGCTGCCGTAGGAGTCTCTGTCGAAGAAATTTTCTTGTTACGAACTCGCTGATTCAGAAAATTCATTTGTTCTCGTGAGCATTTGTAGCGTTTCGGTTATCGTTAAGAGTAAGGTTACATACCTAAAATACCGCAAATTGAGCATTTCGTAACAGAATGGCGCCCAAATCGAAAGCAATAATCTTAAAAACCTTATTTAAATTAATATTTTTTTTTTCGGTAAATGAATTTGTTTTGAATGAAAAATGACGAACTTTTTTTTTATATTTCATTGATTTTTTTTGTGTTCTCACGCGTTGATTTCCGCGTTTCGTGTTTTGACTTTCAATGTTAGGTTAGGAACATTTAAAAAAATAAACAAACTTTGTTACTCTTTCATGTCGTTTTCCCGTCAATTTCCACTTATAGATTTAGTGTTTCTCATTGTTGATTTTTGAATTTGGTCGGGATTGAAAAATCGATCTAGTCTTTAAATATTTGCTTATTTGTTGTTATGTAATGGTTTTCGTAGAATTTCTACTTGTGATACCATTACTTCAAAAACAGCAAATCATTCAGTATTATACAAAATATATTCCTTGGTTTGTGTTCCTTACTATTTATTTAAGTTTTGATTGCAAATCATAACCAAATGTCTTGTGAATGATAGCATAAATTCTCGTGTTACCTGAATTAATTCGTACCTGAAAGCCAAGCTAAAATTTTTTTTGTCATGTTATTTATTTATATATTTCTGTTCTGAACCTAAATTACTGCTTAATGAAAAATATACAATCTTTATAGTTTACTATTGAAAATAACTGTTTATTTATTAATTATTCTTATTTTTTTTGTTTCTTGCGACTATTTTCTTTAAATTTATTTTGTTTCGCGATTTTAATTTATAATCAAAATATGTTCGTTTCTGTAAATCAGCTGGAGTTTGAAGAATTGGCCATCGAATGCCAGATTCGAAATATAAAAGGCTCCCTTAGCGAGAAAGTTGAGATTTTACAAAAACGTATTTCAGGAGAATTAGCTAATGAAATTGATCCTCCGAAAGAAGCGCATGCTCCGGCTTTAAAAAATGCTAAAAGAGAGGCTCAGAATTGCGTCATTAAAATGAAATCAATTGAAAGCTCAATTCAAGGGCTTATCGACCGTTCTGAGGCAGTTACCAATAATTTTATTTCATCTGCTGAGACCTTATTATGGCATGTTAGAGGGAGATTAGAGCGTATTTCACATCTTAAGTCTGTTAGTACTGCCGTCGCAACCTATTTACAAACAGTTGGCCATCTGAACATCTGTTTAGAAGGATTAAAAGAAAAATTGAAACTAACCCCTGAGGTTGAAACCTCCTTCAAGGAAGCCTTTCAAAATCTTTCTGATGTTGGGTTTGACAATACAGAAGTAACCGAACTAAATAATCCCAATAAACGCCAGGAGATGTCTGTCCTTGTACCCGGGTCCCGACAAAATTTGGTTTCAAATGATGAAGCTGATGATGATCAAGCAGGTCCTATACCGAATACTATCTTGGTAGATTCAGAGGAAGCACTAGAACATATTTGCGGAAAATTAATTGAAAAGTTAAAAATACCGCTCACGAACAGTATTATTAAATCGTTATCGAATCAAAAAATACCTTCAAAATCAGATGATCTGAATCAGGATTTTTCAGACGATGAATCGGAAACTGCTGCCACAACTTCTAACTTTCAAAATGATGATTCTTTTAAACCAAAACCAACCAAGCATCAGTCGGATTCATTAATACAAGATCATTTAAAGTTTGATAATAGAAAGAGAATTCCGATTAGTAATAGTTTAACGGGTGAGTCGTCTGGAAATCAACGTGAATCAGCTAATCTACCTCCAAGGAACCATCGTGATTTGTTAAGAATGTTTGAATGGAATCTGGTGTTCTATGGCGATGATAAAGATAGGGTATCTGTAGAAAATTTTCTATACAGAACAGAGAATATGGCACTGGCCAATGGTATCACACACGAGAAATTAACAAAGAATTTTTCTGTTTTATTGAAAGATCAAGCGCTTAATTGGTACTGGAATTTTCGGCAGTCTCACGGTACTCTGTCATGGCAGCAACTAAAATCCAATATGACCCGTCGTTTTCGTGTACGCCGTTCAGATGCCGATATAAAATACGAACTAGAACGAACACGGCAAAAGCATAAAGAATCGTTCTTTGATTTTTATGATGGTATTCAGAACAAAGCCTTAAAACTCCAAAAACCACTGTCCGAGTTAGAAACGATAAATCTTTTGATGCGAAATATGCGGCCTGGTCTTCAGGATAAATTTGCAGGTCAACGATTTTCAGATTTAAACGCTTTTGTAGATAATTGTGTCTTAGTAGAAGATGATTGGCAACGTATTGGGTATGTACCTGAAATGTATATGGCTAAAAGAAACGTTAATGAACTCGAAATGGAAACAGTATTCACAGAAGTTAGTCCGTTAGATCACTATTTAACTGAGTCAAATAATTTCTCTGTAAATGCATTCAATCGAAACAGTAAATCGGTAACATTTAACTTGGCGGATACAACACGCAATACAAATAAATTAACTTGTTGGAATTGCAAACAACCAGGGCATCCATTTCCCGAGTGTACATCGGATGAAAGGAACGTGTTTTGCTATGGTTGCGGGGCTCCTGGTATATTGAAACCTGACTGTCCATACTGTGCTCGTAAGGGAAACCAATTTCGGGAATCCGGGAGGACTGGGGTTCTGAATTCCCAAGCATCGATACTCAAACCCAGACAGAATACAATAGAAACGGCTTCAAACACCGACCCGGAGTTCTACAGAATATTAAAACGACCAAGTACAACCCAAGATTCACAACCCCACTTATCGAGAGAGACCGATTAATGTTCAGCACTAATTTATCCCCAATTATGTCTCATCGTAATAAAAAAGGTCGACCCATGAAGTACTTCAAATTAAGAAGGTCTTTAAAAAAATCGATTTCGGAGACACTAATGAACAGCGATTGTGATGCTCGTCCCTATGCTGAGATTTTGCTTAACGGAATACCTTATCGGGGGTTATTAGATAGTGGAGCCAATATCTCTGTTCTCGGGCGAGACGCTGAAAAATTTCTTAAGCAATACAACATTAAATACTTTTCACTTCCATGTTCTCTTTCTACAGCTAATGGAGACCCAGTCCAAATTGTAGGACATTTTCTCGCAAAAATATCCTATAGCGGTAAAACAAAAATGCTTCGTCTTCATATTGCTCCTGCGTTAAGCCAAAATCTTTATCTCGGTATTGATTTCTGGAACACGTTCGGATTGGTCCCGGTAATGGTAAACGAATTGTCTAACTTATCTCAAACGAATCTAAACTCTGAATTAAAAAATAAACATGTATTAAATCCTCGTCAAAGTTGCTTGGTGAGTCACGTAATAAAGTTGTTTCCTTCCAGTAATGAACTTGGGTTAGGCCGTACTAATGTCTTGTCACATTCTATAAAAATAATCGATGGGGCTCTTCCAGTAAAACAACGACATTATCCCGTCTCTCCTGCAGTGCAAGCCGAGCTGTATAGTGAATTGGATAAAATGTTGGAATCAGGGGTAATTGAAGAAAGTTATAGCTCCTGGTCATCTCCAGTCACAATAGTAAAAAAAGCCAATGGGAAGGTTCGACTATGCCTTGATGCCAGGAAGGTGAACTCGGTCACAGTGCCTGATGCTTACCCTCTCCCCTTGATTGACGGTCTGCTCAGTCGCCTAGACCAAACCAAATATATTAGTACAATTGATCTAAAAGACGCCTTCTGGCAGATTCCGCTTGATCCTGGGTCGAGGGACAAGACAGCATTCACTGTGCCGGGTCGTCCACTTTACCATTTTGTCGTCATGCCATTTGGGTTGTGCAATGCACCCCAAACGATGTGTCGACTAATGGATAAGGTCATCCCTCATCAATTGCATGATCGGGTATTCGTGTATCTGGATGATCTGTTGGTGGTATCAGCATCGTTTGAGGAACACCTTCAACTTTTGACTGAAGTGGCAAGGTTGCTTTCTAAAGCCAACTTGACCATAAATGTAGATAAAAGCAGATTTATGTTAAAAGAGACACGGTACCTTGGTTTCGTGATTGGTGAGGGATGCCTTAAAGTGGACCCGGACAAAATTCAGGGCATAGTCGACTATCCTTTACCTAAAACTTCACGGCAAATCCGCCGCTTCCTGGGGATGACTGGGTGGTATAGGCGCTTTATTCGGAATTACTCATTGATTTCAGCACCTATCTCGGACTTACTTCAGAAAAATACCAAGATCGTCTGGGATGAAAAATCTAGGCAAGCTTTTGAATCTTTAAAAACTGCTCTGACAACGGCACCTGTTTTGGTTAATCCAGATTTTAGTAAAGAATTCTTTGTACAATGTGACGCTTGTAAAACTGGAATAGGCAGTGTACTTTTTCAGATCCATGATGGTCAAGAACATCCAATCGCGTTTATGAGCAGAAAAACCACAAAATCGCAGCGTAACTATTCAACAACCCAACTCGAGTGCCTTGCTGCTGTAGAAAGCGTAAAAAAATTTCGTCCCTATATTGAGGGTTATGTATTTACTATTATTACGGATCACAGCAGTTTGAAATGGCTCATGAACCAGAAAGACTTGGATGGGCAACTTGCTCGTTGGGCTCTCAAACTTCAACGATACAATTTCAAAATAGTTTATCGTAAGGGAAGTGAAAATGTTATTCCCGATGCACTTTCGCGAGTTAATGTTGATTCAATTGACCATGTCAATATGGTACCCCTTCATATTGATTTGACGTCACCCGAATTTGATAGTAAGGACTATGTAGAGAAACACAACGCCATTTGTCTAAACTCAAAGATCAAAACTAATTACAGGGTAAGAGGAAACAAAATCTATATCTATCTACCTGACAATTTGGAAAATAAGAGTGACTTATCATCGTGGAAATTACTGGTACCCGCCAAATTAACTCAGTCTCTGATTGAACAAGCTCATCAACCACCGTCGGCAGCTCACCAAGGCATTGCAAAAACCATTTCTCATATAAAGCGCTATTTTTACTGGTCAACTATGGTTGTTGATATTACGACCTACATTGGGAGTTGCAGCGTATGTAAACAGACAAAGCCCGTAAACTTTCGTACTCGACCTGAAATGGGTAAACCGGTGTTTCCAATTAGGCCTTTTCAACGTATCTATCTAGACTTTTTAGGACCGTATCCTAGAACCCATAATGGATTTACTTGTATATTGATCCTACTTGATCAGTTTACACGATTCCCTATTCTAGAACCAATGCGATCGGCAACTGCAAGCAAACTTAGTAATTTTCTCGAAAGAAAGATTTTTCATTTGTATGGAGTTCCAGAGTCCGTATTTACCGATAACGGCCCTCAGTTTGAATCTATAATATTCAATAACCTTTTACAAAAGTATGGGATTAAACATGAACGAACGGCCAAGTATTCTCCCCAGGCAAATGCCTCGGAGCGTGTCAACCGCTCAGTGCTAGCTGCAATAAGATCTTATATCTCTGACGATCATCAAAATTGGGATCAACATCTGGATGAAATAGGTGGAGCACTGCGCAATGTAGTTCATTCCTCAACCAACTTTTCACCCCATTACTTATTGTTTGGTAGACATAAAATTACGCATGGTTGTCAATATGAGCTTTTAAGAGAAATACATTCCATTGATGACCTTAATATAAATATGATCACCCCTACCGAAAGATTATCCTTAGCTCAGCATTTAGTGTTACGCAATTTGGAGGAATCTCATAGGGCATCAGCTATTCGATACAATCTACGAGCAAAGGCGCGAAGCTTCTTTCCAGGTCAAAACGTTTTCGTCCGCAATTTTGTTCAAAGCTCCGCAGCGAAACATATATCCGCGAAGTTATCAAAAAAGTTTATTCCTGCGATAATTGAGAGGAAAATCGGTACTGTATTGTATGAGGTTAAAGATGAGGTTGGTAAAAAGTTAGGGGTATTTCATGCCAAAGACATACGATGAAATGTTCATATTTTGTAAGCAACGCTTATTTATTACTCCAAAAATTAAGTATCATGCCCGGCGTTGAGACTACCTCGAGGGTGTGAGTCTGCCCCACGAATGTTACAATTTTGTATACCAAAATTGCTACATGAGTTACCTGATAAACGGAAAATTTATGTTTGTTATTAAATTAATATTAGACTGTGAGAATTATTTCTGATGGTATCACATATAAATTGTTTCATCAACTTAGACATGCGCCGCTTGGTTTTATTATGACTATTTTGCCCCTGTACACCCTATTTATAGAAGTCAATTAAATTAGAACATTTCGGATTCAATTTGTTGAATACAAACACAATCAACAGTAATCAAGTTTTACTATTGTTTGGTTTGTAGAAAAATTTTACGAATAACAATCATACGGTTCATGGTGGTCAGGTGACCGATGTATATTTGATGGTCATTCATATTCATAACTGGTTCAAAAGCATTTCTTTTTACTCTTTCGATTTATTTTTGTTATGTACTCGTACATAAAGACTAACGGGTAAATGGACATCGAGGTACCAGGAAAATAAATACTTAGAAATTTTGGGATCAGTCATTTCAAATCGGCAATTGCATGATAAGCATAGTGCATCAATATAAAAAGAATTAAAAAAAAAAAAAATATATAAAGTAAAATTGTATGTCCATATTTGGTACATTATTTAGTGCTAAACGCTCGTGTTGGTCGCGAATTAAACTCTAATACTGATTAGTTAAACAGTACGTTTAAAAAAAAAAAACTTTATCGCGTAAGTTTAAGTGATTTTGTGTTGTTAACATTCGTATGGTAACGTGTCGGGTTTTTTTTCTTATATAGTGGAGTAAAGTGCATTTTTTTCACAAAGGAAATCTACTGAGTTGTGGTATTCCTTCTTAAATTGCCGTAAAGGTAAAAATTGAATTATACCTTTAGTGTTGTGATATTTCTAATTTTTATTTCCTGGTTTTCGATCTATTTTCGTTAATCTTTAGGTTGCAAACGGTGGAAATTTTATTGTGTCATCTGCATTGCAGAAAAGTCAAGCAATTTCCGTTTGGTTGCACGAGACTTTTCTGCGCGGATTTGTTTTTTTAAGTTATCAGCTAGATTTACCGCCTGTTAACGGGACCTATTGGGATTATTGTGACACCCGAAGCGATCAGAAAAATCCATGTGGTTTAATATGAATGTGTGCCGTTAAAACTACCGGAAGTTGATCATCTGAACGAGAATTTGTTCTTATATCTATACAGCTAAGTGAAACTATATTGTCTTATATAAGTTATATACGTGTTTATATTTCATTATGATTATTGCCAATTATTAGCCCAAAAAGTGATATCCTTATTTCCTCATTAATATTTATTAAAAAAAAAAAAAAAAAAAAAAAAAAAAAAATGATTAAGTAGAAATTAAGTTTTTTACAAAATTATAGAATAAAAAAAACAAATTAAATTATAAATGTATAAATATCGTAATGTTAAGTTCTTTAGAGGATCGATCCGTGATTTTTATAGTAGCTTCTAATCATTAATTATAATTCCTATTTCTTAAGATAGCTAATGTTTGTTCTTCTAAATCATATATATTCGTCATTGGCAATAAACACTTCTCATATAAATTTGTTGGGTTTTTTTGGTGTTGTTAAAGTTAATTTTTTTATTTATTGTTAAGATTACTGCATAAAAATATTTCTCTATTGTGATTTTCCGTTATGTTCGTTAACAATTATTTATTGATTTTCTTGTGTTGATGAAATAATTATGTGTTTCTAAATTATCAGAAAAAAATAAGGCAGTGATTTAGAGTTCATGAACAGCGGGAGGGAAGTGCTAAGATTACACTTCAAATGGGCGGCGTAAGCACTAAGACCACCACACCTACGGTCTTACCAAATAGGTAACATGTGGTTGTTTGAATGTCCATACCAGTCATTGTTCGACCGCTAAAACAACCGGAAACAAATTTATGGTTACGAATTAATTTAGCACATTCTTTACAAGTTAGTGTCAATAGTTTAAAGTTACTCATTTTTCTTCTTTTCTCTCAAATCATTTACCAGTGCAGCACCCACAAGTCTTCGATTATACCCCTACAGTTTTTTTGACCCCCCCAACGACTGCCACCTAGCCCGGGAAACGTGCTGCCGTAGGAGTCTCTGTCGAAGAAATTTTCTTGTTACGAACTCGCTGATTCAGAAAATTCATTTGTTCTCGTGAGCATTTGTAGCGTTTCGGTTATCGTTAAGAGTAAGGTTACATACCTAAAATACCGCAAATTGAGCATTTCGTAACATGTTATAATGGGAAAGCAACCTTTGTCACCATATCAACATCTATTTAAAATAAGTAATTGATTCGCTCTCGGCTCGTCCGGAAGCTCTCACTGGTACTGTAGAAAGAAACCCAGCTAAAGCACAAGAAAGTGGTGAAAATGATTGAAAGTACTACTAAACAATTTATGGAGTTTATAAACATTTTTTCTTTTTAGTCACCCGATAAAATTGAGAATCCTAAATTTAATAACACGCCAGAAATTTCCATTAATCAACAGTTGTCTTATTTTTAAAAATTTCAGGTAAACTACATCCGGCATAAGTGTTGTTCTGAACACAATAACTACCGCCAATTTTGATCGATGCACAATAAGTAGGAATTACCAAAGATTACAAGTAATGCTCGAGTACGTGAAATCGTCTCATGGATTCACTTTAATCATCGACAAATCCAATAGCGTTTAGCCAGTTTTTAATCGCCGTTGTTCCGTTCAGCGTACGGTTGAAATGAGTATAATGTGTCTTGTCCCTGGAATTTTACGAGACGCAACTTTTGGGGCTCTCATGTCAGAGTAATAATGCTTATTGTTTGACAAATGATCGCGAATAATTTGAGAGAAGTCGAAGAGAGAGAATTTATTTTTACACTACTAAAACTTTTGTTTACAAAATGATTTTTTTTTTCAAATTTAGAACCTTTATTGGCGAACGTGGGAACTTATTTAGGAGTATTGTCAAAAAACAATGGTTTCTACCTGTCGTTTCTGATATGTTCTGTGGTTTAGGGGCATTGGTGTAGCGAACAAAAACCGTTAATCCCAAAAAAAAAAAAAAAAAAAAATCTTTACTGCAAAGCGGCTTTTACAACTTTACAAGCTCGTTGGGCACAGGCTTCTGCCTGCTTTCTTGATTTAGATTGTTATTTGAGGTTTTCGTAACCTGGTCGTAGGAAACCCTCTCTCTAATAGTATCATATTGTTGGCTTGGTTTTTGCTGTAGGCGCTCTGCTACTGTTATTTTTGTCGGTAATTGAGTGTTTAGTTTTTTCTGATACACCAGGCATCCTTTATACCTAGCCGGATGACCTTTTTCTCCGCACAGTGCACAAGTTGGTATAACATTTCACGGCTTTTGGCATTGTTTTGTTTGATGACTCTTTGCACATTTGACACATTTGGCTTGCCTATTGCAGAAGTTCTTTGTGTGTCCTAAATGTTGACAATTTGTACACTGAGGTATACCTATTACCTTTTTAGGTGGTTCAATAGACACCTTGCAATATAGCAGGTTCTTATTTTGGAAATGTCCTTATTGCCCCTGCAACAGGTCTACATAAAACAATGGGAAGTGTCTAATAATTTTCTCAGTGAGTGAGTAGGTTTCTCTGTCACTGCCAATACTTGAGCTCTAAGTATATTAAAATCTCTAACGTTGCTGACATTGATTGGTGGTGGTAAGGATTCCTTTTGGGGTGCATGTTGTGGTTGTTTTGGAGAGTCTCCTCTTTTTATTTACATTTAATTTATTTTGTCTAGGTTGGGTTTCTTTCATAAGTTCCTCTTCATCCGTAAAGTAGTCATTGGTTAGGCTTTGTAGGCTTTGACATCTATCATTAGTAGACGTAGAAGGTTTATTTTGCCTCTCTAGTGTTTCGATTCTGTTTTGTAAGTTTACCAAAATATCTTGGTATTTATTACATTGTAACTCATATTGCAGGCATTTTGTCTTGTTCATTATTCTGGCGCTCAAGCGAGGCTAATTTTGATGTCATTTCATTGCCGTCTTGAGGCATACGGTGTCTTTTCGTCAATGTTGGAGAATGCATGAGTTCTATTGGTGATAGGGGGCTTATATACTTCTATCTGCTCCAGTAGCTAAGCTTGCCACTACTAAAGCATTGCGGTCGCTGGATATTGACGACTGGAAGTCCGCTCGCTCACTTTCCGAAGACGCTGGAACTGGGCATCCTAATCCCTTCTGCTGATCTGCCATGGTTGGTTTATTGTTCGGGGTTCCTTCCCCTACCCAGATTTGGTCCGCAGATGGTATTTTATTTCTCACCCACCCTCCGGCAAGACGTTTACAGAGCATTCCCCTATCCGCCACCTGGAGACGCGCCACGATGGAAGTTTGGCATCTCTGTCAGTATGTTGAGTGCTGCTGAGTGCGAATATAGATAAATGGCGGACTCTAATATGTCTGTCAACAATTCTTTCCAAAACTTTAAGGAAAATTGAAGAAAGACTAATAAGGTGAAATGCCTTGGGGTCGTTATCCGATTTTCCAGCTTTCGGGATGAAAACATCTCTACTCCTGTTCCAAGATTGTGGAACAGTTCCAAAAGTGATGCATGCTTGAGAGCGTAGAAGTAAGTGATCCTGAATGGGTAATGGTGTAATTCGCAGAAAAGACTCCGTCCGAACCACCTGAATTTTCGCGAGTAAGAAGCCGGCTAGGTATCAATCGGGCGGAATAACAGCACTGATAAATTGCTCGGTAGCAACAAAATGAAGATTGATAGCGTCATAGTCGGGAAAATGCACAGAAAGCAGTAATTCGACAATTTTTTTTTTGGAAGAGGTAAGCCTGCCATCTGGAAGCCGCAGCACACCAAGTCTGCAAGATTCATTCCAATTGATCTTGGCAATTCTACAGACTATTGATCTCTTCACAGAAGTTGATTTACGATGGCCTGCGATGAAATCTTAAATGTTTCTAACTGAAAGTTAAATATTTTGACTTTGTTATTGAATCTCTTTCCAGCTTTTCTGAGTTTTTTAAGATCGGAAGACCAACAACGGTTGTTCCGAGTCGTTTATTTGATAATAAGAGGGCAGGGATTGTTCAAAAGCTAATGTGATTGCGCCCACCAAACACGATGCTAGCAAATCAATGTCATCAGTCGAACGAATCTCGTCCAAAGATACCGGCTTAGAACCTCAGAATAGAATAACTCCCAGCTGGTAATGATGATGATTAAATCGATAATCGACATAGAGCAGAAATATATGTATGTCAATCAATTCCCTCCTTACTAAATTGATGAAAGTTGACTCGCTGCCTTTGTTAAGGATTTCAATGTCAGATGTGTTTAGATAGTTAAGCGCACTTTTCACACGGCGCACTCTTCAATCGATTTATTTAAGTAAACATCCCGATGAGCGCATAATTTCACGAATGGATTTGTCAATTGTTCTCGAAGATCAATTTAAAATCACCGGAGTATTTTCTGTGAGGATATGTGAAGTCCCTATTTAGAATACGCCGATACGTCAGATATGATGAGCTACTTGAAGCCAACACTCATCGCGGCGAAAATCGAAATTCCAGATTACGATTTATTCCAGTCAGCCGCAGCCTAATATGACTGAAATCATTTTTATATATTAGGCATCCAATGGATTTTTATATTACGGTGTACTCTACCAAGAAATATACACCTAGATATGACTACCATAAGATCAATCGCCGGTAGATTATCAAATATTTTAGTTTGATTTACAATTTGATCAACAGCACTAGCAGCTGATAGAGATTGATACTGCATTACTTTTTCTACTTGAAACCAAATGTCATTGTTGTGATTTGTGCCGCGGTTTTCGATAAATCTTCTGACAATACTTTTTTGGAAGTGGTGATTTCTCTATTGATGCTATTGCTGTTCTCTGATCATTTAGAATGCCTTCTATTATCTTCTGTTTATTCAATTGTGGGACGAGAGAGGTACAGTATGCGTGGACAACGCTAGGTGGAACGTGGGCATATAATTTATAAAGTGTGTTCCAAAATCGTCGCAAGATTTAAATTAAATAGAAAACATAGTTTTTTCCAATTCTATTTTTTTTATTTAAACATAAAGTACATAGTATGTATAGGGCTATGTATGGAATATTACACCGGAAAATGGCCACCACGGCTTTACTGGAACATACGCACTCTTTTGTCGAAATTTTCGATGACCATTTTGCATAAATATGGCTAAATTTTGACGATGCAGCCTTGAACCTCCTCCTACAATGGTGCATGTGGGCTTGTTGACATAGACCTTTGACTTTAAATCCAAAGGTGTTAAATCACATGATCTACGGGCCAATTTTGGTATCTTTGGACCAAAAAATGCCTGATGCAGTAATTCGATTGTTTCACGGGCTGTATGGCATGTCGCATCGCCTTGTTGAAACCACATGTCGTCCACACCAATATCATCCAGTTTATGCGAAAAAAACTTGGTTAGCACCACAAACAGTAACACGTTGTGGATGCATTTGTTTTTCGACAGTCACATGTGGGTTCTTTGAACCCCAAATGCGGCAATTTTGACGATTAATGAAGACATCAAGGCTAAATTAATAAATTAATTAAATTAAATTCAAAGCTTGCGTAAATTTTTGACACCCTTTATAAAGAGCCCAATACCTTTAATAATAACAAACAAACAAATTACATAAAAATTTTAATTTTATTTATAAAAAACCATACTCAATTGCCCCTTTCAATATACCACCCATCCGTTTTCGGAACGCATCATTAATATCGCCTTTGATGAATTGTTTTTTTTCCTTGTAATTATTCGCCAAATCTTCCATATCGAGGCCACCGATAGTAAACACAACTATCGCAAACATTGACATTCCCAAACCATGAACGCCAACCCGTTTCAATTGATTTTGTAGCTCGGCAAATGGAAATACCTCATCTGGATTTTCTCCCAACGTTCGAATTAAGCCGGAGCATTCATTATAATACGCTTCGATAAGGTCATTGTAGTGATTTTGCCATAGTTCATAGTCTGTTGAACAAAACAGATACAAAATTAAATCAATCGCCGGCGAAGCATAACTAATAAACTGCCAATCAAATAAGTTTATGTCTTCAACAGCACCGCTCTCGCTATACTTAAACATAATATTGTTCATCCAACAATCAGAATGAACCATTATTGCGTATGGCTCAGCAGGTTCAGAACGTACACACTCAGCCATTTTATTCCAAATGTCTTTATAAAAACTAGTCAACTTTTCAAGAATTTCATTATCCTCAGGCACTTTTAAAATTTGTTTAATTTTCTCCAAATTTTCATTCATAAGCACATCCATCATATCACTTTTCATAGTTTTCACATGACAATCGCGTAGCCGTTTAAAACTATCGAAAATTTCTGGTTTTTGTATTTTCATGGCAAATGAAACGGCATGAAATTTCCCCAGTTCCTGAAACACTTTTTTAGTTTGTTCGAACGTTGACGTAAGATTCTTTTTAGTCAACGTCATATCCCTCTCACAAAGATCTTCCATTAATAACGCTGTTCGTCGAGTCTTCTCATCATAAAATGAATAGAAACACTTAGGAAATGTCCACCATCCTGGCCCGTTGCGCGTTAACCCCTTTTCTAATTGAAATTTTTCAAATTCGGTAAGTACACTTGAATAAGCGATCACTTCACGCTCAAAAGCGGGCATTGCACCAATCTTTTCACATCGCGTTGGATTAGACGGAGGATATTTGCAAATGATATTAAACTGATCCGGTTTCGAATGACGTGTTCCAATGATTTTTATTCGTGCAATTATGGCCACAAATCCGTCATTATCTTGAGCCCCTTCGGTTACTTCATATTTAAATTCGGTGAAACCCTGTTCATTCGCTATTTTTGTAATTACCGGTATAACAAATTCTGGTATTGGTTCCATTTTATAAACGCGACTATAACACTAATGTTTTACTGTCAAATTCTAACAAGAAACTAAACTCTCTTGATTTTTTTTATTCATAAGAATTTTTTGTAGTTTTATATTATGTAATCATATCTATACATATAGAGGCAAGTTCCGTGTGTGAAGCAGCCAAAAATATAATGAGTATATGAAACAGCAGAGAACGTGCTCGAAGAGAGAAGTAGCGATAAATTTATCAGTCGAGTATTTCATTCATGTATTTAATTATAAATTTGGAGCTTATGCGTGCTTACGAGGGGCGTTCAATGTATTCAACAACGAAAACCGATAAATATTATGTACTAATCACATTGAATATCACAATATATTTACGTAGCGGTTACAGTAGATGTTAGTGATGTAAAAGTTAGTGACGAATATTAGGTAATGATTTATGAATTCTTTCACCATAATGTTAGCATAAAGACAAAAACAAATAAACAATCGTAAAAGATCAATTACAGACGAATCAGCAATACCAGTTCGTAAACCCGATGACGTAATTCCCAATTAAGTTAGATTAGAATTCCAAAGATCTTGTTGTGCAAGATATATTTTTGTTCATCTAAAGCTTACTTAAGGATTCCGCAGTACCCATAGACATTAAAGGTAATTTCTAGATTCGATGGTTAACTCACCGGTATTTCGCTCTTAGTTAAGTATATGCCACTATCGTTTAGATAAGTTATCCGACCGATAAGAAATAAATAAATAAATATTGTCAATTAAGACGACTAGCGAAATAAATGTTTTCGCTAAAGTGAACGAAAAATTTCAACAACCGAAATATGTAATTTAAATGAAAATTGGAAAAATTCGGTTGACCGAGTAAAAAAGTATAGATTTCAACAAAGAAAACAAATTCAAAACTCAAGTGTGTTTTGTGCCCGAAAAATGACGGACATAAAATTGGTACCACCAAATTTCATCGAATTTTTCGATCCGGTTAAAAATAAATTCGATAGGTGGTTAATTCGATTTGAAAGAGCATTATAAATTTTCAATTACAAAAGTGCAGATGAAAAGAAGCCCTATTTACTCCATTATATTGGTGCGGAGGCACATGATTTCTTGTGACCATCTTTTACCCTTAAAAGCTAAGGACAAATTATACGACGAACTAGTGAAAATATTAAATGAAATGTATGTTATACTTGTGCGGATAATAATAAACATGTGATCTTAATATATCTGTGATAATAAAAATACTTTATTTTAAACATTGTGACTCGATCGTAAATTTGATAACTGTGATAATATTTTAAGTTTCCGTGATATATCTGTTGATATATTATGACACTTAGATTTTATTCGCGTTCAATACCGTAGTGAATCGTAAAAAGTTGTACGTGTTTGTATGTGGCTTAACTTAAGTGCTCATTATTTAATTTTACTGTTCATTATCGCATCTCGATGGAAAATAACTGTTTTTTTTTTGTAATGTATTCGTGGTTTCTAACTCATTATTGAAGTGGTACGCGTTCTAGTCACAGTTAAATTTACGGTTTTATTGTGTAATAATTTATTAGTACCATGCCTTTAATCTACTCAATTGAGGCATTACCGGGGGGTTGTTACATATTTATTTTAGTTCTATATACAATTTAACTGCTCGTATTTTCGTGTAAGTAAAAAGTTTTTATTTCCTTAATTATGAATACATTAATTGTGTGCTGTTATTGCGGCTCCGTGTTTGATCACTCATCGGAGAGAGTACCACATTTGCGCGCGGATTCTGCCTTTCTAAAGAAAATTTCCTTCATCTGTATTGAATGCAGAGATAAAAACAATATGTGCGCAACAACTCTGTATTTGAGTGAATCTATTACTGCAATTGCAAATCGCTTGGAGGACTTTAAAACAGACTTTGACGTAAATTGCAACCGCCTTTTCAATATGGAAAAGAGACTAAATTTATTGTGCGCTAGTGTTGACGACATGTCGAGTTCGTTTGATTGCATTGATGATAATATTGCAATAATACTAAATCGATCGCACTTAACAACTTTAGTCATGATAAATACTTTGGAAATTTTTTTTAAATTTATTGATAATTTCGACGTCATTATGAATGAGATGTTTTGCAACAAATTTGATATAATTTCTTCGGACGTGAGTACGAATATGTCACAAATTAAACAACTCAACAATCAACTTACATGTGAATTTAGGAATCATAGCCAGCTCATTAATGAATATTTATTATCACACTCGAAAATTACAGCAGAACTTTCTCGTAAAGTCGATGATTTTAGCTTCGCTCTCAGTGATGGTTTTAAGAAAAACACTATCAACATCTCCGAACATTTACACTCACCTATCTCCTGCTTTGAGAATGGGCTTAAAACCATGAAGGACATCTGTAACGAGTGGATGAATTGCATGATAACCAACCAACCAATGGCAACAGAAGCTCCTCCAAATGTCATCTCTCTTCAACATGATCTTCTATCAACGAATACTCAGTCAATCAACAGCCTTCTTACACCTACAACATCAGCAGTTCCTGTCTCTCACGCTAATTCAATCAATAATGTTACACCTCCAATACAAATGGTCCCTATATCCGATAATTACTCCGGTAACCCTGAATATACCAGTAACATTAGACCTCCCTGCCGACTCAGAGTAGCTCCAAAGCATAAGAATATATTCGTCTCAAGGCTTAGTATCTCAACGACAAACGCAGATATTCTTGCGCACATTAACTCGTTTTTGAATCTGCCTGATATTAGAGTTGGCTCGAACCAAGTACAATGTAAAAATATATCTCGCTATAATGGTCATGTCTCCTCCTTCAAAGTCACGGTCCCGGATTCTATGTTCGACTTACTAATGCCCCCAGCATCATGGTCTGAATCAACGTACCTGCAAGAATTTGTCGATCTCCGTGCTAATAACAATTATACCAATGCAAACCAAAAAAAAACTGAATTATTGGTCCCTTTATTACCAGAATGTAAGGGGACTACGAACAAAATCCCGTGAAGTATTTTTGCAAACTCAAGCTCTTTTTTATGACATTTTTGCACTCACTGAAACAAATTTAACTAATGACTTTAACAGTAACGAATACTTCACGTCAGATTATAAAGTTTTCCGCAAAGATGGTTCGGTTTCTGATGGTGTACTGAATGGTAGAGGCGTGCTTATTGCGGTGCATGATAAGTTTGATTGCTCAGTAGTTATAATCCCAAATACCGACAATATTGAGCTGATTTGTGTTAAAATCAATACGGGTTATAAGAATAAACACATTTATATCCTGTGTTGCTATATACGCCCTAATAGCCACGCGGACATCTACCAGCTTCTCGTTGATGCTGTTGATTTCCCTTTTGATAACACTGCTATTTTAGATGACCTTTTAATCGTTGGTAATTGCAACCTCACTGACCTTATATGGACACAATCCGAGGACAACACCCATTACGTTGCTGAGAATGCACGATCTGCAAATGAGATTTTGATTACTGATAATTTTTCTAATTCCGGCTTGATGCGGATCAATAGTGTCAAAAACAATCTTAACAGGCAACTTGACTTAGTATTCTCTTCCGGCACAAATAATTGCAGCGTTTTAGAAACAAATCTGGTTCTCAGTACAATTGATTTGTATCATCCGCCTCTTTTAATTTCATTTTCCAGCGAATTATGTAGAGCTAACATTAATTACGAAACTTAACCCAGTTTTAATTTCCGTAAGGCCGATTTTAAGAAGCTTAATGAATTATTAGCTAACGTCGATTTTAACTTCATTCTCGATAATAATTACAACCTGGAGGCCCAAACTCTCAATTTTTATGCCGCGATGGTTGAATGCTTTCAACGGTCCATTCCCTATACTGTACGAAGACATAAACTATAGTAGTTCCACCCTGGTTCAACAAAGAATTGCGATCACTGCTCAATCAAAGAAACAAAAACTGGAAAAAATTCATAGACTAGATGAGACTCGGATTAAGGCGGTGATACATGTATAAATTTTATCTGACAGACATAAATAATAATCACTCTGATTGGTTGAATGTCGGCCATATTTTTTTATCGTACGATAAAAATTAAAAATTGAACATTGCTCAATTTTGTATAAGATTTGACGTTTTATACATGTATCACTTACGTGTGAATTTCATTTTGATCGTATAAGACAAAAAAATATTAACCAATCAGAGCGATTATTATTTATGTCTGTCAGACAAAATTTCTACATGAATCATCGCCTTTACTCAAATTATGTGAACGTTTACAATGCATTTATGTTTATCGTGCATTTACGATCATGTCTTATGAACTCTATGATGATTACATCACTAGTATGCAGTCAGAAATAATCGGTGACCCAAAGCGCTTTTGGCAATTCAATAATTATAAGAAGAAATCAAATGGATATCCTTCCACGATGAAGTTCGGCGATCATTGTTCTGGTGACCCCAAGACCATTGCTGGCTTTTTCGCAATTTTTTTTAATAGTGCCACTCCAATAATGATATTGAGCCTGATGCAGCCTACTTCAGTTACATGAATAACACCGCTCTAGCGTGTCCGGTCTCCATTCAAATCGATCTTGAAACTGTGGTAAGGAGCATTAACAAGCTAAAAGATGATTTTTCCGCTGGCCCCGATGGATTGCCTTCTATTATTTTAAAAAACTGTGTTGGTAACTTAGCGCAGCCACTTACAATGCTGTTCCAAAAGTCAATCTCCTAAAGAATATTTCCATCAATATGGAAAGACTCTTTTATAACTCCAACCCATAAGAAGGGATGTACATCAGACGTCTCTAACTATAGGCCAATTACGAAACTGTCCTGTATCCCCAAGTTATTCGAGATTATTATGTACGATTCTCTTTACTTTCAATGTAAAACATTGTTTTCAATGAATCAGCGTGGCTTCCCCAGAGGACGATCTACTACAACCAATCTAACCGATTTTGTTTCTGATACTTTGAATGTTATGGAATGTGGAAAGGAAGTTGACGTTATTACCACGGATTTCAGCAAGGCGTTTGACAGGGTTTCCCATGAGATAATTTTGTTTAAACTCCGGGCGCTTGGTTTTGGACTTCAACTCTTACTATGGGTGGACTCTTATCTTCTCCTTTTATAGCTACTTCCGGGGTATCACAAGGCAGTCATCTTGGGCCTATTTTTTTCATCTGTCCATCAATGATGTAGATTTCATGATCAAAAACTCGTCAATTTCTATTCATGCAGACGATATGAAAATTTACCGACAAATCTCAAGTTCCACCGATGTTAACCTATTGCAGAATGACCTCAATAACTTTATGACTTGGTGTACTAAAAATAATCTTGATCTGAATGTGAGTAAATGCCAATGCATAACATACTAAATAAAACGCACAAATTCCATTAGTCGTGAGTATACCATCTATAGTGCTGTTGTCGTAAAAGTTTTAACCATACGGGACCTAGGGGTAATTTGTGACCGCGAACTCAACTTTAGAGACCACATCGATTTTATTGTCAACAGAGCAAACTCTTCGCTTGGATTTGTGAAACGTTGGTCTAAGGAATTTTTAAAACCTTATATTACGAGGGCTCTCTATAAAAAATTTGTCCGGCCCCTGCTCGAGTATGCTAGTCAGGTTTGGTCCACATACCATGAAGTGCACACACGAAGAATTGAAGCGGTACAACGTAGATTCTTGCGCTTTGCTCTGCGTAGATTGCAATGGGTGGACGTTTACAATTTGCCTCCTTATCTTGACCGCTTGCAGTTTGTTAACTTAAAGCCGCTAAGCAAGCGACGATCTGTTGCAAACATCGTCTTCATTCATCAAGTTTTATCTGGCAGTGTAGATTCTGTAGCTCTACTCGAAAAGGTAAATCTTAACGTAAATGCTTGTGGTTTGAGAACGATACCAGTTTACAGAATTGCTCCTCACAGAACGACCTACGCCCAGAACGAGCTTGTTACAAGAATGCTGCGCGAGACTAATAAATATTCGACCACATTAGCAAATTTGCCATTAAGAAGTTATTATTCGCTACCAGTTGACAAACCAATAAACTTAATTTTTATTTTATTTTTATATCAACTTTTTTCTTATCGATTTGACTTACATACTCTATCGAGTATTTATAATTTTTAACATTTTTTTTTTCTCTCCATTTGCGCTTCATTTAATTTTTCTTAACTTATCTTTATTTTTTATTATTTATTTTCTTTCTTTTTGTTTTTATTTTTTTTCTGTCATTACTTGATTCAAATCTGCTTGCTTTAAGCAGACCAATGGGTGTTCCAACACCAGATAAGATAGTCGAATATTATAAATTTTACTACCATCATCAACGAGAAGGAGAAACTATTAAAGAGTATGAAGCGTCAATACGGAAAATGGCGATTAATTGCAATTTCGGAAATTTTCTGGAGACAGCACTTAGAAATCAATACGTATGGACCTTCGGGATGAACGTGCAAGGAATAGATTGTTCGAAACAGTGGATTTAACAATCGTTATAAGTAGCCGCAACGATGAAAGCATCGTCAAAGGATGCACAAAAATTCAAATCTTCAGGTGGTGTAAATGTAAATGCGATTCATTCGGAAAAGATTAAAATAAGGTAAGCGCTACCAACACAAATTCATAACATAGGTATACGAAATATAAATTGAAATGAATCGAAATTCAATTGAAGTGGAAAGTACAAGACGATGACCAACACTTACTAACTTTGAGTACGCACAAAGGCTTGTATAAGTGTACTCGTTATGTTTTATGAAATTTTCAAACGACTCTCTGAATACGGATTAAAAAAAAATCTGCGTAAGACAAAATTTTTAAAGCAAAGAAATTGAAGAAATTGAATATTGCGGATTCAAATTAAACAAATTAGGAATTTTCAAGGCTGATTCTAAAATTGAAGCAGTATACAAAAGGCACCACGTCCAATAAATAAATCGGAGTTACAGTCATCTTTAGGACTGATAAATTATTACCATCGTTTTTTTTCAACATACAGCGTGCCACGATTCATGGAATTTTGTAAAAAGACCTCCACCGCTACTCCTACAAAATCCAGTTGGCACAACAGCTAAATCTTGGTGACCTGGCATTGCGTTTAGGGTACTCCAGAACTGTCCATGATGACCGCCGAAGCTTACTTTTATCTAAGCGGATTTGTGAACAAGCAAAACTGCAGATTTCAGGGCACACATAATCCTGAAAATTTCCACCAACGTTCATTACGCCCACTTCGTGTGACTGTTTGGTGTGGCATAAACTCGCGCAAGATTTATGGGTCATATTTCTTTGAAAATGCTGCAGGTGCAAGTATTACGATCAATGGGGATCGGTACAGAACAATGCTTCAGGATATCTCTTTCCACTCGTGTGAGGGGACAACAACAATGAGTACATATGGTTTCAGCAATAAGATTTTTGAACCGTGTCTACTAAAAAAACGACGACTTTAGGTGGCCGAGCGATCACCTAATCTGACGACTTCAGACTTTTTTCTGTGGGACTACCTGAAGGAGAAGGTCCACATCAACAAATCGCAGATTTTACGCTGAAAGACAGCTACACCGATCACACTTCAAAAAGTGATGCAAAATGCGACATGAAAAGAGCCGCTTCGTATGCAAATTCTAATGGTGGACACTCAACCGATATATTTTGTCACGCCTAAATGATACTTGTCAAATTTAACTATTGGTGATGCGAGCGACGACACTTAAACCAAGGAAAACAAATGCAAATTTTAACAAGCTCTTGGATCAGGCAACAATTTCGATAATATCGCTTTAGTTAACAAATTCACGTTTCTGGTACTGCAGGCAAATTGTTCGTTTATATACAATACGTGTTGCATATCACCAAACAGGGGTGCTATTTGGGAATTCGATTCGATAACGAGAGTACAAGATTCATATTTGATTTGAATGTGATTCGAACGATTCTTATTTAAATTCCAATACGAATCTAGTACTCTCGTTATCGAATCGAATTCCCAAATAGCCCCCCAGGTTTTAGACAATTCCACACATTAAGCTCAAGGCCCTTAGTACTCAAAACTAACTTTGGGCGCGAGAATCAACGGCGCTGTTAGCAAATTATTCGTTTTTAAAGAATACATCACACATTACACTGACCGTTTAAAAAGTTTTGGGTCCAAGCAAAAATTCTGTTATCAGCAATTTAGTGCGATTTGTGCACCTGTTGGACGAAGATAGAATTTTTTTTGTTTATTCTAGAATATGACACAAAAACTTGTATATTTTCATCAAATGGCCATAAATCCAAAAGAAACAACATGAGATCACGTGGTGACAAAAACATTAAAACTAATCTGACTTTCGTTTAGTTTGTTACAACAAGGTGTCTAAAATCCAACGAATAGTACGGGTAAATTCCTTGATCAAATATTAGGTGACTTTACTTGTATCACTTTGCAAGTGGTTGTAGCTTGTCAATTTATAATCGTTCGAAAAAGGTATTCCACCAAAGTGAAAGTGAGTATGCTTTCATATAAAATTGACAAAGCCTAATCTAATAGCAAATTCTTTTCATAGAAAAATTTGCTTTCAGATTAAAAAGTCCAGGCTCATTGCGATAAATTTGGAAGAAACTTAGCCTCAACTTTAAGGCAATATTTTTTTTGATCTGATGCGTTTTTTTTTTGATGCGAATACTTGCAAAATTTGAATGTATATTTCTCAAGACCATAATATGTTTTGTAAAAACTATCAAAATTTTTGTTCAAACTTTTATTAATTTTAGGTAATGGTTTAATCACAATCGTGACAAATTATAGCTTTCCTAAAAGCGCATAGAAAGGGCATCATTTATATTCGCATCTATAAGCAAACAGAAATTTTAACGTTCGAAAACGAAAAATTTTTGTTGATTAAAATTAAAATTTCTTACTAAATTTCAAATAAATAGATAATTTGAAATATTTTATTTGTAGGACAAACTTTGAATGATAATTTTAAAAGCTTGCAGATGAAAATAATATTACATATACATAAAATACTACTTAGGTGCAGGTTCTTAAACCTGCACCTAAGTAGTATTTTATGTATAATATTATTTTCATTCAAGCGATTTCTTCAGCATAGGGTAATTTGGTGGAAGGACTTGACAGGGGCATCCATGTGCGAAGTGATATTATCTAATATTATAGTCACCATCGCATTGATCAAAGAACTCCACCGTACCATTCGTGTCAGTCAGTTGTGGAACACCCAGTAAAGATAAAGAAAAATATTTGGAGAATATTTCCCCTTTATAGCAAAAGGTTATTGTGTATCTTGAAGAAAGGTTTAAACTGGTCTGAGTTTCCTCATGACAAAAGAAATTTTTTTACAAAATCACAAATTTCATTAACTAATGATCAGCCTGTTTTCCTAAATCGTTTGCAAATAACTGTCTTAGGGAAAATTTGCGATGTTCCCAAATTTTCCGTGATTTTATCCGGGTTTTTATTTTTCGGACCCATGTTCGAGTCATCTCGTGAGGTTATTTCAGTCCGAAGCACTTTCAAGTTGGTATCGCGGCTGGTATTGGGAAAGGCTAGTTCATTTTTTTAAGTTATGCGTTTTTATTTATATGCAAAATATGAATACAAAAGTAGTATGGGAGTCACCTGAGTCGACCTTGATACAATATCGGCCAAACCGGTTTACCAGAATCCGACCTACATTTTAATTAGGTCAACTTAATTAGATCACGCACTATATTTAAGTGGGGCATGATCTACAGTTTGACATTCTGTTTGAGATTAAAAAGCAATATACTTTTTAGTAAATTAATCTACAGAAATGTATCAAACGGCATCAAATAATGAGAAGATGTAGTGAAATGCTATATAAATTTTAATAAATATTGTTTAATTTGAAAAAATTCGTGTACCTATTTTAAATATTACAGAAGGTGTTTATCCATCCAAAAAATTGTCAGTTGTTATTAAGGTAATGAACGAACAAGGAAATATCAGTTGCCATTGACTTTCAAGTCTATCAGACTTGTTTTTTCATTATTGATATTAATATGTAATTTAAAAAAAATGTTTCTTCCCTATAATATTCAAAGTTTACATTTTACCTAGTTGGTTAAACTCAGACATTAAATGGTGGATCGGGAGTTAATAGGATTGAGCTACCAAAAAAACAGAAGCTGTAAAATATATTAAGTTGCTGATAAAATATTTTTTTACGTTGAAGGGATACGAGTACAAGAAAAGTTTTAAGCAAAAATGAAAAGATACGAAAAATTATAATGGCAATTTGTATTTGGTTCCTATGAACCTCCCATTTCCCTATAAATGAGCTTTTATGCTCAAAAGGAATGCGGGTTCACAAAATGTTTTTGTATGAGTAAATAATAATAATAATAAATATGGAATTTAATAGGAGGTTTAAGCTGTCATTAAATTATTTTTATGAAATTGCTTCTCTGTGATAAGCATACGAAGAACAAATTTGATATTCAATCAAGTCAGATGATAAGAGCGTCAAGAAACTCAAATTCTTTTTTTGAATAGTGGAATTTACGACTATATCAAGAAACTTTTGTGAAGTTTATATGGCGGTATTGCCCTGCCGCAATCGTGAAACAGCGGCCGAACAATTTGCTTTACTAGACACTTTTTAATCCATTTCCGCACACTTTTTAATTGACGACCGTGCTCAGAAACACACTTTTTGTTTTTCAATTGTTTATGACTGCCATATGAAATTGAGCGTCATTTATATGTTTGGAAGTGAAAATTATCACATTTTCTCACAGTTTTCCCATGAAAACTCTCGACGGCTATAGCCGTCATTTGCTCATCACATCATTTTTTCTATATATTTATGCCTACAAAAACAAATGACGGCTATAGCCGTCCGATTTTTTGGTGATATATAGACAAATGACGGCTATAGCCGTCATTTGCGCGAACATAATAGGACGGCTATAGCCGTCATTTGTTTCTGTAGGCGGAAATATATCGAATTGCTAATCATGAAAAATCGCACAAAAAACAATTGATATGTTATCTGGAATGTTTCATCTTTTTTTCTTAGATGTATTACTGAATAATTAACAAATGAATGCATTAGTACACTTCGTAAGAATGATGTTCCTTTTTTATTAATTAAAATATTCAGGACGGCTATAGCCGTCATTTGCATATATATCAACAAAAATTTGACGGCTATAAGCGATTGAATCCATGAAGTGAATAAAATCTTTATATTAATATAATTTAACCACAAACACTACACACTTGACAGATAATTTACAAGTTTAGTGCAGGGTAGCGTTTCGTTTTTCGTGGTATTATTTCACTAGGCGAAGCGAAAATAAAAAAGCAAAAATCAACAAACGCTGGCTGGAGAAGTCGATGGTAAGGCTCCTGTTTAATGGGATTGAAGAGCAATAAAGCGATTCGATACTTTCATTTTTCAAAAAGCTAATTAACTTCGTTGGTTGAGATTATCGTGATGCGTTGATAACACATTTCGTGTGTGCTTGCTTTCGGTTTGTTTCGTTTTTAAATGTAATGTTTCTGCGACAACCGAAATACTTAATAATAAATAAGTCTGTCAATTATTGTTAGTCTGTCAATTTGTCACGTATTTATTGTTTATTTGTAAGATAAGAATGTACTTACATAGAATATTCCGCTGCACTATAAAACATCATAATTTGTCTATCTAAAGTTCGATCAATTTTGTTTCAAGCATATTTAGGAGGGACCATAGAATCATTTATTGGTTATGATGGCCTAAATAATCGTTCTACTTTAAAAGTTGGTTATATCGTAAAGTGAAATCATAAACTCAAATATTATGTGCGGGATCCTGTTTTTAATCGATCAATTTGATTTTGCATAAATTAGAGCTGGTGTTCTGCACGCATTTTCATATTGCTGCCTAGATGTTGGTTTACATGGCTTGATTAGCCTTAATTATATGATTAAAAAAATAAGAGGGAGCTTATTAATTTCGAAGTTGTTTCGCGGATTAGTAAGCTTCGGATACTATTTTACATAATTTGTTAAAATTTGATTCTTGAAGTACTGCAATAAGAAAATAAAAACAATTATAATATTTCTTTTTTTAAATAAGTTTTATAGAATTTTTAAATGTAAATTTTCATTTAAATTTTATTTTTATATTTTTATAATATATATTTTTATTTTTTGTATTATATTTTGGCCTAAACGTTTTTTTTTTTTTTGTTTTTGCATTTTGGTGAAATATTGTGATTGCCATTGCGAGAAAAATGTTATATAGAAATTTCATTTTATACTCTACATAATTATATTTGTATTTTATTTGAATTTAACAAGATATATATATTTCATTTTCAATTTTTTTTTTGTATTTTGTATTTTAAGATCGGAGAAAATTTTATGGCACTATTAATAGCAAATGTTATACATATTTATATAATGAATTTAACAGTATATTTTGTTTTGTATTTTAATATAAATATAAATATATTTTTAAATATACATCTTTTTTATTTGTTTTGTTTTTGTTCTAACTTTATTTTAAAATTTAAAATAAATTAAATAAAAATAAAAATTTTCTAACAAGGATTAATTGTAATGTTGTTACTTTCTAAAAATAAATTTATTATTACATTTAATTTTAATTATGTAAATATTATATTTTATTATTATACATAATCATTATTTAATTAATAAAACATTTAATAATTAAATTAAAAAATATACTTTAATTTTTTGTTTGTATTTTTGTTTTTTATACAATAACATTTACGTTTCAAATTTTATTAATTATATAATATAATATACGTTCATGAACAGCTGCAGATAATGGGAAGACTAAGTTTGAAGAACTTCCACACTTCCTCAACTTTCATGAACAAAAAATCATATATTTCGTCTAATCTTTCCTGAGGATCTAAATGTAATTTAAACAGGTAATGCAATTTAAATTATAAAAACTGCTTTGTGTATAAATTGTGCAATAACAATTACGGTTTAACTTCACAAGAAGATTGGTAATCCGTAAATTTACTTTATTTAAAATATAAAATAAATTTAAAATATGTATTTCTAAAAACTAATATTTAGATTTTAGAGTACGTACGTAAAAAGTTAGCATGCAAGAATATTTATATTAAATAATTGTTTCTAACTAATTAAGAATTTATGTTATTTAAATGTTGAAAAATGTATTTTATTTTGTTAATGTTTAAAGTTCAAAAATTGTTGTATTTAAAAATTGTATATGTTTTTGTTGTTATGTTTAAATTTTTGGTGTTTTGATTTTAAAAGAATGAACACTAGATTTATGTATGTGAAGCAAAAACCAAAAGACAAACAGATTTTTAATAATTATTCGTTACATTTTTTATGGAAGACAAAATACTAAACATAAAATTTATTTATTTAAAAAAAAAGTATATAATACTGTTTATTAAATATTTGTTTTAATTAGAAATAAATTGGTGGTATATTTTCATAAAATTTTGTAAATTTTATCTGCAAATTTAACCATTTCAAATTATATTAATTATATTGGAATGTGGTTTATTAGTGAAGGGCAACTTTTACATTCTAATATCAAATGTCGAAACACTGACTTTTGTGGTCAAGTGATCGTGAAAGTTAATTTACGCTAAAAGTGGGCGAATAGACAAATAAATTAATTAATGTCGATTCAAAATCGATTTTAGAACAAATTGTGAAATGTAATTAGTATTCGCTCTTACTATAAATAATTAAATTTATGTTGTAGTAAATGTAAGCACACTGATTTTCTGTATTATGTTTTATTCAGGGTTTTCCCTATCTACAAAGTTTTCTGCGATATGCTCTCTACAGAACTAAGGAAGAAAATTTCATCATCCCATACTCTTGCGAGCAAATAAAACGTGACTAGATAAAAACCTGGTTCGATTGTGCTGAATTATCTGAATGTCATTTTTTCAAAATAAGATACTATTCACATAAACTGAGTCTGGCATTTTTCTGGCAAATATTTTATTTATTTTTTTTAGTATTTAATATAAAATAAATGTAGGAACTACGTAGGAACAGAATCAACTACACCAGCATAATTCAGATAATTCAGTCGCCGAAATTTTAGCTGAAGTGAAAAGTACAAATCGAAGCGGTCAACATCAGCTGTTTAGTGTTGATATAAATTGCGGTTCGGAATTTATTTAATATTGAAAAAAGTGTTACTTTAACCAATTTGATTTTCCGGATGCTCATAAAATACTCTTTAACAAAAACTGACCAACCTCAGATTCGTCTACGCAAAATAGGATTTTGTGCCTACAGATAAAAAAAATTATCTCTGAAACGTTCAAGTGATGTTTGGTAGTTATAAAATTTCAATATTTCCAGAACTCAGCTAAATATTGTTAACCGAAATTTAGTTGTCTATAAATTTATTTGAAAGATTGATTTTACTCAATCCCATCAATTATTGAATCAGTCATTTTAATGATATACCTGAATCACTCTTGTTAACAAATTGAGTTTTCTCTAACTTCAATAGTGCGAATCGGCAGAGTAATTTTTTGAACTGTTTGTATTGTGATCCAAATACTTATCGAAAATAAAAATATACCAAGAAATAAAAGAACATTTAGTAGCTGATAGATTAAGTGGCGCCATGTATAAAAATATACTAAAGTTTGCAATATCTCAACCAATAAAAGTGTGTGAGTTCAGAACAGGAGGAGCTCATCACAATTCAAACTTTAAACCAAAGAATTTTTAATCAAAATTGAAGACGAGCAGAATACGCTACACGGTAGACGACACTGCAGTGCAATAAAATCGCAAGAGTAGAAAAACAAATTAAAAATAACACATAATAAAACAAGAAAAATTTTACCGTACACCGAACAGAATACTTGCTAGACTCTTTTACAATCCTTGAATTTGAAAAGCCTTTAAAACATTGTTACCCTAAGTTTTCGTATTTAGTGTCTCACTCGGTTTTCCAATTTTTGTGTGGTAATTTTGAACATCCGGCTTTAACCCCCATTCAATCGGCAACATCCCATCAAATACTCTACTGACGTTTCAAGCTATTTAGGCTACATAAGTCTGACGCTGTCGTACGTATTGATATTCGAAAAGCACGAGTTATTGTTTCAGCTCACTATTCAAATAAACGGTGTTCCATCTGTTAGTTTTTTTATATTAAAAAAAACACATGTTGAAAATACAAATTTTTTTATTGGAAATGGAAGTTGGTTCTATTATAGTATACAGGCCGATCAACAGATGGCTATCATATACTACTTTGTTATGTACTACAAAATGAACTACTTCCGTAATGGATACGTAGTTGTTGTTTTATATTGAATTCGAGCGTAAACGCATGTATATTGTAAACTAGATAAAATAAAATAAAGTATAATTAGAAAAGTGTTTCAATTAATAAAAGTGCAACGAGTATTATTACCAACGATACAACAGAATTTGCGACGAGGATTTTGGAAAAAAAGTAAAAGTGAAAAGTAATTTTTTTTAATAAAAACGAAAAACATGGCTGATGCAGCTAAAATTCCTGCGAGTTTTATTGAAGTTTTCGACACCAACAAAAATAAATTTAATCGTTGGTTAAAACGATTAGCAGGTGCGTATTACATTTACAAGGTCGAAGATGCTAAAATTAAAAAAACTTACTTACTCCATTACATTGGAGCTGAGGCTTATGACATTCTTTGTGATAATATGTCACCGGCGGAGCCGGAAACTGAAACTTACGCTATACTCGTTGCGAAATTGAAAAAATTTTACGATCAACCGCTGGAGATTGCTGAGTATTTTAAATTTCACAACCGACAACAAGCCGAAGGTAAAAACATCAGACTACATTACAGTGCTACGGAAAATGGCTATCACGTGTAATTTTGGGAATTTTTTGGAGACGGCTTTACGAAACCAATTAGTCTGTGAAATACGTCAGAATAAAATTCGAGATATACTACTGGAGACAAAGGATCTTACTTTGGAACGTGCGATCGAGCTTGCTACTTCATTGGAAGCTTCTCAACAAGATGCAAAACAAGTACATAAAAGCCAAATGCCGGTAAATGCTATATTTCATGCAAAGAAACTCGAAAAAAAGGTAAACCCAAAATTTTCTTTTTTAAAAAATAATTTAAGTGATAAATCGGGCCAATCAGACCAAAATTTTTCAAAAAACGCTACATGTAGTAGAGATAAAGAAATAAAATGTTACCGTTGTCGAGGTTCACACTACGCCACAAAAATAGTTCATGTAATGTTTGCAACAAGAAGGGTCATATTCAGAAGTGTTGTCTGAAGAATAATGTTAATTCGATTAATGAAATTAAAAATAATTTGTCACTTCATGACCAAAGTTCGGGAAATTTAGATAGTTCTAAGGAAAATATTGTTAAATATATTAGTTCAGTTAATTCCGATGTCAATTTCATAAGTCAATTAGGTAAATAAAATTTGGATAAAAAAATTAATGATATTTTAATAAAAATGGAGTTTGACAGCGGATCTACTGTGTCGATTATGTGTTCCGACGAATTTCGAACAAATTTTCACAATGAAAAGTTGAAACCGTCAACTATCAAATTAAATACATATTGTGGGAAATTTTTAAACGTGTGTGGCAGAGGTAAATGTTCTTTTTGAAAATCAGTTGAAAATGTCAAATTTGTATATCGTAGAAGGTATAAGGAACATTCACTTTTTGGCAGAGATTGGATCCATAATTTTAAATGGGACTCATTTCCGAATATTTTAAATTCAATAAATTCTATCGCTGTAGAAAACACACAAACCATTTTTAAAAATTTAATAGAAACATTTTCAGGATTGTTTGATGACGATTTAGGGGAAATAAAAGGCGAACCCGTTACTTTTTCTTTAAAATCTGGAGCGAGTCCAATTTTAATTAAAGCACGTCCAATACCATTTGCAATACGCGACCGTGTCGAAGAAGAATTAAATAATTTAGTGCATAAAGGCATATTAGTTAAAGTCAATCATAGTGACTACGCTACTCCGATTGTACCGGTTGTCAAGGCTAACGGAAAAATAAGAATCTGTGGAGATTTTAAAATAACGATAAATCCCCAGATAGAAATTGTTGAACACCCATTACCTTCGATTGGTCAACTTTTTGGAAATTTAACAGGGGGCGAAAAATTTTCAAAAATTGATCTAAAAAGTGCCTATTTACAGTGGAAAGTGCATGAAAACGACCAACATTTATTAACGCTAAGCACGCAGAAAGGGTTGTATAGACCAACGCGATTGTTTTATGGGGTTAATTCTGCACCAGCTAAATGGCAACGAAAAATTGAAAGCATTCTGGGAGGTATTGATGGAGTGGAAGTGTTCATAGACGATATCCGACTCACGGGACTAAATGACGCTATTCATCTTAAACGATTAGAACAAGTTTTCGAAAGACTGTAAGGATACGGATTAAAAGTTAATTTGAAAAAGACAGAACTTATAAAAGATGAGATTGAATATTGCGGGTACAAGTTAACCAAATCACGCGTACATAAATCGAAATCTAAGATGGAAGCGATAGAAAATGCTCCACGACCAAAAAACAAAACCGAACTTCAATAGTTTTTAGGGTTAATTAATTATTATCATAGATTTTTTAATAATTTAAGTAATCTCTCTGAACCGCTATATGAGCTTTTGAGGAAAAATAATAAATGGCAATGGAATAATGACTGTGAGAATTCTTTCAAATTGTTGAAAGAAAATATGAAGTCTAATGATTTCCTCGTGCATTATTCGGATAAATTACCCGTTGTGTTAGCAACTGATGCGTCACTAATCGGTGTAGGCGCTGTTTTGTCGCATATAATCCCAGATGGTACCGAAAAGCTGATTCAATTCGCTTCACAAACGTTAAATAAATCACAACGGAAATGGGCTCAAATTGAAAAGGATTGTTTTCGGAGTAAAAATTTTTTATAAATTTTTATTCGGGTGTGAATTTATTTTGTATACGGACCATAAGCCGTTGGTACAAATATTTTCGCCAACTAAAGCTTTGCCGCACATGTCTGCAACCAGAATGCAGCATTACGCTATTTTCCTACAGGGGTTCAATTATAAAATAAAATATAAACGAAGTGGCGAGAATGCAAACGCAGATGCTTTTTCACGACTGCCGATAAATTGCGAAGGAAAAATAATGTTCGAAGAATCCGACGTTCATGAAATACGCCAGAACTGGCTAAAGCAACAGCAAATGATGTATCGCTTGGACTATTATTGCAAGGACTTCGAAATGGTACTGAAATTTCTCATGCAAACAGATTTGGTATTGAACAAACTGAGTATTCTATACAAAAAGGTTGTATAATGCGGGGAAATCATGTTGTTATTCCTACTGTGTTGAGATCAAAAGTGTTGACTGACTTGCCTACGGCTCGTTTTGGAGGAACCAGAATGAAGAGTTTAGGGAGAAGTTTTTGTTGGTGGCCGAACTTCGACAAAGATGTTGAAGATATTGTAAATAATTGTGCCGTATGTTGCAAAAATAAAAACAGTCCTCAAATGCAGTCAAAGCATCATTGGGAATACACTTCACATCCGTTTGAGCGTGTCCATATTGATTTCGCTGGAGCATTTTTTGGTACATATTTTTTCATTTTAGTTGACTCATTTTCCAAATGGCCAGAAATTCATTTAATGAAAACGATCAATACGGAAAGTACTATCGAAATTCTAAGAAATATATTTTCAGCATTCGGTATTCCAAAAGTCTAAGTGAGCGAAAATGGAGCACAATTTGTTAATCCAAGATTTAAAACGTTTTTAGATTCAAACGGTATTTTACATAAACGTACGGCACCGTATTATCCAGCAACAAATGACCAGGCAGAAAGATACGTGCAAACACTTAAAAATAAAATTCGTTCGCTTAATCCAAGCAAAATATTTACAATGCGATTTATTGCAAATTTTGGTGCAGTATAGAATAACACCGCATACAGTTACGAAAAGTTCTCCCACAGATTTAATATTTCGATATTGTTATTGATCGAAATTTTCTTTAATGTTACCGGTCGTAAATAAAAATCACTCCGTTTCACAAAATAAAATACGAGAGTTTAAAATAGGTGATCGTGTATCTGCTAGGAATTACATAGGGAATTTAAAATGAAAACTCGGAACTATTGAAAACAGGAAAGGAATCCTACATTACGAAGTTTTGTTAGACAATGGTCAGAAATGGGTGAGACACATTGATCAATTACGTAGTATCGGTGATAAGGTCATGGAATATGAAAATGATGATATAAATTTTGACAATTCTAATTTTCCTGCGAAAACGAAATTTTCACTTGAGAATTCCATTACTCAAGATAATTTTCAAAATAACATTTCACTCATTAATATTCCAACGTCATCACTTAGCACATCTGAAAATGTACAAACACAAAATAGAATTCCAGATCAGAGTCCTGCCGAAAGTAGTGATTTTTCCACTATAACGCAAAGTCCAGTTTCGTCTGCTACAATTCCCGAACTTCGCCGAAGCACAAGAATTCGTAAACCGGTTAGATTTATAATCATTTCAATTTATTAATGTATTTAAAATGTATTTAAAATTATAATTAATTTAAAAATCATCAATTCATTTTTTCTAAAATAAAATTATGTACATTAAATTAAGCCGTCATATCTATGTAAATATCATAATACATATGATTTGTTTTGTCAAGTTATAACAATTAAATTTTTGTATAAAAGTTTGTTTACGGCGTGGCGTATTGATAGATTTATAGAAAAAATTGAATTGAAAAGTTGAATTAAAAATGTAAATATAAAAATAATTTCAGATAGGTTGAAACAAATGTATAGTTTAAAATTGTTAAATGCATAACCTTGTAGTCAAGAAATATTTCGTTAAGAGGGAAGGTATTATAGTATACAGGCCGATCAACAGATGGCTATCATATACCACTTTGTTATGTACTACAAAATGAACTACTTCCGTAATGGTATTTTGGTAATGGATCGTAGTTGATGTTGTATATTGAATTCGAGCGTAAACGCATGTATATTGTAAGCAACAACAGGTTATATGCCATTTATGTATGGAACCACAACGGCTTATGTTTAACAAATGCATCCGAATATCAAAATTACAGAGATGCTTGGCTCTTCACGAACTTTTTCACTTTCAGCTATTACTGTTCCACGAGTACGAACTGGACGATGGTGTTCATATACTCTAGGACCTACAACTGATCAAAACGTTAAACAATTTAACGAATTCCAGGCTCTGTAGGACGACCATGTTGGCCAAAATATCTACGTAATTTACGAAATGTTGTTTTTTTTTACAGACCGACGATTTTCGTAATAAATTTAGATAGCTAAAATGCGTTGTTGCAGCTTAGAAAAAAAACCAACAGATGGAACACCCTTTATAATACAATAAATAGTCGCACTAAGTCGTAAACAATAATCGTTTTAGAATTCCGTTTTCGAACTGAGACACGACGGACTTTTCCTAATATAAGCGGCCATAAATTATTTATCAGAACAAAGTTAAATTGTATTAACCTTTTCAAACTACAAAAACAAAAATTATTTAATTCAACGCTCATTAATTATCATTAAATGCCTTCAGTTATCTTTTATCGGGTACAATAAAAATGTGCATTTTGATTAATAGTAATATTACAACAGCGACGTGCTCGTGTGACAGTAAGAATTTTTATGTTCTCTAATTAAGGTAAAAATAAGTGCATCTATCTATCACAGCATCAAGAACAGAAATAAATTAAATAAAAAAAAATTGTTGTTTAATTTGTACTTAAAACTAACAGTTTATATGGCTCTTTGGCATGCATTTAATAGTCCTAGTAAATTGTATAATAGAGTAAGTGTTAGACAAATAAACTTTAGAAAACCAAATAACGATATGTTTTCCGTGTCGTCAAAAAAACATGTAAAGTTGGCAAGTATATATTCAATATTTTAGATTAGATTAATAAAAGTAAATTCTAAATGAGCAATAATTTTAGTTCCTAACTTAAACATCCTCACAAAATAATATTTTAACCAAAATTTGAGTACGAACTCATAAAAATTACAGTCTTCTAATTCGAGAAAGGTTAAAAATAATAAAAATCTGTTAACAGTTTTGTCTATTAAAAAAACTTACAAATGTGTTAAACACAGTTTTTTTTTGTTTTGTTTGTAATTGGTTGAACACATAACACCGATTAAATGTATTTTATTATTATAAATAAATAACGAAAAATTAATTTAATCCCCAAATTTTTTTGTTTAATTCGCACACATCAGATACGAAGTTTATGCTTTAAAAATTTGTGGAAATTCATTGGCAATCTCTCTTACCAGCTGTTGATCTTTTGCACTACATTCGGTCTCCTCGCAAAAAATTCGTGTGAATATTTTCATTAGATCTTGTTTACGATGTGTATGTTCGGTGTAATCCGTGTTGCGTAAAATTCGTCGACATAATTCTAGGTACCATTTTCTAAGCTGTAAATTAGTAAGGAAGCAAATTGTATAATTGAATTGTATGAATTTTTTTTAGTTATAAAAGTTACCTTATCACCAGGCGACAGATCGGACAGTTGACGAACTAGAATATCGATTAATACTTTGTTGTCATTCATGTAGAATAAAGCTGCCGTTTCTTTTGTACTAAATAAATCAACAAACATTTTTAATACAGAGTTTACAGGTGGCGATGTATGGCTTAGAATTTGTATTGGATCCTCTGAAATGATATTAAAATAAGTAATTGTGATCAGAATATTATAAATTTAGACAAGATTTGACAAGTTTAGGTTAAACTTTCTCAATTATGCATATAAACAACAGTTTAACTGTTAGTTGTCCGTTGCAAACTACACCGTTATTTTGTTTAAGCAATTTTTAATGCATATATTGTTGTCGCCCCAGGCTTCGGGGGTACTAAGAGTTTCGTCTGTCTCTGTGTACTACAGGTAGCTCCTAGATTCGCACCTTCGGCAGTAGACAATTACTACCAAGGAACAACTGTTAGCAGTATAACTTGGCAAAAACAAGCGATTGATACAACAAATAAGGAATGTAGTACTTTAGGTACTAAAGCGAGCGACTACCGTCTTCCCTCATAAATAACGCATAGGCGTAGTTTTCGAGGGAGAGAGGAAAATCAAAACTTTTAACATGAAAATAATTCCTCGAATAGAACGCTCACTTTGAATAAAACGCCTAGGCAATGAATTTTTTAGTAATGAGGTAAAGTACAAAATCGTTTTTTAAAAAAATTAATATTTATTAAAATAAAATATGTAACGATAATAATTCAAAAAAAAAATAATAATAATAATATATGTACATAACTCAATTAAATTGCAATAGGGTCACACTTTAATTTTCTTAAAATTTCAGACCATAAAAATTTCCAATTGTTATAATTTGCACATTTCTAGTTGGATTGTCCACAAGGTAAATGTTTTCACCGATTTTGCAGCAATTTTGGTCCAAAATATTGCAGGTTATCGACCAATTTTCTATTAAGCATATTGCGTATATTTCAATTCCAGATTCTGTAGATTGTCCAGACTTTAAAAGGTGTTCGTCCTCCTCGTCAATAAGATCAGACATTTCCTTTCTTATAAATTCAATAACACCGGCAACATAGCTGATAATCCATTCTTTTAGTCTCCGGAATTAGATTTTACAGTTTTAATATATTCGAAGTAGCTGGTTGAAATTTTTTCAGGCCAAAAAAATACTTCCATTGCATCGAAAAAGCAATCATCATTCGTAACAATTTTATCTGCAAATGCGTGGTCGGTCATCCAGGAACCAATTTTTTTAATAATCATTATACAATTCTTGTAATGGTTTATACAGTTTTTCGATTTTAAATTCTTCTGCTGATGTTATACCACAGCACGTAAACGCTTTGACTATAATATCAGGAGGAATGTTCCTCGTCCAATTGACTACCTACTCCGAAACTGTGTTATAATTTGGTACTTTTGGGTTGTCCTGTTTTGTTTGCATATCGGTTTCTGACATGGCTTCAGCAATATATACGTCATAAATGTCATTATAACTATCTTGAAACATGTTGTAAACTACAACATCCAATGGTTGTAAAAGGCCATCATTTTTGGAGGAACAATTTCGACGAAAATATTGTATTTCTCATAGTGCTTGGTTTCACCCTTGAATTTATCCAGCCAACCCGCTGATACTTTGAAATTATTATATTTTTCTGAATCGAACTTTTTTTTTATATTAAATGCTATACTTCGAATATACATATTTATCTTTTACATGTAGGCCTTTCTGGTTTCTATCTTTTATCCATTCGATTAGTTCATTTTAAAGCTCGCCACATTCTTCGTTCCTACCGCCGCCAGAGAAACGTCTTGCGATTCGGATTGACACATCAGGATTAGACAACGTTTTAAAAATCTTTGCTTGACCTTTAACCCAGCCGCGAATTGTTGATATTGTTAGGTTGTATTTTTTACCTAACGCTGCAAAACCATAGCCAGCAACATTTCGGTTGTATTCCTTGATAACTTGCATTTTAAGTTTAATGAATACGATTTTCTTTTACCACTCATACTAATTTTGATTTTTAATACAAATAAAGAAGAATAATAATTTTATTCATTACAGAATTATAATTTATTTAATATGATGACTTACCTAAATATTATATTGAACACCAAATTTATAATAAAACAAATCGTTACGAATTTGCCATTTAACCACAAATTTCAAAATACTGTTACAAATTTGACATTTCATCCTACGAACCTGTTTGCTTTTAATGTATTATTCCCCTATCTACAAGCAGCCCCAAGTATGTTCGGTTAGTAAAGATATTGCTGCAAAATGTATTAATTGTAAGAAGCATCCTGCAATCTAACAGATGATTTGAAATAGCTACAAAGATTAAGAAACAAATTGCAAAAACAAATTCTAGGAATGCCGGGAAAATTAACCAAACTCTAATCAAAGAGAAACCGAAACCAAACCCTGAACCAAGTACAACCGGAAAATCAAAAGAGGGCGCTGACGAAGGTGCAACCATGCTTCAGAAGATACTTAGAGGCATGAAAGCTCTTAACATCCGACTAGCTAAGCAACAGAAATGTCTTGAAGCTCTAAGCAACAGGTTAGTTAAGCAAGGCTCTCTAAATGAAATGGCTTTCATTCTCTATTAAAACGATTCAAACAAACACAAATAAAACATTAAGAATTGTAACCCGGATGGTAAATGGGTTAATGCATCATATTCCAAAACTATAAATCTTTCCAAATACCGAAAAATAGAGATATAAAATCAGAAATACATTTTACTAAAACTTGGTATCTTAAAATATACGGATACTGTTGTTACCGCGCCATTCCCTTGGCAGGAAGAGCTAAAGAATGATCATAGGCGTTAAACTGAAAGGAATTTATGCGACAACAACATCTCTCCCCTATTAAGGAAGACTATTGCACACTATTTGGATGCACACTCCACTTGGATTAAGTTTCATAATCGGAGGTTATTTTAATGCAAACAATAGCTAGTAGAGATCAAGAGAGACCTTTAAAAAAGGATTGGATGCAGTTGCGAGTTCTATTCTGCAATCAACCAACATATTTGCTTACGGATAGAAACAAAATTCCCGATTTAATGGACAGATCTACAAAATTTGGTTTATTGTTCGGTTATTATTTAAAAAGACCATAAACTCCAATATTTTTGAAGAATGTTCAAGATTTTTTAAAAACACGTAAAACATGAAAATGTAGACATTTGCATTGATGTTCAAACATCCACAAGTGCGTCACCTGCACAGGCTGTCTCACCGACACAAAAAACAAGTGGAGACTTATATCATCTTCTCCTTTCCCAATACTCTTTTCACAATTGCCCGCTTGTTACAAAGATAATGAATTCAAGCTCTATTTTCTATATCGCAAGATATTGTTACGACCAACAGTGATACATTTGTATTCTAAGTGTTCTTATGAATTCATTATATGAGGAATCTTTATACGATCTTCATAAGATAAATTTTCAGATAAATAAAGACAGTCAACTATATTATAGTTTAATCAAAAGATTGAGCGACTTTTGATCTGCCTTCAAAACTGCAAATACGAATTTCACAAATATGTTTAACTGCTCACGTCTTCATATTTAATAAATGCGTATTTACAGGGTGGTCCAAAAGTCTGGAACCAGTGAATTTATTTCGCGCACGGGTGGAAAATCGGAATTCTGATACTGGGGTCTTTAGTAATTTCACCCGAGGAATCGAATGGGCCCATCAGATTTTGGGCCCGATGGAGCCTTATACGAGATATGAGGCCCAACTTTGAAATTTCAAATACAAACCCATCTTTTTTATTGCAGATTCGGATTCAGCGGGAAATTTTATATCCGGATTAGTTAAAACCTGAATTCTGCTGGTACATTTAAGGACCTCATTTTTTCTCGACAATTACCACTCCTGACTGATTTTGTTTGTTGTTTGGGTTTAGAAAGTCTCAAAGCGATGTTTTCTTTCGCACTCACTCAGCAAAATGAATACAATAAGACTCGACGCACATGTGCCCATACCACACACGGAAAATATTTTCCTGTGTGATACTGGATTTATGTTATCAAACCCAATATTGAAATCAATACCGTCAATATAATGTTCCACGGTAAACATTTGTCCTCGCAAATTATTTTGTGTTTGAAAATCATAGTCACCACTTGGGGCCGAATTTTGATCAAAAAATGGAAATAAAAATTATGAGAATTGCAGTTGTTTTACTTACCTACTAGACCTAAAACATTAAATCATATAATTGTTTAATACAACCAGCGAAAAAATTCAATATTTGAATGATTCAGACGCCCCCGGATTTTTTAACAAAAAACGCTGCATAGGACCCAAAAATGGACGAAAAAATTTTTGGTTTTAACCAATTCGGATGTAAAATTTCCCGCTGAATCCGAATCTGCAATAAAAAAGATGGGTTTGCATTTGAAATTTCAAAGTTGGGCCTCATATCTCGTATAAGGCCTCATCGGGCCTAAAATGGCCCCAGATGGGCCTATTCGATTCCTCGAGTGAAATTACTAAAGACCCCAGTATCAGAATTCCGATTTTCCACCCGTGCGCGAAATAAATTCACCGTTTCCAGACTTTTGACTTCAAGAACAGTAAAAAATTAGTTACCTACTAAAAATATTAGTAGGTAATATTAAAACTAAAATGGGAATGTTATAGGAATTTCTTACCTTCACGATTAACCAGCAATAAAATTTTCTCGGTAAAATTTTTCGCATCGGTTATTTTTTTTAACGCCTCCAACACAATATTATTGGCAAAATCATCAAATTGCAAATTAAACGATAGCAATAAATTAATCATTACATCCGGTAAAACCCCCATTGTATCTTCATCTGGTGGCGTCTCGATTATTGTTAACAAGAATAACACAAAGTCAGTACCCAAATTTTCTGTAACAATAAAATGGAGACAAACAATTATTAATGTACCGTGAAAACTAGAACGGTAAATTTCGTGCAACCCCACCTTCATGTGTTATAGGCATTTTTTGTCCAATCGAAAATATAATCGTTAACACCGTAGCCAATTCTTTTAACCGCGTCACTTTAGTAATACTCACTTTCATGTCTTCGACCAATTCAATCGGTAGAATTGAATTTAAAATTATATTCACCGCGGTAAAATCTAAATGGCACATAGCTGTTAACGCATCTAAAATCATTTTCCGTATTGTCCAACGTGTTTCCATTTGATAGTACAACACTAAGTTTGTTGTACTCTGATACTGATCATAAACCATTTCATGACAACATATCTTTGGGTCAGCTAGTGTTAATATGGCAATTAAATCTTTTAAAAACCGGCTTATATCATCCTCGTCTTCGTACAACATCCAAGAACGCTGTTCTGTATCGTTTTTACAGTCGGCTAAATCAGCAAATATAATTCGTAATCGCTGAGCATCGTGCGTTTGACCGACCATAGTATTTGGAGCGGAAAGTGGTCCAGTTAAATGTGACGCGATCGATTCAAAATATGGCAGCATCTCATTTGGTAGTAATGTTTCTAATTCCGAGAGTACAATCCGTAGTGCAACGCAAGATAATTCATGGCTTAAATTCGTGCTTTGCCGTACCGCATCGATTATTTGGTATACGTCCTGATCATCGATTTTAAATGTTTTACTAGATAGTTCATGATCAAGTGCTCCAGTACTGCCATCATCACCACCAGCCCCACCAACCGCGCTATGCGATGACAAGGAATCGTTTTTCTCCATTTTTAAATCGATAACCTCTTTTATCGAAGTATCTGGTGATTTTGTTTCATTTATTGAATCATTTTTATCGTCATTTTCGTTGAATTTTTCGGTTATATCACATTTGGACACGGTTGTGATTTCATCACTGGTGGTCGTCGTGGTTGTGTTATCTGAAGGTTCTGATGTAATACTGTTATCATAGTGCGCAGCTTGGTGCGTGCTGGTTGTTGGCGTTGTTACCACTGGTATTGGTGATTTTATAGTAACCGGCGAGTCTTGATCTAATTTGGTTGCAAGCACACTCATACTTGGGCTTTCATTTACAAGTTGTGGCATTTGAGTGGAAACCGCAGGACTAGACATTGATTTTTTCGCAAAATCGGGTTTATGATTGGAATATGATGTATGATTTTCGTCACGAGTTGGAACTGGATAATAGGAGAATAGTTTGATCAAGTTATGTATATAAACGAATCTTATCACTTTTGATAGCTTACCACAATTTTCTAGCACTCGAGATTCAGTATTTTTAATACTTCCATTGGCTACTTTATCCTTACTTTCTTTTGCCACTGGAGTTTTAGGTAGATCCTCGGTTGGTACATGGACTGGTGGACACAGTACCGATTGCATCAACAACTTTTTCTCTTCTAGTTTTTGAATTAACTCGTCCCGCGATATAATCCCATTAATCTCCGTCTCTTTTGATAATTTCAGCGATTCAATACTAGAATCTAAAAAACCAACTAAAAATTCTGGCTCGACCTAATAACCGAAATAGAGTAAAATATTTAATGAGTCAAGATTATTGATCTGTCCTTAATAATCCTTCTTTTGTGGAATTCATTTTTAAATCTACTTATGTATTCATTTTTAGTTTGAACTTGACACATATAATTCATCTCGCCTTCAACGCATCCTCCCTAACAAATTCACCCATCCCATTTTATCCCGAGTATCACCTACCTTTAATTTCATTACATAATTTGATGGAACAAATCCAATGTTTCCTTTCATACTGACAACCTGCCACCAATTACGCTGCCGAGCGCTCGTTTGATGTAATATAAAGTATTCTCCTTCATCGAAACTAATTGTTTTTGGATAAACGGCTTGAAAATCATATAAGGCCTTAAGCATCTCATAATTTTCTGTGCACACAGGAAGAAAAAATAAACGATAGAAAATGGATAAAATCTCGTTATCTCACAAGCAATAAATTACCCATTGTATTGAAATGTTTGTCACTCATTTGTAACGTGAATTTTATTCTTAAATTATTTTTTATTTCGGTGGTTTAATTTATTTTGAAAATTTCTTGAATAACACACCCATTAATTTATTATTTTTGTTCAATTTTTTGCACAAGGCCACACAAATGTCAATTTTGACAGTATTTTATGCTTTTTTCACGAACAAGATGTATAATTTTATTGAAGGTGCGACGATTTTTTTGTGTATGGTACTATTCGAAATGAAGTTGAGAATATTGATTTTATCGTATTTTAAAGTCAGTAGTGGCGGAAAATTAAAGTTTTTTGTGGGGTATTATAATTGTAATTTTGTAGCACAGATTTTTATCTGAAACAATTGGGAATTTTATGTTTAATTCATTTATTGAGGCTTTTAATTGAAAGAGAGTGACGCCATTTCGAAATTCGAAATTTTTCCAAGTGATATTGGGCCAAAAAGTTTCGGAAAATAACGAATGTCCTTGGTGTAAAATCAGAGGATACGTACAAGGAGCAGTTGAATTACGAGAGATTTTAAAGTTAAAAATATATATGCGATATGTTCGACATAATATTTTGATTGCAGTATTCTAATCAACACATTACCTTACCTCCCCCAATGAGTCACATAGTGAAGAAGTTGATTGTGCGATCAATTGATTGGGATGTCTAGTGATTGTCCTGCTTGTTGATGTTAGTCGTATTCAATCGCCTAAAAATGTATGCTTAATGAATGGCTTTTAATTGTTTGTCTGATCAGTCGTTAAGTTTAGTTTTCAAACTTACGAGTGAAAGTAAGAGTTACTTGAGTGTTGTCAAGCCGATCGCGAGCGATTAATCTCCAGTATGCTCATTTAGATGTGTAAGCGTCGATCGTCGCTATTTGTTGTGATACCAAAGGATATCCGTCGCTTGCAACATCTAATCTCTCAGTATTGTTACGTTTATGTAGCGCAGTCGATCGAGAATGATTGCAATATTGTGTAAGAGAATAAGCTGGTGCGGGAATAGCTTAGTTTGCTTAAAAAACCTAGCAAAGAAGTTAAAATACTGAAGAATAGGTGGCAATATTTTACCCATATAAAATTTGCTATTTCATCTGTCACAAGCCAAAATAGGATGGTTATATAAAAAATCGATATGCTTTACTCATATTTCGCTATAAGAACCCGTCAAACCAGTTTTTGTTGTTGTACGAAGTGACGTTTTAATTGTGCGCGTTAAAATTATAAATTATAAAATTTTAAAATTGTTATTTATAATACATAAAAACAATAAAAACTTTATCAAATAGTTATTTGTTTATGTAGTGGTGCATTATATGAATACATTAGAGAATTTTGTGCAAACTGAAGTGTATCGTGAAAAAATGCCAAAATACGCCTAAAAATACAAGAAGGAATATCTTACCATCAGTAAGTTTACCAAGTGTTTAAATAAAATAAAATGTAAATTGTGTTAAGAAGCTAGTGATTTGTGGTAAATTTATCCTTAATTTAAGTTATATATCAGAAAAAATTAAAGAAACAATTTTGGTTGTTGGCGTGGGGTTCTTATAGATTTTGTTGTTGTTGTAATCCCGTTGATTTAGATGCTCTCTCTTTTACTGTCCGAATTTGTGACACTTATCAGTTGCTTAGGCTCATTCTGTACTTTTAACTTCTTTGGAACCTAGTTTAAAGATGCAATTAGTGAGACTGCTAGATTAGATTACTGTTTTACGGTATTTAGGGGATTTTTTTGATCTCAATATCATCCAGTCATTCCAAAACAAAGTCTTACGTGGAATACTTAATACACCGTGGTATATAAGAAATGGCAACCTCCATAGAGATCTGAAGTTGGATATCGAAAGTGAGAAAATAAGCAAACACATAAGAGACTCGTTAATCTTTAATTTTTAAAGTTTAGTGTTTGCTACATATTTTTCAAAAATGTTCTGATAGGCTATTTCTTTTCCAAAAATTGGTTGTAGATTTATACTTTTAACAGTATTTGCCGTAGGCACTTGGCGAAATACACTACACTAACACTTAATAAAGACATTTCATTTAACACTTGTTTTTTATTTCAGGAGAATCTACAGTAGATATGAGCAGTGTTGTGCAATTGTATGTAAAAAACTGTTTTATACATTTTTTACGTAAAAAATGGTAATATACTTAAATTACTGTATAAAACGTATAATATTGTATAAAATCAAACGCGTATTTAAAAACCTTAGTAAAGTCGCAAACCTTAATATACGAAACGTAAATTTGTATCGTATTAATACATTTAATTTTATTCGAAAAAAACTATATTAATAAGAGATGCTAAGTTAAATTAATATAAAATATGACATAAGCATAACTATAGAAGTCGTTATCCAAATATACACTTCGCAAATGCAATTACCTTGGCCATTTAAATTTGTTAAAACTGATTGATTTTATCCATTTGACTATCAATTAAAAGGTCGTTATCGTAATAAGGATGCACACAATAAGCTGGCGTTTTTCGAAAAATATTTGTAGTTTATCTCTAAATCTTACCTGCACGTTAAATGATAGCCAAATAAAACCAGTATTCGCTAAAGTAGTTTTTCCACGTTGGAAAGTGTTTATAAGATTACATATGGGATCAAACAATTCTTTTGAGTTTTGTACGCTTTCGATAAAATCTTTATCAAAAATAAATTTTGATATATTTGCCATAACTATTTTGGTGTCTGACAAATTTAATTGGCCACTGAAATTTGAGGATTGAGGATTGGCTCATTTACAAAAACAAAGTGGAATTTTCCAAACTATACTCAAAAGATTCCAGACATTTTTTGGAGCACTGCAGCGAAGCCACCCAAACGTATCCAACTTAGCACTGAAATTATTAAATCTTCCAGCATCGACAGCGCAGATTGAATGGATATTTTCAAATCGGGGTCAAATTCCTTGCCTAATTCGAAATAGCCTGACATTTAATAGGTCTAAAAATTAATTCATATTTATTAATATTATTCTTTAAATAATAAAGAAATTCTAATTCGATTTGTTGATAGTGATGATAATGAAGATTTGCGATAAACAAAATTTCATTAATGTTACTTTTAAAAGTAAAACTGAATTTATAATAAATAAATAAACAATTTTTTTGAAATACAACATATTTGTTTTTTATTAATAATTATTATAAGCATAAGTAAACAAAATATTTATTTTTCAGTCAAAATTCTACTTAGTTAAGAAAATTAAAATATTCGAGCCAAAGAGCCATTGGTATAGTTTCATTTGACTTGTAATTTAATAAGTAATAGAAAATTCACTCGAAAACGGTTAGTAAAATTTTAATATCTCGGGCCAAATTTTGATTTGCCGTATTCTTATAGCTAAGGCTAAGATGAGCGATACATCGAACAAACATAGTTTTGAACTCCAACTCATTCATACGAAATATCGTTTTCAAGCAAATTTGCACTATCCTTGATTCCTTGGCCGTAATAAAATCCTCTAGTTTTGGTGGATATAATTATATTATCCCTCATGTGAGTGAAGAAAAAATATTTTAATTTGAGTGACTAAGGTACCCAGGTACCCTACATGCAATTTTTCTTAAAACTAATTTTTTTTTTAATTTTTTCTGCAATTTCGAAATGTATAACGGATTTTGCTATAAAATTACATAAATTGAAAACAATTTTGCATTAGCTGCAACTTGTCAGTTTTCGAAGAACATTCTGTAAAAAAAACGTAAATAATCCAACATATCACATCAGTGGAAAAAATGATCGATAGTAATAAAAAAATGTTGGTTAGTTTTTTTGAAATAAATAAAAATATATACATAAATTAATTGAAATAAATAAACAGAAATACAAACAATGAAATACAACGACATATAACACAAAAATATAAAATATTTGCATACTATTTCTTTCAAATATAGTGTAAAATATATAAAGGTACCCGAGTACCTATGTTACTCTAATTCGTACAACTAAACTACTTTTTGTCCTCACGTGCGTCCAAATTGTAAAATTTTTCATTTTTAAGTGTGATCGTAATCTATCAATTGAAATAGAAGTTCTCATAAAATTAAAACTTTTTATTGTGACCGGAACATACAAACCTAGACGTTTAAAAGTGCAAAAGGTACCCGGGTACCTTGTCACTCACATAAGGGTTATTTTGATATAATATAATATTTAAATTTGTATATACCTGATTTTATTTTTCGATTTTTATTTTTGTTTTTTTGTGTTGACATTTGACAATAACAAATGACACCTAAATTTTTGGATTTTTTCTCCTCACGTCACATAGCGCAACAATTTTTTTATTTCGTTTTGCTACAATATTAGAGCAGTATAAAGTTGTTTATTTTAAGCAATGTAATTCTTATTTTAAGCAATAATCGATAGGGAACAAATTGCACTACAGATTTCTCTGTCTGTGTCAAGTTAAATAATCTTGTCGAAAGATGGTAATGATTTCTCGTAATCACCTAAACAATTTTTGTAACCGAAAACATTAAAATGATATAGCATTAATATTGAATGAGTTCGATGATTAATCGTTTTACACTTCAATCCCATAGTGTTGTGGATTTTGTTTTTCTATTCTAAAAAATAAGTTAGTAGCTGAGAAACAAACCATATTGTCTTTGAAAAAAAAATAATTTTATTTATATTTTTCTACAAATATTTTACTTTTAATTATAATTAATAAATTAGAAGAATTATAAATAAATTCAATTCAATTCAATTACTTTAAGTTCAATTCTCATTTTACATCATACCTATATCCAATTTTCTTTATATGGATACGTAAGAATTGAGATTACGAACTATAAGTAATTTTGAATTAGTTACGAATAGTTTTTGTATTTTACATTTTGTAAAAAATTGTTATGTGTAAAATACGTATTTTACATGTAAAAAACCGAGTATATTACGTAACGTAAAAAACAGGCACAACACTGGATATGAGTATCTAATGTAGATTCTTCTGATGATGATCTAACAAGCCGAAATCGATCGAGTGATTTTTTAAACTTTTGGACAAATTTTTTAATTAAAATATTCAAAAATTTAATGGTTGTGATTAAGCGTTGTAGATTTGCTACTTTCTAAATTCCATAAGTGGTGACATTGATTTAAACTCTCGAAACGGTGCGTAAAATTGCTCGTGCAATTATGTTACAGGCAATAATCTACCATATGTTAACTCGAAATGCCAATTTTTGCAAAATGAATCCGCCAAGTTCAACTTATGTACCGCCAAGTCCAACTTTATTTCCTGACATTTATGTATTCTTTAAATTCTTTCTGTTTATTGTAATCAGTATAGGAACCAAGCGCACATTTTAGTGGAAAAAAATATTCGATATAATTTCTTGTAAATGCTAGAAAAACGTACGTTCAACTTTATAATTTTTTTAATCATAGCAGACGTATGTGCAACTTTGATTTATTTTATTATGTTTACAAACAACTGGACATTTCGCATTGGTATTTGACGTTTCGATTTGTGTTAATTATTGTCGCCGTTTATTTTAAATTTGATTGAAATATTTATTTAATTTCGAGTTCAACAAACAAAAATGTTTATTTTAAATATGATCAAAAATCTACACATATGTTCATAATTATAGCTGGTTCCTGACTTACTTAATCCCAACTAAAAATACTTAGATACTTGGATCATCTATACATGTATTATAAAATAAATATAGTCAAATTACATACTATATGTAGGTCAAAGCATCCATTCAATTTTTCAATAAAAATATAAATATGTATAAAAAAATTTGATTGTATCTTTCGCAAAATCGGTTTGAAAATAACAAAAACATTTTATCTGTACCTCTATATGTACTGATAAAATTTTGTCTAAATTTAGTTAGTTTTTATGTGGGTTGCATGCACAAAATTTGTATAGCAGTTTGGCTGCATACATGCATTTTCATTTAAACGGAAAAAATTATATCGAATATTTTTTTTCCACTAAAATGTGCGCTTGGTTCCTATACAGTATAGGAACCAAGCGCACATTTTAGTGGAAAAAAATATCCGATATCATTTTTCCGTTTAAATCAAAATGAATGTATGCAGCCAAACTGCTATACAAATTTTGTGCATGCAACCCACATAAAAACTAACTAAATTTAGACAAAATTTTATCAGTACATATGGAGGTACAGATAAATTTTTTTTTTGTTATTTTCAAAGCGAAATTGTTTTTTATTTAGAAAGATACAATCAAATTTTTTTAAACATATTTATATTTTTATTGAAAAAATGAATGGATTCTTTGACCTACATATATAATTTGACTATTTATTTTATAATACATGTATACATGGTCCAATTTTTTAAGTATTTTTATTTGGAATTAAATAAGTCATTATTCGGAACCAGCTATAATTATGAACATATATTATGTAGATTTTTGATCATCTTTAAAATAAAAATTTTTGTTTGTTGAACTCAAAATTAAATATTTCATTCAAATTTAGAACACAAAAGGCGACAAATTAACACAAATCGAAACGTCAAATACCAATGCGAAATGTCCAGTTGTTTGTAAACATAATAAAATAAATCAAAGTTGGACATACGTCTGCTATGATTAAAAAAATATTAAAAGTTGGACGTACGTTTTTCTAGCATTTACAAGAAATTATATCGAATATTTTTTTCCACTAAAATGTGCGCTTGGTTCCTATACAGACCATATTTTAGTTATGTTTGAACTAAATGCCAAAAATGGGAATTGCCCACTTTTTGGTATAAAACTCTACGAATTTTGAATTTATTTTCAATAAACTTAGTTTGGAAAACGTCAATCAGGATGCTTGCATAGGTGTGCTGAAATCAAAAATAAATTGGAAATGAATGCAACACAACTATATCTAGTAATACATATAATTATGTTTAGGAATAATAATTACTTCGGAAAACTTAAATTTAGACAAAACCAAAAAATCTAAGACAAAAATAAAATTGTTTTACGTTTTGTGATGTACACCATGTTATAACGGAGTTGTGAAAATTCGTAGGTAGATAAAATAAAGTTTTTGTAGTAAACATGTTAATGGGGTTTTCGGAAATATCCCGTAGTAACTTTTGAGTAATTTTAATTAATTTAATGTTGGTAACAAAAGTTACTCAAGTTACCCTGGCTATATGAAAAGTAAGATAACATTTCTGGTAATATTAATATTCAGCAAAATTTAATTACCTATTTTAACAGAGATTTATATATCTTGTTGTATTTTTTTTAATAGTTTATCCTTTACCCAGTAAATGACAGTACAATACAAACTGTACTTTAATTTTTCTGACACTATTAATTTAATACAAATCAAGAGAAAGACAGAAATTAAAAAACAACTAAAGTTACGAGGCAATAAAAATGCAAGCAGAAATAAATTAGCAGAATTAACAATCTTTACAGACTCGCTTTTTTGGCCCATTGTGATCATTAGCCCATTCACCTATTCACCTACTCACACAACTACAGTATACCACCTGCACATTGCAAGCTCCATGTCAACCTGTACACTGACATGGAGGGTGGGTCGGCGCTAAATTCTGCACTCCATCAGAGGGTTTTAGTTGTGTTTATTAACATCTCCGATAGTAATCGATGATGAAAATTCGATTTGCATGCAGCCTCTCATGGGAGTCGAACCCAGTACCTCCCGGTCCAAGTGCCGAAACTTTAACCACTGCACCATTTGTCCGGTAAAGCTCTGCACAAAACCAATTTAAATTACTACGACGCCAAAATAATCAATGCCGCATGGATTCTAAGTCATAGCGGAATAACGGGAAACGGGGAGGCAGAAAAGGCAGCTAAACAGGGAACACAATCAAACAAAATCTACAAAATCAGCATATCCGTGGAAGAAGCTTTCTGAATATTCAAAACAAGAATATATGACAAATGGGGGACGAGATTCTTAGAAGAGACAATGCTGAAAGGCAGAAAACACCGAGAGAACACAAATGGAATTATTAGAGGCAAATCCTGGTTTCACAAAAGAGGGCTACATTTGAAGGTCTTGTGAGAACATTGACGAGGTTGGTTGCGAATCACACGTTTGACACTAAATACTTAAAATTAATCAAAAAAGTAAAGATGAAAGATGCAACGTCTGTGGCACATTAGACGATGCAAGACACGCGATAGAGAAATGACTAAGATACGAAGACCTGAGAAGTAAATACAAGGTACAGAAAAAGATACCTTCAAGGGATCCTAGGGGAAGAAAAAACAGAAAACTACATGGGTATTTATAACTTCCTGAGAGAGGGGGAAATAAACATTTAGAATAAAAACAAAAAACATGAGCACATTTACACATTCGATAGCAATAGATTAGGACACTATAACAATATAGCACTCTACGATTTAAAGATTGTTATTCGGATGAGTTTGCTGAGAGATGAATGTTTGTTGATTAACCATCAATTGCTAATTGACTAGTTAGTATTTAGAGATGTGAACTGCGTGTGATCTCTTCTGATGTCTCGGATATCTGCTCCTTCTCATATGGTTCCTTATTCAGCAGAAAACTGGGTCCCTTCCACCAACTGTCTAGTGATCTCATTTTATTTGCGGTCACCTCTCGAGATGCACAGTTTGCGGGATTATGTTCTGACCGAATATGTTTCCATGATTATGTTGCTGATGGTCTGAATCTTTGCGCCCCGGTTTGATAAACGAAATCGCAAAGGAAATAAAAAACTATCGGAATAGGAGACATTGTCTTATTACGAGAAAATCTGTTCACATTCATGTTCGATCTCCGGCCTGTCGCTGATGATCGGAATTTCCACTATTTCTCAGAATCTCTCCATATCTTTCTCGTTTTTGTTGCCGATATGGACCGCAGCTTTTTTGTGTAGCTCCATTGACTGGAGTTGGGCCGGAGAGAAGCCAACCGAGGCTAGTTTTTATTGCGCTAGGTTTACCTTTTATAATTCGGGTGCCAACGAAGTCGCTGTACACGTTTGCTCCTAGCAGCAGATCGATTGGGGCTGGAAACTGATATTCCGGATCAGCCAAAACCAATTTACTCCACCTTCTATCGTTGTGGCTTCATTCTATTGGTTGTTTGGGTACATCCATTGTGATTTTTGACAACACGTACGCCTTAATTGGTCTCTGATGGCCGTTTTCCGTATTTATGAGTACTTCTCGCTGGGCCTTGTACTCAGGTTTGGCTGCCCGTGAAGTTACTGGTTTGTTCAATCCGGAGGCTTCCAACGCTTGAAACCTTCTCAATAAGAACTCTAAGCAGTTCTTTAACGGTGGCACTTCGCGTGGGCAGTCGAGGCTGTTTTCAAAACGCTTCGAAGTGTCGAAGCCTAACTTCTGCATTAAAAGATGTGCGATGATGGCTTCTAATGGGTTTTCCAACTGAAGATTTTTAATGTTGTGCAGCACCTCGATGATGGTGTCATGCAGGTTTCTTATACTGGCGGCTGATGGATGTTGTATGTTGTGCAGGGATGTAATCGCGTTGAAATACGAGGCCAACAATCGCTTGTTATTATACCTCGCCTGTAGGATTTGCCAAGCAACCTCATAGTAGAGAGAGCCACCTCAGAGTATTTTGATGTATCTGCCGGGTGAAGATGTCGTTGAACGCGTACCAATTTTTGTATTTGCCGTGAAACGTGGGTATTTCCACGTATTAATCGTCGGTGAAGTATTTGTATTGACTTTCCTCATTGATTTCCATGAGGATACTTCGGTGTAGCCGATCAGATTCCTTCATTTCGGAGTTGAGTTGATGTATTTTTAGTTTGAGGAACTCGTCTGTGAACTCGTTTGATCTTAATTTGCCATTTATTGCGTCCATTTTTCGATACATTAAACGCATTCCGATATCTTGTTGACGGAGTAGCTTTTGTACCGTGGTTGGACCTGCCTCTGTTGATCTATTATCACTTGAATCATGATGTTCGAGGTACTTCAAGTGTTCAGTGCGTTTATTTTGTGCCGTATCGAGCCTTGGTTGTGAAGTGTCTTCTTCATTGTCGAATGATGTTTCCAGTATGTTGAGTTGGCGTTTTTCGGCTACGGTGAGCTTGTGGATGTCTTTTTCAAGCTTAGCAATGTCCTCTTCTAAATCCCGGATGTCGTCCATCGCTTTCTTGAACACCCGTTTTATCTCTTGGCGCTCGTCCAGATAGGGATGTGTTTTGGATAACGTTCCCATGTCGACAATCTGTTTGTCATTTTCGCAATATTTTTTATATTGTGCCTCTATGTTTTTTTGAGGTTATCGTCGAAACCCCTGGTGATCGGTCGGCCATTATCGCGCTTTATTTTTGTGATGTGGTGAAGTAGTTCTTCACTAATACCTGACTGACTTTCCAGAAGTGCGTCCATTCTGACGTTCTCGCTTAGATGTTGTTTGCGACTGGATGATGTTGTGTCTATGTTTTGGCCTAGACAACGCTTGATTCGAATGGCGTGTTCGAATGGCTCGAAGGACCATGTAAATCTAATAGAATAAATAATAGGTTGTAAGGCTACTTTCTAGATGTGTTAGATTTTTTCTTGATGTGTGGAAGCTTAACAAACTTACGTCGGATGCGGGAATGTTAAGTGAGAACGACTTACCATTTTTAAGGTTTTATCAATTCTAAATTTATTGCAACTTATTCACCATATATATATATATATATATATATATATATATATATATATATATAGGCTCTCAATTTGTTTAAGTTAACCATCAATGATATTTTATATTTCACACACAATCATGATAATGTTTAATGTTTTTATGGAATTTTATATTGCGAAAATTTAATTAATTTAGTTATTTTAGGATTTAAAAAGTTACTGGTATTTCTAAAAACAATCCTTACTTTAATTCAATTAAGATTTAAAATATGACTAGAAATGATATTGGGATTCGCCAATTAATACGTTTTTTTTAAATTAACTATTTTGGTGTAACCACCAATATTTTTCTATATTTTTAACATGCTTTAGTACCGATTTGTTCGAAATGTTCGTATTAAACCTAATTTGTGTTGGGTCGTTGAAGACGTTTGGATTAATCGATTTATTATTTTTTCTTCTGTTTATATGATATAATAAGGGTATTGCCGTGTTGTGGTTTTGTATATATGAATTTTGATCTAAGTAAATAAAGGATTCTAGTGGTGGAAATTTATTTTCTATTTCTTCTTGGAACTGTTCCATTTCTGTTAGATATGGTGCATAAATCATCGAATTTTCATTATTGGTAGTTGACCTTACTATGTGTTTCCTTATTTGCTCGACTATGAATACATCTATTCTATCAAATTTAATATAATTATATAGATTTTTATTAGAGATGTAATGATCCTTGTTTTCTGCTTTTCTATATTTTGAAAGACAGGCTCTCAGGCATTTTCTTTCGAAAACTCGTAGTTTTTCCATTGTGGCTGAGGATATATTATACCATATAGGCACTCCGTAGGTTAATATTGGTCTTATTAACGTCTGATAGCAGATTAATTTGACCTGTTTATTTAGGTGTTGTGACAGAAATAGTCGCTTGAGCAATCCGAAGGCTTTACATGCTTTTTCGATTTGCATTTTTATATGTTTATCGAAATATATATACTGATCTAGATTTATACCTAGGTATTTGACTAAAATTGTTTGTCCTATTCTTTTATTATTGAGTTTAACCCTTATTTTTTTCCAATTTTTTCTTATATTATTATTCATTTTATTTTTAAATAAAATGCCTTTAGGTAGCCGAAACAAAATTACTTCACATTTGGAAATATTTATTTTTAGTTCCCATGTTTTGCAGTATTCATTAATGTAATTTATATTTGTTTGCAACGTTCGTTGGATAACATCTATACATTTTGATGTCAAGTATATGACAATGTCATCAGCATATGCTAACGCCGACATTCTTTTGAGTTTATGCTTTCGTTTTTTAATAGATCTGCCGTGTATAAAGTGAACAGAATTGGTGCCAGTATTGTTCCTTGTTGAAGACCGTTGTATAATTGAAATTCGCAACTCGTTATAGCTCCGTCTGAGATGTAAAATTTCCTATCTTTTAACATTTCATAAAGAAAATAAATCATGTTTATATCAAACCCCCTTTTCTGTAGTTTATAGATTAATCCTTCTATCCAGACAGAATCGAAAGCTCTTTGGATGTCTATCAAGACAGCTCCGGTTACACAAGTATTGTTAAAGCCTCTTATTACGTCCGATATTAATTTATTGACCGCGTGTACCGTGGAATAGCAGTATCTGAATCCAAATTGTATGTCAGGTAATAAGTTTTCCTTTGTGGTGTGTGCTAGTATTTTATTATATATTATTATTTCAAAAACTTTGCTAATGTTCGGTACTAAATTTATAGGGCGATAACTTTTATAGCAATTGTGATTCTTGTTTTTTTTCTTTATCGGTACAATTTTCGACATTTTCCACTTATTTGGAAATTAGTTGCGTTATTTAATGCATTATTGAACAATATGCAGTAGTCTCTAATGATACAATCCGGTATATTTTTGAGTGCTATGTTTGGTATGTTGTCTGGCCCCGAGGATTTTTTTTTATTTAAACATTTGAAAATGCTTTTGAGTTCATCTATGGTCGTTTGAAGATTGTTATTAGTCAAAGTATTTTGATTTATATAATCTGCGGTGCTGTCATCGTTAAACTCATGCTTAAAAAATTTATCAGTGTTGTTAAACAAGACTCTTGGCTTTTGCTCTATTATTTGTGATGTAAATATTTTAATAGTATTTTCCATTCTCGACCTATTGTGTTTCTCTGTTTGTTTTTGAATATAAGCCCCAATCACATTTAGTTTATTCTCAGGATCCAATATTTCAATATTTTCACTATCTACACGTTTAGTTTTACTTTTATCATTTAAATCAATTGAGTATTTGTTTTGATAATTCAGCAATATCAGATCCTCACTCTTGCCTAAATTCATATTTAAATTATTTATCGATATTTTATCTTTCGGTCTAAAAATTTGATTTATATTTTTAAAAAAATTTGTGTTTTTTTTTATTTGGATCTTTTCTATTTTACATTTCCAAACTTTATTAATTTGAATCTTACAATAATATTTTGCTTTATTAAATCATTGATATTGTTTAATATTGATTGAAGTCTGTTCATGATATTTCTATTATAATTATTTCTTCTTTTCATTTTCTTTATTTGTGAGACTATTATACTTTTTTGTTTATATAATTTAAATATGATTTTATTTCCATATAAATCTTTTAAATATACCTTTTCTTTATTATTGGTCCTGGTTTCTTGTATAGTTTTTTTTTATCATTGAGTCAATGTTTAGTAAATGTTGGTCTATTTCGTCATTCGTTAAATTTCGGTTGTTAGCAATTTTCGTTCCGATGTCTTCTTCGTTTATTTTTTTGTGATATTTTTCTAACTTATCCCTATAACTATTCCAATCTACTCCTCTAACCCACTCTGAGTTATTTTGATTATTTATTGTTGCGTTTGCAATTATTGGATCGTTGATTTGCTGAGTGATAATACTAAATTCTAATGCTCGGTGGTCGCTATCGTATTTGACAGTATTTAAATAAGCCTCATTTGACAGTTTCATTCGGTCATCTATGAATGCTAAATCTAATGTAGATTTCGTTCTCGGATACGTAGGTTTATCTGGCGGAATAAATTTTAGTTTATAAAACTGTGAATTTGTGTTAATCCATTCTCGTAATTTTTTTCCTCGCGAATCTTCTACAGTGTTATTCCAAGAACTGTGTTTGGCATTCATATCCCCCGTAAATATGTAAAATTTATTAGGACTATTACAATTCAACTGAGTGAAAATGTGGCTTAAATCTGTAATAAAATCTGTATTGGATTGGTTTGGAGCCGAGTAAAGTGAACCTATAATTAATTTAATGTTATTATTTAAGTAAATTTCTATTATAGTATATTCTATCATGCTTAGATGGTGATTTATATAGGAGATGTGCTTAAATTTATATTTAATTTTTAGTAATATGGCGGTACCACCACCTAATTTGTTTCTATCATTTCTGATCATATTGTATCCTTTAATTGCCAGTTTACACGTATTATTTATTTTAGTTTCCGTTAGTAACATTATATCAGGATTGTGTCTATCAATGAAGTCTATCAGATTCATTCTTCGTTCAATTGAAAAAATGGAATTTACATTTATAGCTACAATTTTTAAATTTCTAATATTTGCCATGGTATTTCTTAATTTTTTCGTTAGCATTATTATTCCCATTATTAATAGATATTAATAATGCTCGTATTACCGATTCTAAACATAATATTACAGAAGTAAAATATATCTTATAGTAATTTTTGGTATATTGATTACCTATTTTCTTAATATCGGAGAAATTGAGTTGTTTACTCATTCAAAATGAAATACATATATATTTAAAAAAATGTAATTGCATCTAATATAATGTGTGCACATTACATCCGTTCCCGCATTATACAACTCAAACAGTTATGCTGAGCAGGCATAAATATGTGAAACAAACGTAATGTGCGCACATGTTTGGGTTATCACACCCGCGTGCCGTGTTCTGTTGAAAAATTACCATGGGATGTTTCTGAAAACCAAAATATTTTTGGTTTTACACCGAAACGTTAAAAATTAAATTTATAAATAAATGTTGTTTGTGTTCCCCAGTATGCTCGTTTGGATGTGTAAGTGACGATCGTAAATTGTTGATGTGACTGATACCGCAGGATATCTGTCGCTTGCGACATCTAATCTCTCTTATGGCAAATTCGTTTCAACCCAAAACTTAATTTTCGATCAAAAAATTTTACCATTAGATGTTCTTTTTTGAAAGAAGAATTGATTTATTTTTTGATCGAAATAATTTTTAAAAGTCTTTATTTTTCGCAGATTTTTTTGTTGATTTACTATACATATAACATGGTATGTCAAAATAAACCAAAACATAAACAAACAACAATCATAATTTTTACTAGCTCGTCAATCAGCTCTTTGTTGAACATTATTTACGCTGTTTCAGTCAATAAAAATTCATATATGTACAATTAAAATGTAGTATAGTGGTTTAGTTTCTTCATCACTACGAAATCATCTTTATTAAATAAGACGTTAAAATTAGCTAGATTTATTTGAAATTTTGAATTTTCTTTTGTAACGAATGGCATGGAAAATAAACGAAAATTGTCATTTTATTACTATGTCTACTTGTTTTGTTCACAAATAAATCTCCAATCTATAAAGATATACATTTTTTGGTCATATTCCTTACAGCACAATGAAAATAATTTGACATTAGTTTGCTTAAAATCCTAGAATTACAAGCTTTAATTGTATCTCATTATATTTATTTAGAAATACACTATAGATGATAAAACCAATCCACCGACTAATCCGTGGATTAATTGGTGTTTGCTGAATGCAATAGACGTTAACGGCTGTCAGTGTCTGTTTGCATCCATAAATTTTCCAATCCGCCATTCCACACTTTAATTCTGTCGTTGAGATTCTTTCCTCGTTTCCTTCCCCTTTACCAACAAACAGTTGTTAGTTTGTGGGTGAAGGGTAAGGAAACGAGGAAAGAATCACGACGAAAGAGTCAAAGTGTGGCACAGCGAAATTGTGTTATAATACATATTAGCAGTGTAACAAATATGAATTGTTTGCAACCAACATTATTTTTGTGATTCTACCTACAATAATATACCAAAAACAAAATTATTGTCAAATAAAATTGACAGCTCCATAAAAATGGCAAATTTTTTAGAAAAAAGTTGATTTCGTAAATTTTAATTTACTTTTATTTAATATTATTTTTTATAATTACTATAATTTTAATTTGTTGCAACAAATTGCTTAAAATAATGGTTTTGCTACAGTATAAAAATTACATATCGCGTACAATTTAAATTATTTATCCTAGAGTATAGGTTTTGTTTTTAGTTGCGTGAACAAAAGAATTTTTTTGTGGGTGAAAATATTTTGTCGAAAATAAAATATATATACCCGGAGTTTCTGTTTACAAATAGGATTTTGAAATGGAAAATCGAGCGCCTATATTTCGTGAGATTCATAAAAATACATGGCTCAGGCGGGTGCCGCTTGAGGGAAAGAAAATCTCGGCCGCACATAATAAAGTAGGTTAAATTTGATGGTCGATTCCACAAACAGGCAACGAACCATAATTTGATTTTAATTATTTGCTTTCTATTGTTTTTATTTGATTTGTGCAGCGAAATGATCGATACTGGGTGGTATTTTGTGTTCACGATGATTGCGAAGCGCTATTGGAGGGATATATCGAACCACGTATTGCTCCAGCCCATGCGCCCGAATGGACTATATCCCTACAGAATACTATGCACATATCACATGCCCTTGTTGGCCTGGAACAAGATTTTGAATTTGTGATAACATCACCGAATGAGGTATTTCGATTTGCGGCTGCTTCATGGGACTGCATGAAAGAGTGGGTGGAAACGCTGCGATCGAAATTACGGGAGATGAAAATTATATCTCCGCGAGAGAATGTGTACAGTAAACTGCCCGAAACACGATTACCCTTACTTCCCACGCGAGATCCTACTTCACCTCTTCCACCGCCACCATCGGCTATACCAGCTTTAGTTCCTGGAGTGGAAGTTGTAACAACAGTCAGTTCAATAACACAAGCAGCTACTTTATCGTTAGTTTTATCAAATGTACCGTCAACATCAACTGGGATTACGCACAGTAATTCTTTCACATCTCAAGCTCATATAGAAATTAATTCATTGACCGATAACACTTCAGAGTCATCAGGATCAGGGGACGGGCATTCCTTTGTTCTTAATCCTCCACCATTATCAAATACAACATCACGCAGCATAATGAACCTCTTATCGAATCCGATTCAAGCGTACAGCGCGCAAAATAGTTTAAAATCTCATTCGGACGTACATAATCATTCATCAACCTCATCATCAGCATCATCTACAATTCAATCGAATCGCATTGATTTTAATAAATCATTTGAGAACTCATTTATCGAATCACCCGAAAATGTTCAATCAGATTTATCTGATACCGAAATCATCGGCGATGCCGAGGAGCCTAGTTCATCTAATTTTGCAGCCAATCTACTTAAAATTCCTAGACCCCAGACATCGAAATCATCTGAGAAAAAATCTGCCTCGAAAATAACCTCATCTACCGATACGAATTTATTAGACGAGTCGACTGGATCGACGAATATCACTATAATACAACTAACAAATCCGGATCCGGTCGATGAACCAGTGCTCCTCAGTAAAGTTGAAACGCCAACAAAAAAAGAAGAAACCGACACATTTAATGTACACATCATTCCGTCCAATAGTCTCGCTTCGGCTTCATCGACTATAAACGATTCAGAAATTCTAAGTACCTCAAATGGTATAATAAAGTTGGTGGCTAATGATGCTCAAACATCAACAAAAGTGCAACTAAATAATACAACAGCGGTGAATAATTATACGGGTTATGGTAAGGTAAATGTCTTACCCGAGAAAGATATTAAAAAAATTTTGATTAAGCCGAAACCGTTGTCGAACTTTACCGGTGTCACAAATATATCGGTCGGTTATAGCAATAATATTATCAATACAGGCCAGGATTATGAGGCCGTATTTTTCGCAAATTCGGTTCCACCACTTTCGCCCCTCCAATTAAGTGCCTCTACTAGTCGAGTCAAGCCCGAGAATGAGACACATTCGCTAGTCGAAATAAATTCATCGAGTGGAATATCGCGGCATCATTCTCTAGGAAATTCTGATACGAAATCGGCGTCAGGTGAAGTGATTGAAAAACCGATTGTCGTAACAAATCAAAGTGTTGGTAGTAAATTAACGCATCACAATAAAACTCCAATACAGGCAGCTGCAATTCCATCTACATCATCAGCCGTGCTAATGAATGCAGTGGCCGAACAACGAAATAAATCTAGATCAGAAGCAAAAGCTAGACACAATTTGACTCGTGGTCTAACCGAACTGAATATAAATCGACCGAGTCGAGTTGATCGCGGTGAAAAGAAAAAAACGTTAACCGCAGAAGAAAAACTAAAGGCAACGAATGATATGAAGGCCGCCATTGAAAAGTTGCGAAAAGAATCTTACGAACAAAGGCGACGAAGCTCTTCGGTTTCGGAGTCCCGGAATGGACGAGGTACGTTGATTAAAGCTAGGCCCGCGCAGGTATTTATTAATAGTACTTTGATTTTAGAAAATCGTCATATGTCACCATCATCACCTCAGGTTAGACCAGTAGAACCTCACCCTATTTCGCGGTTAACATTACGGGAACAACAAGTACTACATCTACGCAAAGAAATTATGCATCCTGGAGGAGTACGGTATCAACTTCGGCGAAAAGAATGTGTTGGTTCTATAGCACTTGTGGATGCATTTGGGGCTGTATGGTAAGTTTTACGTTTTCTGGTTGGCTGTGGTAAGAAATTGAACGCATATATTTCGATATGTTTAGGATTGCTGGTTGGAAGCAGAAAGAGCATCCAATTTTATATAATGCCTTGCATATAGGGGATCAATTAATTTCAATAGGCTCTATAGCAGTGAGTTCGGCAGCAGAGGCAAATAAAATTATTAGATCATCGCAAAGTTTATATGTAAGCCAATATGTTTTTTTATTTTTACGTAGCGTTATTTTTCTGACATTTAACTTTTTCAGATCGAGCTAACAATACGCCGAATACCATTTGGCCGGGTCTACGCAATACGCCGTGAATTAGATGGCCAATGCTTAGGTTTTATACGCGATGGTAATACAGCAACAATCGTTGATATAGTGCCAAACAGTTTAGCAGCACGACACGGTTTGCCTCCAAAAGCGAAATCATGTGACGGTTTGTCATTAACATTTTGGGTCCTAACCGAAATTAATGGTAGACCATTAAATTTATTTTTTAAAGATAGCGAAGTTAGTGATAGATTAAATGCAATAGGCCGTGATATCTCAATATTAGTTCAACCATCCGATTTGGTAACGAAGTTGAAGAAACAACTAAAATCTTTACGGAACCATAAAGATTTTATTGTGCAATAATATAAAATGATCTTAGACACTTTTTTATAATTTATTTATTTAATTAATTAATTTTTGAAAACCGTGATACAAAAAATATATCAAGTCAAGAGTTTTAGGTGTAAAAAAAAATGTTAAAAATTTGTAGGGAATTTTTTTTTGTAAATTTGCAATCTGAAGTGATAATAGTCGTTTTGTTTTGTATACATAATTGTAATATGTAATTTTTTGTTCTACTTGTGAAATATTGTTTTGTAGTTTTATAAACAAATCAGGTATGTTGAATTAAGGATGAACTGCAGTTCCGGAGAGCTTAAGTTGTTTTCTTTTTTTTGTCTTCGAATTATTTAAATGATCGAAATTGAGCATAATTTAAGCGCTTACGGGATGTATGGTTCAGTCTCTTGGTGGTTTATTTCACCACCTTGGTGGTGCCTTATTTATCGATTGGAAAGGTGCCCCGTTTGATGCCATACACATTTTAATGACTTTGCGTTCGAAAGTGAAATGTATTTTTGTAAATAGGTTCTGCATATTGCCCAATGAATGCCTTATGCGTTTTAAAATTAATCATTTCCTGTTGTTTTCAATATTTTAATATTATTGATTTTGAGAATTTTCAATATTTGGAACTGTTCCTTGGGCGATTTTGTATTGAGCTGTGTAAATAATATAAGTAGATGGAATGTTTGTTAACATTTACGAATGCTTTGATCGACTAATAATTTTTAAAGGTTAAGACATCAATATTTTATAGTTGTGGGAGTACATAGTTTTATCAATTTCGTAGACAATTTAAGGGAAGGAAAATGAGAAAATATCTAGATAGGGAAGTCACCATTTGGATCGGTGATAACAAAATGTATTGAAAATATAAATAGGGTCAGCTTTAAAAGTGTATGATCAATTATTGCTGGGTGAAACAGGTATTATCGCCTTACTCGGGATGCTATGGAATATGAACATCTTAATTTTCATTGGTCTTTGTTGTAATAGAGGAAACATTCAATTTTATTCTTTTGTTTAAGAACCAACTGCTCTTGTAAATATAAATGCCACATAATAGGATTAGCGTCTGAGAACAATTATCTTATAGCTTATCGCCGTCCAAGTAATAAAGAATATCTTAGAAGTGGAATTCTTAAAAGCATTGGTGAAACTCGCTTGATAACGTTTGCGAGAAGAGTTTGGTGTTTTGTTTATAATTAAATTTACAGAATAGTTGTATTTTTTTTACTGGACAACTATACAAGGGAAACGTATTAAAATTCTAATAAGGATAATAGGGATACAGCGTTTATTTATTTTGGATATTATTTTATTATTATTTAGAGCACTTTCGAGACACAAGATGCAAACAGTATTTTTTACTACCTGCATCTAATGTTCATTTGTAACCGAAAAATTATATGCTTTGTATTGAATGTTTAAAAACTTCGGTTAAGCTAGCTTTAACGCAAATATTTTAGAAGCCGTTATCCAGGGGACTTAACAGGAAAAAATCGGCCGCACAATACAATTCCATTGTCGCTCGCTACTATTCTGAGCGTTAAGATAATAAGTTGATTAGTTAGTTCTTCGGGAACGAGATTAAAAATATGTTAGTCGGAGTTTCCCAATTATCTGGAATATTTGCACCAATCTCACAAAATATTTTTTATTTGCACTATGATGTTTTGCGAGTCCACTTTCGTATTTTCACAAAGTAGTGAGCTTTATTTTCCGCTTTACAACAACAATCGACAGTCTATCGATTTAATTACTACGAATTCGTTGAATTCCTGCTATGTGATAAAATTGAAAATCGAATTCCAATTATTAGTTGCCGTGTTCATTATGATGAACTTATAAATTTAATTTTTTCATAATTTTAGTTCAGATTTGCATATCCCTTTTTCCGTCAGACAAAATTCTTATTTCTTAAATGTAACTACCGTACACAAATGTGTATGTAAATAACCATAGTTATGCAACATATATAACTTTAAAAGCATCCAATTCGTAATACAATTTTTTGCTCATTTTATTTGAAAAAATTGAAAACCAATTCTAACGGCAATCCCTGGACGAATAAAATACGATCACATGGTCCCACATTTAGCATACATAGTTTTTCGTTTTTCCGCACTAGTTTAGAAAGTTCTAAAAATATTTCATTTATTAGCAACATTTTAAATGAAATCGTACTTTTTTACGCTTATGCCTTCTTCAAATATTACACTTCTAACGAATAAGTCAACGAGTTTTCCGGATTATTACATTTTTCGGTTGAACAGTTCATTTTTTACTATTTTACTATTTTTTGAACGAATAAAGATTTACCGAAATACATATTTGAATAGGTAAACGGAATTTTTAAAATTCATATCAATTTTTGATAAAAGGCCGTTAGCTTATAGAAAAAATACTGTTTTATGTGGAAGAACGATTTCAAGAAATAATAAGTCACTAATATGCAACTAATTTTTCCAGATTTTTTTCAATTTACCCAACAAGTTCTAAAATATATTTTATCGCTTAGGCGACATTGAGACACAAAATTTTGATTGCTCTACAATATAATGATTAAATAAATTAACTGGGCTCATTCAGTCCATGTATTTTCGATTGAATTCTGATAGTCTCTGCATTTATAATTTCGTCGAATCGCCATTTTTGAACCATCATTCGAAAAATATATATAAAGTCTACGCTTTTTAGCAAGACTAAAAATTATAATCTACATTTTCGCGATGGTATTTTTTCGTTTAATATTATTCTATCTATATCCGTTTTACTCTCAAATGTAGGGTCTACATGTGCTGATTGTGCCCATTGTTATGTAAAAATCGATCTAAATTTAACAACTACATAAAATCTAGTTCTAAACTCACCTGAGCACATTTCACACGATAAATATAAGAAATATAAGAAAGAAAATTAGACCGATCAGAAATTATCGTGACTTCATGAAAAATTATTAGTTACTAATTGATTGTATGCATAACTAATGCATGTTATAATTTACGTTCTGGCTTAATGTAAAGTTTGCAGTTCGCCACATTAGGCTCTTTTTAGAAATAAAATAATTTTAGAAAGGTTTACGGCCGGACTCACATCTCGTCATTCTATTGGTAAATCTCTCGAAATGCTTTACTCTCCAACTGAACCAAGGCCTAGAATAATTTAAATATAATTAAGATTTTCAAGTTTTCTCTATTTATCAATGATGTAAAGTCCTCGACCGGTAATCTTAAAATCGTTCACATTTCCACACAAAAACTTAAAAATTTCCCTATAATAGATGTTCACATCGATCATCAACCAGTAATAGCAACATTCCAAATCAAGGACGCCACTGTAAAATTCCACTTCAAAGTTTAATAGGTTGAAATCCAATATAGGCAGTTTGAGAAACATTCAAAAATTCTGTCAAAGCAATGCTCTAATTCAGAATTAAATTGCTTAAAAATTAATCAAATCGAAGTAAAAATGGATTAGTACTATTTTTTAAATTGAGCACAACAACTAAAGGTGATAAAAAACGATCGCAGAAAGTAAACAGGCGATATTTCCAACTGCAAAACGAAAAATGCGTACAACACCAATGTTAAAAAAACGTGGACCGAAAATACACATACTACGCTTATATAGAATAGCGCTTATTGCGCTAGATGCGAGTAAGAGCGAAGTATTCGGAGCGAAATTGTATAGACTCCGGTTGTTACGATATAATTTATTAAATAAAATATTTAACTTAAATCCGCCTGAAATCATTTCGCAAAAATAAACAAAGATTTAATTATAAATACCAAAGAAATGCTAGAGAACGTAAAACTAAAAAGTCGTATCCGGCAGCATATAAAAATACTTGCTAAGCTTGCTTTAAACTGGGAATGAGATGCGAAAATAATTTTACTGGGAAGAGTACAAAGTACAGTAGAGCGATCAATATTACAATTCGTTGAGTGAGGCTAGTAGCACTTACTGGTACTGTTGAATATTTCTGAATATATTGGTTAGTGGACAGCGCGTTATGCAAAAGCTTAACATAATACAAAAGGAAATATAGTGGACTCTAATGTATGTACAGCGTTCCTTTTAAAACGAAACACCCTGAAAAATTTCTAAAATATTTGTTTTTACAAAAAAGCTTAGACATTCCGACCTAATGCACGATTTACATGTTCCAATTTTTTTTCCAGTAAAATATGAAAGGTTAATCATATTACGATTTTCGTTTGCGAGAGGAGCACGAAACAAATTCCAGTAAAATAAAATTGGATTTTTTTCTTTTTAATTTGAGCAAATGTTGGCATAAAACTGGGAATGTTGCCATAAAATATAGTTGCTACGAGTATTTTTATACACACATGTGTTGTTAATTTTGTGACCGAAATCATGCGTTTCGTATGTCAAATTAGAATAAAACCAACATGCTGTAGTTCACGGTAAAATTTTATTTATAAATAAAACTGAATCTATTATCTTGTTTGAATGATGCACTTTGTCATTTTAGTCAGTTACAATTTACATGTTATACTGAAAAATAAAACCAACCTAATGTTAGCTGAGTGACTCGGTCAATATTTTAGTCTTAATTTCAGTTGGGACTTAGACTTTTTGTTGAGCTTTTAGTTATTCAACATTTTTGTTTAACATGTAACCGCTGTAATTGTTATGTGAAATGAATGCAAAATTAATATGCGGAATTATTGTTCGGTAAAGTTAATTACTAATCTCAAAAAACCTCCAAACCGTTTTCAAGAATTTGTTCGTAGCATGCTGGAAACTCTGATTAAGTAATCTACGCCGATTATAAAATTAATTCACACTAATGAACTCTAAAACTAATTTCAACCGTGGATTATGATCTCCTTTGACAGATTCCGATAACAGCTTTTATTCGGTCAAACGTTCTAATTAGTGTCAAATTTCCAACGTGGATGCCACAAAATCTTTTACCCTTAAATTTCTCTATCCGACTATAAATTCTTAACAAATCTAACTTAGAGAAAATTTTGCCCTTTCATTAGAACTTCTTCAATTCTTGGCAATGTGTAATTGGTTTTCATCAAAAACTTATGGACTATGTTGTCTTGTAGCCAGTACCCATCCTAAATCCAGTGATGTACCCAATTCTGAGTTTTCTATCTTGTCTTTTCTATCTTTCTGTCTTTTCTATCTTCCAGCTATCTAAATATTCCTTCATATTTTTAACATCCATATGTCTTTGCTGTGCTAAACATACCTAATGCATCCTAAAATCATATGAACATCATATATGATATACCTACGATATTCTTTTACAAACAAGTTTTCACTTTCGGTAATATTTTTCAAAATAAATAAAAATTATTTTTACGAATTTTAATTCGTTACTAAAATGTAGAATCTATCTGCACTTCTTTAAAGCCGAAAACAGACGAAACAAAGGTTCTGAAATAAAACATAATAAATCAAACCGTATACGAGTACATTGACAGCTGATGTAATTTGGATATATCCGAAGTTCATAAATGTCCATTCAACATCCAGTCTGCACCAAAATATTACTCTAGTAGGTACTCGAAGGCACAATTTGGTTTTTTTTTTCTGGGATATACAACGGTGTTGTTTTTTCTTGCTTTCGAAGCGAAACTGTCTTTTTCAGTCAGATTGAAACTTGAATTCCCGTCAAATTACTAAGATTCAGTTAATCGAAAAAGTTTTTTTTATTGATGGTACATTTTTGCCTATTTGGCAAAATGTGAATGCATTAAGGCATGAATCCATCACTGAACAAACGATTCACATTATGTGGAATATCACAATTTAAATAATTATAGGTTGCATTCCATACAAAAAATTTTGGTTCAGCTCTTTAGCTAAAATTCAAATCAAAATCGAGTACGCAAAAATTGTAGAAACTTATTTGTATCGAATGCAGTGCACCCGGAATGGGTGTTCGTGGTAATGGTAAAACTTGGTGCAAATCAAATAAATCTAACTTTTTGGATAACAATTTTCAATAGGTCGCAGGAAGTATTAGCTCGCAAAGTACGCACTCGTTTTGGTATCATTAATTCTTTCATTTTTTTATTTTGCGTTTTTCAGTAACGTTTTTTAATTTTATTTTTCAATTTTTTATTTTATTGGTCCATGAAATGCATACGATACGCTACAGGTACTGAAGCCGGAGTTGAAAATGTTGTAAAACTTTCCTGGTTTAAATTAAAAACTTTTACTGGTTTTAAGCCTATTTTTTTGATATGTTGTGATTTACAACATTTTATGATCTGCCAACGTTTCGGATATGATTTATATCCAGAGAAAAACAATTTAACCAAAAATTGATGAAATTGGTAACAAAAAGTTATGAATATAATTATGTAAATGAAAATTGTCGGCAGATCACAAAATATTGTAAATCACAACATATCAAATAAAAATAGACTTAAACCAATAAAAAAACTTAATTTAATTTAACGCGTACAATACAGTACAACCGTATTAAAAACAGTACTTTGGGGTATAACTCGCAGGATAAATATATTCTCTTAGGCATTTCCCCAGCCCTTTTTTCTATGGATTTATAGCATGTCTTATCGTGACCACGATTTTCTTTATTTCCATTAAATCGCCAAAATATTTTTTTGCATACTGGAACAGCTTTTTGCGACGATCAAATAACTTGTATCTGCCTGCAGCTCAATGTACGATCTCGTATATAATAATGAAACAACTTTGTTTCGATGTGTCGGCTCATATGTAGCCAGTGACCGAGAGATATACTACACATCCTGGTCAGTCTTTTTGTTTATGGCATTGCAGTTGCAACGATTTGTATAAATTTGTTTACGGTCATTGCAACACAGTGAAACTTGGAATTTGTTCTTTTATGATCGGTTTTGTTTATTTCTGGAAAATCCTTAATAAGTTGTAGTGTTGAATGTAACTTTGTTTTGTCTATAAATGACAATGAATGACTTTCATCTGTCCTAAGGAGACCTTTTAGCAAACAGAAAAGTCATTGGATCAATTTATTTAAATTTGTAGGCCTTAAAAAATCTGCAGCAATTATGAGCAATGTTACATTTGCTATCAAATTTAAAAAAACGTTAGCCAAACATTTGAACAGGCGTGTAATTTGCCGCAAATAGGTTACAATTAAAAATTTGTTTTTTGATTTTTGATTATAAATTAAGAGGCGAGTTTAAATGTGATCATTGTTGCTTGTCGCCGAAAGCAATTGGGCATTTAGTTTTTTAAATATTATTAGTTTTTGAACATTTTCTTTGGGTTTATGTCCAGTATTTATATCGTTGTTGTTGCGAGAATTTGACCGTGGGACACTTTTCCGATGTGGGTGTAATCTGAACCTGGAACTTGAAACTTTTAATTATTAATGTTATTTCTGCAAGTATTTGGAGCGAAATTTCTCAAACTTGAACTCTTCATTTACTTTGGTGTTCGATGTACTGGATGATGGTTGAGCCGGGTGTACTATGAAATCCTGGATTTCAAAATCCCGGTTTTAAAATCTCGGTTTTCAAAATCCCGGTTTTCAAAATCGCGGTTTTCAAAATCTCGGTTTTCAAAATCCATTGTTTTCTTTTCTTCTAGTTCTAAAGTCTTGATTTTGAAAAAAATATTTTTTATTAGTAGTTTTATTAGATTATAGAGGATCTATTAATTTCACCTACTAAAAAGAAAAATAATTGCATTATTTTGTTATGCAAGATTTTGTAATTGCCAAAATTCTTATTAGAAATGACCTAATTCCCTCTCTATTGATCGCTTTATCGAAAAATCATTTTAGAATTCTATTTTCATCGCACGTATCGAATTTCGCACGTATCGAAATGGCTAAATTCCATCCCTATTAGCTATTTTCTAGAACTTTAACGCAAACTTATTTCTGAATTTTGTCAAGAAATCATTTAAGAGTCCTATTTGCTCACATGTCAAATTTTAAAAATTCAAACCGGGATTTCCTAAAAATCGGGATTTTTTTTTATACAAAACCGGAATTTTGAAAACTGGGATTTCGTTACACACCCGGTTGAGCCACTAAATTTATTTGGTTCGGTATAATAGTTTCGAAGCTTTATCTGCCCGATCCGCTAATGTTGTTATTGGTTCGTCATTTGCGAATAAAGCTATCACTGTTTGTACCTGTTGTGCTAATTTACTTAACCACATTTGCCTGATAGTTGTTTGTACCCTGTGAATATTTAGCTTTTCTAGCACGCGTGTTTGACACACGACAAACTGATGTTCGAGAATTTCGAATTCAGACCATCGGAAGTTATTAAATAATCGCGCGTTCGGAATTGCTATCAGCATTATTATTACTATTCTTTTCTGAATTAGAAATTGATAACGATTCGAGGAATATTAATAAACTATTATTAATTATTTGTTGTAATTCTGACAATATTAAAGTGATGTTTTGCTCATTATTATTAGAACTCGATAGTACATCATCTTCTCAATCATCAGACAACATCGGCTCGTCGCCGGCATCATAAACAAATAATTTCAAAGACAAACCCAATACGAGAAAAACGACGGCAAAAATAAATAAGATCACAGCGATGTCAAATACAGCCTCGGCCAAAAGTATTGAGCATCCATCACATTACTATTTATTTATATAAAATTAATATTTTGTGGGTCCACCCTTTGCCTTGGTCACGGCAAAAATTCTTTTGGGTAGAGAGCTTACAAGTTTTTTACATTCTGCGAGACGTATGGTGGGGGTCCACCATTCTTGGTGGAGATAGCGTTTTAGGTCTTCTTTGTTATTTATTTTGTGGCGCCCGATTCTGCGTTTTAATAAACTCCATAAATGTTCTATGGGGTTTGGGTCTGGAGACTGGGCAGGCCACTCCAGAACCTCAATGCCATTTTCTCGAAATTAAGGCATAAAATTGTCAACTTACTTCAAAGTTTGATTCGTTTGACCACACGATATTTGACCAATCTTCTTCGGTGAAACTTTGGTATTTTAGGGCCCATTTATACCGAGCCTTCTTGTTTTTTTTCTCGGAGAAACTTGGTCTCTTCCTGGCTTTACAGCCTTTCAGACCAGCTTCCTGAAGCCTTCTGCGAGTGGTGCTAGCAGAGATTGGTTTTTTAATTTCTACTGACAACTCAGCAGCGAAGAAAATTTTCAGAAATGAAATTTTCTTCACGGTATGTGGTGATGCGTTTGCGCCAGGTTCTGTACTTATTACTAGCGGAGAATCGCTCAATAGTATATTGCACAGGTCGGCGAGAACATTTCACACTTTAGAGATCTCTAATTGCGATTTCCCTTCCTCATGCAGAAACTGTATCTGCACACGTTGTTCTAAACTTAACCCTTTTTGTTTCGGCATATTGCTAGCTGTATTAGCTGTGTTTCTTGACGCTTGATCTGATCCAGTTCAGTCCACGCTTCATGAAACAAAACAAAGACGCTTGCTAGATTTAAAATCACAATTTGTGATATAAAACAAAATTTGGATCATGTTTTCCATATAAAATTTAGACTGATCCAGATCAATGAGCGTCAAGAAACACGGCAAATATCACTAAATTTAACAAATCAAAACTCCAAAAGCGTACTAGATCACTGGATGTGTACCCATGAATGAAAGTAGCGAACTGATGAATAAATACAAACTGGTTTTTAACCCTTTTTAGATGTCGAAAAAATAATCAATAGACAATAGGGGTTGTTTTCTGCTATACTTATTGTATACTCCCGAAATTTATAGGGTGCTCAATACTTTTGGTCAAGGCTGTATATTGACTAGTGAGAACGGCACGTGAGTTTTCAAAAGGTACTTACAGTTTTTTAATATAATGGCCAGAACTACTAACATCGATGTTGGCAATATCGCTACCTACTGCTGACAAAATATTTCCTGGATAATGTTGATATCATGGTTAATAATGGTAATATGTCGGTTTGTTGATAATTATGTGGCCTACACTACTTATAACTGCCTATGCTGTTTACATAACAACCGATGCAGCTAAATGACGCCAATGTTGTTAATTGACGGCGATGGTGCATATATGACGGTCGATGATGTGAAATGGCGGTAATGTTGCTTATATAATGGTATCAATGTGTTGACTGTAAAAAGTGTCAACCGCTGCGGCAATTATGACGGGCACTAAATATTCCACTCAAACATTCAATGTTGCCCAACTGCAATATTTATTTTAATTAACAATTACGAGGGTCGACCAATAAGTTCCCATGTCGATACACTTTTTCCAACGTTTCTGACATTTCTTTAATCCCTCCAAAAAATACGATTTATCAAACTCTTCACAATACGCTTCTGTCACGGCTATAACCTCCTCGTTTGAGCTAAATTTTTTCCTCCAAGCCATGTTTCGTGCGGCAGTAATTCGTAGCGCAGTTCATGTAATTTGGCCGCGATAATATTTTGTACCCGCTTATTGTCCAATGTGAGCAATCGTGGTACCCATGCGGCCGACACCTTTCTCACACTTAGCATTTAAAATATTAATTGCCGTTCCGTACGACACGCCTATTGCCTCTGCTACTTTGCACACTTAAGTTCGGCGATCACCGAGAATCATGTTGTGAACCTTTTCAACGATTTCCTCGGTATCAACGCCTGCCGATTAAGGGTCCCCATAGACAGCATCCAATTTCAAAACACGAATTTCGGATCGATAGTGCTCTTTTTCCATTTTATTGAGAAACACGAGTGAATTGGCTGCCAAATAAATACTAACCTGTGAAGACCGAAATTGTGTAGACTGAAATTTAGTATGGTGTCGTTTGACAGGTACAAGATGATAATGCCAACTTCCCCCAGCAACGCTACCTGTTTTCAAACACAGGTACTTAATTGGCGTGTAGCTCCGTCTCAGTCGCTTAAATTTGCCAGGTTTCCGTTTTTTAGTGGGACAAAGGCGTACCGTTCAAATGTTGGAAAGACAACAAACAAATTGGTAGATCCTTCTACTGACTTAAGGAATTTTTGATTTAAAGCTTCTTTAATGTATTTTATTTTAAACATCTTTAAGAATTTCATTTACGATTCCATACGATTCATTGGATGATCTTGTTTTTCTTTCCGGTTACCAATAACTTCAACCTACAAACTTGTTATACAGAATTTCTATGTAACCGCTTCCAAACATTTTATTTTTAAATTTTTCCTTCATTTATCTTTATTAATTAATTAATTAATTCGTAGCAAATGTCACCTGCAGGACTAGTTAGCGCGGTTAATTCTGTGTTCCCGAAATTAAAAAAAATATAAAAATTATTTAAAATTCTTATAAAATCCAGAAACCAAGTTGTTAATATTGTTCTTAAAAAACCATAAAAAATTTCAGGACGGACTGTGATACGGCATCAAAAATATCGTAAATATCGTTGCTAATTAAATTACAAATTTTTTAAAATTATACTGGAATTCTGAAAGAATTTTAGCGCTGAACTTGAAAGAATGTAATAAATGTAAGATTTGGTGTAATTAAGAATTAGTGCAGGTTCATTAATCCATACGATAGAGTATTTTCACTACATGCTTTAAAGTACGAGTACAGGACTTCCCCATTAAACCCAACACTTTACTAATAAACGCGTATAAGCTTAGAATTAACAATTATATTAGGTTCAATATTGTGTAACAATTTTTCCGCGCATACGAAAAGTTAACTACTATCGTCTACGAATTTTTGACGAAATTACTAACGCCATATGCCCTTAGTTCGTATATGATGATTGTAATAGTTTTAGTTTTCTGGAAAATATAAAGCAAATTAAAATCAAATATTCCAATTAGTAATTTCCGCTTGAGTAATAAATTTGTTTATTCACAGCACAGGTGACAGATACCAGTAATTTCCATATAGCTAACATTTTTTTTATTTTCAAAAATAGCATCGATTATGCAGGATTCACCTTATGCAAATCCCACCTGCGGAAATAAATCGTAATATAGTTGATAATTTGCTGAAAAATAAAAAATAAAAGGAAATAACTGATAATATATTGTTCGTGTTAAATTTATATTAATTATATGCAATCGGCGAAATATAACAATTCGTATTAATTATGAATGAACTGACCGGACTTTAGGATAAAGCATAATATACATAAGTACGATAAAAAGTACTCTCAACTACACTACCGAAATATATAATTGTGCAAAACATGTTGTGGTAAAACATACAAAATGTTTACAAATTTACAAACAATGAATGAAATTATTTTGATAATTAGTACTAATATAAATAGAAATTACATTTAAAAAAAACCGAAATATTTTTTATATAAATCTACTTACATTTTTTTTTTTTAAATATATAGAGATAACAATTTTAAAACTTATATCAGTAACATATGGCTGTATAGTTATATTTAAAAACTAAAACTCATAATGTATAAAACAAATTATATATCAAACAAAAATATTGTATTATATATTCATACATACTTTAACAAATCGAATAAAACTGAAAAAAATGATATTAATTTAATAGTTGTGGTTTTATTTATTTATTCTGAACTGCAATTTTTTCATAAAAAACCATGAGAGGTTTTTTGTTTGTTTTAGAATACGAGTACTTGAACCATACCTGAAATCATTCCGAAATGTAGGTAAATTAATATGAGTACGAGTCTATGAAACCCCGTTGTACAGCCTCTAACAAAAGTATTGGAACTATAATGTACATATTGTGATAATAGCATTCCACAGTGCACTTCGCTGAGACAGAGTGACTTAATTTGCATAATTTAATTCCTGTACGAATCCATCGCACGCTTGAAATGCCATGATTATTTATTTATTTATATTGAAGTAAGTCTACAAATTTGACTTGAAAAATATTATGTAATTTGAAAATTTGAAATATAAAAGTAAAGTAACAAGTAAAATATCACTGTGAGGCATAAAATTGCCTTAACGGAACCTACTTTTAAAATTATCTTTAGTTAAACAAAAATCTCTCATCTCTTAGTTGTCTACCAGGAACCTTTATTTTAATTGACTTTAGCACATCTAGTGCGTAGATTAGACCTAGTAGGAGATTACCACTAAATGTACTTCTTAGCAATTCGCGTCTATTTTCAAGAGTTGTCAAGTTGTATGATTTGCAAATATGGTGGTTGTCGCTATATGTTTACGTGGCATGGTATTATAGTAAGTTAAAAAAAAAAATATTTAAAAATCAATAAAATAAAACATTATCCGTCATAATACTGACACTATCAACGTTTTCACAAGGAAACAAAAAAATTAACAGATGGTTTTATGCGTAAAAACGGATGTTTCATTAGAGCCTCTAAATTTTTTCGGTTTATACGATCTGGCTGCACCGTCCAATCCATAATTTCTTGGATGCCTGTACTAAATTCATTTATATGAAAACTTAATGATTTATACCAGCCAGCCTTAAGTTTCGACAACAATTCATCGACCGATGCGAATGGATGAAATGGATGCTCAAATGTGCACAGCTCGTACATTATAATCCCAACTGACCAACTTATTGCTTTTTCATCTGGTCGTAAAACACCATCAAATAATTCTGGAGGCGTGTAACTAAGAGCGCAAATATCATGAAAGTTAATCCGACTTGCGGCTGGCACTATACCAAAATCACAGATTTTCTCCGATTTTACAACACAAAGCGCTACGTTAAGTCAATTTAAATAATGGACGTCGCATATTATATCACGCACTATTTGAAGCACGGTACTTTCAAGAAAATATTCACATTTCTCGATTTGCTCGGTTATCATTTTACGCAATGACCCATGTTCTGCGTATTCCTTCAGGATATGCAATTCACGAGGACTGCCAGTAGAAAAATATTCATACAGAATTACAATATTCGGGTACTTGATGTGTTTCACACGTTCGATTTGGTCCAAGGTCTTACAGTATACATTTTTGCCGTCGTTTTTATACGAAACCTGGGGGCCTATTATGAAATTTTTTCCATTTCGTAAAATTCGATCCGCCGCGAAAATTCGTATTATGAAATTTTTTTGCTTTCGTAAAATTCGAAAATCGTAAATCCGCCCTATTATGAACCAAAAAGAAAAAAAACGAAATCGAATTTTACGAAAATCAAATGTCAAAATTCGACTGCTCTATGTGACGAATATCGTATTTACGAAAACAATAGCGTATACTTATTATTTTTTTTATTAAAATAAAATACTTTAATTACTTTTTAAAACGTAAGTTACTCAATTATTTTATAAAAATGGACTAGTTTAATTTATTACAATTTATTTGAAACTTTATTATTGTATTTTCTTTAGGTTAATTACCAATGGTTGCCAATTTCACATTTTAATTTCTTTTATGGAAAAATGTTGGCACAGTCAAACATTTTTTAAATGTACCTCAATATAAAGACCCTACCCAACATTTGTTGAGTGAAATTACAAACGAATCAAATTTAGTCGGCCCATCTAAAAAATCTGTTGATGGTTGAAATTTTAGGTAAAACAACACAAAAACAGCAAACTTTACGGTCTTAATTTTTACGACGAAAAAAGGTTTCATAATAAGAATATTCGCGGCGGATCGAATTTACGATTTCGTATTTTACGAAATCCAAAAAAATTTCATAATAGCCCCCTGCTTAAGTGCAACAATGGCTTGAGTTTTAATGTTACGATAAAGATGCTTAGCACCAAAACCTCCTTAGATCATGGTCATAAACCCATCTGTCTTTCCAGGTCAAGTAGCGTATAAGTTTCTTTTGAATTTTCTCAATACTCTGGATATGATCTTCGTAGAACGACGATATACCCTCTTCTATTCTGAAGGAATACGCTGAAATTTTAACAATTCCATTATGTTATCTATTCAATCATTCCTTAAGCACCGGCGAGTTTCCCGAAAAATGGAAAATTTCAAAAATAACTCCAATTTTTAAATCGGGTAAACGTGAGGATATCTCATGCTACCGAGGAATATCAACTACATCATCAATTCCGAAATTATTTGAGTTAGTATTATGCAACAGTTTTAAATCAATTGCTCGTCATATATCAATAAACCAGCATAGGTCTATGCCTGGCCGATCCACATCGACTAATCTGGTTGAATTCACCAGTAAACTAATTAACGAGATAGAAAAACACCGTCAAGTTGATGTAGCGTACACGGATTTTAGTAAAGCATTTGATTCTATCTGTCATCATAAAGCACTCCAGAGTTTATTCAATTTTGGGTTTTCTCTCGATTACATAAATTGGTTTAAATCATATCTATCAAACCGGTGCCAATTTGTGATAATGGGAAATGAGAAATCAAACGTTATGAAAGTTACATCTGGTGTTCCCCAAGGATCCCACCTCGGGCCTTGGACTTTTATTGTTTTCATAGACCGAATAACCGAGATAATCAAAAACTCAGACGTGCTCATATTTGCAGATGATGTGATAATTTTTCGTACTATTAATGGATTGTTAGATACGGAGAAACTTCAAGAAGACTTAGATAGATTAAGTGAGCGGTGTGATCGAAACTCACTATACTTAAATATTAAGAAATGCAAAAACATGTCTTTCCACCGTAAAAGAAATCCGGTTATTACTTTATACAAAGCCAACAATGAAGTACTGCAAAGAGTCAATGAGATTATAGACTTAGGTGTTACATTTGCTGAGAACGCCAGTTTCAATAGGCATATTGAAAATTGTATTGCGAAAGCGAATGCCATGCTCGGATTTGTTAAAAGATGGACAAGTGAATTTAAGGATATTCAAACCTTATATTCACTCTATTTCGCTTATGTTCGATCTCAAATGGAATACGCTGTAATGGTCTGGAATCCATACTATGCTGTGCACATAAAAAGAATTGAAAGCATTCAAAAGAAATTCCTGATTTTTTTGTTAAAGAAAAGTGATTACGACCACAACTTATCATTCCATGAAAATGTGGCTCGCTTACCTCCATACACAACAAGATGCACAGATTACAAAATATGAACGCTTGAAAATAGACGACTTCTCTTGGGCGCGGCTGTTATTGGTAACGTTTTGCTTGGTCACGTTGATTCATCTTACATCTTGAAAAACATACCAATTCACGTGCCATGCAGAACATTTCGAAACCATGAATTTTTAGCACTTGAACACCATTCTACTAACTATGGAGAAAACAACCCCATTAATAAGATGTCGAAATCATTCAACATAATCGACGACCTATTTAACTTTAATTTATCATAGGACAACTTTAAAAATATCCTTTAAATTTTTAATTGTTTAAACCAAAATTTGGTTTATATTTTTTTCTATTTTAAAGTTTTTTGTTGTTTTAATATAATTTTTGTCCAAATTACTGTACATAATTTGAAATCATACATGTATATTACAAAATAGATTTCTTTAAATAAAAAAATAAATAAAATACGCACGGACACCAAACATTTGTAGCATATTCCAGGTGGAATCGATCGTAGGCACAATACAGGATCTTAATTGTTTCCACATCAAAATTGTCACCCTCCCAACGTTGGACAAAACCGTGCATGAAGTTCGCCCTAGCGATGCACAACTCAATGTGCTTAGTAAAGTACATGTTTTCAACAAAAGTAACCCCTAGGTGTTTAGTCTCAAGTACCTGAAAGAGTATACCATTTATTTTGTAGCCTTGTGTAACAATAACGCTAGGTTGTCAATATCGTTTAATAAAACAATACATTTTGGTTGCTGGGTATAAAGAAAAATGTGTAAGACGCTATATCCGTAATTTCAAATCTTTTGTGGCGTTGTTGTGAATGTACCGATTTTTATAATGTGCAAAAAGACAGAAATAATCATATTGCGGTTACATTAAACACAAAATCTACTGTTTTAAATAACAATATTGAGAAAATAACAAAAGCAATATCAATGCAATCATCATCCAGCGTCATGTCTAAAAAATCGCAAAATTTGAAGGGTCGTCACCAAGGTAACCAAGATCTAAGGGCGAGAAAAATACAACACCAACTGAAAATATTGCGGCTACTCAATCAGCACGTGATATTAATGATCAACCAAAATTATTTATTGGCAGTGGTCATCTGATTCTACTCTGCGTGCTATTGTTCCGCTAAAATGGATTTTTGTCTATCGTCTTTGCAAGGACGTTATAGATAGAGGATGATATGCTATTGTACATAAAAACAAATTCGAGATTGATAAACCTGCTTTGGCTCGTATGAAACGTAATGATGATCGGGATTATATATAATTTAAAATTAGTGTTCCCGAAAATAAATTTAATCAGTTGCTGCTTTGGCCTCCAGGTGCATTGGTTAAAGAATTTTTATATCTAATGATATACATTTGTCCTGTACATTTGTGGCGCAGTCATGTCAACCAACCATTTTACATTGCATTTCTAAATTAAAGTCTATCATTTCAAATACTAACCAATCAAATTTGTCTAATAATACTAACACGTTGATTACTAATAATTATAATTGCTGTATATCTAATTCTAGCAATAACATCATTGGTGGGGTGGCAACAATTTCATCAATAACTTATCAATTTTTTATTTTAACTGTAGTTGCATGCGATCTAAATCTAAAAACTTTTACCTTGGAATTTTAGAATCCAATTACGATATAATAATTATAACGGAAACATGGCTTACAGCCGATTTTATTAATGCGGAGTTTTTCCCTTCGGACTTCTGCTTTTTTTGTCGTGATCGGTATAGCTCTAGTACAAATCGTTCGTAAATCTTATTGCTGTGAACATTTATATTCCGACCCAAGCAAAGAATTTATTGTGGTTAAATTGAAACTTAATACATTTCATTTAATAATTAGCACAGTTTACTTTCCACTTAATCCGACTATGGCTTTTTGTCACGATTTTCTTGACAGTGTTTCTAGTAATTTAATACCATTTATTAATGAGAACGTTGACTTCATTATTTTTGGCGATTTCAACTATCCAGAGTTAGTCTGGACGATGGACGACAATATCTTCAATTCGGCTAATACTAACGATCATTGCGCCTTAATCTGTGCTTTTATGGCAAAAATTGGCGCTTCTACCAACAATATACCAAACAGTTGCGGAACTTATCTGGACTCAATTTTTTATACCAACAATAATCGATTTTATAAACTGAGCCCTGCGGTGACTTTTCCCCCTGCGGCGGATCTTCGAGTATCCAGCGGATTTTCATATAACACGAATTTCACTATGAATTGCTCTATATTTGATTATGCGAATGCCGACCACGGGTCCCTAAACAATTTCCTAGCTGAAGTTGATTGGAAAGTTGTTCTATCAAACATGGATATCAATGCTGCAGTAGACATCTTCAATGAGTTGCTAAATATTACTACACGAAAATTTGTCCCTAAAAGATAATAAAAAAGCTTCATGCCCGTCATTGCTCATGGTTCACTCAAGAGCTCAAGCAGCTGGAAGCACTGCGTAATAAAACTCACAGGAGATATAGGCGGACTGGTCTAGCTTTCGATTTTACTTAGTTTCAGCGCAAGCAGTTCTCCTGTCTTAACCGATTCTTGTACAATATAATTGCATGATTGATGTAGAAGACGATTTACACTGTAACCTGAAGAAATTTTAGAAATTTTGTTTATGGAATTCGGTGGTCAAAAATCCGATAATCCATTAACTATCTGCAATTTCTTAGCCGAGGACTTCAGTAGCGTTATTGTAAAGGATATCTCACAATAATATCTCACAATCTCTAATAAACAAAAAAAAATTTTACTGAGCTTGATGTGTTGCAGACATTGATGAATATGGATGCGCCAAAAAGTCCTGGGCATAATGGTTTACCAGCGTCTCTGTTAAAGCTTTGCACAGTTGGTTTTGCCGCTTCTTTATGCCAATTGTTTAACATGAGTCTCAGACAAGGCGTTTTTTCTGATGTTTGGAAAATATCACATGTAATTCCAATCTATAAAAACGGATCCCGCAGTGATGTGACTAATTATCGTGGCATTGCAATACTGTCCCGCATTCCAAAACTCTTCGAGTCAATGGTCAACACCGTAATTTTCTTCTATTCTAAGCAATGTATTAGCACACATCAGAATGGTTTCTTTCCGTTGGATGGTTTATACCGACTTGGCTAAAGTCAATAAACTTACACCGGTTATTGTTGAATAAGATTATCGACCTAAACTGCTACATTATAGACATTACAGACCCCACCCTTTTCTCTTCTCATACGAAATGAGTTTCTGTTGGGTTCATTCCAGATTCCAGCACATTTGACACATCTGGGTTCGCACGCGCAATATCGTTGCGTATGGTTATAGCCTTGATATTTATGTTGTATTATTTTAGTAGTGCTTCTTTTAACAGCTTTGATCTTTACTCGCATGTTGAGTATGTCAGTTATATTGTAGATTTTTTCTATTTGCTCGGATTTATCAAACGTTAGCATAAACAGGGGAAGTCCTCTTTTTGAAACGGCTTCTAGTCGGTTCTCTCCAGTTCGTCTCTCTTTTTGAATAATGTTCATGGTATCAAGGATTTTAAATCAATTATTTTCAAGGTCGTTCATTATTGAATTAACTTTCACAGATTGGATGTAGCCCTCTTGTCATGACCTTGGTGGGACGATCGTTTTTATTTTCGTACGTATACTACTGATATTTTTCCGTATTCAGCTTCATTGACAAGTTTTTGTATGTGTTTGGATTTGAAGTGTTAATCTTCCATTCACTTTGGATTTCTGAATATGTAGTTGGTCACTTTACTAAAAAAATCTGTGGTGGGGCTTTCACCTTTAGTTGTGCTTCATTTTTTTGATCTGGTTGCCGTTCGGGTGTTTTTTCTACCTCTGGTGAAGACTCAGCTTTTCTTTTTTATTTCTTTTGTCTTGTTTAGCTTTTCCCTTATTCAACACCCAGATAATTTCTCTATCTAACTCTCCTCGTCCGTTGAGTATTCAGTCTTCTGCGACTTGTCTCTTTTAGGTTGTACTTCGTTGTCTGACGCTTCTTTGTTTATGGGTTTGTTTTCCGTTTTTGAATTTGTTTTATCTATTTTGAGGCAGATTTTTAATTTAGTATAGTGCAGATTTCTTCTTATAACGGAAATGAACCAAATAAAGGTCAATTTAAGCTCTTACAGACTGAATGGTTAAGCTAAACAGTTAACGTAAACAGAAACAGCCATAACAGTACAACCATACCTACTCCTGAACGATAGAAGCCATCCTTTGACATAGGAGGTATGATGAAGGCTCTGTTACTACACACGAAGAAAATGTGAACAGAAAAAGGCGATAAATTAGATCAAATCCGCCAAATCCGAGTAGCAAAGTGCACAATTGGCAGAATTATGAGCGGAGCAAAACGGTCAGCTTACGGATCAGCGTAAACAGCAGAGCGTGCAGAATGAAAAACTCATTGAAATCTAGCGTATACAAGATCTTAAAATTAACGGTCTTAGAGGAAAAATAAAGTCTCTTGAGAAAAAAGTCGACGGGCAGCGGAAGAAATTTGAAGGGCAAATCAGGCAGGGGTTTGAAAATAAAATTAAGCAAGTGGAGGCCCGTTTTGAGACACAACCAATTGGTGGAAGCTCAAGGGGAATTTTGAAACCTCCAACATTTCAAGCGGTATTGCAACACAATTGTCGTGGCGCAGGGGAGCAGCTTAACGCACTCATTTTGACACTTCGTGGGAAAATTGCAGATGTCTTACAATCTGTATCCGCGACAGAAAGGCGGTATGAGCGGATCATGACTGATTTTAAACTATTATATGGGCCTAAGGCCTGGAGAGAGAAGTAACAAAATTGGCGGGTCATACATACGGTAATGCACCTACAGATATATTGAACGGAATAACAGTGGACGCGTTTATCAGTGCTGTAAAAGATGATCATCTGAAACTTTATTTTAGAACAAATACTAGAGATAAAACATGAATGAAATATGAAGAAGAGATAAGGAAACCATAGCTAGCTTTTCGAGGTAACGGAAGAAAACGATTGTGTTCTCAGTCTCGATGTTTCCGATGTCAAAAATCCGGACATTACATGAGGGACTGTAAGATACCTATTTTTAGTACACCGTACCTGAGAGCAGCTGAAGTACGAGGTAAGAAACGTGAAGAAATGAGGTGGTTTGACGTTGTCGAGTCGAGGAGTGAAAACACGTGGCTCGTTTAATGAACATGGATTCGGTAAACTAAGTTACACCAGTTTTGAGGGGCGTAAGCTGGAGGAAGAGAGAAAATGCCCAATAGCACCATTAAAATCAGATTGGGCGGATTATAAAAGTTGTAAGTTATGCTGTTATTGGCGTATTGACACAGCGTGAATGCACCTTTACACTGGATACCGCAGCTTCAAAATTGGTGGTGCGTTCTGATATCGTAGATTGCATTGCTAGTTACAGTCGGAAACAGGGTCGAGATTCCATCGATGTGCGAAACAGTCATCTACGCGGAACTTGACAATGACCTTGGAGATACTAAGATGGGAATTGCAGAGCCTACGAATTTCCAAAATAACGGGTTGCTGCAGCAGGAGACAGCCGAATTAACTAAAAAATGGAACGTGATGGACTAATTGAGAAGTCTAGCAGTCCATGGAGTTCGCCAGAAGATAGACGGAACAACACGATTTTGCGTTGATTACCACAAAGTAATTGAAGTGACGAAGAAAGATATATCCATTAATGCGCATTGACGACACCTTGGACTCACTGTCAAGCGGCAGAAAATGGCATTTTCAGCAGGGTCTTTACTAATTTGTAGTGTCACATTAAGAGATTAATGCAAGTTTTAAGAGAGTTAAATTGGAAAACATGTCTGGTTGGAAGATATCATTGTACTAGGCCGCAAATTTGATGAACATGCCAACAATCTTAAATAAGTACTACAAGCGATCGGGCGGCAGATTTGAAGTTAAGTATAATGAAATACAAACTGTTCAGGGAAGAAGTTAATTATATTTGGTGTTAGAAGTGGAATTTTGCAATAATAATTTCATATCATTTTATTCCATAAATAGCCATACTTACTACCTACAAATATTAATCAAATCCTAAAACAACAAAAACTGACATTTAAATATAAACAAAAAATTGACAACCAATTAAGATTTTGGAAAATGAGTCAGAAAATAAGATCTACAAATAAGTATTCGTTTCGAAAAATGCTTAAAGTAAGAAAATAGTTTGATATAAGAATTTATATTATATTTTGCTAATTTAATTCTTCTATTTTCCAAATTATTTACATTATAATTAAATAACCATTTTTAATCCAACAAACAATCTGATCGATGTGTAATCAAATCATATCTAAGTATATAACTCTCTAAGTTAGAAATTCAACCAGTAACCGGAAGCATGTATTGTACAATGGATGACGGAATACTGGAAAAGTGCAATTTCAGCACTATGCGAATTAAGTTAAATATATAAACATTCCGATCGAAGTATGTAATCAGAATTACCGGGTAAGTTGGACTCTAGAACATTTGTAGAATCAACTATAGGCCATTGATATTTCGTTCGAATATTCTTACCGCAAATATTTGTTTAACCGGAATTATTAATTGATTCAACCTTGAAGCACAATTGAAATAAAATCAAAATCATTAATAATTAATAAATTTTTTAATACGAAAAGGTCATAATTGTTATGGAGAGGGTCACGAATTACCGTCTGACGTAGTGGTTATTAGTTTTTTAGAATATCACGATTTTCTTTAAATGCAGTGAATGCCGTCATATGTTTAATTAAATCTTAAACATAGGGACCCCATTTATGGAGGCAAGATCTAACATTATTATTATTCAATTATAATTTAGGTACAACCTGCAAGATAATATTTGCATATATACCGCGAAAGTAAATAATTAGCGAAAACAATTGTCGTACTTATAAACTGGTAGTAAGCCGATTCCTCATTTAAATTACATTACATAAACCTCAATTCATAAACGATTTCTTAGTTTCTGACCGTGACACGAGATATAAAGATAACTATAAGATCATCCGTAAACGATTTAACTTTGCATGATTGAATACTGAAAATCGTCTCAGTTCTGTGACTTCCATCGTATTAGAAGGTTGGAATTATGGGCAAATTTATATTTTTGATATTTTTAATAGTCTCAGTGTGTTGTGCTAGTGTTTATTGTAATTTGCACGAAGTTTTTAGATGGAGGCAATTATCGTATACCGATTTACCCGAAACAGGTGATATTTAATTAATTTAACTATCCTTTACCTAATTTATCAATTAAAGTAGATAAATAATATCTTGTTAATATTTAACGCATCAATTCAATCGATTGTGCAATTGATTTTATCGTTTTTAGCAAGATCCGATATAGTATTTCCGGATGATGATCTTAATACTACTTCAACACTTTTTATACCGGAAAATAATATCCTTATGGGAGTTAACTATTACAAAGGTCGATTATTTTTAACAACTCCGAGACGAAGATGGGGAATCCCGGCTACTTTAAACTATATTAATATGAGTGAGGTTATAAAAACGACTCGAAGCCCAGCGTTACGGCCCTATCCAAATATCGAAACAAACATGGTTGAAACTAATTTGTTACCAAATCCAGAACGTTTAATTTCCGTGTACCGTTTGGATATCGACACATGTGGCCGAATGTGGTTTGTGGACACGGGTATTCTTGAAATACCAGGTATAGTATAGATAATTTTTTTTTTGAGTAGTCGACATTTTTAACTAGCGGCAATTTGCAGATAATCGAACGCAAGTACAACGACCTTCAATTTGGGTAATGGACCTGGAAACAAATCAACGTATACGACGGTTCGAAATACCCGAAAGCGTAGCTCGTGAAGGGAATGGTTTTGCTAGTATTACGTCTGATGTGGATGCGGGAAATTGTAATAACGCCTTCGCTTATATTCCCGATTTAGCAACATATCAATTGTCGGTGTATAGCTTCGAAGAAGATCGACTATGGTCATTCCAACATAATTACTTTTCGTTCGATCCTCTACGAGGGAATTTCAATGTAGCTGGTTACCAATTTCAATGGAACGATGGTATATTTTCGGTCACATTGGGAAATAAGTACCCGAATGGTTATCGGCCAGCCTATTTTCATCCTATGGCTAGTACAAGTCAATTTATGGTTTCAACACAAGTTTTACAAAATGAAAGCTTAGCAGGTCGATCGTATCATGGCGACGATTTTGTAGTAAATATAAATAGAAACATTAATTATATTAGCCGTTAAAATTTAGTCATTAAAATATTATTATTATTCTTGTTTTATATAGTACGTAGGAGAACGCGGTAATGGACGGCAAGCCACATCCGCCGGTTTTGATCCAGCTACTGAAGTTATGTTTTATGCGGAAGTTGGTCGTAATGCAGTCGGCTGCTGGAATTTAAATTCAGGGTTAACATTAAACAATTTAGATACGGTGGTCCAAAGTGATGAAATGATGATATACCCAAGTGATTTGGTAGTCGATTTAGAATCAAACTTATGGGTTGTTACAAACACTTTGCCACGGTTCGTGTACGGTGTATTGGATCCGAGCCAGTATAACTTTAGAGTGTGGGGTGCAAATACCAAAGCAGCTATAAAAGGTCTCAAATGCGATATTTAGTTCATTCGATTTTGTGAAAAATAAAAAATTACTTTCAGAAATAAATCAAAGTGTTACACTTAATTGTATCGTGGTAATTAAATCTTTCAATATTCGTAGTTATTGCTTTGCTAGTATCTAAAATATTCTGATTTATTTTAGTAATTTGTATGGATTATTACGACGGTAACTTAATAACTTAGTCAATATTTCGATTTATAATAAATAATGTTTAATTTGGTAGATTGAACTGTTTCTGTTGACCTACAAGGTGTTCTTGTTTAGTGAGATTTTTATCATCTTGGGTGTGATTTGTTTTTGAAGATGTCGTTTATTTCTGCTAAGTATACACAAAAATGGCGATTATTCCGGACTAGAGATTGATATGTAACTGGTGAGCATGATATTATATTTAAACAAATTAATGGATTCCGGTAAAGCCACTTCGCTTGATTTATATAGCGTGATGAACCTGCCTATAATTATAGTATCCTGTATCAAACTGTGATCTGAATGGTCAGTTTAACGATTGACGGCTATCCACGCGGCCAATATAAACAGGTAGTTTGAACTTTACTAACAATTATATACCTAATTCTGATAAGCTCCAAGTTGTTTTATATATTATGTGCACAAACAATTCCTTTTCTAATGGTTCCAAATATGTAATGCCAAATTGATGGTGTTTGGAGTGTTCTACCACTTTTCACAGGGCCTCCATTTTTTATCCACAACATTTAATTTTGTTTAAATGTAGTATCATTATTTTAACTTTACAATACAAGTGGATAACAACAGTCATTTTCTATAAATTCCTTAGTTTAGATTTAACCCGTTTGTGAATTTCGGTACAACTTTAACTTAACTTCTCCTTCAATCAAATTTTTTTATGACGTATACTAATAGAAGTTGTGCCAATGTAAGCTGATATTATATAAATACGAAATTACGTAATCAATATCGATTGTTTCGTTGCTGTTCTTATCTTAAAAGAAATATCTTGAATTTTTTTTAAAAACACTTATGCTTTGCACTGCATTCTGAAATACATTATTAAAAGAATGCCCTAGTTCGGACAGTTTACATGCAGAATTTTTAAAATTTGGTTGCATCCATAATCAAAAATTAGCATACCTAAAATAATTTTTACACCTCGTTAATATTTCAAAATTTCAATCTGACGCAACATTTATTGTGCGTTCAGTTAACGTAATTCCTTCAAATAGTTTTTAAATACAATTTGTGGAAAGCAGTAATGTGAATTATTAATGTGATTTATTGGTAAGCAATAATACAACTTAAATACGATTTTAATGTTTTATCTTTACTGGGAGAGGAGATAAATCATTGCTTGCCGCTCACAATTACCTATTCCTCTTCTAAAATTATATGTGCGTGTCGCAAAAGTGCCATATACCGCCAACGTACACAAAAATATTCTAATGTAATAATAAAATCGGATAAACGTATAAAACGATATTGCGTATGTTTTCGAATTATGAAATTTTCCCAGAAAATGTGGTAGTTTTCCGCCGATATTTGGCTTACACTTCCTAAATTTTACATCTTATAAAAGAAATCAAATTCATGTTATTTACCAGATTTTCACGATGTTTCCTAGCCTGGAATTTCGCTGCATCAAAAACTATAGTGTTTATTAATTATACATGCCGAATAAACAAAAACAACGAGCACAATTTCATTTATCTCGTTAGTGTAGTTGCACTCTTAAGATTTGTTCCATGTTGTTGAAATTTTTTGATACTATTTTACTTTAGTACCTAGTGTTATTACCTCAGCGTCTACTAGCTATGTATTTCCATCAGAAAATATTTTTCGGATTTTCCGAAGTTTCGTAGCATTTATTTATTTATTTATTGAAAATGCCAATTTGTTTCGGAAAATTGAAATTCAAACTAAATGTGAAAAATTCTTCTCCTTTCTCTTCGCGGGCGTTACATCCCATGAAGGGATTTGACCGTCTCAACAATGCTCTTCTAGATAACTCGATCGACAGAAAGAGGGCACCAAATATGATAAGCAAGAGTTTGAAGGTCCTGTTCCGCTGGTGTCCATCCACCTAGTAGGTGCCTGTCGCAAAGTCCTGTCCTCATTGGTGCCCACTCCAGGGTCTGTTTTATTTTGTACGATTTTGGGATCGTAGAACGTGGCCGTTATATCTCAGCCTTGAAGATTTAATTGTTTCAATTATATCAATGTTGTTCAGATCATTTGTGATCTCGAGATTCTGACGCATCCTGTACATTTCTCCATCGTTAATAAGGGATAGCATCATAGGTGTACTAATTGGCACACAAAAACGGTAAGATTGTCGCTGTCCGCCCGCTACCAAAAGCAACTATTGGTTTTATCAGCGCTTTGTACATGTTTAGTTTTATTTTGCGCGTAATATTGCGAGATTTAAAATGTTAATGTTAGCGTAGAATGCTCGGTAACCTGCTGCGATCCGTGATGTGTGCATAGATTGAGTTTTGCATATTTACCATCGATTCGAGGTATTTAAACTGTGTGTCGCCTGTTAAAAGTTAATTGAAAATTGTGTGTCGCCTGTTAAAAGTTATTCAATTGTTCGCATTCTCTTTCCAAAGAGTGTAGAAGTTCTTTGAGAGACACGATGTTACTATTCAAGACGCTTATGCCTTCCGCTTAAGCAATATTTGTCTTGATTTATAATAAAAAGCTGTACTGTGCTATGTTGAGCTGGTGAATGACTTATTCTAACAAAATATTGACTAGAATTTGGGCCATTAGGTCCCTTGCTGTACTTCTGATGCTATTTCGAGAGCCTCCGATAAATTTCCTTCGACTATCACCTTGCTTTTAGAGCAATCCATTAAAATTTTGGTTATCAATTTTGAATGAATGCTCAAATGTGACATGACACTCCATAATGTGTTCCTCTGGGTGCAATGATATGCCTGTTAAAATCTATAAATAGAAAATGCACAGGGATGAAATTTTTTAAAGAAATTTAAAGTGCCGTGCTATATTTCATTTTGAAAAAAACTCTTCGCACTTTGGAGGTGTTATTTTTTCATTGATATTAGATTAATTCAAAAATGTTGGCTGTTCGCTGATGAGACATAATTTAGCCCCACTGTCAGGACAGTGTTTTTGTCCATTTGTTACTCTTCAGATTCGACTCGAATTGCGCTACTACGTGGATGGAAACAGGTAGCGATTTCTTCTGTAGAACGGTATCTGTTTCTTAAACTGTTAGTTTCAATTTTAAGCACTTGTTGTTAGTGCCATTCAGGTTTCGTCCTTCTAGATAGTCGGTTGGAGTGTTTTGTCGCGAACTTGTAGAGGTTGTGTGATTGCCTTGTTTATTGCGGGAGTGTCCATTTTCATGCGCGATCGTTTTCTTGAATTGAAGCTAGACAATTCTCATCCAGCTCCGCCCTTCTAAGTTTTGATGTATTTTTATCTATAGATTCGTCGTTGAAGCGCAGTTGTTCTTGCCAATTTTATTATGTTTCGCTGTTCTTCTACATAATGAGGTAGTGGTTGGCTGTCCAGGGTTTCTGATATGCTGTTGCTTCGAAGTTGACCCGGGTGACTTAATTTTTAATGCTTCGGTATTCCAACGTGAGAATCGGTTATACGTGGTGGATAAACGGATGACATATTTCGCGTCTACCAGAAAGTGGTCAGAATCGATGTTGGTGTCAGGTTTGATCTTAATATCGTTGATGTGAGAAAAACGTCTTTTGGAGACGAGAATGTAGATCATTTAGGGGAACTAGCTTGGTGGCGGTCCCTTTGTTGTTTGATGCCAGGTGTAGGGAATATAGGCCGATGGTATCGGCCGATCATATAAATGATCAGTGTCTGCATTGGTGTTTCGTGCGTGTAACTTGCTGAAAACAATTTTTACGTCTTGTTGTAGCGATCCCCTGGTGGTGTGAAAGGGATGAGAATTTGATGGTGACATATTCAATTTTGTTCTACTACATTGATAAGACTGTTTTCCTCATTCCAATGAAGTAACAACTGTTCTTTAGGATGTAAACAGCCAGACCAAGGAACGATTATTGTACTTTTGGCCATGGTATTCGAAATTCATTGGTTTTACCTATTTTCTCCTTTATAACTGAAATTCAAAGCCTTGATCTAAAAACTAGATTACTTCATTTTAAACTGTTCGTGGTTTGAACGGTTCTATTTATTTGTATTGTTTAATTTTGTGATGCTGTGTGAAACACGGATCTTGATGGATGGATTCTTCTACTGCAAATAGATGGCTTTACCTATGTATGTTTGGGCTGTAAAGCTTTCAAAAAATGCCTTCCAATATAATTGTATTCGAATGTCGTTCCTCATTTAAATTCATTAAGCTCAATGCTACTAAATTCGATGATAGATAACCTATAAAATAATAAAGCATCAAAAGTATTATAAATAACTAATCTAATAATCCTCTTCCTAATTGCTAATTCAATATTTATTAATTTTTTTTCATTTTTATTTCAGGTAAGTGTCAAATTCCATAATTTGTGGTATTGTGTATTGTGGTGCTTTTTGCTGCATACGCGCGTGATTTACATTTTACGATGCCGGTATCTGCAAAGAAATTAGGACACAGCAATAGGGTAGATACTCGATCGACTAGCAAACAAGCAGTTTGCTAGCCGAAATCTTGGCTACTCAATCAATTTTACCAAGGAAATTTGAATTTAATATTAAGTTTTTTAAAAATTTTATTTTTATTTTTGCAATTGCACAGTAAAACAACACAAACCTTTGCTGTTCATTTTTTGAAATCGCAAGATTTACTGTGCAATCGCAAAACAAATAAAAAATTTTGAAAAACATAATTTGAAATTCAAATTTCCTTGGTAAAATTGATTGAGTAGCCAGGATTTTGGCTAGCAAATTGCTTGCTTGCTAGCCGATTAAGTATCTACCCCAATATCTTGCAAAATATAATTTCCTGTGCTGCATTAAGAGTTTGTAGAACTTTGATTTATGTTGTGGTCAACGGAAGACATTTTTCCGCCTCTTAGAAGGAGGGATATTTTAATTGAGAGTATCCGGAATAGCGGGATAAAAAATATGGCATAAAAGATCCTACAGTCAATCAAGCTCGCTAGATAGGTTAAATTCGCGAATACGAATACACGAAATTGAGAAAAATACTTTTCAGCCTACTTTGGATTAGTTTGGTGTATATATATAGTTTCATATCAAAGTTAGAAGACTTTTCCCCTATAAAAATTTTGTGCAACAAATATTTTCCAAATAACTTTGTTTCGAAAATATTTACAATATATCAAACTAATTTCATGAGTAGATAAAATTTTTAGACAACATGAACATATTTTTCTCAATCCCCTATTCCCACGTTAAGCCAGAATAGTACGACAGGTAGACAAATTAGAAAAAATGGACCTTCCAGTCACAACTCAATATATTACGTGCATTTTGTAAGTTCATCGAACATTAAATGGGCAAAAATCCAATAAACCATGCTTACTGGAATAGTCGGCAGAATAATCGGCTCAAACTTGCTCGAAAATATATGAAATGGACTACAGATTGGCGGATAGATGTTGTATAAGATAGCATAAAATTTCCAGCAGAAAAAAACACATTACTATCACAAAAAATAAATTTTTTCTGCTGATATTTGTTGAAACCAGCAAGCAGAAATTTTTTGAAATTTTATGCACATGAATAATTCTCAGCAGAAAGTATTATAAAAAAAAAAAAAGAATTTATGATAAAGAAGAGAAATGTTTTGAGGTGAAGCAAGTTAATTTTCTTTAAAAAACAATTTGCGTATGTATAGTGTAATGACTCTCAAAATATACTAAAATTACCATAATCATCATTATGCAAATAAAGAGCAACATCAAAAAAATCGCCATCGTTGATTGCACTCCATACATTTCTTAGTCATTTTAATGTGAAATGTTTACCGTTTTTAACGAAAGTGTTAGAAAAACCTCCCTGTAACTACCGTGTGGGTGTATGTTTTTATGGTAGATGAGATCATAATCTATTTACATGTGCAACATAAGATTCATAACTGGCGCCAGTAGCCTTCCATACATTTTCCCAAACATTTCACATTAAAATGACTTCAAAAATGTATGGAAGACTACTGACGCTAGCTATTAATCTTATGTTGCTCATGTACTCGTATATACAGTAGTGGTAAAATAAATGTACCATCCAAAAAATTTTGATGTTTCGAAAAACAATTCAATTTTAAACCATTTATTCAATCCGTTTTCAGTAATAATAAGCGGAATACTAAATTACTAAAATGGAAAGGAAGCTAATTATGGAAAAAAGGATGTTGAACAAGAAATATTTATTAAAATTAAAATTAAAGGTATTTATTTGTTAGCACAATCAAGTAATTCATTACAATAAATATTAGTAAAAATGAAAACAATTTTTAAAAACTTTCGAATAGTTGAAAGTATGACCATTGAGAAGTATTTTAATATTTGGTTTACCTTCCCCGGGATTTAATGACGGCTGAAATCCTATCGGGCATGGAGGTAATAAGATTCCTGCAATATTCCACCGATATCTCGTTTTCCCAAGCTTCAATTAGTGCTTGCTTTAATCCTAATTTAGTTTTTTCCTATTGACCCGCTTCTTTAAAATTGCCCAACAATTTTCTGTCGGGTTTAAATCGGGACTGTTCCCAGGCCAGCTCAGTTTTTCCATATCTATTTGTTGGACATATTCATTCACCCGTTTATTGTAGAAGAAGATACATCGTCCATTACAATACAATTCCATTGCCAATATGATACACTAAATTAAAAAAAAAAAAAATAACTACGTTTTTGGCTCGATGGCATGGAGCAGAATCATCTTGGAAAATCGGGTTATTGGTTATTGGAAACAGCCTTTCAATTGAAGGATCCAAAAAATTGTTTAAGATGTAAATATACCCGTTAGCGTTTAATATTCCATTAATAAACGCCAAGTTTCCACATCCATAGTAGCTGATGCATCCCCAGACCATAAAACTTGTTGAACATTTATTTTGCGTTATTATAAATAGTGTTCTGGTGTAAATCTTCATTTACCTTTAGGCGCACGTATGTGATACCATCCGATTGGTTTATACTAATTTTAGACTCATCTAAGAAAAATACTCTCTTTCAGGTATTTACAGACCAATTCCGGTATTTTTTTTGTCAAACCAGGTTTCTTCCTTGACCTTCGATCTTTCAGACCCATTTGTTGCAATCTTCTACGAACTATGAAACAATTCGACAAAAATTCATTTGTATGAACAACTTTGAATATTTTTCATATGGTAACATTTATCTGACCACTACTGTAGATTTTGATCTCAGCTACCATAAAACATACACCCAGGGTAGTTACAGGGGCGTTTTTCTAACAATTTTGTTAAAAAACTGTGAAAACATTTCCCATTAAAATGACTTCAGAAATGTATCGAGTGCTATCATCGTAAGCGATTTATTTTATGTTGCCCTGTATTTGCATTATGATGATGATTATGGTAATTTTAGTATATTTTAAGAGTCCTTATATTACATACGCTCACTGCTGAACAATAGGCGGATTATGTTTTTTAGACGCATCAGGCGACACTGGCAAAATATTCCTCATCTCACTGATACTTGCTATATATATGATATGATGACAGATCTCAACGATAATACCAGACATTTCGGTAACGTGCTACTGTTGCTGTCCGGTGATTCCAGACAGATATTACTGGTCGTTCTACGCGTTACGTGTGCGGACGAAATTAACGCATGCTTGAAACAATCATATCTATGGCGAAATGTCAATACGTTACACCTTAACATATGTAAATATGCATGTTCAACTGCAAAACAATCCAATCGAAAAATTCGGTTTCATGGAAATACACAATGCATCAAATTGCCAGAGTATTTTTGCAAAATGGTAGCTACGAAAGATGATTTGATTAAAAGCAAATTTTGTTCATAGTTCAACTCGCATTAAGATAAAAACAAAACAAACATTATTTCTTTTAGTTTTAACTTTTTTAAGATTCAACATTTATTTTTTACGTTAATAAGAAAATGACTGTCATGGAAATTTTTTGAGTTTTTTCTTTGTTTGTTATTATTTAACCAAAATGAAAATCATCCAAATTTGCATCATATGTTATTGGTAAGGCAAGGCATCACATTCCTCTGCTACTCGCAGTCCATCTTCGGTGCATATATGGGTCAGTGGAGCGTCGAAGCGTCCATTTTCACAAGTCGCCACATCGTCGGTCGTCTGTAGATCCCATATGAGCTCACCGACCAACTGAGTTCCACACACTCTTCTTCACACAGCTAGTACATTTGAAAAGCACAACAACAGCCAAATCTTTTTTGCAATCACATTATTATACATACTTACTATCAATATCACGAAAAGTACCGACTGTTTCGGAAAATGTGCCAATGACAAGCACCAAATATCGTCCGACCGTGATACGAGAGTTGAATGGCGCAGTAAAACGAGAAATTGCACTCATTTTTTGAATGTGAAATGTCACTTAGTATATAGTTTATCGAAAATTCGAATATCGAAGAAACGTTTGTTGAACCCGCTAATAGCAGGCAAGGCAACGTTCGGGCAGGGCTCAACATCTGTCGGGTCCGCTATTTACATATATAAGTAGATGATAATTTGAACCTTTTGAATCTACAAAATTTTAAATTATGACATTTTGATTGGGACCGGTGTCTGAGAGATTTCAAATGTAATTGTTATGCTAATTAAAATTCGATCATTTCTAACAATAATTGGTATTCAGGTTAAAGTGTATAATTTAGTTGACGATCGATATGATGTAACACAAAATTCAAATTTTCTTTTAATTATTTACTGATTTTGTTTATTTTTGGTATTCTAATTTTGCTTATTCGCCGGTCGTTTGAACTTTGAAATAAAACAATTTAAATTGATACACCGACTTTGGCTTAAAAATAGTATATTGTACATAAGTCAATTAAGTCAACTTCGAGTATAAGAGGCTTGCATCTTCGGTACACCGAAAATAAAAATATAAATTATTGTGACAGAATATTTCAAAATATTAGGTTGTAGGAAAAGTTCGTCGAAAAAAAATTTGAACTAAATTAATTTTTCTAGAATGATCTTGAAAATCGAAAATATACAGGTATATTCAAGCTAGAACGTTTTTAGACCTTTCATACCAACCCTATAAATATTGACCCGCGCTTATTTTAGGGCGCAGTTATGGAGAAATTGTCGAAACTGTATTGTATGTATTTTTTTTTATTACGAATGGCTGCGCGGCTCCAACGCGAGTACACCCACAACAAATATCAACAACACGATCGAGTGTTCACGTTTCCACAGTGCACCAATGGTTTGCTCGATTTAAGTCTGGAGATATTACATTTGATGACTAGCCTCGTACTGGACGACCTTCCAGTACAAATAATGACGAGCTCAAGCGCGTTGTTAAAGAAAATCCGGAGGCTAATGTACGTGATTTAGAAAAGATCCTTGGCTGGCATTTTACTACCGTAAAACTGACCGCGAGGCTAATCGCATGAGCCGCTTGTCTATTTGCCAATCGCTTCGTCTAAGGCCTAAGAGAAAAGAGTTTCTGGAAGATTTGGTATTTGAAGATGAATCATGGGTTTTATACGATAACGATAAATGCCGTGCAGTTTGGCTGCCTCACGGAGAAGAGCCGCCAATTCAGCCTAAAAAAGACCCTCATCCATCGAAAATTTTACTGTCGATCTTCTGGGATTCCAAAGGACTGCTATTAATGGAGTTACTACCGCAAAGAAGCACCATTGATGCTTCTATTACATAGATCAACTACAAAAATTAGCTGAATCTATTAAAGAAAAGAGGCGTAGACGAGCTACAGTTCATCTCCTTCAGGACAATGCTCGACCACACGTTGCTAAGATAACTGAAAAAAATCTATAGGAACTTCGTTGGGAAATCGTACCACACCCTCCTTACTCTCCAGACTCACCACCTTCAGACTACCACGTGTTTAAGGATTTAAAATTTTATATAAGTAAAAAAATATTTAAAGATTTCGATAGTTTAAAATTAGAACTGACCACTTTTTTTAATACTAAACCTCCAAACTATTGGAGCTAAAGGTATCAACGACCTCCCTAACAGGTGGAGCACTGTAATACGTACTGATGGTGATTATATTGTAAATTAAAGTTTAAATTAAATTAAAAAAAATTAATAAAAAAATTGTGGAATTTTTTTCTACAAACTTTTTCTACAACCTAATATTTCATCACTGTGATAAGTTGGATCATATTGAGTAGCATTATTGATCAACGTAAAAAATGTAGGTTAATGGTTCGGTATATTATTGCTACAAATTATAATTTATAAATGCTTTAATTATATCTTCGTGTTAACACACATTAAATCATATAAATATGACCATATATGTCTTAATTTTATTTATGTATGTGATGTCTTCTTAAATGTTCCATACTAATAAATAAATATTTATTGGGTAAGATATTTACTATCGATTGCCCAATGCTGAGAGTAAGGTGGGATATAAAAAATGTCAACGATCGAATTAAAATGCAAACTCGATCTAGGTAATCTAAAGATATACATATTTTATCTTTTTATTTTCTGCCCATATGTCTGTACTTTTTAAATGTCCTCGAACCAAGCCACACACCCAAAAATTACATAATAAGATTTCTTTTTAATGAAATCGTAAATGATAATTTTCGGTTTCATTTAAGTTCGTTGCCCAGCGATTTAATTTTATTTTATAATTATGTTATTTTGACGAATTTTGAATGGGGCTGTATTTGAACAGAACACGTTTTAAGTTAAGTACACAAAAATTTTATGCTAATTAAACCGGCTTGTGAAATATTTTGGCTAAAATAAATAAATTAAGTAAATAAATATTTAGTTCTTTGTACATAATAATTCAATTTTTATTTTACGATACATTTTCAGTACATTGCTTTTCAGTGTCTGGAGCCAGATGTCTTACACCTAGTATTACGAATTGCATTGCATACACTATTATGCCAAATACGATAATTATAATCGGTTTCGCTTAAGCGGCCATATACAAACACAGGTATTTGATTTGTTAATACCCAAATATTGCTCTCGCTATCTACTTTTAAATCACTGGGATATACCATGGTCACGTCGTTATGATCAATTTCGTCGATAAATGGTTGTCGGAATCGATTCCGTAAGTTCCAGCATCCCACACCATTTTTATGATTTGCGCTGAATACCATAACGCCACTTTGCTGGTCAATATCGTGCATAGCACTTTGCATGTTATCACCCCGATTGCCTAAAAATTGAAAATCGTCCCGTTGGTAAGACCGTGTAGCCAACGAGGAATTCTGTAAAATTTGTGTAGATACTACATATTCGCTTAGACTAGCAAATGCATGGATGTATGCGTTGCGATATCCATCGGCAGTTTTAGGCCCTATCGCTACTGAAAATGGCCCGTCACTCCACCGGAATTTGATTCCATTGATATTAAAATCGCCACTTCTTGGTTCTAAATAGAAATAGTTGTGACCAAAAGTCCATAAACTATCTGATTCGAAACTGTACACCGATACAGTGTATGTCCGGAGATTTGGTAGGTAAGCAAATGCTTTGTCACACGCATTTGCATCAACATCAACTGTGATACTTATAAATCCATCGCCAAGAGCAGCTACAGTATCCGGGATTTCAAATCGACGAACTTGTTGATTTGTGGTTAAATCGATTACCCAAATTGCAGGGCGCTGAACTTGTTTTCGGACACCTGGATATTCCAAAAATCCGGTATCGACAAACCAAAGCCGATTACAGGCATCCGCACGAGTACGATATACTGAAATGATACGATCAGGATTACGTTCGAGGCCGGCCTAAAATTAATAAATACGTTGTATATAGTTTGTGATCGTCTTGAATATAACATATATGCAATAAACTTACCGGTATGGCATTTATTTCATAGCTTGGATACCCTGTCAGACTTGGACTTTGGTCACCTTCTGGTACGGATGCTATATCAATAACATTTAATGTTGACGGCACACCGTAATTTCGTCTAGCAACACTAATAAATAATTTACCATTCCAGTGAGTAACACCAATCGGGAGATTATTATACGGAATATAACTCGTTTCATTTACAATGGTGGCTAAATTTGTGCCCGATGGTATATCTTGTAAGACTGAAATTAAAAATCGTTTAATATCTGACACAGGCTGGTTTACAATTTTAATTTATTTGTTTACCATAATCCGGTAAATCGGCATACGTCATTTGATTCCATCGATAAAATTCATTTAATTTTGCCTCAAACGACTGGCATGCGGCAAAAATTACCAAAGTTGTAAACAACAACTTCATTTTGTGTTCGTGTTTTAAAACGAACTATACTTGATCACACTGAAACTTTAACTAAACTTGAATTTTATTTTAACTGCTGCCTTTATATAATATGTATGCAAGTATGCTAATGGATTTTGTATCGTTTCGTTTTGTTTTCTTAAAATACTTTTGGTTTCGGCGTGTGATAAGAATATTAACATAAAATATAATTATCAGTGCTTTGGTGATTTAGTACCATGTCCACTGTACGATATATGTATATCTGAGTGTAGATGGTATTATCCGTGTCTTAATTCTAATTCCGTGACTGTACTAATGTACATAGTCTTGCGAAGGTCATCAAGACTGTGACTGATAAGAAATACTGCCAGAGGTAGGACTACTTTGACAAACTATATATAAAACTTCAAATATATAGTTGAGTAAAAAGTAATAATTTATTCTTTCGTTATAATGGTCAATAAAACATAAGTCTTAATGTTTGGGTCCGGCGTATCGGCATCGCGTATATTTAATCGCATCACTAATCGTATTCGTAAATATCCGATAATTAAAGTCGTCCTCGTCAAGATGGCCATATAAATACATCGGAAGTTTATTAGATAAAACCCAAACTTTACTCTCTTGATCGACTTGAACGTCGCTCGGGAATATCATAGCTTCGTGATTTTGTTCGATTTCGTCTAAAAACGATGGCCGAAAACGTGTTCGCAAATTCCAACAACCTATCGCATTTTTTTGATTTACGGCAAAAATCATTATGCCACTTTTAACATCAATATCATGCATCGATGACTGCATTTGCTCGCCCCGGTATCCGAGATATTTGAATTCATCGCCTTGATATAAATTTGAAGCAAGTGATGAGTTTTGCAGGATTCTAGTCGATACTACATGTTCGCTTATGCTTGCAAGAGCATGAAAATATGCAGTACGATAACCATCAGGATTTCTTGGACCCAATGCTACCGAAAATATTCCATTATTCCATCTAAATTTAAAATCGTTTATAGAAAAGTCGCCACTCATTGGTTCAATTGCAAAATAATTATGGCCAAAGGTCCAAAGTTTATCGTCCTCAAAACTGTATACAGACAATTTATAGTTCCTACTATTTGGTATATAAGCGAATGCCCGATTACAATCTGTTTTATCAGCGTCTACTTGAATGCTCTTAAATCCGTCTCCTCGATCTGCAGCCTCTTCGGGGATTTCAAATCGCCGTACACGTTCGTTTGTATTAAGATCAATTATCCAAATAGCAGGCCGCTGTACTTGTACATGTCCGGTTGAATATTCCAATAGGCCGGTGTCCACAAACCATAATCTATCGCAAACATCGACTCGAGTGCGATACACGGATATAATACGATCCGGATCAGCTTTTAATTCTGTCTAGTTATTAAATTTTCATTATTTTTAGAACTTAAAATATTTGTATTGTTAAAAATACTTACTGGTATAGCATTAAGTTCATAACTTGGATATCCAACAATTTTAGGAGATTTTTCACTGGGCGCCATTAATTTTATATCAATTATGTTCATTGTAGCCGGGACACCATGGTCAAGTCGAGGCACACTAATAAAAAGTAGATCTTTCCAGTGACTAACGCCAAACGGAATACAATTGTACGGAATATAAGTGGTGAAATTTGCGTAGTCTTCCAACTTTGCACTTGTGGGTACATCTTGAATGACGAATTTTGGCAGATCAGTATACTTCAACTGTTTCCATCGATATAGTTCAGTGAGTCGGCCATTAACAGACAAAACGTATAAATAAAGCAGCACCACTATACACTTCATCTTAAATCCCCGTTCACGAACTAAAGTAAATGCTTTCAAAAAATTTAAATTATATATCAGAAATGCAATGGTTTACATAAACTGATACCGATTGTTAGTTAAGAGGCCAAAGTGCACTTTTATATAGCTAGTATAGTAAATGACAAATATTATGTTAGATTATTAACTTTATTAACGATAAGTGATGTTTTATTTAATTTGTAATCGATGTTTGTAAATTCTTTGTAAATGTTTGTAAATTTTCGGCGAGTAACGCCGAGGAAAAGTAAATACCAAAGAATAAATCTTCCACGACACCTTTCTGTTTTTGTTAAAACGTTTTGGGAGATTTCCACTTCTTGAAATGTTTACGCGCCTAATATAGTTTTACGCGCATGACTTACGAGGGTAGTCCCAAAAGTACTACCTGACAAAGAATACACTTATCTTCTTTTAGCCCGATACAGTTTTTCTAGCGTTTTTCAATAACTTCCATACTTCCATACCTTCTCAAAAAACATCAACCTCATAATCTATCTGTTCATTGTTGGTAAATTTTTTATCACCACGCCATTTTTTCATATTTGAAAGGTGAAATAATCCACGTGGGAGGAAGATACTCAATGAAAATTATCCCATACACATTGCAATAAAACTGACGAAATAACCTTGCCAGCAGAGTTAACAGTCTTCGGCTTCTTTGGAGCCGATTCTTCACTTTTGATCCATATGGTTTGACTGTTCCTTCGTCTGAGGTGTAAAGCAATCGACCAAATTTTTCTCCATGGTTATGTATCAATGCAAAAACTCGTTTTTAGTGCGGTTAATCATCGCCGAATAGTCGATTGAAAGATCCACGATCTTGTTGTACTATTGTACGATGGTTGTCCAGTACCATTTTGCAGATTTTCTTCAACATTTCTGGTGTGATTACCTGTTTTGATCAACCACTTCGATGTTTGACTTTATTTCTTGTACGATCCCGTTTGAATTCTGCCATCCAATATTTTATTGTTATAAATGAAGGAGTGGACTCCTAAAGCGCGGCTTTGATATAGATAAAGTAGAATCAAGCTCGGCTTTGATATAGGTTGGACTGGGACTGCCCAAACACTTTTCGAATTCAATTGAATTCAATATCCTATATTTATACGGAAAGCTGACCCTACGGACTTAGTTGCGTCCAATATTTGGCGAAAATAGAATAAAATCAAGTAATTATACTCGTTTTATTGAAATCTAAAAAAAGAATAGGACAATGATTGTATTCAATTTAAGACTGCATGATCCACAATATTTGTTGATTTTTTTTTCTGCTCCGGAGCGTAAATGAAGAGTGAGGATAGTTTCCCAAATCGGGAACATGCCACATATGCTGGCCATGTGAAAAGCATGACATTTCCAGATTAATACCGCTCACTTTCAGCGACTGCACTTGTGACTTGTTTATGATCATCGCAAATGCAAGTTTCATTGGGAACTGAATGCTTTTGAACTGAAACGGCAAATCGATTGAAGTCAAGGGAATTCGCGGAATTATGGATTCTTCTCCCTCCCCCTCTCATCCTTGCCAATATCACATTGTTCATTATTGCTTCGTCATAATCAATCGGGCTCCGATGCACAGTTTCCTGGTATGAAGATTTCGTAGCATAATGATGACAGATCCAACTTTAAACCACAAATGCCAGGTAAATCCAAAGAGTATAGGAATCCCAGTGGAGAATTGACGACTTCGTCTTCGTTCTCAACTCGATCGGTCGATTTGTATGAACGCAATTCTCCCGGAGTTTGATTTTGAATCGTCCTATTCAAGTTACGATAATTTTGACCAATTTTCGGATATGCATTAGTGATGAGTTCATCTTTCGTTGAAGTAAATTGGCAAATTACAGATGGAATCAATATTAAACCACTGGAAGTATCTACCGGAATTTGGTTATTTCCGATTCTCAGCAGCTCTTTGGAAAAAACTTCTACGGTTCTATCCTGTTGCAGGAACACTCGCATATTCATACTCAATGGAATGGTTTTCATGTATCGCCACAAATACGATGACTTGAGACATACGTTTATGTCATCCGCCGCTGTTAATTTCGGAATCACGGGAAGTGTTTGTCGGAAGTCGCCCGCCAACAGTATCATCACACCACCAAAGCTACGATTATTGTTGCGCAAATCTTTCAATGTTCGATCGAGTGCTTCTAATAATCGTTTGTACACCATTGCGCAGTCATCCCATATGCTCAATTTACAACATCAATTTCAATGCTATGGCTGATTACTTTGAAATGTTGCAAAAAGGATTTTCGTTTATTTGCAGGTTTAACGGAAGCTTCAGTGCTGAAAATGCCGTTCTTTCATCTTTCAACAATATTGCAGCAATTCCGGTAGATGCGAGAACTAACGCAATGCCACTTTGAGAACGTATTGCTGCTAATATCAATATCAGGAACGTTTTCCCAGTTCCACCGGGCGCATAGTCCACCGTTTCTATCATCGACAGCCTTCATTAGTTGATCATACGCGCTGGCATATGAATTCCAGTCAATAGTTTGCAACATATAAGCAAATACACTTATATCATCGTTCATTTGTAATTCGAAATTCCCATTCGCGACTTGAAAGCGATGCAAAAGGTCTTCTGCGATGTCATCTTTGTACGTATCCCATAATTGTCGTGGGGTTGAAGGCTGACATGTCGAAATGATCATAGCGAAAAGTGTACGAACTTTAGTGGCAGACGAATAAGCTATTGCATCGACTAGCGTTTGATTCCACTCGCTGTGCTGCGTTCTCTGTGTTGAAATACCCTTTTTGGCCATTCTCCAAACGAACTGCCAGATGCACAACAGTCGGATGACGTCCTGAATCGCAATTGAAAATATTCTCCAGAGTGCTTCGTTGCAGTTCACATGTCGGCTCATTTTATATTTGCTGATTTCATCTCATTCAACGCCAGTAACCGCCATATCGCTTCCTTTGGTGACGTATTTGCAAACATACTTAATCGATTTCACCGATTTGCAATACTAAACATTGATATGTGTTAAATTCCTTAGACAATATTGGCGAATATGGCACGATCCAGGTGTTGTCAACGACGATATCCGCTCCTTTCAATTGAGTGATGAATGTTCTGCCATTGTCATCTGGTGAGCGACGCCGATATAATGGATATCCATCGTTTCCAGTTTGAGTTTCCGAAATAAAAGCACGTGGATAGAGTTTTGTGCATTTATTGTTGGACATGCAAACCGAAGTGGGATTGTGTTGTACACATCGGCCGTAGAGCATATTGGTCTTCACCGCTTCATGCAACTCTGTATCTATCTCAGGATCTTGAATTTCGGCGGAAATGATGCTATTAATTTGGTCTGGTGTATTTTTGTCCGTGCATTTGTCTCGGACTGGCAATGTAATATGTCGATGGCAAAATTGTGAGTCCACATCTCGCAAGTTAATATATTCTTTATATCGGGAAGTCATTTAACCGTCACCGCACAGCTGGAATGACCACCAACAGCGTTGAACCACCTGTCGAACTGTAATTGAATTGATATGGAAAACGAAACGTGCGCCTGCAGCGCCACCTGTTGAACAATTTTTGAACTGTTATTTTTTCTTAAACGTACGCGTAGCAATTACGAACTAACCCGCAGAAGGAAGTATCCAATTTGGTTCTGTCGTTTTCAGGTTTTAAGCATAAATATAATTCTAAAATTATTCAAATTATGCAATTATCGATAATTTGACATCATTCACTCATATATTAGCGCATTCCCCCTCAAACACCTTTCCGTAAAGTAATTTGGAGGACATTGGAAGAAAATGTCAGACCCCAACAGTTTTTTTTACTCATAAAATCAGTGAAATCTTTTCAAAAAAAGCAAGTCTTTCTTGAAATATCTCTAGCATTCCCATCCCATGAAGGGGTTTTGCCCCTGCAAGGTGGTCCTCTTGCCGTACAATGTACGCCGAGGGGTTGTTGGTGGAACTCAATGGGATTTTATGAATCCTACAACATCGCAGTACCCAAGGACGTGTTTAATTTCGTGATTAATTTGAATTCGATATTCGTTTTTTGCAACCTTAATTTTATCATAAATGAAGGCCCAACTATCACTTCCGAAAGTTAGCACGAATCTTGTAAGTGCGAGTTTACACCACTGCGATTGATATTTTGACAGCAACATACCTATTTGACATAGGGATACTCCTATAGTAGTTGATAATAATTTTGTGTTGTTGCTGTTGATTTTGAGACCATGTCGTTTTGCGTGAAGGTCTTATGATTTATCTGCATATCCAAGAATTTGACCTGACTTATTGAATATGCAACGCGAAGTTTTAGTACAATTTTTCCTTATTACCTACTCGAGCGCTAGAATAAAACTTGACAGGCGCGAGTGCATCCTCCTGTCATACAACAGATATTATTTCAAAGGGATCCGATACTGCCATATCCACTACGATTCTACGCATATAGTGAGATGTTATTGGCCTATACAGACGAGCTTCTCTGGAATTAATAGACATATGAGCGCGGCATTTTGGTTTTCGCGTTTGATGCTATCATATGCTAAGTCGATTTATAGTTGGTGAATAGTTACGTTCATCGGTTGTGGCGAAAACCATGTTGGTAGTAAGCAATGATATTTACAGCGAAATGAGTGCGGTATTCCATTCATCTGGCAACTCCCCTTATTAATAGCTGCAATTACGTCCTCTGCTGTGGGATATGGGACAACCACCTACTCACCTGGCGGAGCAACGGCCCGGATAGGGGGCACTTCGTCAGTCCTGTTTAGTAGATTTTCAATGTAGGTTTGACATACGGTGAGAAAATCAGCCACGTTTGTTCTCTTTGCAGATCCTTTGATATATTCGCGCTTATTTTGACGGAGAAATATGGTTATGGTTTTTTGACGCGGATGTATTCTGTTTCTGAGGGCCTATATTGTGTTGCGACCAACCATTTTTCGATTACCCGTAGAAAATTATTTTCGACGAGTTGACGGCACTGATCGTCGACCACTCACTACATGAATTTGCGGTCTTTTTCCAATTGTATTTTCCGCTACAGCAGTTGTGGTCAACTGGATAACTTTCCACTACTATGGCTATGGATGTCTGATTGAGGTTTGTGGTTTTCGTTGTGCCAGTCTAAATACTCAGTGACAGCTGACCGGTAACAGTGCACTTTTTAGTGCATCGATATTCCGTAGCTCACGGTCTTCTTTGTTGTTTATTAAATGTTGATTGAACTTGTAATTGAAAATAACATGCTTCTAATCAATATCGACTCCACTTGCGGAATATCTCTTCGACGCCGCATAAAAAAAACTAACCTAAAAATTATTAAAGAAAAACCGCCATGTTTTAATGTTAGCCCAAAAGTAAATCTATCGTGATACTATCATTAAAGAAAAATATTACTGTCAACCCAAAAAACTAAAATAAAACGAAATATGTATTTAATTTTAATTCTGTATCGGAACAATTTGTGTTTGACCCCTGAATTAAAATGGTTGTTATATTAAAGTGTATATCAGAGAATTATACGTCATAAAGATTTGGTGGTGAATCGGTGGCTTAATATTTAATTGATTTTAATTCTGTATCAGATTAGTTTGAGTATGGCGCCTGAATATGAACAGCTTTTAAATCAAAGGATACATCTGACCACGACGTAAACATTTGTTGGGGAATCAAAGGTTTAAGGGCCCCCCTTATCATCATGCCGATGATAGTACCATTCAGCGAAATATGTAGTTGATTAAATTTGACAGTTGAAGTTGATACAAATAAAATTTAACACTTGAAGAATAATATAAATTCTGGAAAAGCGGGGGTTTGGAGGGGGTTTATCGATCTGTGTCTGCAAGGTTGACGAAGCAATTGTGATTAACAAAAATAAATAAAATAAAAAGCAGTTTGTTAATTCAAAATTTCAATTTTAATTTTTTCAAAATCGAATTTGTCGTCAATTTGTTCTTCATCTTCATTTTCATTTGTAATAAGGTGATGATCCTCGCCAGGAATTTCATGATTGTTGCCTGGATATAGAATGCCTGCATATTTCATGAACATTTTAAATGGATCCTTATTTGTCATGTTGCATGATTTTAAGAACATATATTTTGCCAAATATCCTCCATAAAACATTTTCCGCCTTGAAGAAGATTCATAAACCCAAAAAGGTGAAAAAGTTTCCGGAAAAATTTAGCTTTCTCCTCCTAAAAACTGTTGATAAACAATTCTACATTTAAAAATGCTCCACCCCCGATCAATATTCTAGGAATTACAAATCACGGTACAGTATTCAGAAACTGATGAAAGAAGTAGTACGAAATGACTACAAGGTAATATCGCTCAGTAGTAATATTTGGAAATTAAACACAACAGAGCCTGAGGATTATAAAACTCTAACTAACAAATTAAATTCTGATGGTCACCTCACCAGTGGTATACCTACGAGATTTTGAGTTTGTGCTACGAGGATAAAAATGATCGACCAATTAAAGTAATTGCAAGAGGTCTCCATCCAACTTGTTCAAAAGATGAAATGATTGAGGACCTACAAAACAAACGCCTGATAATGGGGAGGGAAATGTTGAAATCATGAGAAAAAAAATCGAAAATATTTGTAATATTAAGGCTATCCTCAACCTCAGAGTTAAAATAGAAACACCGAGAAAGGACACTCGTCTAATACCACAATGTAAAAACTGCCAAGTTTAGAATCATACACAAATGTACTGCCATCGTGAAGCAAGATGTGTTAAATGTGCAGGAAAACACGCAGGAAACGACTACACAGTTCCCCGAAGTACAACACCGAAGTGTATCAACTGTAATGGCTAGCATTCAGCCAACTACACAGGATGTGAAGTAGCAGCAGAACTGCAAACAATGAGAGAAAAATCACGCAAACCAGATACACCAAGAAATGTACAATCTATGAAATCTAAAAAACCACGGAGCTTAAAACTCCTAATTTTAATATACAAAGTGAGCGATTAAATGAAAACGTTACTTATGCACAAATAGTTCGGCAATCAGAACAGAAACAGTTAAAAGTGGATCTCGATTAACAGAACATACTGAGAAATCTAGAGTCTGCAGAACACACTAGAAGAAAGAAAATCACAAAGTAGTTTTAAAAAAAGAGTAAAAGAAAACCTTGATCGAGTGTATCAAAATATAAATTATATAAAATCGAATTATAAACAAAAGAAGTAAATATAATATTACAAATTGTAACCTGGAATGCAAATGGGCTATTGCATCACATACTAAAACTAGATATATTTTTAAACATGCATAATATAGATATATGTCTTATATCAGAAACTCATTTCACCAAAACTGCATTCTGTAAAATAAAAGGATATAATTGCTACCATGTGTAACATCCAGAAAACAAAGCTAGAGGTGGATCAGTTATCCTCATAAAAGATTATATAAAACATAACGAGGAACTTAAAGTCGAGAAACTTTCCATGCAAGTCACAACAATCAAATTACAATTAAACAATATTAAAACTTGTAGTATCTCAGCAATATATTTCCCTACAAGATACAATCTCAAATAAGTATAGATTATACTAATCTTCTCAAAACACTAGAAAGTGTCTTTTTAATTCGAGGGGACTATAATGCAACAAATACCTATTGGGGATCACGGTTAACGCCTGCTAAAAAAGAGTTTCACTCAGGCGGTACACCAACCTATTGACCTACGGATATCAGTAAGACTCCAGATCTTATATAGACTTCTTTATTACAAGAGGGATTTCAGATAATTATATCCATATATGTACAGTGAAAGTCTATCATTAGATCATTCATCAGTTATTATGATACTTAGCCAAACAATGATTATGAAAGAGAGCAATCCGATATTCAAAAGCAATTTTGATCTCTTTCAACACAGTTAACAGTATAAGAATTAGTCTGCAGAACCCAATACGGGACCATCCCAAATAGAAGACGATCTAGATAAACTCATCCATAATATTCAAAGTACTGCGTGGGAAAGCACTCCTATAATAATAGTAAGGAAATGAAGCGCAACAGCTATCCAGAGCAAGTAAGAGAACTTCTTAAAAATAAAAGAAAAGCACGGAAGATTTGGCAAAAACATCGAAACCCGGAAAAAGAGGATATTTAACCATTTGTGTAACAAATTAAAATACCTAATAAAACACATTAAAAATCAGTCAGTTAATAAATACCTCTACACTCCAACTGGGCAAAAAGATACTGATTATTCATTATGGAAAGCAACGAAGAATCTCAAAAAAACCTAAACTTCAGGTTCCTCCAATTAAAAATAAAGAAAATTTGACTAGAAATGCTAAACAAAAAGCATATTTGTTTGCAAATCACCTTGAAGAAACATTCCAGCCTTACGCCAAACAAACGGAAGAGGAAAATATCATCCCGATAAATAAACAGGACGAAATAAGACTATAAGGCTCCAGAATATGATCTTATAACGGGTCAGATAATAAAAGTGTTACCGGAAAAAGCGTCGAGGAAACTAGTGCAAATAACTAATGCAGCATTTTGATTAAGATATATACCAAGACAATGGAAAGTTGCAGAAGTAATTATGATACTTAAGCCGAACAAATCTCCGAATGATAAAGCTTCATACAAGCCAATTTCTCTGCAACCAACATTATCGAAACTATTTGAAAAGGTTCTTCTTAAAAGACTAAAACCAATTATCGAAGAAAGGAATCTTATCCCATCACATCAGCTTAGATTTAGGGAAAAATATTCTACGATAGAACAAGAACATCGAATTACTGATGTAATCGAGAAATCACTAGAAAGCAAACAAATATGCTGAACTATATTGGCACCAGGGGTTAGAATTCAAACATCTAGATCTTCCGGAGCAATTTTTTCAAATTTTAAAATCATACATATCAGCTTAGGCCAATCCTTTATCTCCTATATACTAGAGATATACCAATTACAGAAGCATCCATGGCGATTTTTGCCGATGACACGGCAGCACTTGCAACAGCAAAGAACATCAATGACTCCACTAGTAAATTACAGAAGGCTACTAATCAGATATGTAATTGGACAAAGAAATGGCGAATCAAATTAAATGAAGCAAAATCAATTCAAGTGAACTTTACAAATCTAAAAGTTAGTGAACCAATAATAGTACTGCATGCAAACACTGCCAAATATGTATCTCGGCATAACATTAGATGCTAAACTTCGATAGAAGGAACACATAAAAAAGAAGAGAGAAAAACTAAACATAAAATTTAGAAAAATTCATTGGCTCTTACGTGGACAATCTGAATTAGCGATCCATAACAAACTGCTGCTATACAAACAAACCCTGAAACCTGTATAAACATATGGTAGCCAACTCTGGGGTTGTGCCAAGAAGACAAATATCAAAAGCATACAAACGTTCAAAATAAAATCCTGCGTTGTGTATTTGATGCACCGTGGTACATTCGAAACGACAACCTCCACTGAGATCTAAAGATCGAGTTTGTCGCGGATGAAACTAAGCACCATGCAGCAAAATACCTACAACGTCTGCACCAGCATGAAAGACCAACTGACCACATCAAACCACTGGACTTATCGCGACTAGGAGATCAGTAGACTTACTGTGGCGAAAAATCTGAGGAGGAGTTACACGAAACTGGGGATAATCACTTGATTACGCCGACAGTCAAAATACTTTTTTATGCAATGTAAATTACTAACTCGAGGCCTTTTCGTATTGTATTTTATTTTGTTTAAAACCGTAAAATATGGCCGGAAACTCTGAAAGAATAACGATAACGATGACAACAATAATTTCAATGACATTAGCAGTAGTGACGACGAGTTTAAATTCGGTATTTTTGTTGATGAAAATTAAAATCGAAGATGCATTACGTTTTCAGACTATAATGATAGTGACAACAGTAGTGACAGCGAAGTACTTCCTAGAAAGAGAAGAAGAATACCAAATATGTTACAGTGAGGATGAAGAAGATGAACATGATACTGCTGATGAGAGTACCGAATGGAAAGATATTATAGAAGTTGATGACATTCCACCTCGTATACCATTCAATATTTTTTCAAAGGTCCCTGGTTGAATATGATAAGCAATAAATTATTTTACACAAAAGCATCTTCGGGCTCCCGCTCAACCGGAGCGTCCGTTGTGGAGAACTTCTTGAGTTCTGGACGCCTACACGACAATAATATCACAAGCTCCTCTTCGTATGAAAAATAGGTTGGACCTGGTGGGAAGGGTTAACATTTTTGGTTCAACTTCAAATACATAAGGAACTACAACAACTTTTTTAAAGATTTATCATTTTTTTTTAATTGTAACATTATTGCAAGTTTGTATCATAATATTTGCTATCACGATATTTTCATTTATTCACGACATTTGCATTAGTGTTGCTAGCTTTTAAATCCGCAGGACGTACTTGATACGACGAGGTAATACGTCATAGCAAGTTTGGCGACAAGTTTGCCGTTCTTGTTACTAAGCTGTTGTAAGTTGTTTGGACCAATAAGTGATGTAGTTTCTGCGCGCCTACCGATGTTTGCATTAAAGTCGCCACAATCTTACGTATGATAACCGATTTTTATTAACACATTTAAAACTTCAGAATTTCATAACGATTTACGTTGAACAGAAGACAGTTCTGACATTATTTGCTATAAGGGATGTTCACAGGTTCTCAACTATATTAATCATTCCCCAGAAATCTTGACTGCGTATCTCCGTTTCCAAATGTATTTTAGTTAAAAAGTTCTAACTTACTCACCTTTTTAGAGTTCTTAGGCGTTTTAATAGTTTGTATAAAAGACAAGACGATTATTCAAGATTTTCTCTTGATTAGAATCCGGATTTCTGTATTTATTTCTGTATTAGCAATAGATGCTAATTTCAATAAAACGAAAAGTGTTTCACAAGGTATACATTCAAATTTTTATATCTTATATCAAAAGATGTAGCGCTTAGTGAATATTTTTTAGAGAAGCGCGAGATGTTTATTTTTGATTTAATTTGTGTGACCTTTTGAATGTATGTTGTGATAAAGTGCGAAACGCAGTTTCTTATAACAATCTGTCGACATAGCGTTTGACAAAAACAAACATTTTGAAAAATTACATAATTTGTGGAATGGCCGACAATCAAATAATAAAATACAATAAGCGATTTAGTCAGAGGTAAAAATTTTATTGTTTGATGTAAATTTAAAAAAAAAAATATAATGCAGTTGGAAAGTACTAATTAAAAAGTTAATGTCTTCCATGCCATCTTGATCCCATGGACACACACCGTGTATCCTTTATAGCATCCTGTACGGTATCCGTAAATATACGATAGTTAAAATCATTTTCATCAACACGGCTGTAGAGATATTGTGGTATTTTATTAGACAATACCCAAATTTTGCTATCTTCATCAATTTTCACATCGCTTGGGAAAATCATAGTTTCATCATTCTTCTCAACCAAATGCAAATGTTGTGTTCTAAAGCTGGTTGCTGAATTCCAACAACCGACTGCGTTTGCCTGATTTATTGCAAAAATCATAATACCTGTTTTATCATCCATATCGTGCATAGACGATTGCATACCCTCGCCTCGATTACCAATATATTGAAATTCATCCCCTTGATATAATCCGGATGCGAGTGACGAATTTTGTAGAATGCTGCTCGAAACAACATATTCACTTAAACTGGCGAACGCATGGAAGTAGACAGGACGATAACCATCGTCATTTCGCGCACCAAGTGCCAATGAAAAAATGCCATTACTCCATCGGAATTTAAAACCTTGGATCGAAAAGTCACCATTTCTTGGTTCGATGACGAAATAGTTATGACCAAACGCCCACAGTTTGTCTTGCTCAAAACTATAAACGGCCAATTTATGATTTCTTATATTTGGTATATAAGCAAATGCTTTGTCACAGGCTGATTTATCAACATCAACTTGAATATTTATGAAGCCATCACCTCGATCGATAAAACTTGTTGGTATTTCGAATCGCCGAACTCGTTCATTTGTATTCAAATCGATTACCCAAACGGCCGGACGTTGAATTTGTACTTGTCCAGTCGGGTATTCGAGCAAACCGGTATCCATGACCCATAAACGATCGCAAACATCAACTCGTGTACGATATACAGATATAATACGATCCGGATCAGGGTTTAAACCAGTCTATTAAAAAAAAAAAAAAAAATTATAAATGGTATGCGTTCGAAAATATATCGTTATGGTGTACTTACTGGAATTGCATTTAGTTCATAACTTGGATACCCAACCATTTTAGGACTTTTTTCACCGTCTGGTACTAAACTTGTGTCGATTACATTTACCGTTGCAGGAACACCATGATCACGTCGTGGTACACTAACAAATAGTTTACCTTTCCAATGACTTACGCCAAGTGGAAGACTGTTGTATGGAATATATGTCGTTTTATCTCCATATTCAGTTAAATCAGCATCACTCGGAATGTTTTGGATTACTATACGGATAATCATATTTATAAATTGTTGCAAACACCTTTATTGAATTAACACAATATTTCTTACCATAATCCGGCAGATTGTCATAGTAGAGCTGTTTCCAACGGTACAATTCTGTTAATTTGCCGCTAATTGATGACACACAACAAAGCACAAACACTAAACACAACAGCTTCATTTTGATCTTCTTTAATCGAACACCAAACTTGAACTGAGATAATGAAACAAATTCAAAAATATAAAACTTGTCGGGCTCAAAAAAGATTGTGAAATTGTTGGCGACCTTCGTTTTAATTTTATCAAGGGTGCGTAGAGTTCAAATTGCTGTTATGAAAACATCGTTATTAAAAATTGTTAAGGTACCCACTTTTGTTGACCATACAATTAAGGCCATCATCGCAAATTCATGTTACTCATTCATCACATGTGTGGTTTACGCCTAGACAAATTTACGTATTCAAATAAAATACATATAAAAATGTTGACATGACTGACTAGTTGTTGGCTTTTGTAATCAGCTTCATTATTAAAACAAGTTTTTGTAGCCAAATTTTTATTATCTCTATAAAAAAATGCACCAACAATTAAACGTAAACAAATGTTGGTTGACATTTGGTTCCACGAACAGCGATCTGCACATTGTTCGTCCAAATTCTATAATTATAGTCGGACACATTAAGCTTACTATACACATAAATTGGTATTTGATTTGTCATTATCCACGCCTGACTGTATTGATCCACTTTTACGTCACTCGGATACACCATGGTGACATCATCTTTTCCAATTTCGTCGAAATGCATTTGGTTAAACGGTTTATTCATATTCCAACAACCAACCGCATTTTGATGATTTTTACCAAAAATCATAATGCCACTGTTTACATCAATGTCATGTACAGCACATTGCATGTTATGGCCACGATAGCCTAGATACTGTAAAAAAAAAACATGTTTAGGTATTTGGATGCATAAAGAAATGATGTTTTGGTGCATTGCCTATATAACAACTTACTTGAAAATCATCTTGCTGATACGAGTCGCTGGCCAAGGATGAGTTTTGTAGAATTTGGGTCGATACGGTGTATTCACTTAGACTAGCGAACGCGTGGAAATATGCGGTACGATATCCGCTCGGTTGGAATGGGCCTAATGCTACGGAAAATATTCCATCGTTCCATCTCCATTTCACACCGTTCAAATTAAAATCCCCGTTATGCGGCTCCAAATAGAAATAATTGTGTCCAAAAGTCCATAGCTTATTAGTAGCTAAACTATAACCAATTTATGGTATATTTTTGTTAATTAATCTTAAATAAAATGTTAATTTTAAATATTTATCTGCGTGTTTACCTGAACACCGAAAGCGAATAAGTACGTAAATTAGGTAAATATGCGTACGCTCTTTCACATGAATTTGGATCGACATCAACTGTAATACTAATAAATCCATCACCAAGCTTTGCGACACTTTCCGGTATTTCAAAACGGCGTATACGTTGATTTGTTCGTAAATCGATTACCCAAATTGATGGTCGTTGGACTTGCTTAAAATTATCGGGATACTCCAAGAGGCCGGTATCGACAAACCACAATCGATTACAGACATCCACTCTAGTGCGATATACCGATATAATACGATCGGGATTTTTTTGTAGCGCCGTCTTAAAAATTACAACATTTTTTATATAAATTACCAAATAGCTTATTGATTTTACTCACGGGAATTGAATTAGTTATATAGTTTGGATATCCAGTTAAATCTGGACTAGTTTCTCCCCGTGGTACTCGCGCCACATCAATAACATTTAGTGTCGATGGTACACCGTAGTCGCGCCGAGCAACCGTTATAAATAATTTTCCATTCCAATGACTAACGCCTATCGGAAGATTATTATACGGGATGTAACTTGTCACATCGGCAATCGAAGCTAAATTTGATCCACTTGGGATCTCTGTCATAACATATGACGGTAAATTAGCATATCTAATTTGTTTCCATCGATAGAATTCTTTTAGTTCGCCACGAATTTCACTCAAAATATTTATTAAACAAATCACGAAAATTATTTTAAATTCCATTTTGGCACAACTGACCGTATACGACTGTTTCGATATGTAATGTGTCTGTTTAGTACTATAGTCAAGGTATGTTTTATGCTAAACAAGCACACTTTGTTACGGTTACATACTGCAATTGTGTAATTGCAATAATAAATAAAACAAAGAGATTTTTTATTTAATGTTTTGGTATGCAAATTCAGGGGGAAACAACTTTAGGATGTTGTACATTTTTTGATGGTATATAAAGAAAGAGTATTCTTAGTCAAATTATTAAATGAGTGAATATTACAACAGTAAGACCCCATTACTGGCTCTAAGCTAGGATCGCTCAATGCCCTATGCGTTACCCAGTGTGTGCCCACCTCTATAAAGATCATTTTTGGAAGTTTACATTAATTATCTCTCGTACTAATACTTCAAGATTCAACAGTTTTATAACTTCAGCGTTTCCGTATTTGGACCTTTTTAGATTTTAGCAACACACGAAGGAAGTACAAAGCACGGATTACGGCGGCCGGATTATCGATATTGATGATAAAGTCAAACTAACTGAACGTCATAACCCCTCAATCACGTTTATTTAGAACTACTAAGCAATTTTCTCTGAAATCAGTAATCACATATTTTGTTCTCGTGCCTTTAGTTTTATTTTAAACACCAGATGAAACGTGTACTAATGGATTGAAGAACTCAAACATTCTGTTGTCGTTCAGTTAAATAAGACGGATGTCGTCGTCATAGTGCGTAAATTGTTTTAGACTTTTCGTTTAAAATTTTGTAGTTCTAAAGTGTTTTATACTTTCTAGCAGATACTTGCTGAGCAAATTTCAACTTATTTTTGATACAACCTGAAATAGCTCTCTCTCTCTCTCTCTCTCTCTTTTTCACATCCCATGAAGGGATTTCGCCGCCTGCACTAAGGCCCTCCATCCATCTCGATCCACCGCTCTCGTCCTCCAGTTTCGACATCGTAATGTTCGTAGATCTTGTTCGATGTCGTCACGCCAGCGCAGTCGGGGTCTTCCTCTAAGACGCACTCCGGCTGATTGTTGGTGGAACACTTTATTTATCATCCGTTGTTGTGGGGATCTTGTAACGTGGCCGAGCCATCTCACTCGATTGGATTTGATGAATCCGATGATATCGCTGCCTGCGAGGAGTTGCTTTATTTCGTGATTCATACGAATCCGATATTCGTTGTTCGCAACTTTAATTGGACCAAAGATTGAACGGATAACTTTCCTTTCGAAGGTAGGTAATAATCTGCAATCGTTAGTGGTCATGGTCCAGCTCTCGCTTCCGAAAGCCAGCACAGGTCTTATAAGTACTTTATAAAGTGCGAGCTTACACGACTGCGATAGATGTTTCGATTGGGCGTAGAAAACTCGTTGTCCGGCAGCGATTCGGGCTTTTATTTCTGCCTGCATATCATTTAACGATGTTATAACTGACCCGAGGTATTTAAAGTTTTTGACGCGATCATAAATGTGGTCGCCAATTCCGAGATTTGCCAAAGAGATGTTCCTAGGTGTTGCTAAATATTTGGTTTTACTGCTGTTCACTTCCAAACCAAGTCTTCTTACGCAGCGATCGAGCGGTATGAAACTGTCTTTGATATCGCTAGGTCTTCGGCCAAGAAGCACGATATCATCTGCATATCCAAGAATTTGGCCTGATTTATTAAATATACAGCGCGAAGTTTCGATATTGCCTTTCCTCACTACGTACTCAAGCGCCAGATTGAACATCAAAGGCGCGAGTGCATCTCCCTGTCGAACCCCAGATGTTATTTCAAAGGAGTCTGACACAGGTCCTTCAATTACGATTCTACTTACAGACCCGGACGTTGTTAATTTACACAGAGAAACGAGTTTCTCTGGGATTCCCAGGCATATGAGCGCGGCCCATAGGTTGTCGCGGTTTATACTATCATATGCCTGTCTCAAGTCTATATATAGTTGATGTATATGGTTATGTTGTACTCCCAACATTTTTCCAAGATCATCCTCATGGTGAAACACTGGTCAGTGGTCGATCGGTTGGGACGAAAACCACACTGATAGTCGCCAATGATTTTTTCGGCGAAAGGGGTGAGTCTGGCAAGTACAACATTAGCCAACACTTTGTAAGCAGTGTTCAATAGAGCTATGCCACGAAAGTTTTCACATTTAAGACGGTCGCCTTTTTTATGCAACGGACATATGAGTGCGGTCTTCCAATTCCCCGGCAACTCTTTTTGGTCCCAAATATAAACGACGAGATCGTATAAACTTGTTGCAAGTGTAGCGCCTCCGAGTTTAATCAATTCTGCGGGGATTCCATCGAGACCGGGTGCCTTGCCGTTTTTCAATCAAGTAATAGCTGCGTCTACTTCCTCTACTGTGGGATATTCGACAAAGACCTCATCACCTGGCGGAGCTATTGCTCTAATGGGGTCACTTCGTCATTCCGATTTAGCAGATTTTGAAAGTAGGTTTGCCATACTGAGAGAACATCAGCCACGTTTGTTCTCAGCTCTCCATTCCCGTCTTTGATGGCTGTGCTTCTTGGGTGGAAATCTTTAGTGAGATTCCTGGCGTTAGCAAAACAGTCTCTTGAGTTTCCTAGTTCCGCTTGGAAGCTGATGTTTTCGATGCATAATCTCATATGTTCGCGCTTCTTTTGTCGAAAGAATTAAATCGTGGCTTTCCTAGCGCGGAGATATTCTTCTAGAGTGTTTCTGGTGTTGCGAGCCAACCATTTTTCACGAAGCGTTCGTTTATTTTCGACGACCCTTCGGCATTGATCATCGAACCAATCATTGTGGGGCCTCGGAGGTCTTCTTCCGATGGTATTTTGCGCCGCGGTTGTTATGGCTGACTGTATAGCGTGCCACTGCTCCTGGATGTTAGAAGGAGCTTCTTCGTTGTTATGGGGCTGGTCTAAATAATTAGTAATAATTATCTAACATCAGATATGCTTGTGGAGTGTCTCTTGGACACCATGACGTGATCGATTTGGTTTTCCGTTCTTCCATCATTCGATCTCCACGTTACTTTGTGGATTCTCTTATGTGGGAAAAACGTACTTGATACAACTAAGTTGTACGTTATTGTCAGGTCGGTGACGCGTTGGCCGTTGTTGTTACTAGTTAGGTGCAGGCTGTTGGGACAGATGTGCGATGTATTTTCTGCACTCCTACCCTAGTGGAAAAAATCAAATATTTATACCAAAAAATTATACTGAGAAATACCAAAATCAATTTATTTTTGTATAAATGATTAATTTAAATACAAAATATACTTTAAATTGGTTAAAGTTTAATACATTTCTAAACCAAAATACTACTTAAATTATACATCTCACAAATTATACAAATTTAAGTATGAATTTTGTATATACAAATATTTAAATTAAGTCAAAATTAAACATAAATATACATAACATATGATTTTAAATATTATACACATATAAGTGTTAATTTTAACCTAAAATTAACTCTTAAATTCATATTTTAAACTAAACTAAGTATATTTGGGATACATACTTAATACGGTAGTTTTTAGTTTAATAATGGATAAATATTTTATACAAATTTAAGTATGATTTTTGTATATACAAATATTTAAGTTTAGTCAAAATTAAACATAAATATACATAAAATATTTTAACCTAAAATTAACTCTTAAATTCAAATTTTAAACTAAATTAAGTATATTTGAGATAAATACTTAATACGGCAGTTTAAAAGTTTAATTATGGTTAAATATTTTATACAAATTTAAATATTAATTTTAACATCATTTTTAATAAATATTTAAATTTAGTCAAAATTAAACATAAATTTAAAAAATTCTTTTAAGCGAATTATTGGAATCGAAAATTGTGTATTACACATTTAAAAAAAAAAAATTAATCATTACTTTTCATCCTGTACGAGAGATGAAATTCCCGCAAAAAGGAAAATTTCCCACGAACTGGCAACACTGAGCGCATCAATACTATCGTGCTGAAAAAATATATTTAGTAGTAATCGTATTTCACGGTCTTTTGTATGTTGGTGTGCTGGTGTAGTTTGCAACAAATGAAATAAACCAAATTAAGTATGTTTTAAGTTTAATTGTGTATTTAAATATATTGATTTATATTGTTAAGAATTAAACTCTACATAGTTATTGCTTTGGTGGTGCAGAGGTTAAGGTGTACACCGCTAAGTGTTTATTATCGCAAAAGTAGCCGGTTCGAGCCCAGTCGGAGTCCAAAATTTATACTAATTAGGCAACGATGTTATCGGATCAAGTATTCACTACACTGATTGAAAATTTGACTGAGAATACTAGAATTAACAATGGCGTGAAATAATCAATGGAGAGGAACTGATGACGTGGCATGTCCTAGAATACACAAACAACCACATGGAAAAATGATTTAAAATTATAATACGCATACATCGGCAGTCACAATGAATGGAATATTTTCATTATATTCTAATTCTATCTCAAGCATAATTTTTGTTTAATTTTAAAAATTATACTAAAATTATATTGCCATATCCTACTAAAATTATACTTAAAATACACTGATATTGGTATTAATTTTATAACACAATATACAAAAATTATACTTTTAACTAGATAATTTGCGAAAGTATAATTTCTGTTTTATTTTTAAAATTATACTAAAATTATATTGCCATAACCTACTAAAATTATACAAAAATTATTATTAAATTTCTATGAAATCGTAAGTTTATTTTTAGTATAAAAAATTTCAATTTTTCCACTAGGGTACCGACTTTTGCATTAAATTCGCTCACGATGATTTTAATGTCGTGGTGCGGTATGTTGTTGATGACTTCCTCGAGCTTGACAAAGAAGAGATCTTTGATGTCATCTGATTTATCTTCGGTGGGTGCATGCACATTAACGACCGTGATGTTAAATTTCTTAGTGCGAAGTCTTACCGTGCATATCCGCATGTTGATAGGGCGGAAATCGATGATATGGTGCTTCAAATTCTCCACCGTTCTGATGGCCGCTGTAATGAACAGTGTAACCATTGGTGGTGTCATGGATCCCACTCCCAGACCATCTAAGCTCTTGTAGTGCAAGTACGTCTAATGTGTAACTCTTTGCTTGGTTCGAAAGGTTCTGGAGATCTCCAGGTCTTAAGAGGCTAAGCACGTTCCATGTTCCCATTTTTAAAGCGTTGTCCATGTACAATTTCCGAGGTCGAGTTTGTAATGAATCCGATATGGTAATCCGAGGCCTTTGATTAGGGTTCATAACTTAACTGTTTTTATGAGAGAAGGTTGTTGGCCTGCCAGTCAACCCACTTATTACGTGTGTGGGTCACCTACTGGTGAGAATCTTAAGGCATCCAGTCCTACCTTAAAACACATTTATATAGCGAGCCGCTTGATACAAGACAGACGCCCGCTTCAGCCGCTCCTAACTTGGAGAACAGACGCTGGTTTGGTATTGATTATGAGGCGCCAATGGCCCGAATTCACATATAGTGTCCATGACTATAAACAGGATTTAGTCTACTCGTCTCCACTACACCGCCTGATTAATTTAGCGTTACCCAGGGAGCACTGGCGAGGAGATATGAATCTAGGACTATGCCTACCCCCCCTGAAAATGCTGTAGAATAAAAATAATTTTATTATTTTTCTTAACCCATTCAAAATTAGTCATTGTCGGAGGTTTGTCGCTTTCCGTTTCTGCCCGTACGTATTCGCCAATAAAGATACCAGATTAAGGAATTTAAATGGACCGATGTATTCAATGATAAAGGCTATGAAACCATCAGTTGGTAAAAATATATAACAATGGCTCAAGTTATCAACCCAGTTCCTCACAACGAACAACGGTCTTTTCGTACAACATAATTTCGGTATTATAGGTTTTTATATATTATTACTTTTTTGCTATTATAGTTATTGAAACATTTAAATTCCCATTTAAGTGTTATTGCAACCATAGACCATACAAGCAAAGGCTTAAATTTTTCACTGTTAGAACCATTTCGGTTCGTCCTACGATCATTAAAATTTTGGAGGTTTTCTGGTGAAACCTAATCAACTGACCTAATATGTGAGTCGTACCGCTCACATAAATCGTCCAAACAGAGTACCATGGTCCGTGGTACGATAAGACTCTCCGTTCCTTTGCACAATTTATAAAAAATTCCATTATTTGTAATAAAATTTTTATACGGACCTGTTTCAAGTAGTTTCATCATCAGCACAGGATTTCTCTACATGGCATCGACGTGACGCATTCGATGGCTCGGTTTATGTTCTAGCTCGTAATCGAATTCCTTTAGGTAGAGTGCCCATCGTGCAATTCGTGCACAAATCTCATTTTTCTCCATCGTTCCCTTGAATGCTATACAATCCGTACACACAAAAAAATAAAATGTCACCACAACACCGAATCGGTGTTACATAGTGTCCCACCGATCGGATATTTATAATTTGAATCCAATCGGATGTTATAATAAAAATGTCAAAAAATACTATTGGATAAAAACTTTTACACCACGTTTGTTTATAAATTATATCCATTAAAATAATAAATAATTATATTAACACCGATTTGATGAACTTCGTAACACCTCTTTTATCTTTTGGATATATCCTCTTGGGCATTTTAAAGACCCAAACTGGGAATTTTTGAAATAAGTAAATAACATAAATTTTAATTTTATAATTATTTTTATTTTATTTTTGTAACAGATATATGGTTTACAATTTGGTAAAATTCCTTGAATAACGTTGTAAAGACATTAATGGTTATAAAATCAATGATAGCGGAATTTCCTTAATATCGCTAATAATGCTGTACGACAAAACTAGATTTTTTGATGGACTTTAAAGAATCAGGTGTGGCTGCGTAATTACATCTGTTATAGTTGTTCCATTCTGAAATATATGTTATTATTTTATTTTAGGTTTTAATTTATAAATATGAATTACTAGTACACTTACTTTTTCAAACACTAAAAATGAATACGGCTGTAGGTTTACGGCAGTCGTTCATACATTTTTTTTCTCTTAGTATGGCAAAGATGTTTCAATACAAGCAGCACACTGAAATTGTCATCAAATTCTAAATAAATTAAAAAAAAAATTAGAATTAATTTTTCATTCACACATTTTTTTCATTAATTTATTTGTTTACCATTTTAATAGATTCTTAACAATGATGATCTCACCTGAATATTCACAAATTTAATAAACAGTACTACAACTTTTTATGTTACATTTACAAAAATGTAATGAAATTTTGAAGTAATATCCACAAAATTCAAATGAAGACTGAAATGTAATATTTAAAATCGTTAATCCTTGAATTTTTTTTTTATAAAAAACTCCAAAAAAGTATTAAATTTTATCCAAAGGGAGTTTTCCTGAGTTTTTGGGGGTTTCCCTAGTAATATAAAACATATTCACAAAAGGTTGTAAATTCCTTAACACCAAACGAGGTAACAAATTTTATTTTCAAAAATAGTTATCCTATCGGATAAACTTAAATATCTATCCGATGATGCGGTGTTGGATTCTAAAATAATTATCCGATTGGATAAAAATAAACTAGTCATTAGGATAAAAAATGTATTAACACCGCTTATTTTTTTGTGTGATAGCAATTTAGAATTTTATGCCTAGGCGGTATATCGTGAACTTCTTCAGTTCCTTGACGATCGCCAGGACTACCAGTTTGTAGCTTGAGTATCGCAGTTAGATGCGTCTGTATGCAATTCCGTTTTCGAACTGAGTGAAAAATACGTAAAAACTGGATTTGAAGTCAAAGCAGGTTTTAGCTTCTCCATAGCTGCTCTCTGACTAGGACCAATTTTGAAGACTGTGTCCTTTCGTATAGCAAATCAGACAAAGTTTTGGCTTTTTAAGTTACTCGTCAAACCAAGAAACTGCTGTAACTGACTAGATGGCTCAGGAAATGGCTTTCTGTTTGTCTTCAGATGGCTCGACTTTGCCGTTCTCGATTATATACCCAAAGTATTCCACCTTCTTTACTAACAGCTTACACTTTAACCATTTGAGTTTAAGTCCATTCTTCTGGGCGAAATCCAAAACCCGCCTCAGCCTTACGACCGATTCATCTTCAGAAATAGTTGACACTGTGACATCATCTATATAGATGCAAACTACTTTCTCTTTTACCAATTTTTTAGAAACTCGTACTGTCCGAAAGGAGCATCGAATGACGTGTACTTGACCGACTCTTCTGCTACTGGTACGTGAAAAAAACCATTACGTAAGTTCAACCTGCTAAAATATTTCGCTCCTTGTAGCCGGTCAATTTGGTCGTCGATAAGGGGTAGCGGGTACCGATCATCGATCACTGCCATATTTAACGGTTGATAATCGATGCATAACCTCTTTGAGCCATCCTTTTTGTTAGCTATAGGACGATCGGGCTGGCGTACCGCGACACGCTTGGTCTAACAATGAGTTCCTTTAACCACTCGTCAATTTGATCTCGCTCTAGCTTCAACTCTAACAGGGCTAGCCGTCTCGGTTTTGAGAATATGGGTGTATCGTGTGCCAACACGATATTCAGATTTAATGTGTTGTTTATCGCATCTCTGTTGGGAGTGTAGTTGCTAACCATCGTCGTCACTTCAAGAATCAAACGCTTCCCATTCACATGAGATAAATCGACTGGCATGTGATCGGTTACTTCGACCACTGTGGCTAATTCGGGGATGAACTTCTTAATTGTGATGCTGTTCGGAGTAATCGTTGTGATTGTTTTAACAGTGCATCAGCTGGCAAAAAACCATCATTTACTATGTGGAACTCGGTTTGGAAAGATTTGTTGTAGATGACGACGTTTACTTCCACTTTTCTCACCGTCTTTAGCTCACCTCAAACAACAACAGACTCTCTTGGTCAATGAACGAACGCCTCTCTCGATCGCGCATAACGGTTTCTGGCTCTCTTTGGACTTTGGACATTTTGATGCGATTTTCCGACAGCATTTCGATGTAATATGTCCTAACTCGTTGCATTTGTAGAATTTCGAACCTTTACTCTTCTCTGGCCACATATTTACAATATGCCCCATGTTTCCACAAACATAGCACTTTGTCGGGCTCGTCCGCTGATTTCTGGATTTAACAGGTTGCACCGATTTGTTGGTAATCTGGGATCTCTGTGATCTATTTTTAATTTCCTCATAACTAATCAGTCTCTTTCTGAACTAGTTGATGACTGCGCCGTAAAGCACGGACTTCTTCAGCTTAGAATCGGGAATTCTTCCTATACAATATTCGTTTATAGCCAGTTCCTCCAGGTTTATTGCATTACCTAGTTCCATCATCGTAATGAGATAGCTCAAGAAACTTTCGCTTGATTTCTTCTTTCTTTCCGCCATTTGTTTGTGAACCGCCGCAGAAGTTTGCACCGTCTTGAATGCAGAAGGAAAATATTAGCGATTTATCAGCTGTCACTATTTGCGTTGACGCCACTGCTGTCGATTCTAAAATTCGTTCACGCCTCATTATATCGAATTCCCGTTGCGCCAACTCAAGCTCTCGTTTTAATAGTGCTGCATCGTTTATCGCAGTTGTGGTAGGTTCTGTGGTCGCAGAATAATTTAGAAATATGGGCTGAACCTCGTAGTAACTCCGTTACGTCGCTTCCATCTGAGTCAAGATTGGAGAGCTTCTTATCTTTTCAGCTTGTAACCCCATTTTCTATACCACGATGATTCCATCATGGGCATGATGGACATGGGCGTCGAACATTCGTTTACCAGTGCCATCCATATTTTGGTGAAAACTAATCGCCTATTAGTCAGCCACTTCACTAATCACCGTTTCACTGTTTTGTTGCCTCCGCAATTTTCTTTATTCATTGTATATCCCGATTGACACTACACTTCTTTATGCGTCCCTGTTATAGCTTGTTTGCTATAATTGAAACACGCGTCTTATTCATTCGACTGGCTAATGACAGTAACATTATTATCTGCAGTGTTGTTAGACCGGTTTATTATTATGATGGGACATAACAATCTCCCGTGATATCGATTTAAATTTAATAATTATTTAATTGGAAATGTAATCTCTTAAATAGGTAGGTTTATTGCGTATACGTTTAGATCTATGAACTACTTACTGTTGACTACTTTGAGGCTCATTAGGCGGCTCTTGATTTCTCGGCAACTCGGCTTCTTGACTCACCGACTCAGGTTGATTTTGAGGAACTGTTGGTTCGAATTGGTGTTGACTATAGTCGTTGCAATTTTGTGTAGACGTGATAGTTACAATATCTGGAGCAAAATGAACTTTACGTTGTTGAACTTTGGTAGATTTTAATTAATCGATATGTCGTTTTAGTGTGTAGCCATCATCAAGTTGTACAAGATAATGATGTTCTCCAAATCTTCGTAGAACAGTACCAATCTTCCATACTGTTTTATTGTTTCGAGTGTGCACAGCTTGAACTCTTTCTCCCACGCTTATTTGTTGCACCCCTGGAATATGTTTTGTAGGTTTAAATTTTATATGTGATTTCAATGCTTCAAGCCGGATTCGAATACGTCTATTGAAATATATTTCTGCTGGAATTTTCCCTGAATTGAGTGGTGTTGCGCGATAACGTTGCATAATTTCGTTGACTTTCTTGTGTACAGAACCTGGTTCTGATGACATCGCATTCAATTTACGCTTGAGTGTTTGTACGTTGCGTTCTGCTAACCCATTTGTACTAGGATGACCTGGAGCAATAAGTTTTTGAAAAATACCTTTTTTGTTGCAGTACATTTTGAATTGATCATTAGTAAAGATGGTGGCATTATCGGATACCATTATTATCGGAAAACCATGAGTAGCAAAAATGACAGAGAGAAGATTTATTGACATTTGTGTCGTAGGAGCATCTCGTATAATTCGTACTTCTGCCCATCTGAATTTTGAATCAACGACGATTAGAAAAAAATGATCTGATGAACAGGTCCTGCATAGTCGATGTGTATCCTTTTTTAGTTTTCAGCTGATTCCTGCCACTGGTGAAGTGGAGCTTTTGCCGGTTTTGATTGAATTTGGACTCATGCTTCACACGATCTCACCATCCTCTCAATATCCCCATCTATTCCTTTCCAAAAACAATATCTTCTGGCAAGTTGTTTCATTCTTGTAATTCCAGGATGAGTATGATGAAGTTCTTGAAGAATTTGTGGTTGGAGAATTTTCGGAATCAACACTCGTTGACCCTTGAAGATAATGCCGTTATTGAGTGTGTCTTTACTTTTATCGAAGTTGAGTTTTGACGAAATTTTAGAAAGATCTGGATCTTTAGCCGTTTCTGATGCTAATACTTCCGCATTTATGTATTCGTTTGAAATTTCGAAAATTGATAGATAACATAATTCATTTACCTCTTCGTTTATGATCTTTTTGACTATTTCGTAGCTAAAACTCGACAGGAATTCGGCATATTTCAGTAATCTTGAGATGTTATTGCAGGCATCTTGTTGTGTTGATGAAAAATCCGAGTTAATGGACGATTGTCTGGGACCAGTTGAAATTTTCTACCGTAAAGGTACATAAAAAAATGAGTAATTGTAAATGTAATTGCTAGTGCTTCTCGATCTAATTGACTGTAATCCCTTTCAGCTGATGTTAACGATCTGGATGCGAATGCGATACGATGTTCAATATCATTAACCATATTTGATTTTAAACATTTTCAGAGATTCAATATATTTAATATTGGATGGAAGTGAATTGAATTTATTAAGATCCCGATACAATATGTGTATTATTGGATGCGTTTGATGTAAAGGAATCAATTACAAAATTTGACTTTCTTTCTTGTTTCATATCTATGACGATCATGTATTTTGATCAATTGAAAACTGTGATTTATCTGATTATTTATTATTTTGATTAGGACTATTAGCTCTCGATCGATTAGGAAATGGAGAGATTGAAATTCTTCAAACAGCTTTTGCGTTGGATAACGTATGGGCGCACAAATGACGCTTTTTAGAGCTCAAAAATTCTAACTCGTTTATCATGTAGCTTGCACAGCCACTCCATATCGGGTTTAGATAAACCAAACGCGATTGAATGAATGCAAAGTACAGCAGGAGTAACAATGATTTTTTAGGAAGTATGTGTTTAGACTTTTAGGTAGTATAGACTTTTTAATTTTTTCGACGTGACACGACCAATTAAATTTACAATCTATCACCAGACCTAGATAATTCCACTTAGTAACCCTTTCAATCACAAAAGAGTTATAAGTGATTGGATACATATTTAACCCATTTGGATCCAACAGCTTGTTTTCAAATACTAAACTCAAAAAATTTTTACTTTTAAATAAATAAAATTACAATTAAATTAATAAAAAGCTGTTAATATACATCCAATAACAACTCTCTATTAATTTAATAGAAAGTTCTTAAAATAATAACATGGAGACGAACAAAAATGATTATAAATTTAATAATATAATTGTAGATTGAACAGTGAATTTAATAACAATAATTATATCTTTAAAAATATAGAGTTGTTATTTAAATAATGAAGTTGTTAATTGAATAGGGTGAGCTATTGATTTAAAAAGAGGTATATCATGTTTTTAATAGCCAGAATAGTATATTTAACAAATATTATTGTAAATTCAATAATAATATGATATTGTTTTAATATTAAGTTAGTATTATTTTAACAGAAATTATAATTATATTGACAATATTCTGCAATAAAAATTACAACTGAAACAATTAAATCAATAATCTTTTAATATTAAATTTATAATATTCTTAAATTATCTTGCTCTCTCTCTCTGGCCTTCACATCCCATGAAGGGATTTCGCCGCCTGCACTAAGGCCCTCCATCCATCTCGATCCACCGCTCTCGTCCTCCAGTTTCGACATCCTAATGTTCGTAGATCTTGTTCGATGTCGTCGCGCCAGCGTAGTCGGGGTCTTCCTCTACGACGTACTCCGGCTGGTTGTTGGTGGAACACTTTATTTATCATCCGTTGTTGGGGAGACCTTGTAACGTGGCCGAGCCATCTCACTCGATTGGATTTGATGAATCCGATAATATCGCTGCCTCCGAGGAGTTGCTTTATTTCGTGATTCATACGAATCCGATATTCGTTGTTCGCAACTTTAATTGGACCAAAGATTGAACGGGCAACCCTCCTTTCGAAGGTAGATAATAATCTACAATCGTTAGTGGTCATGGTCCAGCTCTCGCTTCCGAAAGCCAGCACAGGTCTTATAAGTGCTTTATAAAGTGCGAGCTTGCACGACTGCGATAGATGTTTCGATCGCAATAATTTTGATTTGGCGTAGAAAACTCGTTGTCCGGCAGCGATTCGGGCTTTTATTTCTGCCTGCATATCATTCGACGATGTTATAACTGACCCGAGGTATTTAAAGTTTTCGACGCTATCAAAGTTGTGGTCGCCAATTCCGAGATTTGCCGTAGAGATGTTCCTAGGTGTTACTAAATATTTGGTTTTACTGCTGTTCACCTCCAAACCAAGTCTTCTTGCGCAGCGGTCGAGCGGTATGAAACTGTCTTTGATATCGCTAGGTCTTCGGCCAAGAAGCACGATATCATCTGCATATCCAAGAATTTGGCCTGACTTATTAAATATACAGCGCGAGGTTTCGATGTTGCTTTTCCTCACTACGTACTCAAGCGCCAGATTGAACAGCAAAGGCGCGAGTGCATCACCCTGTCGAACACCAGATGTTATTTCAAAGGGGTCTGACACAGATCCTTCAATTACGATTCTACATACAGATCCGGATGTTGTTAATTTACACAGAGAAACGAGTTTCTCTGGGATTCCCAGGCATATGAGCGCGGCCCATAGGTTGTCGCGGTTTATACTGTCATACGCCTGTCTGAAGTCTATATATAGCTGATGTATGGTTATGTTGTGCTCCCAACATTTTTCCAAGATCATCCTCATGGTGAAACACTGGTCAGTGGTCGATCGGTTGGGACGAAAACCACATTGATAGTCGCCAATAATGTTTTCGGCGAAAGGGATGAGTCTGGCAAGTACAACATTAGCCAACACTTTGTAAGCAGTGTTCAATAGAGCTATGCCACGAAAGTTTTCACATTTAAGACGTTAGCCTTTTTTATGCAACGGACATATGAGTGCGGTCTTCCAGTTCTCCGGCAACTCTTCTTGGTCTCAAATACAAACGACGAGATCGTATAAACTTGTTGCAAGTGTAGCGCCTCCGAGTTTGATTAGTTCTGCGGGGATTCCATCGAGACCAGGTGCCTTGCCGTTTTTCAATCGACTAATAGCTGCGTCTACTTCCTCTACTGTGGGATATTCGACAAAGAACTCTTCACCTGGCGGAGCTATTGCTCTAATGGGGGTAACTTCGTCATTCCGATTTAGCAGATTTTGAAAGTAGGTTTGCCATACTGAGAGAACATCAGCCACGTTTGTTCTCAGCTCTCCATTCCCGTCTTTGATGGCTGTACTTCTTGGATGGAAGTCTTTAGTGAGATTCCTGGCGTTGGCAAAACAGTCCCTTGAGTTTCCTACTTCCGCTTGTCGAAGGAATTTAATCGTGGCTTTCCTAGCGCGGAGATATTCTGCTAGAGTGCTTCTGGTATTGCGAGCCAACCATTTTTCACGAAGCGTTCGTTTATTTTCGACGACCTTTCGGCATTGATCATCGAGGATCACGATTGATCGAGTCGTTGCCGGGCCTCGGAGGTCTTCTTCCGATGGTGTTTTGCGCCGCGGTTGTTATGGCTGACTGTATAGCGTGCCACTGCTCCTGGATGTTAGGAGGAGCTTCTTCATTGTTATGGGGCCGGTCTAAATAATTAGGGACAGCTGATTGGTAACTCTGCAGTAACGTTTGGTCTTTTAGAGCATCGATATTCCATCGAACGGTCTTTTGTGCTTGTCTGTTAAACGTAGATGACAGTTTGCACTTATACTTAAATATGACAAGCATGTGATCGCTGTCCATGTCTGCACCTCTGTAGGATCTTACGTCAGATATGCTGGTGGAGTGTCTCTTGGACACCATGACGTGATCGATTTGGTTTTCAGTTCTTCCATCATTCGATCTCCACGTTACTTTGTGGATTCTCTTATGTGGGAAAAACGTACTTGATACAACTAAGTTGTACGTTATTGCCAGGTCGGTGACACGTTGGCCGTTGTTGTTACTAGTTAGATGCTGGCTGTTGGGACCGATGTGCGATGTATTTTCTGCACTCCTACCGATTTTTGCATTAAAGTCTCCCACGATGATTTTAATGTCGTGGTGCGGTATGTTGTTGATGACTTCCTCGAGCTCGACAAAGAAGAGATCTTTGATGTCATCTGATTTATCTTCGGTGGGTGCATGCACATTAACGATCGTGATGTTAAATTTCTTAGTGCGAAGTCTGACCGTGCATCTCCGCATGTTAATAGGACGGAAATCGATGATATGGTGCTTCACGCGCCGATGGATTGGGAAGCCAACTCCAAATTCTCCTCCGTTCTGATGGCCGCTGTAGTGAAGAGTGTAACCATTGGTGGTGTCATGGATCCCACTCCCAGACCATCTAAGCTCTTGTAATGCAAGTACGTCTAATGTGTAACTCTTCGCTTGGTTCGAAAGGTTCCGGAGATCTCCAGGTCTTAAGAGGCTAAGCACGTTCCATGTTCCCATTTTTAAAGCGTTGTCCGTGTACAATTTCCGAGGTCGAGTTTGTGATGAATCCGATATGGTAATCCGAGGCCTTTGTTTAGGGTTCATAACTTAAATGTTTTTATGAGAGAAGGTTGTTGGCCTGCCGCTCAACCCGCTTATTACGTGTGTGGGTCACGTACTGGTGAGAATCTTAAGGCAGCCAGTCCTACCTTGAAACACATTTATATAGCGAGCCGCTTGATACAAGACAGACGCCCGCTTCAGCCACTCCTAACCTGGAGAACAGACGCTGGTTTGGTATTGGTTTTGAGGCGCCAATAACCCGCCTTGACATGTAGTGTCCATGACTATAAACAGGATTTAGTCTGCTCGTCTCCACTACACCGCCTGATTCATTTAGCGTTACCCAGGGAGCACCGGCGAGGAGGTTTGAATCTAGGACTTTGCCCCCCAATTATCTTGCTGGTATGTGTAAAATAAAACATATATAATCGCATTTTTATAAAATATAAATATTTTATTTATTTATCAATATAAAAATTAAATATTATTCCATTTAATTATTTTATTTCAATTTCTACTATTTCATATTGGTTATATGTATAAATTAAAAAAAAAATACGTAATGATAATTATCACATAAGGAAAAAATCAAAGATCCTTTTTGGATTAATAATAAATGATATTCAAAGTGTTGCTATTTGAACAACAAAAACCACAAATATAAAACTAATATTACAAGCAATCTGATTGCTTATTTATAATATTATATTTTCATATATTATTTTTAAACGCCTAAAAAACGCTTTGAGTTTAAATTTAATTTATAAATTTTAGGTCATTAATTAAAGATTTAATTGAGGAGTACTTTTTACGCTATTTGCCGTAGGCACTTGGCGAAACACACTTATACTTAATAAACACATTTTTATTAATCACTTGTTTTTTGTATTCTGCGGAATGTTCTGAATATTCTGGAATATTCTGCGGAACAAAAAACAAGTGATTAATAAAAATGTGTTTATTCAGTATAATTGAGGAGTGTTGATCGATGTCGTTAACTTCAATATTATAAAAAAATTGTTGTAAAAAACTCCAAAATAAATTGGCAGCAAGTGGATATTTAAGATTAAAAATATGAAATAATTTGAAGCATACATCTATAGCCCTTGCAACACAGTCAAAATTATATCTTATATTATCATAAAACACAGAAATTTGTTTTGGATCTCCTATAGTTCCTGTGACCAATATTAGCGACTGAATAGGCAGATTTTCTTAAATTCTTCGGTGTATTAGTTCCTCTAAATGTTGAACAGTGTTACCAACGATAACAAAGTCCATTTGTGGATCACGAATTGAATACTTTTTGTGTTTTTTTTTCATTATTTATAGTACCCAAGTATAACAAAATGGAACTCATTTTGACAGTTCTAACTTTTGTTACATTTTTGAGATATTTCATGGAAGACATGGAACTCGCATAATATCCAGTTCTTTGAGTTACGGGTTTTTGTTCCACAGTTCATAGTAAAACTTGTAATAAATTGGAACTTGACCGTGGAACTTAGTTCCATCAATTATTCCATAAAAATCGAAATAAGTTGGAAGTAGCGATACTTGGGTAGAAACGGTTCTTGCTGTTGGCACCAATATGTTATGCAGTAAGTAAAACGTAGTCAACAATTTACCATGTGTATTAAGGAAGAAAAGAAAATATTCTCAAATATATACATAGATATATTTAATAATTTATAAACAAAACGTACTATGTGTTATTTTATCTGCGTTAAGAAAGTCAATCATAGACCTAGCAGCTGATTTCTTTATTTTGCTTATATATATAGTTCCATCATCTGTCCGGGAAATTTATCCACTAAAGCCAACATGTCTGTAGCCACAGGAAACATTGTTTTGAAGTCTATAAGAACCTAAATATATTATACAAAAATGTGTAAATAGGAATGTTTAACAAATTATCAGTTTATAAAAGTTTGGTTACTTTAATGGTAATTAAATCAATTATCTTTAATGTTATATTATAATTAAATAAGATTAATACGTACTAGTTTATACCCTAATGCAGCTCCGAAGTAATTCCATTTTTCTAATATTTCAGCAGTCGTTTCAATTTTTTTATATCGTTTAATCGATAATTCGATGTTTTCTGCCACTTATCCTCAATTTCGGACCACGTGTATTCGTCACCATTAAGAGATTCTAAATGAGCACTAAAAAATTCAAAGTAGATCAATTCTGACACTAAAAAATGCAAAGTAGATCAAAGGTTATCATTAAATTACTTAAAATTGTTTTTGTTTTACATTCAGATCAAATTGAAAATTTGAAATAGATTTATATTCGAAACGTTATTATATGTTTTCTAAATGAATTATTATTAGAGAAATATTGAAAACAAAGTTCTTCATAACATTGAAATTCACTATCCTTTTGAAGTGAATGAAATACTTCCACATGAAGCATTAAATTTTTTACATTAAGAAAATCTTTTTTACCCAGAAAACACTTCATAGCTATCTGAATTCTATTACTAAAAATTATTTTAATAAAATATAGTTACTGATATAAATGAAATAAACTATTTTGTTGACTATAATTTAAAGAATCTGAAATGAAAGTTATTTTAAACAAATACATTATCAATAAATAAAACCACTTACTTTGCACTTTTTGCCACAGCAAAATACGATGTTCCAGTTTAGCTTGAATTCAGAATGGAATACTCTGTTTATTTAGTATACGCTGTAATTGGTATCGTTGGATATACCTCAACGATTCGGCATCCACGTCCGCTTCTAATAATGATAATTCACAAAAAAAATATTAATAATAATAAAATCCGGTTACATTTTTTACACATAATATGATCACCGTTATAATGTCATCAGATTCATTATATATGAATAAACTCCATTTTTTTGGCGATTTTTAATAATATAAAATCAAACTAACCTTGAAAAATTGCTTTAATTTTAAACTGCACTACAATTTCATAAATATTTAAACTATTTAAGACTTCCTCCAGGTTGTTCATTTATAATATTAATATTATATAATTATAATACGAGTAATTTTAATATGGTGTTTAATTTTTGATATTTTGCAAATCACATCACAATTCCGAATGACCGAACTGATAGGTTTGTAACTCTCAAAGGAATAATAATTAGGAAAAAGCGGCACAAATTAAATGAAACTATTTAGTTAATAACACAAGTTATTAAAAAAAATAAACAACTGTTATTTTAATAGTTAACAGTTTATAAGAATTAAAAATAAAAATTTATGATTATAAAAATTAAAAATAAAATAAAAATTTATGATTATTTTAATAACTTTGCAAATCAAATTAATAATGGTTTGTTATTTTAATAATTATAATTTTTCGAATAATAATTTAAAGTATTGTTCTAATTATCAATTTTAAAATATTTTTTTCCCCCTTGAATGCATTTATTTTCGTTTTCATCTCCAAAAAAATTTATCAAATTTATAGTAAAATCTGTTCAAAAAACAATCAACGGTTTTTATAATAACTTTAAGTAGGTATTGAAATAACAATTTATTATTACTTTTACAATTACGATTATTAAAATAATAATTTGTTGTTACTTTGAAAAATTATATCGTTAAACTAATAATAAGTGTTTTTTTTTTTAATAACAAATTTCAACAATTGTAATTATTGTTTTCACTGCGATTACGTAACAACAAAACTTATGAATTTCACAAGTATCTAATAATTTTAACAATACAAAATTGTTATTAGGATCTTTTTTCCTATCAACATAATAACAGTAACATTTTTACAGTCGTTTAGTGAAAATAAAATTTTTTTTTGATTAATTTAATAACAAATTTTATTATTTAAAAATATAAACTATTAAATTAATAAGTTACGTTATTAAGAATTTTAACAACTGATTTAATAACCGATGTGTTATAAAAACAGTGAAATTTTTTTGAGTGTATGTATTTCGTTTTATCGTTATTTAGGAGAAGATGATTGGTCTTAAACCACTTACCTAGTGTTAGTAAATCATTTTGTATTTTGGATATCAGAAATTCTATGGTTTTGGCTTCATAAGCAACAACAGCATCGTCCGCATACAATTGTATTCTTTCCTCTAAGCTGATGTGAGTAATATCATAAACAGCCCTGGGGAACTCCAAGATTTAGCCGTATTTCATTACTTTTACTCTCTTCTATTTTAACAATCTGTCTTCTGTTACATAGATAATTTTCAAATAATTTTAGTTGTATGTTGGTAAGCCCCATACCTTTTAATTTAAATAGTAGAATGTCAGGATGTACCATATCAAAGGCTTTGCGAAGATCTAGAAACAGACAGGAACAGAACATTTTCTTCTCAAAGCTTTTACTCAAAGAATCCGTTAAACTTAGACAGGCAGCCGTGGTGTTGGACTTCGCCTTAAAGCCGAATTACCATTTACTTATTACAGTATTTATTTCTAAGAAGTGATTTAGTCTAAGCAGTATAATCTTTTCAAATATTTTTGAAATGGAAGATAAAATCGTTATAGGGCGGATATATCCATTTCACTTCCAGCTTTATGAATCGGAAGTATTTTACCTATTTTACAAATATCTGGAAATACGCCCGTCTCAAAAGAGTCATTTACATATAAAGCCAGCAATGGAGATATGATGCTAACCGTGTATCGTAGACATTTAGCAGAGATTCCATCCATTCCAGTAGCCGCATTCATGTTTAAATTCAAAATTATATTCCGCACTTCTTGTTCGGTGGTATGCGTTAACTGTAGCGGATAAATAATTCTATAATTAATATAATCAAAATCTTTATGAGCTAGTGCTTGAAAATAATGGCCCAAGGTAGATGATATATTACCAAAGTAGTTATTAAAGAGATTGACCATTTCATTATTAATCGTAACTATACTATCAGTGTCAACTAAAGCCCAATCTTTGGTGGATCTGGTTTTGTTGAATATAATTTCATGCAAAAAATTCCAAAGTTGCTTGGGTTTGTTTATATGCATACCGACAAAATCTGAATTTAATTTTCTCTTTGCTTTTTTCATTTCCGTAGCTACCAACAAGCTCAGCGCTTTGTGACGATTTACTATATATACGTCCGTAGGATATAATCGTTTCAACTTAAAAAATTTATCCGGTTCATTGATGATACCTAAAATATCATTTGTCATCCATTCATGTTCGTTATGTTTCCTTTGTTTTTTTTAATTATCTTTGTGTTGTTACAAACTAGCTGTTTAACTTTCCCCACAAAATCATTAATGTTAGTAGCACTACACACTAAAAAAATTATCGGAAATACAATGTTACTTCTATTGTATATAAGTCCATCACTATTTAATATTACTTTTTAATATAACCAAATTAATAAATAATTTCATTGCAATTAGTATTAAAAGTTTTAAAGTTTAGTTCTATTACATTTTAGAGGACTATACATTACATTTTAGAAATACAAACACTATTAAAATTTAATAAAACCTTTTATTAACTTTTAATCGAACTAATAGTTAACCAATATAATAAAGCAAACTATTAAAAGCAAATGTAATATATATTTAGAATGCGTAATTTAAATTGTATTAAATCTTAATAGTATAGTAAGCATTATAATATAATGCAAGTACTATTATAATTCTAATTAATTTCTACTATTATTCTCTAATATCACTCTCATATTAAAGCAATATAATGAATGCATCTATTATAGCTTAACAGAAGCTTCATTTAAAATATACACGCATCTCAAAACGTTATTGATATTAATGTAGTAAATACCTAATAACACGTTTAACTTTACTGCTTTCTTTATATAAATTACATGCGTTTCCCTTAAGAAATGGCTTAAATCATAAATTCACTTTGATTATTATAAATAAAACAAAAGGAGTAATATTAAAATGATTTATTACTTTATTGCATTTCATTTGTAAAAATAATCACTTAAATACATTTTATAAAACATATTCATTTAATACATATTAGGTAGATATTTAAACTTTGTTAAAAAAACTTGGTGGCAAGTCTTTAACATCATAACTTAAAATAAAATAACATTTGTGTAAATTGCAAAATTGTTTTTCAAAAACTTGATTATACTTAAGGCATCTAAATTTTATTAAGGCAGTTGGGCAATTAGTTTCTATTAATTTATAAGAATTATTAAAAGTTTCAAATAATCCTAGCCAATTTTTTACAAGAAAGAAATAGTCATCCTTAATTTCTAGTATATCTAATATTTCGTAAAAAGTTGTGATTTCATCGGATATATCTTTAAGTAAGAAAAACCTTTCTTATAGTGAAAGAAACTATCTTTTATAAATGATAAAGAATGTTGGGTTTGATCTACTAAATCTATTGAGCAGACTTGATCTTGGGTACGCTTTTTTTACCAACACTCACACTATTATCAATTTGTAAACTTAACCATGCAATTGCAATCATTTGCTGATGGCGATTAGCTAAGGTTTTGCAAATGTTAATAAAGTTTTGAGATTTTAATCTAGTAAAATACCGATGTTTAGCCTCATAACGTATAGTCCACATGTAAATCAGGGGCCCCATTTCTCTTATAATTCTGGGATAATGTGTCAGTAAGTGTTCCTTTGGTGAAAGTGGTTTGTTTAAAACCGTTTATAATAAACTCGAGATATTCTTTAATTAAATGCTCTAAACTACCGATTTGGGCTTCCGAAATTTTGTAACTAAGAATTATTGACAAAATTTGTAGCAAATTTCCCAAACATTGCCATTGTGCATCATGTTCACTTATTAATTTCTGAAGCGATTCGATATACTGATCTCTTGAGATTTTAGCCGATGATTTTCCTGCCGCAGTTTGTGGTAATAATTTTATTAGGAGGAACATTAATTTTACGCCTGGAAACCATTCTAAACGAAATTCAGAGAAATGAATTAATTATAATAATTAAATTTATTATGTGAATTGTAATATGTATAAGTTTGCAAAAGTAAGCAAATGATCAATGTTTAATGTTCGCAGAAACTTGATAAGTGTAAAGTCAAAAAGAGTAAGTTTGTTTTTGAATTCCGAAGGAAATACAAATTGGGTTGTCTTTAAAATAAAATTGCATGCTCTCTGCACAAGTTACGGAAAAAGGTCGTAGATTGTGTTTGCAAATTTATACCCATGAAGATCATGGATAAGTAAAACATCTTAAAATATCCGTTGAAATGTCAACCCCCGTTTAAATTTATTAACTTTAGAAATAAAAAAAACCGTTAAAATATTCTTTCGAATTATTACTCTGCAGGGAGCATTAACTAAAATATTTTAAATTTTGTAAACCTGCATTTAATTAGTTTTGTTTAACTCTGCCCGTTCCAAATTGTTAGGACATCACGGACAACAAGTAACCCATAAGCCAACGACTATAAGTGTAAATGACAAAAAGATCGCTCTTGTTTTACATTAAAATTTTGACAACCGAATTTTTTTTGATCATATTATTATCATATGGACTTACAAAATTGTAAGCGTATAAAATTCAAAAGGATGTTACCTGAAACGTATAAAATTCATAAGGATGTTACCTGATATAAGAACAGACTCTTCGAAATTTTGTTTTGCACAATCGTTGAAAACTTTTTCTATGTTTGAGGAAAACCAATCCCAGTTTTGTAAGAGACCCTCCGAATTTTCTGGGAACCGTAAATTAAAATCATAAAGTATCTGAAAAAATTTAAATGGAAATTGTTTTAATACAGTGCACAATAAAAATTGTATCTAATACTAACCAATTCTGGCTTTAAAAAAAAGAAAGGAAATTCTTTAGAAATTTTGAAAAATTCAGGATTTTCGAAGGCCGCACTTCTTGTTTCCAGAGTTTCACGTAATTTTGTTTTAATTAAGTCCAACTGTGTATTCACGTTGCAGTTTTTTAAAATAAGGATTCCTTCATTATTTTCCAAATTGGTGATAGAGCTAACCTCCTTAACGTCGTCACCTATTTCAGAGTGTCGTTTTCTTCTACGCACATTATCCTTTAAACGGGCTTTACTAGCGTCGAATAACAATTCCTAAAATTGAAGACTATTAAGTAGAATACTTAAAACACATATTTAAATATTTAAACTTACAATTCCACCCTTTGAACTTTTTAATTGTGGGAAAAGTTTAATTAGAGCAAAAGCCAATGCTTGTTTGTGGCAGTTTTCTGGATACCATCCAAATTTTTTAACTAAAAAATTAACTAGTTCGCGTACAATAGCACGCCGCTCTACATCTTTAATCGGAACTAATTCCTCGTTTATAACATATGTTTTCTTCAAAACGAACGAGTTGTCTGATACCATAATAAAATTTTTTAGTTCCTCATGGGTAATATACAATTCTAGCCCAATTCGGGCATTTTGTTTTTCTACCACTGCCGATAAAACTGTAATTAAATACAAATTTATAAAGGCTTTTGTTATAAAAATATTTTGTAATACCATTCGTTTGTGCTTGTTCATGTCCAGTCGCCATATGTTCCTTCAATATGATTTTCAGCAAAAATTTTGGATGACTGTAATTTTGAACAATAATTTCTAAAAACGTCTCTTCTGGGATAGTTATTCCTTCAGAATCCTCGAAATGAGATATATTGTAAACTGATGTGTCTAAATCAATAGCAGCTAAAAGTTAATGGTTTCAATAAATAAGTATATGTATAAGTATAATAACAATATTTAAAATGTGTAAGACTAAATAAATAAAAGGCCGTAGTTTGTTTCAACCATTATTTGTCCCTATATAAATTTCAGTGAAAATAAGGGAATGGTACTACAAGTTTTTGAGGTTAGTTGAGCTAAGACGAGATGCAATTATTAACTGCCGCGCTCAGAATAATTTGATGGCAAAACGGAAGAAGTGTTGTAGATTTCACAGCAGCTTTAGTATTGTGTAAATACGTTTAGCTTATCGTTCCGCTTATGAGGCTACTAAATAGAACCAACAAATTTACAACATATATTTTCCACATGTGGAACACAAGGTTTTGTGAAACATTTATTGTTAACAGCAAATAAAAGGGAGCTGGGTAGTTGATTGGACATTTTCGATAAAATAATTTAGAAATAAATCCAGTTTACAGACACTGGCTATAAATTGAATCTACTAATTAATGTTGTGACAATAACAAGCCAATGATATATTGAAACTAACTTTTATTTTTATTAAAAATAAAAATATTGTTTTTATTTTAGCATTTTTATGCATGAAACCGAACTACGAAAACTCTATAAGAATGACGAAGGACGATAAATATTTAATATAATTCACCTTACGCTATATTGATTTCTATTTTGTCTGAATATCAACACATACTAATGCATTTATTCGGCAGCTTAGACGAGCGCAATATAAGATATTTAATTTTAATACTAATTCTATTGAAACGTACCCAACCAATGGAAACACATGAATCTTGTCATGTGACAACTGATCTACCTAATTTGATTGGTATTTTTTTTTTAAATAGAATTAGTATTAAAATTTAATATTTTGAATATTACATAATAAAAACTGGAGACGCGATAACAAATTCAACTTACCAGAAATTAGGAAATCTTCATACACAAATTTGCCTTCATTGTGCTTAACTATTTTTGTGTATTTGGCACTATTACCAATTTTCGTTTTGATGTGCACGTAATTAAGCACATGAAAACTATCCATTGAATTCCAGTTAAACAATTATCCAGTTAATATCCAGTTAGCAAAATAAAAATATCCAGTTGTTGTCAATTTTGTTGTTATATATATTATTTTTATATATATTATATATAAAATATATAATATATATATATATATATATATATATATATATATATATATATATATATATATATATATATACATATATATATATATATATATATATATATATATATATATATATATATATATATATATATATATATATATATATATATATATATATATATATATATATATATATATATATATATATTATTCACAACTTCAATATTATTCACTTTTAACTTAAACTTACTTATATCGATGACAACCAAATAACTTATAATATTCTATAAGGGACATTCCATAGTAAACTTGCAGACAAACATGATTTCATTAAAAACAAGTACCGCAAAAGTTTCCAGGCGGCAGCACGAAACATTTTTAATAACTGTTTTCTGTGGCACTCAAATTTTGATCTATTTTTGATCTTTTTCTGATTCAAAATGGATTTGTTTACATTTTTTGTCTTTTTTTATTCGAAATAGATCAAAAAAAAAATCCAAAAAATTTGTTGGATTTTTTTTTGATCCATTTTCAAAAAGAAAAAGACAAAAAATGTTAACAAATCCAATTTTAATCAAAAATAGATCAAAATTTGTGTGCCACAGAAAACAGTATTATTAAAAATGTTTAGTGCTGCCGCCTGGAAACTTTTGCTAGGTTGAGAGAATTTTTTCAATTCATGTCCCTTATAGAATTGTAAGTTATTTGATGACAACTCAATTACAAATACGCTGTAATGTATGTAATACTAAAGGACAAAAACGAAAAATTTCTCGAAAGAGAAACGATTTTTTTTTATTTTTATTATGACACCGAAGAGAGTAAAATACAGAGATTTTTCGCTACTTTTATTTTTAATACAAGAATTTAATGAAACAACATTAAATTTTAAAGTTTGTGCATAAAATGTTGTGTTAGTGATAGCTAGCATTAAATTGTATTATAATTTTCTATTGTATAATGTTTAATGGAAGGCATTTATTAAAATTTAAAGGAACATTTTTAACTGTGTAGAGATCCTAATCCAAATAGGATCATCATAAATTTTACCTATACGAAGTTGGCTCAAAATTCTAGCCCAAAAAGTGGCGGTTTTAAAAGCTGGCAACACTAATGCAAGTGTCGTGAAAAATGAAACTATCGAGATAGAAAATATTAAGATACAAAAATGATAAATCTTTAAAAGAGTTGTTGTGGTTTCTTATGTATATGAAGTTGGGACTAAAATGTTAACCCAAAATCTATTAAGGTTCTGTAAAATATACGAACATTTACTGCATCAAGTATCTGCCAAATATTTTGTATTTTTGATATGTTAAATCAAAACTTATTCTGTTACCACAGCAAAAACAGTATATTTTAATGTCAGCCCAAAAGTAAATATGTCGTAAAACTATCAAACCCGGATGATAGATAAATTAATTCTATCAAATCAAAAATTAACGAAATAAATAATACATTTCAGTTCCGTAACAGTTTATTTGAGACTTAACTTCTGACTATAATTAGAATTTATGTTAAAGTATTCATCGGCACATTAAACGACATAATCATTTGTTGGGGAAGGATTTGGATCGGAGGTTTAAGGGGCTCCCCTTGTCATTATTCCGATGATACTACCATTCAATGAAATATGTGTTCCGCATGATAAAAGACACCGCCGGTGCAAAGTTTTAGGATGATGTAATTGGTATCTCATGGTGAGAATGACCCACATATAGTCACTTTAAGAACTAAACTGTATATCTTAATGGAAGTTGAGATTTTGGGTATTGGTCATCGGTCTCACTATGGTTTTCGAGTAGTTCTGGTCTTAACCTTTGCCGGTGCAAAGTTGTAGGAGAATGTAATTGGTATCTCATGAGATACCAATTGCATAGCTATGCTCGATACGAGGGCTGCCTTTTATATTTCGGGATTAGAGAACAAAAACAAATATTAATCGTCGAAAATCGCTTTATTGTTTTCCAAAATATTCCCCATGAAGATCTATACACTTTTGCATGCGTTTGAACCAACTGTCGAAGCAATTTTTCCACTCTGATTGAGGTATCTCCAAAACATGCATTCTGAACGGAGCAACCGCTTCTTCAGGTGTTGAAAAACGTTGACCTCTCAGTTTGTTTTTTACGTACGGGAATAAAAAGAAGTCATTTGGTGACAAGTCAGGACTATACGGCGGATGACTCATCAAATCGATGCTTTGAGTGCTCAAAAATGCAGTTGTTTGAGCCGATGTGTGAGAGCTCGCATTGTCGTGGTGAAGAGTGATCCGTCTTCGGCAGTTGGTTTTCCTGATTTCTTGGAAGACAACTAACAAACAAATGGTTGTGTACCACTCAGAATTGACTGTTCTGCGTTGTTCTAGTGGTACGGTTGCGACATGTCCATTTTTTTCCGAAAAAACAGGCGATCATTTGCTTGCAAGTGCTTCGTGCGCGAACAACTTTTGTTGGATTCGGCTTATCTTGAAACACCCATACAGTCAACTGCTGTTTACTTTCGAGCTCATACGCGTAAATCCACGATTCACCACCTGTCACTATGTCATAGACGTGTTTTGAAGCACCGCGATCGTATTTTTTGAGCTTTTCTTTCGACCAATCGACACGAGCCTTTTTTTGAGCGATTGACAAATTGTGTGGGATCCAACGCGAACAAATTTTTTTCACATTAAAATATTTATGCAATATTGAATGTATGCTGGTCCCACTAATGCCTAAGGTTGTCTCAATCTCACGATAGGTCACATGACGATCTTGCAATATCAGTTCGCGCACAGCATCAATGGTTTCCGGAACAACAACTGATTCTGGACGACCTTCATGAAATTCGTCTTGGAGTGAACTACGACCTCGATTGAGTTCACCATACCATCGATAAACACTGGTCCTTGATGGAGCTTCATCGCCAAAAATTGAATTAAGTTCATCCATGCACTCTTGCTGCCTTAATCCACGTCGAAAGTTGTAAAAAATAATCGTACGAAAATGTTCACGATTTAATTCCATTTTTTCGCCGAGATGTTGAGTTAATGAGTACTGTAAACAACACAAATAGCGCTCGAATGTCAAAACGTTCTGAGTACGTATAATCTCAAAAATGTCAAACTTTACGATAGTGCTGTCAGTTGCCAGATTGCAACACTAGGGTTGTCCAATCCCGAAATATAAAAGGCAACCCTTGTATTTAGGTTTATAATTAAAATTTTTTCTATTATTTTAGTTCAGGATGCTAATTTTTGACCAAAACATAATATTTGATGTATTGGCACAAAGTACTTATAATAAGTACTTTGTGATATTGGTAAATCTATATTGTTAGAAAACAACTAATTTAAATGATCCTTTTTATTAACTGTTTGCATAATTTTTCCGGCGAATTGTCATTTTCGATAAACTGTTGTTTTTGATGAATTGTCGTTTTTGGTGAATTGTCCTGTTCTGTAAAGTGTTCGAGGTTTGACAAACTGATGAACAATAGTTTTCTTATAACGCGGGCATTTTACAGAGTTTGTCAGGTGTTTCGAGTATATTAGAGCGGATCCGTCCAAAGAGCTTATTTGCTATAAATAATATCGCTAATGGTTACTGGTAGCTGCGTTCAGTAGCTAATAATCTCCGAAACAATGAATCATTCGTCGTTGCCGCGCTCCAAAATACACCATTTCTTAACATCCGGCGTAATTTACGTTACGGAACAAGTGTTACAAAGAAGAGATCGTCTAACGTCAAATTTACATGATTAAGTAAAACTGATGGCAGCTCGTTATGTATGCATATCGGACATCCCATATGAGTTAATTAAAAATAAACAAATTCAATTTTTATTTTATTTACAATAAATCATTTAAATTTTAATAAAAATAACTCTGATAAATTCGTTTAAAATAACGCCGTATTTTCCCATCGAATACAACACACGATAAAAAAATTAGTAAACCTTGGGACGTTGCCGTTGTTACAAATAGATATGAGAATATCACACGAATCCAACAATTATCGGTGTAATAAACGATGACAGCAGATACCCAGGTAATCGACAATATGCTGAACGCATACATGTATGTACCGCATTTTTCATTCATTCGTTTAATATTCGTTATCAAATTTTCCTGCTGCTGATTCGTGCGCACTATAATCCATATGAAAATTATAAATTGCACAACGATTGCCGTTACGATTGGTAAATGCACTGAGAGTATTAAAAAATCCCCCGCTGGATAGCAAACTGAACTATTTTCGTGTAATATATCGGTGGGTAAATAGATTTCGGAATCGAAATACGCATCGATCGATATCGATAATCCGATTATTAGCATTGGCATGAGCCATCCAAATGTGAGTACTTTTGTTTCAAATTTGAGTGGGATAGTTTGTGGTGTACCAATAATATATGTCCGTATTAGGTGGTCGGTAGAGAATAGACTCAAGAAAAATGCAACCAATGTTATATAATGCAATATCGCACCACTAATAAAACAGTAAACATAATTAATTCGTTCAGCACCCGTTGCATCGAAGAGTTTAAGCTCGATTATAAGAATGTAGAAAAGCATTTGAAGTCCGTTTGCACACGATAAATGCAATATTAAAGGTGTTGTGTCGGATAATCGCCACGTCTCTATTTTCCATGCTAATATAAATATAACCACTATACACACGATTGAGATAGAGCAAGTCAATATCGATATCACGTTTGCTACTTTCTCGTGCACTTGTGTATCACATGTTGTCAAAAGCACTTTATCACTTCCTATTAGTTGAACATATCCGGAAAATGTTGCTTGTTTTACATTACACGTTAGTAGATTTTCGTAGTCATCTAAACTTTCATATTCTTTGAAATTTTTGTCCCATTTTCCTGTTCTTGATCCATTTGCAATAATCCAATTTGAACAACCGTCTAGTACTGCATTAAAACGATTTCGAAATTTTTTGTCACGTTTAAATACCGTAAATATTCCATCAGGTAATTCGGCCTCAGGGTATTCCGGGATTGTTATTCCAATTGTTTTACTTTTAACTTTAACTTGGGTGTTATTTTCGTCGCGGTCTTCTAGAAACCAAGAATCTTTGTAAAAAATACTAAAAACTATCCGGATATTGGACATGTTCGATTTTAATTGTTCGATCACCGAGCTTGGTATATTAACGCCCACCTCAAATTTTCTATCAATAATTTCGAGTGCAGTCTCATGCCCAAATAATTTACGCAAATTAAAATCCTTAAAATTATTTTCTGGCTCACGCAATTTTTTCTTATGGATAGCGAATCCCGTAACATTACTTTCGTATGGATCAATCACCATAACAATTATGTTACCTCGTTGAATAGAATGAGTTTTATCACTTTGTTCCAATAAATCTATTTTAACATCTGAACTGTTTGCATAGTAATTGACAACCGTATTGAAATTAGTTAAAAATCGTGCTGATACGCCTTTTGCCGTATTTTCATAGAGGTCCGCCTTCTTTAATGCCGTATCGAAAATATTGAAAAATTTATCAATTTGTGTTTCTTCACCCTTTGTCCGCTGTCCATACTCAAATAATTTGGTCTCGTTTGAATTTTCGAGAAGATTATTCATTGCATCATTAGCAAACAGCAATGAATCAACATCATCACAATAATTTAATACTTGATCAATTGCGTTGATTTGATCGGTCAAATCTGATATATTTTTTGGTACTACTGGCGTGCAGCTTTTAGAATTTATGTTAAATGTGTCACTCGCCGCGCCCGCGATATTAAACGTAACCGAAACAATTAATTTAATTAAAGAAATAAATTTCATTTTTACTATACACGATTTACGTTCTACACTTTACTAACTGGACAAACTATTCGAGGTGTATATACATTTAGTTAGAGATAAGTTGCATTGGACACATCGTGAAACGATTAGTAACGTTGGTTATAAATAAAGTGGAGATAATTCAATACAGTGGCATAAGGCAATGTAATAACTCGTTTTGTAGTATGAGTGAATATTTAATTTATGAGCTTATCGACTTGGGGCAGCAGTGCTGATTTGCTCGACTGGACTTACAATTTACAAACCTCTCACCAGTATTATTTTGTTTTGTGAATGTTAAATGCTCAAATCTCGAAAATTCCGTTTTTCTAGATCGTTTAGAACAGTGTTTCTCAACTTTATTTTGCCGAAGGCCCACTTTCAATTATTATTTTCTTCTGTGGCCCCTTCGTCATAAAATAATAAAATAAAATGTACAATATTTTATAGGTAATGAGAACCTTGCGACCGATGGGAATTTGTGAGTCTTTTAATATTTGGTTTTAATTTTGTTAAGCATAAATGAAGTTCCCCTCTCTTCAGAATGTCAAGACGGTTACGACTTTTTGAGAGTAAAAGTAACACTCGACTAAATCCTGATTCTATTAGGTCCTCCCAAAGTAGTGGAAATTTTTCTGCAATGTCTCTGTCCATCCAAAACTGTGACTTATTTCTGAACAATAGCTGAGCCGAAACAACATTTTGTAACTCAATAAGGCATTTTTTGTAGTAATAAGTCAACTTTACATGCATCTATCGCAAATGGATCTATCACCCAGTCAGGAATATTCATATCTAATAAATCTTTAAATCGTAATTGTATATCTTCAATTAAATTTTTTAAATCTGCAATATAAACAAAAATAACATCATCCTGCACTTCATCGTTGAGAACAGCTAATAACGGAAACTTCATAAATGCACGTTGTCCAATATTATTCAAAAATAGTTTGGACTTTCCAATAAAAGTAGTAATGGCTTCTTTGTTGAATTTATTTTTTTGAACAAGTAAAAAATTTGATGCTATTATTTGTTCTCCGTTTCCCTTTGAGAAAGGATACAATGCTGTCCCAGAGTGCAACAACACGATAACAACAGGCAATTACCTTTTGAGAACCGTCGAATTTCGGTGTGCAACGACAAGCGTTCAAACTGTTCATCATTGTCTTGACATAATTGTCGAAAGATACGAGTTAGCAATGCTTTGGATTTAATATAATTGACGAATTTTGTTATAATAGCAAGAGCGTCATGCAAGTGTTGGCGGTGCAATACACAATGTATATATATATATAAAACATCAGGTACTTCTCGTTTTAAATAAGCAATGAAACCTCAGTATCTACCTACCATCGCAGCAGTACCATCGGTGACAAACGCGATTATATAGGTTGGTTGAAAAGTATTGAAAGTGACTCCTATTAACCAGCAGAGGAATCAAAATTTATACGCCATTTTAATATTTCATCTTTTATTTGAACACATGAAAATTTTTATTTCGATCTGGCAATTCATTCTTTGTCTACCAGCTATTAGAAGTTGACGTGTCAGTGTATTCGTTTACAATGGAAAAACCCGAATATAAAAATAAATATAAGATATAATTCTTTGTTTTGGAAGGTTTATCAGCAACAGAAATTTGTTCAAAAATGGTAAAAGTGTTTAAGGAATCTACTCCTTCATTTTCTACTGTGCATCGATGGGATTTAGATGGATGTCCAAAAATTGCAACAACACCAGAAATCATTGCGCAAGTGTATAGTATTGTTTGTGAAGATGCAAGTTTCACTAAGCGTGAAATTGCTGATACTATCTCGGACGAACGAGTACTCCATATTTTACATGAAGAATTACGTATGGAAAAGTTACTTGGAAAACAGGTGCCGCATTCGTTAACAATTCAACAAAAACTGAGACGAAAACAAATTTTCCAGCGTAATTTGAAGCGTTTTAAGCAGAATAAAACCGATTTTGTGCTTATATTTATAACTATGGATGAGACTTGGATATACCACCATGATCCTAAACTGAAACAAGAACATTTACAGTGGACTGAAGCTGGTTGTTCAGCTCCAAAACAGGTGAAGTCAGAATGATCGGCAAAAACATCATGGCATCAGTTTTTTGGGATGCAAAAAACGATTTTGTTGATTGATTATCTTAAAACAGGTAAAACAGTTAATTCTGAATATTTCCTTTTCGACAAATTCGATAAATTATAATAATAATTCATTGTTTAACAATTGCATGCTAGGTGAACTTCAAGAATTAGAGGACGGCCAATTTATTAAATTAGTGTATAAATTCGTTAAAGAAAAAGTAGATATTTAGTTTAAAAAATAAAATTTGAATAATTTAAATAACAATGTATTATAAAATGTCATTATTGATAATTAAACAAATAAATATATAAATAAAAAAATTCGTGAAAAAAGACCTGCTTTACAGAAGAAAAAATAATTTTTCATTACGACAATGCATCTGTTCACGCGAGTACTTTGACGATGGCTAAAGATTTGACTCCCAGCGATTACTGTCTCTTCAGAAACCTGAAACAATTTCTTCGCGGAAAACGTTTCTCGTCGAATGAAGAAGCTATTGCAGCCGTGGAACAGTATTTTGCAGAGCTTCCGAAAATTCATTACAAAGATAGTATACCATTATGGAGTATCATATGGAATAAGTGTATTGAAGCTCAGGGAGATTATTTTGAATAAAAAAACTAGTTTCATTAAAAAATTCACATGCTTTCATTTTTGCTTTCAATACTTTTCATCCAACCTGTATTTTGCAATGGAAAACTTTTTTCATTAAAATAAATCTTAACTTTTTGAAAGATTGCCTCTCCTGTGATGATTGTTTTGTGCATCTGGGCAAAAAGAATTTCTTCTGAGAGCTGATCAGGCAATATTAATGATTGTCCTATGGTATGTCGTTTGCAATTAATTTGGATATTTGGAATTTGCCAATAGTCCCTTATCTACTTTAGATACTTTGTCAGTAAACATTCGATTCATTTCAAAATTATCCCGTAGTTTCTTGAAGTAATCTATTGATTTATTCTTCTTATCCTTATGTATTGTCTTGAAATGCCCCCGTAACTTGACTGCGTATATATAAAGAATTGAATTAGAATCGCGTCAAAGCTCCTTACTGATTTTTCATTGAACTTAAAATTTTAACGTTGTGTTTAATTATAAGTTGTATAAATATCATAAATATGTATAAATGAATCGTTTTACATCTTAATTTCATATTTATATTAGTAATAAATAAAATTTTTGTGGCAAAATCTTCATGGCCTGTTTAATTAAACCAAGGTCCAAGGCCCCCTAAATTTATGAATTTAGCATATGCCTCCTCTGATAGATGGTACGGCCCCCTAGGGTATGGTATGGCCCCCTAGTTGTCAACAACATCCAATTCAAAACCATAAAAGTTTCAAAAAATAACAAATGTTTTTTACGTGTTAAAAATTTTGAGTTTGTGGCTATACATATTACGATTTGCGGTCATTATTGATTTTTGTTATTATTTGAAGAAAACTGCTGCAGAATCACGTCAAATGCTTGTCAAAGCTGCTTGCTCTTTGATTTATAAAATGCTATGGATGGTTTAACAAATTCAAAAGTGGTTATTTTGACGTATGTGAAACAAAAAACGTGGAAGACTACAGAGAAAGTTTGAAGATAATCGATTGCAAGCATTGTTAGATGAGGATGACGCTCACATAGGAAAATAAAAAACCACTTGCGAAACGTTGCTCGCCAGATACAAAAAAAAGTCCTTTCTCCATCGAATTGTGGATCTGTTTTGAGAATCCAAAGCGCAAAATGCCAATCGCTTTGCTTCGGACGGAAGACAATGCTCTGTATTTGGTGTAGGGATCAGAAGAGTGTGATTTATTTTGAGCTTTAAAAGCCTAGTGAAACCATAAATACTGAACGCTACCAACAACAAATCGAGCTTGGGTGCGTATACTTGAAATGGGTGGATACTTCCCCATGCGTATTATAATTTGCTTAAAAATTCTTTATATTGTCCGAAATTTTCGCCAGCTACTTTAATCGTTTTTCCAAATTTGCTTGCAAGTTTTTTATTATTTATTTCCCAAAATCGGCGGAAATGTCCGACTGGGTAAATCAATGCGGATTTATTCCCTTAATAAGGGAAAATTTGCAAACAAATTTGAAAAAACAAGCCGTCGAAAAATTCGAACAATTTAAAATTTTTTAAAGTTAATTATATTCCGCATTCGGAAATATCCACCAATTTCGAATACGCGCTTATGTCTGCAAATATGAAACCTGAATTTTTATATATTTGCTGACTCCTTCTCCTAATTCCCTGTAGGTATTATTTATTACCCATCAGAGGATTAAGCTCCACGAGAGACGCAGTTATCTCCCGCGTGCACATGAAAGAAGCCGATAGCCTCTGCTAGTCCAGTCAGATGACAATGTACCATTACCATATAAAAGAGTCTTTGGGGTGAAGTGTGGACCAATTCACTGTAATCAGAATATGTACTAACCGCTGCTACTAATGGCTGTAAACTTTGTTGTTTTTTAAGTTTCAAACAAGTAGTTAGTAATATCATCTAATATTTGCTGTAGTTCATTAGAGTCAAGTGTTTTCATGATGAGCCATTACTATGCACACAGTTAAGAATTTTTCTGGTTCCTTTACCAGAAACTACGCAACTCGGAAAAAATTAAAAATGACCCTAAACTATCCGTGGATATTAGCTCCCTGTCAGCTCATAAACATGATCGGATCCTCATAAACATGATCGGTTTAGAAATGATCTAATCGGTTTCCCAAAAAATCTGCAACAAACAATTCATTGATAAATTGTATTTCATTTAAAAGTTTCTTCATCAGTACTCTCAGGGACGGATTTCCTACGGGAAATACAATTCATCAAAATATTAGGTGTGCAAGTAGAAATTCTGCTTTTTTGGCCAAATTGGTCAAAATCCTTCTCGATAGAAACTTGGTGGTTTCGAAGCAAAATAGTCATCGTTCCATTTTCGCACATCTTCAACTATCGTAAACCGGTGGTCTTTCAAATATGGTGACATCGATCTGAATAAGTGGTAATTAGAGGGAGCCAAGTCTGGAGAATACGGCCCATGCTATAAAACTTCCCAGCTTAAAGAGAAGTTGAGTTGTGATACAGTAATATCACCTTCCGCAAGCGTAAATGGTAACTCCTAACTGATCTGCGAGCTCATGTTGAGTTTGACGCGGATTATCTTCCAGTAAAACTTTAAGTTCTTAAATTGTTTAATGAGCTTATAAGTTTACAAAATTAAAATAACAGTTATTTAGCTCTTTTATTGTTTTTATTTATTAGTACTTAAGCTTTCGGAACCATTTCGGTTCCATTCTCAAAAGTATGTAAATCAATTTAACAAAAAAATATTTTCTATACAAAATAAAATCGAAATCAAGGCTAACTAAAACGTAGCTATTTTCCTGTAGATATCGCTCGCTACTAGAAAAAATATATTCTTTATTTTAGCAAAGCAACAAAAATTGATATCTACAGGAAAACACTTTACAAAATAAAATTTGACTAAAAACATAAATTGAAAACAATTTTATCCATCTTAAGTAAAATATGAATTGTGTAAAAGCAAAAAATCAAATTATAAAAATAGATCATATGAATTGCCAATGTATGCAAAATCGTTAATTTTGTTTAGAGAATTTGAACTAGATTTTATATGTAACATTTCCAAAATAGATCGTTTCCTGTAATTAGATTGTTTTTCCAAAATTTCTACATCTTCAAAAATAATTTTATGGTTGGTATCTCTAATATGTTCCGAAAGTGCACTTATTTGATTTGAATTTGAATTTCCCGAAGCACCACGTAAATGTTGAAAGAACCGCTCCCGCAAAAACTGTTTAGTTTGTCCGGTATAAATTAGGTTACAATCGTTACATTTAATCCTATAGACCAGATTAGATTCTTTCTTTAATGGTATCGGATCTTTTAATTTTGAAAACAAAATATCATTTAAACTCATAGCTGAACGACCAATAATTTTGAAATTATAATTTTTAAATAAATGTTTTAATTTTTCGAAAAGATTCTTTATGTAAGGTAAAGATAAATAATTTGTACTTTCAATTTCAGGATTTAATGTACAATTTTGATAACTTCTTTGTTTCCAAATCACCTTATTAATTAATTTTTTAGGATACTGATTATTTACCAAAGTGTTTTCCAAAAGTTTGAAATTGTTGTAATGAAATTTAGTATCGGACAATTTTAGAATTTTTTGAGTTAAAATTTTTATTGTATTAATTTTGTAAGAAATAGGAAGCCAAGAAATAAAATTTAGATAACGACCAGACCAGGTATTTTTATGGTACCAGTCAAAAGAAATTTTACCATCCGGTTCATGAATTAAAAGTAGATCTAAAAGAAAGCTTAAGTACTAATAAATAAAAACAATAAAAGAGCTAAATAACTGTTATTTTAATTTTTTAAGTTCTTCGTCTTCAAATTATTTTACTGCAGACGTGGATCAAAACTAAAATTGCCATCACGGAATCTTGCAAACCTCTTTTTTACTGTTGAATGACTCAGAGAATGTTCACTCAAAATCGAATTAATCAATTCTATAGCTTGAGCAGCATTTTTTTCATTTGAAAACAGAATAGAATGTAATGACGTAAATGTTGCTTATCGACATCCATCTCTTAAAATTGATGCACGTACTTATGTCATAAAAACAGCGATGGGCGATTTGGATGCGTTTAAATATATTTTAGTACAACCAACTTCAGAGCCGAGTTGCTACTTGCATACGTAATAAAATTATTTTGGTATTAAACAGATTTTGAAACGGATTATTGTCATGAGGTCAAAGGATGCTATTTGAAGCAAATTCAATTGTCATAATATTCGAACTTTCCGGGAACTTGAGACCATGTGGTTGGCCCTAATTACCTAAACATATGAATATACAAATATTATTGGGACAGATTAGATGATTAAGGGATCATACCATTCCTTCGGGAACTTAAATAAAACTATTACCGTGATTACGTGAGTTTGATCTCAAATACAAAAACAAATACACGAAAATTTTGCAAAAAATTAGCTGAACATCCATTTTGTAATGAGTATTTTAGATTTATTAAGGCGTCTTCTGTTTTGATTTTATTAATTATAGGGCCTTTAAGAAATGTTTACCAAATGTCTACTATACAAGCACGTTTTCAGAAGTTCAGTTCGTTCGCATGCGGTGACCAACTAATATCCCTTCATTGCAAAATGAATCGAAATTTGTTTCTCAAAAAACCGATTGTTTCAGTATGATATGTCGCGCCGCCCTCGTTGTTATTATTCATGTCAACAAATATTGGTAAATAAAAATTGTTATCATGACTGTAGCGAACACCATTGACTATTCGATAAAAATGGTTTCTGTACAACACTTTCTCTCACTGTAGCAATGTCTTCTGTTGAACTACTCGAACTCTTTGAATGGTCAAAACGACGGAACTTTTAAAATAACTACTTTGTACTCTATTGTTCTTATTGGAGCACCACATTATTATGGTATGGTTTCCAACTATTATATCAAGGTTTCCGAAACTTATGGTTCCTAAGAGTCATTGCTGTGCACACATAAACATATATGTCCACAGCGTCAATTTCACCGGCCGGATCAACTTGCAATTTTTATTGTGTTTAGTGGTCATCATTGCAAGTCAATACCAACTAGTTTGGTTTGCGGAACTCACGGTTCCTGAGAACCAGTAATAAAAAACTATCTCTGACATACTGGGCCATACAGATTCAGGGTGATTTTTTGTTCCAGGTTAGTTTTTTTTAGCTGCCATTTTATTTTGGATGACATTTGTCAGTTCGCATTTGACAGTCATTTTTTTGCAAAAAAAATATTATGAGCAACGAAGTACAGTCCGACTTGGCTGGCTTTGTTAATAAATAGAATAGCCGCTATTGGGGCATTGAAAACTCTCAATTGATACATCAAAGACCACTACACCCTTGTAAAGTTGCGCCATTTGGGCCGGCGGCATCAAATTTTAGGATGCTAGAGGCAATACTGAAACAATTACTAGTGACGGCTTTCGGGTCATGTTGGAACACTTTCTTGTACGCGAATTTAATAAATTAGGCTTACAGAACATGTGGTTCCAACAAGACGGTACCCCATCACAGCTCGGCTGAATAATGTCAAAAAGTGGTGGTATCGACTGGCCCTCTGATCCCCTGATTTAATTCTTATCGGTTTCTTCCTACGGGAGTTAAAATGTTAGCAAAATGTAACCGAAAGAGCTCGTCTTTCCAACACGGCCAGAGGTGGCCACTTAACCGACACTATATTCCATACATCATGTTAAACATCTTATAATCAATCAATGAAATGTAAATTATAAAATTATAGTTAATTTAAAAATTATTGAAAGAAAACTTCGACCAGGAACATGGAAAGCACCATTTATAGGCCTATAGTGCCAATCTCGGATCGACTTGAGAGTTTTATTCTCATGCTTCCTGAGAATCATACATTAAAATGTCTCTTACTTGGACTCTAGGTAACCAACAAACTTTATGGCAAGTCGATACCAACTTGTTTGATTTCCGGAATTCAGGTTGCTATTCACATATAGGCCTAGATCACCAATCCCAAGATATGAATCGACCAGGAATTTTATTGTGATTAGCGGTCATCATTACAAGTCGATGCGGTCTTGGTTCGGATTCAGGAACTCATGGTTCCCAGGAACCATAAATTAAAACCTGTCATACTTTGCCAGTTTTTCGTTATTATGTTTACAAATCCGTATCTGCATTAAATGAGTATACACTGTATAGTGATTAAACTTACTATCACTCCAATTCCTAGAAATAATTTGTTTTTAAATTTATGTAGTTAGGCTTACCGTTCTACAGAGATATTTAATTTTATTCAAATTATTTAGTTTGGTTCGGAACAAGTGAATATCTGAGGGTTCAAGTCATGCAAACAATTTTGATTTCCTTCCTTATTTGGATATTAAATTTACCTCAATATTTTGCAGTTAGTGCTTATATCAAATATAATTTCGATTATAATGTATTTGTATAATATTTTCCAGGTTTGTCCTATGGAGGAAATTGATGGTGCTGTGTGGAATGTCGGTTTTTCAACCGAATATGAAATAACCTCAAATCCAAGGTGCTTGGATAAAAATCACCTGCCCGTTACTCGGAAATGTGTTAATAATAATTGGGTTCAAAATAAGTTAAACATAAAATGTGAATACATACAGGATGATAATTGGAGAGATACATTTTGCCCACCGGATTATAATCGCATATCCAATACTGATTTATGTATTTTGATCAGTAAGCCGCAACAATGGTCCGAGCTTTGTTTGCAATCTACTGAGGCTGACTCATCATATTTCCTTAACAATCAAGAATTAAATTCAACGTTGTCTGATTACGGGAGTGAACTATATTGGGTACCGGTTAAACGCGAGAACCGACTAACACACACTAAATATAAAATAGTTACGCGTTACAATAGTAAATTTGATGAATCCCTCATTTCTGAACCAATAGATGGTGATTGTTTAACATACAGTCCATTTGAAGGGAAATTCCATTTATCGAATTGTGATAACATCTATAGCATGGTGTGTTTAATTGATGTTCATAAGTTTTTCGGATTTTCAAATTATCATTGCCCACAAGACGCATATACGACATTCAATCCTCGTTACCATAATCAATGTTATCAAATAGTCCAATTTAGTGATTCAAATATACAGCTGCAACCACTAATAATTGACAGTGCGGAATCCCAATTTTTAGCAGATAAACTGCTGGAAACTAGTTATGATATAAGTAGTTCACATGTCCAGATTGATATAATGCCAGTTGATACGCCCAGAAGTCAAGATACCACTAAATATAAATTTAATAGACCCAATTGGATAAAGAGCCGACAGTCGATATTATTTACAAATTGGGGTTCAAGCTTTCGTCATTCTCGCCTTGACGGGGTGGAACCTTACACTACACTTAAAAATGGATGGTGGCATTTAGTATTCGATCGTCAAAGTATTTCACACATAATGTATGCTCAAAATATTAGTTCAAACAAAGATCCGTTGTTCAAGTCGATAAAATTTATTAAAACTAATCACACAATACAAATGAACAATGTGGAAGATTCTGCACCATTTTTCGTACAGCATTGTTTCGTTAATGATGATCAAGCGACTGTTACTAATATGTTGCGTGGTATTGGACGAAAATTTTTTCGATGCGAAGGATTTTCGATGTTATCGTTAAAGTTCATTAAATCCACAACAATCGAAATATGGAACAAAGAGACATCCAAATATGAAATATTTGTTTTGGTATTGAAGAATGGCTGCACTAAATGTGACTTCATACATCAATTCCAATTATTGCAGGACCAAATCAAATCGTTGCAAGATTCAACATTTCGTGACATAAACAATCGGATTATCCAATTCCGGAAAATTGTTGATATTGATACCGATTCTAGGATAGTGACGTATTCCGTTCATTTGTTGGTGAGGAAATCGGCGTTAACAATTAAAAACATATATCGCAAAATATCACTTGAATTGCCAAAAAATACAATACACTTGCGTCACATAGACACGTGTCTCGGTAGAAGTGGAAATTATTTTAACTTTCCGGATGTACCAATAGGCGAGGAAAGTACGAATAAAAATTGCAAACTGCCAAATGGGGATTACCCAACTTTAAAATGTATCGGTAACTCGGATATAGGTGCTTTCTGGGAAAATGAAATAGCTTTAGATAGTTTGAAATGCGATTATGGCCATTTATTAAATGGGGTGTACCAAAACATGTCAAAATCAGATCCAATGGAGAATGTTGACATTCTAGTATCAGTAACCGAAACTCATAATACAATTGAGTCATTACAAATTATCAACAACATTTTTAACAAGCTGCTAGATAATTCCGGAAAAACGCATTTATTTGATCTCGATGGTCACAAGCCAGTAGAAGATCGTCCCTTCGCTTTATTATTAAAAACATATGATAATGCATTACGAACTAGTGATTGTATAGTTCGGGATTCTCTAGAGGCTGAAAATGTTTCATCGAATTTTCTTAAAAATTTCAAAAAGTTGATTGAGACCTATTTGGAAACAAATGCGGCCTCTATTGGATTGAACATTACTAACGATGGGAGTTATTTAATTCGAGAAGAAAATATAATTTTGCTTGTGATAGATCCATTCTTAGGACCTGTAACTGGAATGTGGATTCATAAAAACCGATTACGGCGCAGAGAAAACAATTTTTCTGGGTTTTCGGTTCAAAAGTATTACAATAATATAAGTACCCAGTATTATATTAATAGGCGACTGGAGGCTGGGATCAATCTAAACTTCCACACTATCAACAAACTAAAGGAACAATATCAAAAATTTCGGATTGTTTTAAGTGTTTTCTATAAAGATTCTTGGTTTATGGAAAATTCAGAAGCAACAAAAGTGGCGGAATCAAGGAGTAAAATAATCGGAGTTTTTATACCTGAACATCCGGATGAAGAATTGCCCGATGGTATTTTTACAATCCTAAAAACGAGCCGTAATCGTCAAAATTCGGATGTTGATGGTTGTTCAAATTGGAGGGTTGGCGCTCTGAAACGTGAATGGAGTAAAAATTTATACGAATATGACCAATTAGACCGTAAGCTTGTTAATTGCTCAATTAAATATTCATCATTTTCGAGCTATGTGCAACTAATTGGAAATGATAAGCTAATTGATTGCGATATAAAATCGTATTCGATCTTTATGAAATGGGTAACCATCTCTTTGTGTATCTTGTCAGTGATAAGTGTAATTCTAATATTTGTAGCTGCCGTAAAAATTCCAATTTTTTTGGCAAACGAAACAACGCCACTGGTACTAAATGTGGCTTTTGCAAATGGTTTACAAATGTTTGTTTACATGTTATTTGTTGAATTTAAACTTTGTAATGCATATGGTAATACAATGATCGAGGAATTTTGTTTGGTAACCGGAGCCATTCTACACTATTTGACGCTGGTCGGGTTTTTTCTTAGTTTAATTACTACCGATCATCTAACTCGTACCTATGTGATTGGGAAAACTCGACAAATTCCAACAATGTTTAAGATTAAAGTTATACTATTTGGGTGGTTTCCACCGATCGTGATCGTGGGTTTAAGTATTTGTTTTGATTTAGTATATGATACCGAATTATATCTACCAATCGACGTATTCGATGATAATAGCTCCATTTGCTATCCGGTCGAGAAGTTGCTTCTTATTTCGATTCATATTCCTATTGGCATAATAGTTATTTTGCATTTGACTATATTTGTCTGCATATTGTTTAAAACTAATCGAAACCCAGAAAGCGTTATAACCAACGTTTCTCACCTGAAAGAAAAATGTCTCACTTATTTGTATGTTGTAAGCATTTTATCGATCAACTGGATATTTGCGGTAATTGTTTACTATGTGGAAAATTGTTACGTACATTTAATTTTTTCGTTTTTATTCACGATAACTGTACCATCACAAGGTCTTCAAATTTTCTTAGTGTCCGTGGTATTTAACCGAGCAGTGCAATATTATTGTAAGCGTTGGTATCGTAACCGTCTGTTGTAATTTTCATTATTTAGATTATTTAAAAAAAAATTAAAAATGGACCAAAATTATCTCTTGTTTTAATATATCGTTTCATCATACCTTAGATCTAAATAGAAGTACGTTAAAGAGTGGCGACCTTATTACCTAACCACATCAAGTGGCAAATCTGTCCTGACAATATAATCTAACACGTATTCAAACGAAAAATAATACATTCGCAGATATTGACGGCTCTGCGATTGAGCTCACCGAGGGAATAATAGAAGCCTATATCATACAAGTTCCTTGTAATTCACGTCAGGATCGCTAGGGATGTTTTCTGGTCGAATAATGATCTTGAGGTAAAGAGGAGGTATCGTTATCAAATGGGCCTTTCGTTTGCTAGGGTACAGCAAACGAAATAGTTGGAAACACTTTTGACGAAAAATCAATAAATATAGGCCGGTTTGTCACCTATACAAGACCCTTTCCTTAGAACAAAAATAATCACTGGGATCACTCTAGAGGCCAAATGGTGAACTTACTACCTAAAATGGTAGTTTCAAATTTTTAATTACCAACCAAACAGCAGAATAATTAAAACGGCATGGAGCTATGCAATTTGCAGATTGTAACCATCTAACCATCTTATGGTTTTTTCTTCTAACCATCCCTAGAAACAATATTTTGGAAAGTTGCCAAATAATCTAGACAGGTTTATCTAAAACCTGTGTAGCAATTCCGAATCAAGCAGATTATTCCCAATTTGCTCAAGATTTTATTATAATGTGAAACCTTGTTGGTACCATAGATGGCAAACACATACCCATTCAATGCCCGCTGAATAGCCATTACAGAGTGTTTCTACTTGAACTACAAAAAATTTTTCAGTGCTACTAGTGGCCTGCGATGCAAATTATATTTTTTCAAACATTTGCGTTGGAGCTTATGGTAGCCGAAGTAATGTTGGTATACTGTCTAATACAATATGAATAAAATTATAATTTCAATAAATATTTTGGGCGTCGCAAATCGCAATTTGGCAAAAAACTACAACAAGGAAGTATGTCAATTCCCAAAGGAGGACAGTTACTTAACTCTAATACGTCGATGTCAATTTTTTTATGTAGCGGACGTCACTTTCTCGCTTAAAACTTATAGAAGAAGCCTATTCCAATTATAAACTGTCAAAGGCTAGAAGAGTCGTAGAAAATGGTTTTGTCATTTCAGGGAGTCAATTCGCGTTCCATGAAAAAATGAAAATGAAAAATTTTCTTCATTTGCAATCGAGTAGGTTTGAATTGCCCATAAGAAATTATGATTTCACACAGTGGAATTTAAAATTACGTGCAAATAATTCAAACTACTAGATTGCAAATGAAAAAAACTTTTCATTTTCATTATTTCATGGAACGCGAATTGACCCCCAGTAGTACGGTGGCACATTTTAAAAACTTCAATAAATATGTTTTGTGGAAAATGCAGAAAAGATGGTTCCAGGTGTTGTTGATACTTGTTGCACAGACTGCATTGCCTATATATCCCTTTTGTGTTTTACTAACAAAATTGTGTGGGTAACTATATACACAATTGTGTTGGTTGTACTTCAAATGAAGCGAAATTTTTTATCAAAAACGCCATTATCCCTATCCTGACCCGCATACACAATTGTGTATGTAAATTTCGATTACGACAAACGAAGATGTCAAACATAGAATTAGGTGGTAATTGAAGACCAGTGTACACATTTGTGTAAACCACTTAATTATGTTTTCGTCCGAAAAATAATAGTAACTATAATAATGATAAAATAATTAATATGTTAACAAGAACAAATAAATTATATGTTATATAATTAATTTGTTAACAAATTATTATGCTGTTTCCAAAAGGAATTCCGATTTAACTAAGATCCGTTAAAATACGGAAGACATTACAACCTATCATTATTTACATACACAATTGTGTATATTGAACTGAAATTGAACCAAAAATTTTTTTTTTCTTGAACTCGAAAGGGTTATGTTTTCGTCCGAAAAATAACGCAGTAACTATAATAATGATAAAATAATTAATATGTTAGCAAGAACAAATAAATTATGTGTTATATAATTAATTTATATTTATATTAATTTATATTAACAAATTATTATGCTTTTGTCAAAAAGAATTCCGATTTAACTAAGATCCGTTAAATTTCGGAAGACTTTACAACCTGTCATTATTTACATACACATTTGTGTATGCTGAACTTAAATTCAACCAAATAATTTTTTTTTTGAACTCGAAAGGGTTATATACTATGTTTTTTTACTCACACATTTGTGTGGTTTGGACTTAAGTTGAGCCAATTCTTTTTTTCTTGGCTGAAAAGGGATATATTCTTGTTAAGTACGCAGTGTTTTGCATGCGACATACAGCGCTCAAAATTATTTTGACAAGTGTAATTTATTTAGATAAACAAAAAATAAAAACAATTTTAAAATTAATCAAATAATTTATTCAGTGCTCTAAACCTGTACCGACCAAATTAGCCCGCCTCAATGAAACCTGTACTATAATTTGTTACACATTTATTACAATTTATTACAACAACTCCCGATTTTATTACAGTTACCGTTTTCGAGGAACGAGTGGTCGGTTTAGCTTGTAATTAAACCTACACCGCCAAAATTGTAACTTTTGATGTAGCTGTGATATCGGGATGGTTCTTGGACCAGAATTTATTACAAATTAATTACATTGATTAAATGGTTCAAGATCAACCGTATATCTTGACTAAAGGTAAATTTCACCCAAAACGGTTATTTATGACAAAAACATCGATTTTACCAATACTAATAAATTATTACACCAGACCGCCACCAGATATTTACTACCAGATATACTCTTTCAACCTTGTGGAGGGCAGGTCAAACTTATACAGGTGTGTAATAAATTATCTTTGTGTCAGGTTACGCGGAATTGGCTCCAAACGGTGAAGGGTTCAAAAGTCTAATTTAAAGTTCGATTTTATCACCTTCAACAATTTATTACACCAGACCGCCACCATATATTGAGTCAAATGTTACTCCTGGGGCCTTATGGAGGACAGATCAACATTATACAGGTGTGTAATAAATTATCTTTGTATCAGGTTACACGGAAATGGCTCCAAATGGTAAAGGGTTCAAACGTCTAATTTAAAGTTCGATTTTATCACCTTCAACAATTTATTACACCAGACCGCCACCAGATATTGAGTCAAATATTACTCCTTGGGCCTTGTGGAGAGCAGAACAACCTTATACAGGTGTGTAATAAATTATCTTTGTATCAGTCAGGTTACGCGGAATTGGCTCCAAATGGTAAAGGGTTCAAACGTCTGTATAAGGTTGATCTGCCCTCCACAAGGTCCCAGAAGTATCATGTGACTCAATATCTGGTGGCGGTCTGGTGTAATAAATTCCCTTTACCATTTGGAGCCATTTCCGTGTAACCTGATACAAAGATAATTTATTACACACCTGTATAAGGTTGGTCTGCCCTCCACAATGTCTATTTGACTCAATTTCTGGTGGCGGTCTGTTGTAGTAATTTATTAATATTGGTTATATCGATGTTTTTGGCATAAATAATTGTTTGTGGTGAAATTTACCCTTAGTCAAGATTTAGGGTTGATCTTGTACTATTTAATCAACGTAATTAATTTGTACTTTTTACGCTATTTGCCGTAGGCACTTGGCGAAACACACTTATACTTAATAAACACATTTTTTATTAATCACTTGTTTTTTGTTTCGCAGTTATTTTGAATAATTTTCAAAAAGTTTAAAAAATCACTCGATCGATTTCGACTTGTTAGGTCATCATCAGGAGTATCTACTGAAATGTATTAGTAAAAATTTTGTTATATAGCAGAAAAAAGCAAAATATAAATAAAAGAAGGAGGGACAGAAAATAAGCAATAAAAATTAATCTACGAATCGCGCAGGTAGGCGATGAGTCATAGGTTGAGTAACAAAATTCAAGGTATATTATTGCGTACGTGAGAATAGAAAAGGGCGGGATCTGTAATTGGTGAGAACCGGATTTCTCTCTGTTCGTTAAGGATATTTTGGTTAAGAAATATTGATTTTCTAATTTCGTAAGATTCTAAGGTATCTAAACGTCTGCCTTTGGGTTGTATATGTAATATGTCTAAATTGTTCAAGCTAGCTGTATGATTTTCTGAAGTTAAGTGGTTATGGAACGTTGATTGATTGCAACCAGGTAAATGTTATTTTGCTCTAACTCCAAAATTGCGCCCAGTCTGACCAATATAGGAGAAACTACAATCATTGCAATTGATCCTATAGACACCAGATTTGGAAAGGCGATCAACTCTAGGTTTATTGTTAAAAATCATTTTCTTTATTGTGTTATTATTATAAAAAGCAAAACTAATATTGGTATAATTGGACACGATGTTGCTAATCCGTTGGCTCGTTTTTCCTATATACTCTAAGCGACGTCAATTTTCCCGCGTTGGACTATCCGGTGGATAAATACCCGTTAGAGTTTTACACTTTAGCTTTTTATTCAATAACTTTAATATAGTCCTAGTTGCATATCCGTTATTCGTTGCTATTTGAAGAATTATGTTAAGCTCAGTGTTGTAATTTGAATTTGTCAAAGGGATGTTTATTAGTCTGTCTATGAGTGAGTGGAAACCTGACATTTTAATATTATGAGGATGGTTTGAAGAACTAGGGATAACAGCGTCTGTATACGTGGGTTTCCGATAAATTTTGAAGTCTAAAGTAGAATTAATCCTGGTTATTGTTATATCTAGAAAATTAATACATTTATTTTCTTCTTTTTCTAACGTAAAATCAATGGTGGGATATTGTGAATTTAACCAAGTAAGGAAAGAGTCTAACAGTCTATCAGTTCCATTCCATAGACATAATATGTCATCAACATATCTATACCAAAAGATTATATGACGAAAATAAGGATTGTTATTTGATATGATCATTTGTTCGAAGAAATTCATGAACATTTCAGCCAACAAAGGTGACAGACGGGAGCCCATGGGTAGACCATCAGCGAATTTGAAATATGTATTATCAAAATAGAAATAATTTTGTTCAATACAAGTCTCAAAAACTAACTTCAGTTCACGACGTAAGCTCAGTTAGTTTTTGAGACTTGTATTAAACAAAATTATTTCTGTTTTGATAATACATATTTCAAATTCGCTGATGGTCTACCCATGGACTCTCCTCTGTCACCTTTGTTGGCTGAAATTTTCATGAATTTCTTCGAACAAATGATCATATCAAATAACAATCCTTATTTTCGTCATATAATCTTTTGGTATAGATATGTTGATGACATATTATGTCTATGGAATGGAACTGATAGACTGTTAGACTCTTTCCTTACTTGGTTAAATTCTCAATATCCCACCATTGATTTTACGTTAGAAAAAGAAGAAAATAAATGTATTAATTTTACGGATATAACAATAACCAGGATTAATTCATCTTTAGACTTCAAAATTTATCGGAAACCCACGTATACAGACGCTGTTATCCCTAGTTCTTCAAACCATCCTCATAATATTAAAATGTCAGCTTTCCACTCACTCATAGACAGACTAATAAACATCCCTTTGACAAATTCAAATTACAACACTGAGCTTAACATAATTCTTCAAATAGCAACGAATAACGGATATGCAACTAGGACTATATTAAAGTTATTGAATAAAAAGCTAAAGCGTAAAACTCTAACGGGTATTTATCCACCGGATAGTCCAACGCGGGAAAATTGGCATCGCTTAGAGTATATAGGAAAAACGAGCCAACGGATTAGCAACATCGTGTCCAATTATACCAATATTAGTTTTGCTTTTTATAATAATAACACAACAAAGAAAATGATTTTTAACAATAAACCTAGAGTTGATCGCCTTTCCAAATCTGGTGTCTATAGGATCAATTGCAATGATTGTAGTTCCTCCTATATTGGTCAGACTGGGCGCAATTTTGGAGTTAGAGCTAAAGAACATTTATCTGGTTGCAATCAATCAACGTTCCATAACCACTTAACTTCAGAAAATCATACAGCTAGCTTGAACAATTTAGACATATTACATATACCCCCTCTGAGGCGGGCTAATTTGGTCGGTGCAGGTTTAGAGCACTCATATTTTGTTATTTTATTTATTCCATTCCTTCTATTCCTTTTTTTTGTTATTTTTTTATTTATTCTAGACGTTCGGAACGTATTCTTTTCGTACTGGATGAAATGGTAGAACGAAAGGAATATTTTTAATCTTAGTCGCCCTATTCTTTGTTTTGAAGGGTTGTTTGTTTGTTTTTAATGTAGTACATACACAACACTGTAAATAATAGACAACTAAAAAAATGACTGTCAAATATCTATTCCATTCCTTCCAAATCGTTTTTTTATTACATTCTGTTTGGAATATTTTAAGGTCACGTGATCAGTATTCTATTCTTTCTATTCCTTCTTTGGAATGAATAAAAAAACACTCATAGAAAACAACAAAAATTTTCAATTAAATTTTTTCCGTATGTATATAATATGTATTCCAAAAAAATATGGCTGCTTTCATGTGCTATTTTGATTAAAAATGTGTGGACACATAAACAAACCAAAGCTGAAAAATAATACGTAAATGCATTTCCAATTAATTCAAGCGAAACATAGCCTTTGAAGGATAGAGAACTGTTTGTAGATCTGACGGCAAAAAAATTAACCTGATTGGGTCTTTTTTTGCATGTTAATTTTTATTTTCATAAAGTATGCCGTGCTAAAATTTCATGTCAAAAAAGACCCAATCAGCTTATTTTAATGCGCCAGATGTCACTACCCCGGACATTTATAGTTCAAAAGAGCGTTACTAAAATACGTACGAGGTACGACGAGACAATTAAAAATTACTTTTGCCCCCACAATATTTTTCCCCTTTTCCAATATTTTCGATTTTTTTATTGATTCGTTTTATTTTGAAATCGCTGAAGTTGTGTTTATAAAATGAATGTTAGAGCGAGAAATGTATGATTAGCATGATGGTATAGCACCATCTCGTTCTTCGAAAAATACAAAACAAAACCTCACAAATTCAAAAACGATTTTTAGTAGGTATATTTCTGTCGAACAAAATAACTTTCTTCTTATATATTTTCTTTGGTACAAGCACAAGGCACCGCTGTATGATATGCCGATTAAAGAGAGGGGTCGGCGATGATCATAACTGTATTAACTATAGTTGGGGTGTTCATTTGATGACCTAGAGGGGGGAGGTAATTGCTATAGTAGGGGTATTCATCTCATTGCCTTACTTAGCGCAATCGCTACTTGATAAGTGGTCACATTTCTAACATTGGGCCAGAAAATGTCGAATAGTTTAATTTAGCCTGCAGCTCATCTTGTCTTGTATAAATTGTTGCTAATTGTGTTGACTATACTGTTTTAGTTAGGCCATTATTGAAATCAGTATTATGGGTTTTGAATTTTTGATCAGGCGGTTTAAATTCTTCAGGAATCGTGTTCGAATTGGAAATGTTCTGTTTCTCTCCGCTTGTTCCCGGGACTGAAAGAGGAATTCCTGAATTACATACATAGTTTCAGTCGTACTCGAAGCGTTTGTCTTTTCAGAGTGGTCGACCGATATCAACCTGTAATTCGCGTCTTGACCTTGAAAAAATTCCGCGTACCTCGTGCTCTATTTCTATTTCGTCAGCCCTTAACGTCCATTTATACGTTCATTTTTGGTATTTTGTTTGGACTAGTCACTCAGTTTTATTTATTTATTATTTAACAAGAAATGGTTTACAATTTACAATTCGGATCAAACTTTCAAAGAATATGTAACGGACAAAAATTTAATGAAACGATGGAAACTTATAGGAATATGATCAGTCACCAGAATTAACAGAACTAAATTTTATTGTGTTTTTTCTTTATGGATCTTTAATAATGAAAATTATGCCGTGGGGAAAAATATCAATAAAGAATTTTGTCGAAGTAGGGTGTGAAAAAATATAACCATAATGTATTATAAAAGTGAGGAGTTATATATAGTGCGAATAACGAACCCATCAGTTTCCAAGCGTCACTAACTAGAGCTAATCAGATTTTTACAATTAGAGCAAAACTTTGCAGGATCACCAACAATATTGCTAAGGACCATAAATGAAAATAGAAACGTAATAAGAAAAATAATATTTTGTACGTCATCCATCATGCAAACTGTCAAAGCTAACCGAATGCGTCCAGCCAAAAAGTAAAAATAAATGTAAATATTTTACAATACTATCTCTGTATTTCCTCGAAATAATATAAATAATTGTTAAAATTTAGTTTGTTTCACAATTTTAGAGATAATTAATTTTTATTAAAATGTACACAACTCATTCAATAATTTTGATTTGGTGAACAACAGTGATACAAGGTTTCAAGTTATGAATAAAAATTTAATTTCATTGCTATTTTGGATATTATTTCTACCTCAATATTTTGCAGTTAGTTCGTATATCAAATATAATTTCGATTGTGATGTACTACTGTATTAACTATTTTCCAGGTTTGTCCTATGGAGGAAATTGATGGTGCTGTGTGGAAACCTGCTTTCTCAACAGCAGACGAAAAACTTCAAATCCAATGTGCTTGGATAAAAATCACCTGCCCGTTACTCGGAAATGTGTTGATAATACTTGGGTTCAAAATAAGATAAACATAAAATGTGAATTCATACAACATGATAATTGGAGAGATAGATTCTGTCCACCGGATTATAATCGCATATCCAATACTGATTTATGTATTTTGGTCAGTAAGGCGCAACAATGGTCCGAGCTTTGTTTGCAATCTACTGAGGCGGACTCATCATATTTCCTTAACAATTCTGATGTACAGAAAATATTGTCTGATTACGGAAGCGAGCGATATTGGTTACCGGTTAAACGCGAAAACCGACTTGCACACACTAAATATAAAATAGTTACGCGTTACAATGGTAAATTTGATGAATCACTCATTTCTGAACCAATCGATGGTGATTGTTTAACGTACAGTCCATTTGAAGGGAAATTCCATTTATCGAATTGTGATAACATCTATAGCATGGTGTGTTTAATTGATGTTCATAAATTTTTCGGATTTTCAAATTATCATTGCCCACAAGACGCATATACGACATTTAATCCTCGTTACCATAATCAATGTTATCGAATAGTCCAATTTAGTGATTCTAAGCAACAGCTGCAACCACTAATAATTGACAGTGCAGAATCACAATTTTTAGCAGATAAACTGGTGGAAACTATTTATGATTTAAGTAATTCACTTATCCAGATTGATATAATGCCAGTTGACACGCCCAGAAGTCAAGATACCACTAAATATAAATTTAATAGACCCAATTGGATAAAGAGCCGACAGTCGATATTATTTACAAATTGGGGTTCAAGCTTTCGTAATTCTCGCCCTGATGAACCCTACACTGCACTTAAACATGGATTATGGCACTTTGTATTTGATCGTCGAAATATTTCACACGTAATGCATGTTCAAAATATTAGTTTAAAGAAAGATCCAACGTTTAAGCAATTCCAATTTATTAAAACAAATCACACAATACAAATGAACAATGTCGAAGACTCTGCACCATTTTTCGCACAGCATTGTTTTGTTAATGATGATCAAGCGACTGATATTAATATGCCGCGTGATATTGGACGAAATTTTTTTCGATGCGAAGGATTTTCGATGATATCGTTAAAGTTCATTAAATCCACAACAATCGAAATATGGAACGAAGAGACATCCAAATATGAAATATTTGTTTTGGTATTGAAGAATGGCTGCACTAAATGTGACTTCATACATCAATTCCAATTATTGCAGGACCAAATCAAATCGTTGCAAGATTCAACATTTCGTGACATAAACAATCGGATTATCCAATTCCGAAAAATTATTGATATTGATACCGATTCTAGGATAGTGACGTATTCCGTTCATTTGTTGGTGAAGAAATCGGCATTGACAATTAAAAACATGTACCGCAAAATATCACTTGCATCGCCACAAAATACAATACACTTGCGTCACATAGACACGTGTCTCGGTAGAAGTGGAAATTATTTCCACTTTCCAGATGTACCAATAGGCAAGGAAAGTACGAATAAAAATTGCAAACTGCCAAATGGGGATTACCCAACTTTAAAATGTATCGGCAACTCGGATATAGGTGCTTTCTGGGAAAATGAAATAAATTTAGATAGTTTGAAATGCGATTATGGTCAAGTTTTAAATGAGGTGTACGAACACATATCAGAATCCGATCCAATGGAGATTATTGACATTCTAGTATCAGTAACCGAAACTCATAATACAATTGAGTCATTACAAATTATCAACAACATTTTTAACGAGCTGCTAGATAATTCCGAAAAAACGCATTTATTTGATCTCGATGATCACAAGCCAGTAGAAGATCGTCCCTTCGCTTTATTATTAAAAACATATGATAATGCATTACGAACTAGTGATTGTATAGTTCGGGATTCTCTAGAGGCTGAAAATGTTTCATCGAATTTTCTTAACAATTTCAAAAAGTTGATTGAGACCTATTTGGAAACAAATGCGGCCTCTATTGGATTGAATATTACTAACGATGGGAGTTATTTAATTCGAGAAGAAAATATAATTTTGCTTGTGATAGATCCATTCTTAGGACCTGTCACTGGAATGTGGATTCATAAAAACCGACTACGGCGCAGAGAAAACAATTTTTCTGGGTTTTCGGTTCAAAAGTATTACAGTAATATAAGTACCCAGTATTATATTAATAGGCGACTGGAGGCTGGGATCAATATAGACTTTCACACTATCAACAAACTTAAGGAACAATATCAAAAATTTCGGATTGTTTTAAGTGTTTTCTATAAGGATTCTTGGTTTAAGGAAAATTCAGAAGCAACAAAAGTGGCGGAGTCAAGGAGTAAAATAATCGGAGTTTTTATACCTGAACATCCGGATGAAGAATTGCCCGATGGTATTTTTACAATTCTTAAAACGAGCCGTAATCGTCAAAATTCGGATGTTGATGGTTGTTCAAATTGGAGGGTTGGCGCTCTGAAACGTGAATGGAGTAAAAATTTATACGAATATGACCAGTTAGACCGGAAACTTGTTAATTGCCCAATTAAATATACATCATTTTCGAGCTATGTGCAACTAATTGGAAATGATAAGCTAATTGATTGTGATATAAAATCGTATGCGATCTTTATGAAATGGGTAACCATCTCTTTGTGTATCTTGTCAGTGATAAGTGTAATTCTAATATTTGTAGCTGCCGTAAAAATTCCAATTTTTTTGGCAAACGAAACAACGCCGCTGGTACTAAATGTGGCTTTTGCAAATGGTTTACAAATGTTTGTTTACACGTTATTTGTTGAATTTAAACTGTGTAATGCAGATGGTAATACAATGATCGAGGAATTTTGTTTGGTAACCGGAGCCATTCTACACTATTTGACGCTGGTCGGGTTTTTTCTTAGTTTAATTACCACCGATCATCTAATTCGTACCTATGTGATTGGAGCAACTCAGCAGATTTCAACAATGTTTAAAATTAAAGTTATACTATTTGGATGGCTTCCACCAATCGTGATCGTTGGTTTAAGTATTTGTTTTGATTTAGTATATGATACCGAATTATATCTACCAATCGACGTATTCGATGATAATAGCTCCATTTGCTATCCGGTCGAGAAGTTGCTTCTTATTTCGATTCATATTCCTATTGGCATAATAGTTATTTTGCATTTGACTATATTTACCTGTATATTGTTCAAAACTAATCAAAACCCAGAAAGCGTAATAACTAACGTTTCTCACCTGAAAGAAAAATGCCTCACTTATCTGTATGTTTTGAGCATTTTATCGATAAATTGGATGTTTGCGGTAATTGTTTACTATGTGGAAAATTGTTACGTACATTTGATTTTTTCGTTTTTATTCACGATAACTGTACCATCACAAGGTCTTCAAATTTTTTTAATTTCCGTGGTGTTTAATCGGGTAGTGCGATATTATTGTAAGCGTTGGTATATTAACCGCCAATTTTATTAGTATACGTAATGTAAGATACTTAATAAATAATCATATTTTATTAAACACTTGTTAGATATGTGAATATTTTAATTAAAAAATTTGTTCAAAATGTTTAAAAAATCATTCGATCGATTTCGACTTGTAAGATCATCATCAGGAAAATCTACTGGTTTGTAAAAGTAAAATTTTTAGTTATGTGTAGTAGAAAAAACACAAAAATAAATCAAAGAAGGAGAGACAAAAAATAGGCAATAAAAATTAATCTATTGATCGTCCCAACCACTTGTTGTTTAAACGGAAGAATCAATAATAAAAAAAGAGGGAGGAGGATAGCAAGTAGGCGATTAGTCATCGGCTGATTTTCCGTATAACAAACAAGTGGTTGGGACAATCAATAGACTTTCAAAATGTAATTGTTACCAACTAATAAAAATAAATTTTTTAAAAATTAAAATTGTACAGAAGCATAAAAAACATGCTTTTCATAAATTTCATTTAAAATATGCATTTTTTAATTCATTTTGAAATTTGCAATTGTATTTTGCACATTTTCATTAATGAAAGCATTTGTTGAAAATTTGAAATGGCTTTAATTTTAATATTACAGTAAAAGCCCGATTATTCGGCATCAAATTAACCGGAACACTCAGTTAACCGGAATTTTAATTTTACGAAATTTTTTTGCTTTTTCTCTCAAGGCAAATTATTTTTTTTATTATTCGGGGTTCACAGAAAATATACTTCCCTTTATTTTTTTCTGTTTTATGCATTATTCTATTTGAATTGAATGTGTAAACTCGTGTTACAGTTAGGTTAGTGAAATATTGAATATAATATTATTAAATTTTGGGTACCTCTGAAAAGGCGTAGCAGTCTTTTCGTGTATTTCTACTTTACAATCGCAAAATAAATTTAAATTTAAAAAAATGTGTCAATTGGCATGGCAAATTAAACCTAGTAACCATATTTCTGATCGCAAATAATTAATCTGCGACCGGATGGAGGATATACCCCATAGGGGACGCAAATTAAATATTTGCGATCAGAAATATGGTTACTAGAGGTATTTTAAAAGCCAATTGTCACATCTTTTTTAAATTTAAATTTGTTTTGCGATTGTAAAGTAGAAATACACGAAAAGACTGCTACGCATTTTTCGAGGTCGCAGTCTTTTCATGTATTTCTACTTTAAAATCGCAAAACAAATTTAAATTTAAAAAAGATGTGACAATTGGCATGGCAAAATACATCTAGTAACCATATTTCTGATCGCAAATAATTAATTTGCGACAGGATAGAGGATATACCCCTATATGTAATTTTTATTTAAACTTTTTTTTCTGGCATACTGAGGTAAAAAGTTAGTGTTAATTGTTTTGAAAACAAAATTAAATTGGGAATAATTAATAAAAATTTTTCCTCAGTACTGAAAAAAAAAATATTTGAACAGACATTACATATAAATTCTTTTCCCAGTTCCCTATTCCCGGGGAAATACCAGAATCATGCCACTGGTAACCAACAAGAAGCAGGGAATGATTTTTTCTCATTCTCTGTCAGTTGGTGTAATGTTCTGACAGCAAGCTAAGTGGCTGATGAAGTTCCGTACGTGACTGCTTTTAATTGGTACTCCTGAAGTTTCTCAGTCGGTGAATCATAGTATGCGTTGGAAGTTCTTGTCTTCTGCAGCTATCCATATTTGCCAAAACATTTTTTCAATGTAAACGCGTATTTGTGCTTTTGCCATCTCATAACGATATGCCAAAGGTCTTGTTGTAATTTTGGACTGACATGCGACCGACCATTGGTTGGTTTTACTGAGGCATCAAACACCACTCTTAACTTTGTTGTATGTGCTTGATGGTTTGAAGACGGCGTGATGCGGCTTATAGTATGTGGGTCCAGCTGTTGAAGCGTTATCAATTTTTTGCATATGCAAAAGGTGTTCATATTCTTACATAAGTTTTTTGTATTGAGCTGCTAAGTCGTCGTTCTTGAAGAGCTTTTTTTTCTAGTTGGAGAAATCTTGCTGTTACCGTCTTTTCTGAGTCGTCTAATTTTCCATCAATTGTGTTTAATGGTATTTTCACGGTGTACCTGCCATTTGATGACCGTTTGCGCTGCTCTGAAATATCTCTTCACACTTATCTTCTTCGGGTGTTTGGTTTCTTGGCGGATGTTTTTTCAATTTCATGCAAAGAATTCTTTTCGGTGGTAATCACACTTGTGATTGTTAAGTTTTCATTTAGCTTAGCTGTTTTGGCGGTTCTTCCAGAATTATCAATCCTAGCTCGGAGGTTTGACATATTGGTTGTTGATTGTTTTGCATCTTAATTTCAAGTAGTATAATATCCGCATAATAATCCGCTCCTATGAGTGTCTATCGGTACTGGTGTGTGGTAGTTTGGATCAGCTAGTGGTAAGTTCTTCAGAGTATCCCATGTTTGACTTACTATTGGTTGCTGTGGCTGATCGTGTGTTATTTTATTTACGACAAGGGCTTTCATAATTAATTGAAATTGAGAGTTGAATCGCGGCATTATTGACAGTATAGCTGATTTTTTATGGTTTCTTTCTGGTCTTCGCAGATTCCTGTTATGTTCATGTTGGTTTTGCTTGTTGTTATTTTCAATCTGATGATGGCACTCGAAGTAATGAAGTTTGCTTGTAAGCAGGGATCAATATATACTCGTAGATTAATTCATGCCGGTAGTCTCCATCATTAGTTGCTATTTTTACTAGTGCTGTTGGTAACAGCACGTACCCTTTGTCTTCCAATTCTTTACCAGTGTGTAATGATGTGGTGCGGTTGCCTGCTATTCTAGTTCCATTCATTGTTCTTGTATTGTTGTCCTTGTTGTTATTTAAAAGCTGATGATGTCGACCGCTACACTGTTTACATGATTGATTCAGCAACCATTCAACAGTCGAATGTATGACTGTTGAATGGTTGCTTTTAAGAAAGTTCCTGCACTCAGAGCTCCAATAATGGGACAATTTGGTTTTTTCCGTATATATAGTATTCATATTTTTGAATTTTTTGCAATGCTGTATATGATGACTTTGTGCAGATTTTACATATTAGATTATTTGTTAACACGGCTACTCCCGTTGGATTAAATTTTACCGCCGAGGTTGAAGGTTTGCGGAAATTGGTGTTTTTTTCGCGAAAAACTGATACCAATGCGTTGCATCGTTTTTCCAAAAATATCATTAGATTGGCTAAAGTTTGAAGTTCCTTTGTGTTTGTTAGCGACATCTCGTATAGTCTTAAGGTTCCAAAGTCGAGCTTATTTGTTATAAAGTATATTATGATTTCATCCCAACAGTCGATGTTGACACTCATTGGTGCTGTTGTTTATCTCACGAATGGCTGAAGTAGATTCAGTTCCGATGTTTCCTTGTGATATCAATGTATCACCTTGTTACTATGGCTGTGCGATTATCGTATCTTAAAATTACATGCTGTAATGTAACCTTTATTGTAAAATTATCATGTAAAATTCCGTTAACAGAAATCCTTCAAATTTCGTTCTCCGAGCAGCCATTGACCCGCCAGCTGGAGTCTGCATGGGAGTGGGTTTAGAGAACTTTGACGAATCTTGAGAAGCTACTTTTTGGATTCCGAAGCAAAAATAACAGCAAACACAAAAAAAATTAAGCAAGCATGGTACCTAATCCGTTCTCTGTTGAGACCCTTCCTATTTTCCCCTCTTAAAATACTTTAGCTCATAAATATAAACATAATTTATTTATTTAAATTAATTAAATATCGAGAAAAGGAAATCAATTTGTCTAAACAGATTTATTTTAATGCGTGCTGAAATTAAATAATCAATTTAAATGGGAGGTTAATCTTCCCAAAACAAAAATAAAGATAAAATTCAACTAAATTACTCCACACTTTGCGGCAAGCGCTTCACATATGGATGCTGTACGACTATGGCTATCTATCAAAATTTAAATTGCTAAAAAAAAGAAATTTAATTTAATTAATTACACCACTCAAACATCAATTGTTAGGAATAAATTTAAGAAATCCACAATGAAACTTATTTTTAAAATCTACTAAACAAATTATAATCATACCGAAACAAAATATAAATTTATATGAATAACATAAAAGTATTAATTTTTCTACTTTTAAATATTTGAACTTGATACATTACACTAATAATACTATTAATAAGAATTTTAAGTTCTACTACGTCAGATTTACCACGAAATAAAAACGTATCACTTAAATGGAAATTGAATTGTAGGTGAACGACCTTGACTCAAGTGGACCAACATATATGCTCCACGCGATTTTTTTCCCCTGTTTTAGCGGAATTTTCAGCGCTCGTAAATTTTGCTTGGACCGTCGCTGTCCTGGAGTATTTAGGCCCAATTGGTATTATATCTACCGCTAGTTGGTAAAACACAACCACAAGAAGCGTTTTTCAGTCGGACACTCAGCAGCTAATAATCAACGGTTGTGCCACTATCCACGATATGGGTCAATGTTTCCTATATAACTTAATGGTTTTGGTGGTGGTGTACGAATATATTTGAGGTATATATTTCTGAATTGTGTTTCTATAATTTTTTGTGGCGTAGAATACTTATTTATATTTGAACTAGTACCGTTTTTGGTAAATATAATATACAATAATCGAGTTTTGGTTGGTGTGTGTTGTTGTTGTTGTTGTTGTTACGTTGAATATCGTAACTGCCGTTTAGTGTCGACATCACAAAATAATATTGTTCCATCAATTTGTGCGGCCATTCACAACCAATACTGACATTAAAATAATCAAATTAACGGGATTAAGAAGAGACGCATTGGACATCATACAACAAATATAACACGATTACTGCAGCTAAGTATCTTTTTTATGTTTTAACGGTTAAATTTGTTCTGTATTCGCGTGCATATTATTCTTTAATTTTACTTTTTTAATTATGAATACTATAATTGTATGCTGCTTCTGCGGCTCAGCGTTTGATCACTCCTCTGAGAGAGTACCTCACTTGCGCGCTGATTCCGCTTTTTTAAAGAAGTTTTCCTTCATCTGCATTGAATGCAAAAATGGTAGCAATATGTATGCCAAAATTCCGTTTATAACCGAATCCATTGCTACAATTGCAAATCGCGTGGAGGACTGTAAATTAGACTTTGACGCAAACTGTAACCGTCTTTTTAATATGGAAAAAAAACTAAATTTATTGTGCGCTAGTGTTGATGACATGTCGAGTTCGCTTGACCGCATTGATGACAGTATTGCAAGCAACACCAAATCGATCGCACTTAACAACTTCAGTCATGATAAATACTTTGTAAAAGTTGTAAAATTTATCGATAATTTCGACGCTATGGTGAATGAGATGTTTTGCAACAAATTTGATTTAATTTTTTCGGACATGAATACGAATATGTCACTAATTAAACAACACAACAATCAACTTACAAGTGAATTTAGGAATCACAGCCAGCTCACTAATGAACACTTATTATCACACTCGAAGGATATAGCAGACCTCTCTCGTAAATTCGATGATTTCAGTTTCGCTCTTAGTGATGGTTTTGAGAAAAACACTATCAACATCTCCGAACATATACATTCATCTATCTCCTGCTTTGAGAATGAACTTAAAACAACGAAGGACATTTGTAGCGAATTGATGAACTGCGCGATAACAAACCGACCTGCAGCATCAGAAGCTCCTCCAAATGCCATCTCCCTTCAACAAGAACTTCTATCAACAAATTCTCAGTCAAACAACAGCCGTATTTCACCTACAACATCTGCAGCTCGCGTTTCTCACACTACTTCAATCAACAATTCTACATCTCCAACACTAATAGCCCCTATATCCGCTCACTTCTCCAATAACCCTGCTAATCCGCCATGTATCCTTAGAGCAGTCCCTAAACCGAAATTTATATTTGTATCCAGATTGTGTAACACCACAACTAACGCCGATGTTATATCACATGTTAATTCTGTATTGAATCGGCATAACATCCAGGGACAAAGAATCAAATGTAAAAATATATCCCGGTTCAATGGACAAGTTGCTTCGTTTAAATTAATGATCCCTGAAGCTGTATTTGATACGTTGCTCTCCCCTGAATCATGGCCCGAAACAACTTTTCTTAAAGAATTTGTCGACTTCCGAATTAATAATAATAACATAGCAGAGCCAAAAAACTTAAAAGCTTGTCCCTCTACTACCAGAATGTAAGGGGACTTAGAACCAAATCTCACGCCGTTTTTTCAGCAGTTCAAAGACTTCCATTTGATATTTTTGCACTCACAGAGACTAACTTGAACAGTGATTTCAATAGTAACGAGTTTTTTTCCTCGGATTTCAACGTCTTCCGCAAAGATGGTTTTTACTGTCCTGACACAAATTCAACAGGCAGAGGGGTTCTTATTGCAGTGCACATCAATTTTGATAGTACAATTGTTACCATTCCCAACATTGCTAATATCGAGTTAATATGCGTCAAAATAAAGAATAATAAAAGTAATGTTTTTATTTTATGTTGCTATATTCGCCCACTTAGCCAGGTCGTAACCTATCAACTTCTTACTAACGCTGTTGACTTCATCTTTGACCTGATGGATACTCAAGATGACATCTTTGTCGTGGGTGATTTTAATCTCCCCGGTCTGAAATGGGACTATTCAGACGATAACAGTCATTATGTTGCGTCGAATGTACTAACCACCAAAGAAGCTTTATTTACTGATAATATGTTGAACTCTGGATTATTTCAGATCAGCAACGTTAAGAACAGTTTGAACAGACAGCTCGATTTGGTATTTTCATCTGGTACCAACAATAGCGTCGAATCGGAAACCAATCTCATCCTTTGTGCCATAGATGTATACCATCCTCCCATTTTAATTACATTTTGTCTGGAGCAAGACAGTTTTAATGTTGAAACTCCGCCATGTTTTAATTTTCGTATGGCCGACTTTGTGAAACTTAATGATTTGTTGTCAAATATCAACTTTGACATCATTTTGAATGATAATAATGACATAGAAACACAAACTGTAAATTTTTATTCTGTAGTTTTTGATTGCTTTGAACAATCCATTCCGTATACTCGCAAAAAAACTGTATTGCCATCACCTCCTTGGTATAATAGCGAATTACGAGCATTACGCAACCGTAGAAACAAACTTTCGCATAGATTTCTAAGAACTAAATCGGACTCTGATCACTCTAACTATTTGATTAGTTATAATGATTTCAGTAGTTTATCGGACGAACTTTACGGGAATTACATCAGACTCATGCAGTCCAATCTTATAGCCGATCCTAGGAGTTTCTGGCGGTTTGTTAATTTGAAAAAAAAATCCGACGGATACCCTTCCACTCTGAATTATAAAGATCATTCCTCTAATGATCCTCAAATCATAACAAATCATTTTGCTAACTTTTTCAGTCTGGCTTTTGCAAACAGTGATTTTGAACCCGATGAAGATTACTTCATACACATGAATAACTGTGTTCAAACAACACTAACTTCGGTTCAAATCGATTACGAATCCGTGGTACAAAAGATTTCCAAACTTAAAGATGATTTTTCACCTGGTCCTGACGGTCTACCATCCATCGTCCTAAAAAACTGCAGTAATATTCTTGCTCAGCCGCTGACGGCACTTTTCCAAAAGTCGCTTTCACTTGGAATTTTCCCATCTATTTGGAAAAGTTCCTTTATAATTCCGACCCATAAGAACGGCTCCAAATCAGACATTTGTAATTACAGGCCGATTGCAAAGTTATCTTGTATTCCCAAGCTGTTCGAAAGTATTATATACGATTCATTGTACTTTTATTGTAAACCGTTGTTTTCCGACAATCAGCATGGTTTTCTCAAAGCTCGCTCCACGACCACAAACCTTGTGGAATTCACTTCACAAACATTAAATATGATTGAAGCAGGGAATGAGGTCGATGTTATCTTGACCGATTTCAGCAAGGCGTTTGACAGGATTTCCCATAAAGTTATTTTGTTTAAGCTCAGGGCTCTTGGATTTCCCCCACAATTTCTCCGTTGGGTGGGCTCTTATCTTAAAGACCGTATTTATCAAGTTCTGTTTAGGACATCAGTATCAGCTCATTTTTCAGCAACATCTGGAGTGCCCCAAGGCAGCCATCTGGGGCCGATTTTTTTCATTCTGTCTATTAACGACGTTGCATGTTTAATTAAAAATTCAACTATATCTATATACGCCGATGACATGAAGATTTACAAACAGATTTCAAACACCACCGATAGGATCCTATTACAATCCGACCTCAATACATTTTCCGTATGGTGTGTAAAGAACAACCTTGAGCTGAATGTGGGTAAATGCCAGACGGTCACCTACTCTCGGAAGCGTGCACAGTCCATTTCTCGTGACTATTATATTAACAATGATGCCGTTACCAGAGTTAGTTCTGTTCGTGATCTGGGGGTCGTTTGTGACAGCGAATTGAACTTCAGAAATCACGTAGATCGCATTGTCAATCAAGGTAACGCTGCGCTCGGTTTCATTAAGCGTTGGTCGAAAGAATTCGACGATCCTTATGTTACGAAGGCTCTCTATTTAACATTCGTTCGTCCCCTGCTCGAGTATGCTTGCCAGGTGTGGTCGCCTTATCATGTGGTTCACATAAAAAGGATTGAAGCAGTTCAGCGTAGATTTCTTCGCTTTGCTTTACGCGGGCTACCGTGGGTGGACATGTTTCACCTACCTCCATACCTAGATCGCCTCAAGCTAATTGATTTACAACCACTTCGTAGGCGCAGGGTTGTTGCAGACGTGGTTTTTATTCATCAATTGCTAACCGGCAGTACCGACTCTCCTTTCCTCTTAGGAAAAAATCAATCTAAATTTTAATTCACGAGCCTTGAGATCGGTACCTATGTTTCGAATCGACCATCATAGGACTGACTATGGTAAAAATGAACCTGTATCTAGGATGCTTCACGAGGCTAACCAATACTCCCACTTCATTGATTTTAATATGACGAAACGCACTTTAAAACAACTTTTTTATTTAACTTGACTGGTTTGGCCTTTAATATTTTATAACTTTTATAACATTTTGTTTTGTTACATTTTATTTTGTTTTATTTATCAAATTTTATGAAATTTTATCAGTTGACTGTTATATTTTTCAATTTTAATCTGCTTGTACTAAGCAGACTCAACCTCTGTTCTCCTTCCGTCCGCGACGGGTATCGTTTTGCTTAGCTGTTCACCTAGTTTGCCTCTTAATAATCAGATTTGATTTTAATACTAATATAGATTTTCCCGCTTGCTACTTTTCTTTAATTTCACAGGTTAAGCAGTTCGATATCCATGTTTATAATCACTGGAATTATACTCAAAAAAATAATAATAATACAGATGGAGACTCCCCGCGCGCGGTTGGGAGGGGTAATAGGTCGTTGGGAATTATTATTATTATTATTATTATAATGTAGTTTATACTCGGTATCTCATAAATTTTAATTAAAAATATGATATAGTATATAGTTGATTATGATATAGTTTAGGTACTTAATTTAACCAGCACAGTATTTACTAAACACTATTAAATTTAGCTTCACTTTAGATATATATGATGTTTATACAACGAAAGCTCTTACTAGAATGTAAATTTGCAATTCATTACCAAATAATTTGCAAGTATCAAACATTTTTTTTGTGTGTGTGCGATATCAAAACAAGTAAAAGAAGAACTCCAGCTTAAAAATTATTGATTTTGGTTAACGACAAAACGCATTGCTGAATTTCTACTACTATAACCATAATAACTAGGTTGATTCAGAAGTAGCAACATAACATGAAACAGGGTTACTCCTATGTTCAACGTAATTTCTGTTTCAATGCCAAATCCAAACACAACAGTATCTAAAATAACAATTTTATCAGAAGCAAACAAACTAGAATTGCAACAGTTAGACATGATTGGAATTCATCGACGGATGAACTACAGCAAAGGCGCAAAAATTGAACTACATGGTTTCTGTGACGCCTCTAATCAAGCATATGCCACCGTGGTATACAGCAAGATAAACAATGAAGTATCAATAATTTCTGCCAAAATAAAGGTTGGACCATCAAACCAAACCATATCACTGCCAAGATTAGAACTGAATGCCGCTGTGCTCCATTCAAAACTATAGTAAAACTAGCTGACCCGGCGAACCTCGTTCCGCCCCAAATTACTTCGTTACGAACAAATAATTTTGTCCTTCACGAACATTTATTTTGATGAGAGAAAAAATCAAACAACTCAACTCGATTCTCAATAGACGTTTGAGTTCAGTGTACATTCCATTCACTTTTCCTTCGAATTCAACACTAATATATACTGAAAAGTGAATGAAATGTCGATTCAAACTCAAGCATTTATCGAAAATTGAGTTTTTTTTTGGATCTTTCTCACAGTGTGGAAAAGAATTGGAGTCAGTTGGAATTCAAAAGAATTCAATGTATTTTATTCGAGTGAAATTAAAGCTAATACAGACGCAAATCAATACAATGCATTGTGGTAAACAATATTTTTTGTTTTGATCCGGCGCGAAAATGAACAACGATGATGGTTTGCCAACTCTCCAACACGCGACGTACAACTGACCATGAGAAAAACACGGAAATTCCAGATTTATTCCACACCCCCAACGATTGACCTTGCGGTTTGTTATTCGTCATAGCGAATGCCAAACGAACGGGGAACTGAATGCGCTTGAAGTCCAACAGAATGTCAGTTGGAATCAGAGGAATTCTCGAAATTAGAACATCCTCTCCTTTGAATTTGCCCTTGATGATCGTCGCCTCTGAATCACGTTGTTCATCAGTTTCTACCCATCCAATCGCGTTCCGTTACACAATCTCGGATGGTTCAGATTGCGCAGCACGATCATTCCAGATCTGACCTACAGCATCAAGCTATATGCGGTGGTATTCCCGGCAAATCAAGTGCATTCATTCAAAAACTCAGTCGGATATTTGGTTGTCTCCTCTTGATTGGCCACACAGTCAACGGATTTGTGACCATGCATTTTCCCAGCAATTTTGTTTTGAATCAAGTAATTCAGACTGTCTAAATCCTTGTTCTTTGCTGCCAAAATCAATCGTTGTCTGAGCCAATCGTGATTCATATAATTTCGTCGGATGTCCGGAAAGACTTTCGTGATAAGCTCTCCCTTCGACGTCGTAAATATGCAAAAATTCAAACGAAATCAATCCGGTCGAAACATCAACAGGAATTTGACCATTGCCAAGCGCCAACCGTTGTTTGGAAAAATCAGCAGTGGTCATGATCTCGGAACGACAGGTAGCTTTTGTCGAAAGTCGCTGGCCAGCAGAATCATCGCTCCACCAAAACATCTTGTGTGCCATTGTGCACTCGTCCCAGATGATGATTTTGCATTCTTGCAATCACGCGATCCCACATTTTTGCCAATAATCACAACTGCGACTTCGTCGATAGTGGGAGCATTGTACTGACGGGCATGGCCCCTGATTGGTTGTCTGGTCTGATGATTATTTTGTGATCATCGGAAGACATTGTCTCCAAAGCAGTTTTAAACAAACGAACTAGCGCATTGTGTTCATGCAGAAGACATTGAAGTATCGGATTATTTCTCGTTTTTACGCATTGAAAAGCGCAAGACGACAACTTAATTCAAATTCGGAATTTTCATCGAAGTAAATTTGAAGGAACTTGGGTTCTTCATTCGCTGGTGGCATCAACGCTCCGCTTCGATGATAAGTTTTCCCTTGAATGTATAAAATAGAGAGCAATTTTGAATATTAATCGTTCAACATTATCGAAATGATGAAAACGCGGTGGCGTCATTATCTTATAGGTATGATTGTAGCCGAGTTGACGAACAACAACATCGGTTCCTAAGTGACGTCATGTTAAAGCACTGGTTGTAATCTTGTGTGTGTGCGAAAAAATGTCTGGATCGTTGTTTCTCCATAGAGATAAATACGGTTGCAATGACACAATCCAAATATCATAAAACAGAATTAATACTCAAATTTCTGTTTGCACAAACGAAAATGACCAATAGCGATTTCATGCCCCCTGTTATGATTAGTTAAATCATCGCCAATTTGATTTGAAAATTTCATAGTCAGTGTTAACACATCAATTTGGTTTCATCGGCTAAAGCGCGTACCTATAAGGAAGATGCCACAAAGTATCATGTATTTAATGAATAATAATATTTATACTTATCTAATTTGTTTTGATGTGCTACATTTTGACAGCTCATAAAATTATAAAACGAATCAGAGATTCTTAAACTTTATACTTTAGCTATTGTTAATTAGTATTAATAGATGTCACTATTAAACTAGTTTCTTTCAATGGCAATTAGATGTCACTGAAAAAATTATTGACAATCGAACTAGATTTTATAGATTTTTTTTGTGTATGAAAAAATGAGAATTATTAAATTTCAAGACACCAGCTAGAGAACATCTAGAAAATAAACAAGTTATAACGTTTCATAAGTTTTTTATCTAAGAGTGAAAGCAATATTATAGGCTACAAAGCCACTAAAAATTTTGGAGATAATCCGGTGGACTGCCATCAAGAAAAACATCCCGGGTTCAGCGGCATTATCTCCGTAGAAACAGTCAGCATCATTTTTCGATTTTCCGAATTTTCCTGACAATTGTGAACAGAATTAAAAAAAAATGAGCCAAATCGGTTCAGCCGTTCTCAACTGAAAAGCATCATTTTTTGATTTTGCGAATTTTTCGATTTTTCGGTGAATTTTCCCAAAATTTTCTTTCGTAAGAAGCATTTCCTGACAATTGCGAATACAACAAAAAAGATTGAGCCAAATCGATTCAGCCGTTCTCAACTGACAATCATAATCTTTAGATTCTCCAAATTTTCCGACTTTTCCGGTGGATTTTCCCAAAATTTTCTTTCGTAAGAACCATCACCTGGCAATTGCGAACACAACAAAAACAATTGAGCCAAATCGGTTCAGCCATTCTGAACTGAAAAACATCATTTTTCGATTTTCCGAATTTTCCCACTTTTCCAGTAGATTTTTAGATAGAAAAAATAAATAGACTAAATAAATAGATTGGATAAAAAACAAAATACTAATTTGCATGCAGTCTCCGGTGAGATTCGAATCCACTACCTCCTAGCCCAAGCGCCGAAGCTTTAACCACTGCACCACCTGTTTCATAAAACAGTACACACAAAATTCATATAAACAAAGCTTTTTTTTCTCGATTTTTCGGGTTTTCCGACTATTCCAATAGATTTTTTCAAAATTTTCTTTCGTTAAAACCATCTCCTGGCAATTGCGAACACAACAAAACAAGATTGAGCCAAATCGGTTCAGCCGTTCTCAACTGATACATTTTTTACACCATTTTTATATATATAGATATGTGGTACATGGGTTTGGATATCAACAACAAATTATCAACATTTTGCTAGAGTGATTCAACAGCAGTTCTATAGTTAGCCAATGGCATCACATGGTTTCAAACGAGAATCAGGCAGATTGCGCATCACGAGGATTAAACACTGTGCACTTATTTAGCCAAATGGTTTGGTAGGACGCGGCTCAGTGACTGAAAAGTTCAACCTACTCAACAACAAATATTGATGCTCAAGTAATGAAAGAATCGTCGCCACAACGACTCATTCTTAGTATTGCATGGAACGCTTTGTATCGAACACAAAGACTAAAACTAAAAATACATCCAACCTCGACCCAGATGAACTCTGGGAGTAATAATCAAAATCGCACAGAAAGAAGCCTGTGAAATAAAACTAAGGAAATTAAAACCAAAACAAACCTTGCCAAAGAGGTTGCGGTGCGAAGAGGCCAGGTGCGGCCTCTTCAATATCAAACTTTAAAAGTAGCATTGGTAGTAGATTTTATCTAACAACAACAATTTTTTGTTTTTCAAACGTTTCTTATCTCGTTTTCTTTTCAGTGACTTGGCTGAACATCGATTTAATTCTGGTAACATAATCATTTTTTATTAATTGATTTTAGTCCATAGAGCACTTCAGATAAGGTAAGAGTTGAATCTGTTTCTTATATGTACTACATTCAGAGACAAAAATCATTCATCGCACAGAATTTGTTTACCAAATATTATTAATGTTTACATAATTGTATGTTCGTTATCAAAAATCTTTATGATTGAAGTTGAGAAGGTTTAATTTTTCTATATAACAGAACAAAAATACAAAAATATTGATAAACTTTGCGGTTAAAGTTTCTAAGTTTTTTGCATAGTAAAGATAATCAAAACAAAACGACGGTTTGTTTCGTATACGTTATGAAATTGGTACATTCATCAGATTGAACTTTTTCCCCCAGTTTTCCGTTTAGTAGTACGCCGGCGCCAAATTTTAGCACACAAGATGTGAACTTCTCCAGAATCCGTGTATTATTCTCCCTTATCAGTCAGTATAACTATGTTGAAATAAGATTTTATTAATCAAACAGTGAAAAACAAGCGCAGCATCCATTTCTAATAAGAAAAAGCTTGTGTAGTGAAAAACATTTTTTTTTATTGGAATTGAGTGTATTCTATAAATTTATATCAATTGTGGTTTATTATTAATAAATTGTGTGCTCGTATAAAACTAAATAATATTTCGTTTGAAGGGTACCGCAAATCTTGGGTGTCAAAATATTCAAGAAATACAATTTTCTTTGTGCGTGTAACCATAAAATATTTTTTACAGTGTTTTGCCCTAATACAAATGTGTGCTAGTGAATTTTTGTGTTATTGTTGTCAAAAATGTATCAACTATGGCCTCTAATTTTTAATTTTTTAATAGCACTGTATATAACACCAACTATAAATGCATTACCTGATGTTATTAGAATTGGTAAGTGGTTTTTACGCTAGATAAAGTGTTATAATTTTTTTTCCATGTATTTGTGTTCGACGAATACATTTATTACTTTTTCTATATATAGAATTAAAGCTTTTGTGTCGAAAATAATTTATAGTTGAGGTTATGTTTTCCCAATATGAACTTCATAAAGTGTATAAATTAAAAATTTATTATACAAATTTTAGGGGACTCAAATCTCAAATACCATATCCTATAATAAATGCTATTTATATATGCATGGCAAACAAGCAGTCGAACAAGAAATGTTTACTCTAGTAAAATACAAATTGGGGAGATTTGGGTACCTACCTCACTACTTAAAAATAAGATAAAATACGAAATATTTAAGTACTCGAGCTCCTAAACCAAAACCGTATCCTCTTGTACGAGTATCATTTATACAAACGAGTAGGTTACATTGTGTAACTCAGGGAGATAATAAGTTAAATAAAATTGTGGAACCATTTGTGTTGTCATGTGGCGTTCTGAATGAAATGATTAGAGAGAATCAATTTAGAAAAAAATACATTACTAATTTGTAGAACAGCATGATGACGATGCTGATGCCAATGACGAAAATGATGATGATGATGACGATGTGAAAGGCAACTAAATAGGCAATTAGATTTATTCTTATTTTTTGTGCTTTATGTTTCGAAATAAATTTGTGCTTTTACTTTGCACTCCATTGGGTTCCTAATAAAAATGCTACAAGCGATTTATATACACAAACGTAGAAAATTTTCCAAATTGATTTCTTGATGAACATGATGATGATGATGATGATGATTTCTGTTTGTTCATTTCATTTTAATTTAAAACCGAAAAAATAAATTTAATAAAATTACATTGAATGTGCGTGCTGTCGAAAAAGTGACGGTTTAAAAGCAGATTAATAACAAAATAACACCGGTTGTACGTGTTTAGAATTGTGATTCATATAGATTTGTCACGTTTTGGGATCACAATTTTAGTTATTTCGGTTTTTCTATTTTATGATATCTCTGTATACCTTCCAATAGTAGTAAATGTTTGTGTGGTGATTTTCATCTGGACAAATCCACCTAGAGGTATCTAAATAACTACATGTATTTTTTTTTATTTATATTAATGAAAATGTAATAATGAGATCCTAAATAATTAAATTTATTGGGAAATTGTTGTACGTTTATTAAAAACGTGCCATTTTTATTTGTCCACGTACGTGTACTAAAGCAGACTAGGTAGATTAATGTTAAACAGTATGTATGTATCTGATGTATTTAGCCAGCTTGAATGTTGCTGTTTTGGTCCTTCCAGTATCGCGATTTTTTGCACATTAAGTTACAAATTGTCCTGGATTTTGTCACAAAGATCCACGTATTACTCGTATATCTGCTTAATCCATATTATCTACAACAATCGTTCATCTTGCTGATTTGACAACTTGTTGGTATACATTTTCCTTGAACAATTGTACTTCGTAATTGCTGATATCACGTTCTTTTCACTAAGGCAACTTATTTTTCAAATATTATCCTGTCACTGAGTTTAATAGTTTTAATGTTAACTATCTAGTATGAACAATCTGTCGAATCCTTGCTCCTGGAGTTGTTGTGGTGTTTGTGTGATTTAATCTAGCAAATTGACCGCATATTCTAAAATCTAATCTTGGTTGGAATTTAACTTATCAGTGGTCTATTTGTAAGCATTGCCAGCTCATTGATCGAGTATACCGATTATCTGGTTTGCAACAAAGCCAACACAGCCAAAATGCGATCTTCATCTGCGATAGTGTACGTTGAACATCGATAGTATCGATAGTATCGATTGTAAAACTATCGATTGTTTTTACGAAAAACTTTCACTACTATCGATAGTATCGATAATTTTAAAATTTTCTAGGGAGGGAAAGTTAAATAAATAAAACATACTATTATAGCACTATTTATATTTCGGACAAATAAGGTTAGTACTATAATATTCATTTACAAATAGTAAACAATCTATAGTTTTACAATCGATATGTTTAACACTAATCTGCGAACATTGTCTTCACCTTAACGGAGTTATAGATGTACAATGATTGAGTGTGCAGAATGATTGATTATTGAATCAGTATTCCAGTTTTCTAATTGATGAGTGCAACCCAACTAGCAATTTATGTAGTTGAAATTTTTCGAATATTTTCTAGCGGTGTTCTACATTTTGAACAATTTTATTTTATAGTCTAATATTAAGAGAGTTTGATCTAATTTGCACCAGCGAATTGTGTTTAAAGTCGAAAAGAGACTAAGTAGAAAATAGGGTTTAAAATAAGGAAAATATTTCTCTTTCTCTACCTATTGCCAACTTTAAAGTTACTTTTAAGTCGAAAGTATCACAAATTCTAAGAGATTTCGTCATTTATATTTCACCAATTTTCAACCTTGAAAACATTTATCCTTCAAAACAGAAAAATAAGGATCCTTTTCTATATTTTTCCCTTTAAAGAAATATACGGTAAAAATTTAATTTTGCTGATCGTCTGAGAAATTCCCTTGAAAGACGAGTTTCTTAAAAGGTCCTTTAACACTTTTCTTTATAGTCGAAAATAAGCAAATATTTTCCAAATTAAGACATTTAAATTTTATTACATCACCATCTTTTGCCGTAAAATTTTCTTTTAATAATTGTTTAGTACAACTCGTGTTTTCAAAGTGAAAGTTTATAGAAATGAATACATCTAAGACGAATGAAACACCTTATCGTTGTACAGAAAATTTTAGTGAAGTGCTATAAAGATAGTAAAGATAGATATAAAAAAAATATTTGTTTGGTTGTCTCGGTCCTTCAAATTATTCATCATCTGTCAATTTAACTACCGCATCTTCAATCGGAGCACTCATAGGACAAGTGGCGCAGGGAAGCTCGAATGGCTCAGTAAAAATTGCTATGGATGAATTATCATCTCTAAATTTTATAATTTCATCGTCAGTTGAAGCACAACAGATTCAGAATCAGCAAATTATTATGACAGTGGCACATAAATATATTTTTTAAGGATGAAATTGACGACCATATTTTTGATGAAGATGTTTATAGTAAATTGGAAGAGGAGTGCATTTCCGAACAAAATCATCTATAACAAAAGTTAATGTATTCGACTTTACTGAACAAAATAATGTACTCATTCATCGCTGTTCATCGCTGAATGATTTCCTAAAAATAAAGGTTAGACAAAAATTTCGTTGCTTTTTTTGGATGACATTGTAACAAAGAGTTTTCTTATTTCAAATGAACTTTATTAATCAAAATATGTGCCATTTTGATCGATGACCTTTTGCCATTTTTCTCGTAGAGCCATGATCCTATCACTGTAGAACTTCTGTGGTTTAGAGGCGAAAAATCGAGACAGCTCATTTTCGCACGCCTCTTTTGAATTTAATGTAAAACAAATGGTAGTACGATAGACGAGCATGAGGTTTCTGGCAAACCTTATAAATCCTATTAAACTTCTAACAAACGTTATAAATGTAAATAAATCCTGACAAATGCAAATTGACCCCTGATGCAATATAATATTAAAATTTAATTTGCAGAAGCTCTTAAGACCATATTCAGAGTTGAATTGCAAATAAAAATAATCTAATTAATCGAAACTATCAAAAACTAATTTATTATCAATTTCGTGTAAAATATTATAACGTTAAGGTAAAAATATGATGAATGATTATAGCATTAAACAACGAATTAATAATGCCATTTAGGAAAGTTTAGACAAACAGCCACCATATACAAATCAACCAGAAGGGTCTAAGCAAACAAAAAAAACACTTTAGGTTTTGGAAATATAGAGAAGGGGAGCGGCCACGTGGCTTCGAAAAAGTCAGATATTGCTTAACATGACGTCACTAACAGCTTATTAATTACCATTTATGAAAGTTTACACAGACAGCCACCATATACAAATTAGCCAGAAGGGTCTAAGCAAACAAAAAAACACTTTAGGTTTTGGAAATATAGAAAAGGGGAGCGGCCACGTGTCTTCGAAAAGTCAGATATTGCTTAACATGACGTCACTAACAGCTTGTTAAATCTACTATTTAGGTTAATTTACACAAACAGTACACAAATTAACCATAAGCGTTTAGGCCACAAACAGAAAAATACTTTAGGTATAAAAAATATACGAACGTTGGCTTGCTTGCTGTTAGTGGGTTCAGTAAACGTTTTCTCGATATTCGAATTGTTCGATTAACTATATACTAAGAGACATTTGACATGGTGTTTGACATTTTAATTCATACGATCGTTTCGTCATTGTGTGATCTGTTGGTGGCCAAAACAAAATCAGAAATTAAGTTAGGTTTAGGCAATAGTGTGCCGATATGAATGAGTGGCATTTTTGAAATGAGAATGCAAATATCCTTAATCTTTATTAACGTTTCGGGATCTTGATCAGTGGTCCGAATGCTATGCAGAGTGTCGTTGCTCATTGATTCTTTATATTTGTAGAGAATAGAAGCTTGCGACAGGAAAGTTACAATCAACAATATGACGAATAATTAGCTAATTTGATTAGGAGAGGAACTCAGTAGTGCATCTGCAAGTGTGAGATCTCAAAGGTTGTCATCTTTCAGCAAAAGTAATTTGTGACGCGCATTGTGATGTGTTTCGCAGTAATAACATGGAATGTTCGCAAGGTTTCGATGAAAATCAGTCCAACAACGTTAAGCAACAACAAACGTGAAAAGAAGCATTCTCGTTGCTTCGAATGGACTGTGTATAATCGGCCTAATGTATTTTCCATGAATATGCCGTCGTATGCTTGGACTGGAATGCTATACTCTCGTGGGTGGGGCTCACATTTTTGACTGTTTGTTCCACGTGGAAAATCGTGACACATCAGTATTCATTAATGTCTTTGCGAATAGACCGAAAATACCTGGTCGGTTGCATAGTTCAAAAAACTCATTTAGTGTGTTTTTTGGGGCAGTTAAGGCTTGTTGTAGAGCAGTATCTTCAGCAAAATAAACACGCTGCCCATTTTCAAGGTGCACAGTCAAATGTATAACAGCTGGGTTTATGTCGTTTATGGGGAAACTCAAAATGCGCAAAAAAGACTTCATATCTGCTAATGAATAGGCCCATTTGATAATGTGTTATTTCGAGTCGTTATCATTTAAATTTTGAACAGCAAATACAGCCATATCGCAGCTGTTATGAACGTATTCAAATGTATTTGCTGGACTTCGCCGAACTTCACAACTCAACGTTTATGTGTGCTTTAACGTTTTACTGCAACGGTGAATACGGAACCGCCCAGCGATGGTCAATCTCAACCGTTCAACCATTTGACACTCGTAATTGATATGACTGGCAGAATAGATACGATTGGCAGAACAACGCCAAGGTACAACGCAAGTGGCTTGCGCATGTATTGATGCGTACGTCAAATACCACAAAATTTGGCATCAGTGCCACCTATGATACACAAACATAATTACTATATGAATTATTCACAGAAGTTTTGTTATTGTATTATTATTTTTATTGTTCTCAGAAGGTTTTGACGGTCAATTTTTCTTGAACTTATGAATATTTTCCATTTTATAAAATATTTGGGGGTGTTGGTGCGTGGGTAGTGAGATTTCGTCAAAAACCCTAGAACCTGATCGCAGTGTCACCTAGTAGATCCAATTGTAAATCTAAACCATCCAGGAACTCACTCAAACACACACACAAAATTTTATTAAAATCGGTCCAGCCGTTTAGAAGGAGTTCAATGACATACAATCGTACCGAAGAATTATACGTGGCCGCTCGCCTTCTCTATATTTCCAAAACCTAAAGTGTTTTTTTGTTTGCCTAGACCCTTCTGGTTGATTTGTATATGGTGGCTGTTTGTGTAAACTTTCCTAAATGGTAATTAATAAACTGTTAGTGACGTCATGTTAAGCAATATCTGACTTTTTCAAAGCCACGTAGTCGCTCCCCTTCTCTATATTTCCAAAACCTAAAGTGTTTTTTTGTTTGCTTAGATCCTTCTGGTTGATTTGTATATGGTGCCTGTTTATGTAAACTTTCCTAAATGGCATTATTAATTCGTTGTTTAATGATATAATCAATCATCAGATTTTTACCATAACGGTATAACTTTTTCCACGATATTGATATTGAATTAATTTTTGGTAGTTTCTATTAATCATTTTTATTTGCAATTCATTTTATTGCATCATGAGTCAATTTGCATTTGTCAGGATTCATTTACATTTATAACGTTTGTTAGAAGTTTAATAGGATTTATAAGGTTTGCCAGAAAGTTGCCAGAAACTTCATGCTCACGTAAGATAGTGCAAGGTCTATATGGTAGGTGTATCAAAACTTCCAAGCCTAGCTCACTCAGTTTCTGCGGGGCCATCATTGATTGTGTGGTCTAGCGTTATCATGATTGAACACAACGCCCTTTCTGCTGATATTCTGGACGTTTCGCTTGTCTTAAACGCGTTAATTGCTGACAGTAAAGATTAGAATGAATCGTTTGGCCCGGTGGCAGCATCTCATATTGCATGATTTTTTTCCAATCCCACCAAACACACATCATTACCTCCGTTTCAGTAGCTTTTCACAGATAGAAATCCGGTCCATTAAATTGTTAACTGTTAATTCATGGGGTACCCAAACGTCAAGCTTTTACTTGGATCCAGCCATTTTCAACTGGTTTAAAACGTTTTGTGATCAATATTTAGTTCTTTTTCAATATATGGCTGCTTATGTGCCGGTCTTCTTCAATTTTCTGCATGATTTCATCGACTTTTTTAGTGGTTGGTCGACCAGAGCGAGGTGCATCTTTGACATCAATATTTCCAGAACGCTAATTTTGATAAAGCACCTTCTCCATAAACGGCACAAATTTTTTTGCAAGCATGAGCCGCGTTTTTTTTACCTTTGTCGTAATAAAATTGTAAAAGATATCGATTTTTTTCATTATTTATCTCCATGTTTAAAATGTCGTAACTTTTTATTTACTTCACCGATTTTAATGTTTTGTATGTCAATGTGCAAGTTAAAATGTCACCTTTCAAACACACATGCCTAATACATTCAATGGTTACCGATATATAAGAATGTAAAACCATCTACCGGGAAAAAGGCCACTAACTTTTCATCAAACTATTATTAAAAGATCAAAGACATTCTGAGTTTCCAGTCAGTAGCCGAACGCTATTAAAAACTTCGACTAAATTTGACATTATCGCAAGCGAACAATATTGGTACTATGGCATAAAATCTAATATTTAGGGCCATTACATGGTCAGTAATAATGTCATTACGAGTAATGTCATTACTTGCGTCATTACTCTTTTTAGTTTTGATGGTGATTCCTACACGTCAATATTATCGTCATTACTTAAGTTCTATTAATCGTTCTGTATACAAATTTGGTTCTACTCTATATACACAAAACTGTTTTTCAAGAGTTGCCGACCGCAAAAAAAAATATTGTCATCGACCAAAAAATCTTTTCAATGAGTACAAATAATATTATGTATGTAAAATGTTGATAGAATATATTATATTAATATTTTACATATTAATATTTATATTAAAATTATATTTTTGTGTCCGTTAAATCGGGGGTTTACTGTGCCTAAATAAATACTACATATATTTTCACTTTTGTGATAAAAAAAATATAATTTTAACATAACTATTAATATTTTGATATAGGTACTATATTCGTTAAAAAATTCCTCCAGCCGACGACAAATCCTTCCTTTTGCCGTCAGCAATCCCGAAAAATAATTTTATATACATATTTAAATAGTGTAGAAATAAAGAAAAGTATGTAATGATGTACAATAGTAATGACGAAAACCCTACACTATCATTATTAATGACAGTATTGACGTCACACACAAGTAATGATGTCTTGAAATCAGAAAATCTGGATTTACATTATTACTAAACATCATTCTTCAATAACGCACATTACATGATCATTATTAATGTCATTCCCAGCAAGTAATGACATTATTACTGACCATGTAATGGCGCTAATTGAAACAGTATTATCTAATATTAACACATCGGAATCGTTTGAATATTATCAATGCTGATGGAATATCGCCTTTCAAAAGCTCTCAAAACTAAATCTTGAATTAAAAATTAAAACAAACAAATTTTATTCAATGAATAAATTCACAATTTCAGTTCATTTTTGCAAAAAAAAAACATTAAATAAAATCACAAAGAAATATAATAATAACATGTTGCTTTTAGTTATTGTCTTCAGTGTCATACCCATGACCATTTCCTGCGTCATTCTCAGTGTTGCAAACTATTGGTGGATCCGCAACTAGGTTTTCAACACTAGTTCTTCTCGCTGTCTTCTGAGGCACTATTTTTCGTTCATCTTTTAAAGTCTGCTGCATTTCGCTTATTAGAATGTTTCAAGAGCTTCTCCGAAGCAATTTTTCGGTTTTGTCAATATTTCGTCGCTGTTGGCAAATTTGTCTAGTTCTTCAACTTTCTTGGGCTTGCCAACTTTCACTAGAAAAGCTTCAATTCTTTCCAATAGAGCACATTGCGATACCATCTGACTTTGTAGCCGTCCAATTTTTTCATTGAGCTAGTCAAAACCGTTTATTACAGCCTTTCACAAAAACAAATTATTTTGAATATAGTAAGAATAACATTATTTAAGTATCGCTGACAAATATCACTTTTCTGGTTGGTTTGGTATGAATGAATTCCGATGTTGGTCTTAATTTTCGGCAATTAAAACATGATCTTCTCCTGTTGTAAATATAATTGGTGATGTTACTTCGCAATAGGAATCGTAATCCTTTAATCTCCCTGACCAAATTGCTTTGCTATTTTTCCCTGCACAGAACTCACAACACTATTAAACACGTAGAATAAAAATATTACTGTTATTTGAATTTATTAGAACTAATTAGTACCTCTCATCGAATGTAGTTATGTTCGATTGTTTAATAATACATCGACTTTTGACCCACTCTTCAATAACCAGTTCACTGCTAGAATCTTTTTGTGATGTATTTATACCCTTATTTGGCCAGAAAAAAATCCATTTATCACCCATTTGTGTTGTATTACACAATACTCTTTTACAATAAGAGCACCTTCTTTTTAAGGTCTCAACTACTGAAAAGTAAGCGCATATACGCAACAACAAAATAAAATTTGTAACGAAATTAGGTCGATTAATACCGATCTATTTCGTACATATTTTTTCTGGCTTGTTTAGTAAAAGTTTCACCTAAATAGGTAGAAATAAAATATGATAACAAATTTTGAAATTGACCTAAAAGTAGAAATTCCTTAAACAAGAATTTTCGACTTAAAATAGGTAATTTCGTTTTAAACCAAATGATACTTCGGTCGTTAAGGTCGAATAATTTAGTAATTATGGAAAATAAAGACCATTCCGCCATATGCATTTTTTGGAAAATTGGCCATGAACCGAATTTTGACTACTGAAATGACAAAAAAAAATTGTTTCTAATAATTATACAAAAAAAGTATATTATAATTAAATTTTTCAAAGGCCACTTCAATTTTTTGAGGCAGAAAGTGAGTGAAATTTAATAAATGGCTTTTTTGGATGCGCGTGAATGAAACTTCAGGAAATTTCTTTGGCAGTCTTAAAGTTTGGGATTTTTTTCTCGTTAAAAACATTTTTGTTTGACTCAAAAGAAAGTCATAAAAAAACAAAACTAATAATAAACGGGCATCAGCAGTCGGAAAGTAAACTAAATTTCCTACATTTTAAAAGTAAAAACAAAGTTTTAAACTGAAATTTCGCCAAGATGCAACGGTGATGAAGAATTTCCTAAAATCTTCCTAAATTTAAATTATTTGATAGTATTAGTGAAACTTTCAATTATTGCTTATAATAAAGCATTCAACAAAATAATTGAAAATAACAATTATAAAAATAATAAAATTTATTATTAACAAGCGAGAGGTTTAGTAAAGAAGAAATATTGTTAAAAAATTATAAATAACCAACTAAAAAATAATAATAAAAAATAAACAAAATCATTTTTATTCTAAAATTACTATTCAAACTATAAAACAGCTCAGAAGAACTAAAATACATAGTACAATTGATTGAATCGTTTTGCAGTAATAATTTTCTTTCCTAAACCACTTTAGAGTTCGAAGGCGTCAATAAGCGAATATTTGTAGATAGATATTGGTCAGTTTAAGCTATGCAAAAAGTTTCAAGAAAATTGCTTGGGGCTATGGGGGACAAATTTGAATAAAACTCCAATAATTGAATTGCAGATCAATTGAATCGTTTTGCATTCATAATTTGCTTACCTACAAATATTCGCTTATTGATGCCTTCGAACTCTAAAGTGGTTTAGAAAAGCAAATTATTACTGCAAAACGATTCAATTGATCTGCAATTTAATTATTGAAGTTTTATTCAAATTTGACCCCCATAGCCCCAAGTAATTTTCTTGAAACTTTTTGCATAGCTTAAACTGACCAATATCTATCTACAAATATTCGCTTGTTGATGCCTTCTAACTCTAAAGTGGTTTAGGAAAGCAAATTATGAACGCAAAACGATTCAATTGATCTGCAATTCAATTATTGGAGTTTTATTCAAATTTGACCCCCATAGCCCCAAGCAATTTTCTTGAAACTTTTTGCATAGCTAAACTGACCAATATCTATCTACAAATATTCGCTTGTTGATGCCTTCTAACTCTAAAGTGGTTTAGGAAAGCAAATTATGAATGCAAAACGATTCAATTGATCTGCAATTCAATTATTGGAGTTTTATTCAAATTTGACCCCCATAGCCCCAAGCAATTTTCTTGAAACTTTTTGCATAGCTTAAACTGACCAATATCTATCTACAAATATTCGCTTGTTGATGCCTTTTAACTCTAAAGTGGTTTAGGAAAGCAAATTATGAATGCAAAACGATTCTATTGATCTGCAATTCAATTATTGGAGTTTTATTCAAATTTGACCCCCATAGCCCCAAGCAATTTTCTTGAAATTTTTTGTGAAAATCGAAAAAATCATGTAACGAGTATACATTTTCCAAAAAATTTTAAATGTAGAATTGTTTATTAACTAAAGCTAAATTTTTCACTTCCCACCTTAAAAATTTTTCACTGCCGACCTTAAATCTTCGCTTTTCCAGAATTTATACAATTCTTCAAGTGTCAAATTATATCTATAATTTTAAACTATTAAGTAAAAAAAAAAATTCAAAAATTTGAAAATTTTCCTAGAAAAATTTAATTACATATTTTTTGAATAGTTTTCTAAAATCATTTCCTAAATAATTTAAAAAATCATTTCAATTAATTTTTTACTTTTCTTAAAATATATTGAAAACTAATTAAGAATGGCACATATTAAATCAACTTCTATTATTTCATTTTTATCAATTTTTCTTAAATCATCAATCAATTAAAAACATTTATTTAAATTAAAAAAAAAACACTTTCATTAAGAAACATTTCTTTATTCGGTAGCCGTTGATCAGATTTGTTGAACATGTTTTGGATCATCATTGAATCAATCGTTCATCGTGTAGTCGATCTATTTTTGTGTATTACACTCACTAATACTAAGATACATTAGTAGAGTTTTAGGAAAAGTTCACATTTCTATATAGGCATGTGAAGTATTTCCTAAACTATTACTAATTTTTTGCTTTTGTTTTTAGGAAATATTTAGGAAAAAGTTCACACGCATCAAGATGCAAGCGTTTGAAAAATTTACTGTTGCGTTTTTTGTTTTGCGCAGTGTATAAATATGAACAATCACTCCTTGCTTCCAAAATAAGAGCCACAAATACAGCCGCAGCAGGCTCTAATTTTAAAACGAAATATCTCGTATTGTAACTAGGTATATTAAGAAGATTATCCAAATAAGTCAGTCGTCTTTCCATGTTAAAGAGATTAAATTTAAAAAATATTTGTCGAGTATATTTTCTGTGAATTTTTTCTATTCGTGTACATTATAAAAAGGAGCCCACACGACTATAGCGTATTTTAAATTTGACCGAACCATTGATGAATATAAGATTTGAAGAGTCCCATTTCCTTTAAATTCTTTAGAGAGACGCTGTATAAAATCCAACAATGATGACGATTTTGATATTATTTTATCAATAAACGGAAATTTATCTTTCATTGAGAAAGACATAACAGCACGCTTCTTAGTATTTAACTTTAAATGATTCCTGCTACACCACAAGAATACCGAATCCAGGTCAGATTATAATTTAGTGGCATCCAAGGGGTCAACAATGCGTCAGAGAAGTTTGAGATTATCTGCATACATAAGTCTCCTAGAGTAACGCAATACATCCATCAAGTCATTTACAAATATTGTAAATAATAAAGGACTAAGGTGTGAGCCCTGCGGAACACCGGAAAGAACGTTTACTTTATCTGATTTGTCACGATTTAACTTAGCATATTGAATACGGTCAGATAGGTATGACCCACCTAATTAACAAAGTTTTTAGATAGCCCAAACAACTTGAGTTTATTTATGATGATTTGGTGTTGAACAGAGTCAAACGCTTTTGTGTGATCAACAAAACCGACATCAAGTTGACTCTGCGACTCAAATGTATCACCAATTTCACGTTGAAACTCAATCAGATTGGTTGTTGTGATTCTACCTTTGAAAAAATCGTGCTGAGATGTTGAAATGCAATTCTTTATGGTAAAAAAATGTATCTTGTCAATATGGCCTCAACGAGCTTAGGGATTGATGATAAAATAGAGATATATGTAACTGATTACATTAGAACGATCACCTTATAGATTGGAGTAATTGAAGATATTTTCCATCTCTGCGCGGAAAAACTGAAGTATTTAAATATTTTTCAAATAATAATTTCAAAAAATAGCACAGTTGATATTTTAACGATTTCAAAATATACGAAGAAACTTCGTCTGGACCATAACCATTTTTGAAAGAGTTCAATGCATTAATAATGTCATATTCGGACGCACATGGAATATCAAATTGAACGGGACATTTAAAATTTAAGTTAAAATTAAAGTTAGAACAGTCAAAAAATTTGTATAGACTTTGAAAAAAGTTCCTAAAATAATCTACAATTTCCTTTAAATCAGAACTACTTTTTTGATCAAAATACATAGTTGTAGGCAGCTCAGATGTTTAACATTTGGAATTAACAAATTTCCAAAAATATTTAGGATTATAATATATTTTAGATACAGTAACCCGCAAATACTCATTGTAAGCCTCTGTTACCTTTTACTCACCATGCAAGCACATCTCCAGATTTTGTGATAATTTCCTTAGTGTAGCATTACTTTCGCAGATTTTTGCCGAACATTATATTTCGACATAAATTATACTTATATACAGTGATTAAATTTAAATTTGGAAACTATTTCCTCTTTTGTTCAATTAGTTTTGTATAATTTATTGTAAAATGTAATTTGATATAAATTTTTACAAACCTACACTTTTTAACATCAGAATCGTATAAACATTTACACTTTTATGTTGCCACAAGAAAATCATATGACTACACCTAAGGACAATCGATTGCGTCGAAGCAGTCCGGCAATATTACTGAAGTTGCCGCGCAAATACCTAGGAATTTTGATTGTAATTCTTAGACAAGTGAAACATTCGCCTGCATGTATACGTTATTTCGATAAGTGTATTGTATTTCATTCTACCTTCTTTTCCAATAATCCGCTATAGTTTTGATTTTGTTCCACGCACACGAATTTAATTTGAAACAGCGATTATTGAAAATGTACCTTAGTATTCTTTGTTCATTTCAATCAACGTTTTTCGTACTTATGTTCTATTTATGACCGTTCAGCTTGCACGTACGACGAGGACATATAAAATTAATTTATGTATCATTGTTTTGCCAAAATATATATAAATTTTTATCCATTCGGCATTTTTTTACGGTAATCACAATATTTTATTAACATCTTGAGATTATTATGCTTTATACATATTCGAACGGGTGATATCACCATCCACGTATATTTAAATTCATTGTGGTAGGAGTTTTTTGTGCCAAATATTATATGCATCCTACTGTTTACCGATATTGTAATGTAGAATGTTAAATTTAGTACGTAGGCACACATACCGATGTTAACATGCTTGAAACCCTACCGAGATTTGGATACTGTCACACTGTTTTAGTATGTTTATATTTGTATTTATGTTATATGAAATCTGTATCAACTCTTATCATCATTAACTCGATTTATGTCAGTTTAGCATTGTTGTCGCATCAAAATTTTGTTGTTTGCCAAAATACAATGAAAATTATAAAAATGGGTCAAATTCATTATCATTTATAAATATATTCGTATTTATGTATGGATGGACACGATACTAGCGATTATCACGGAATTTAAGGACAAATCTAATTAACATTTTTTACGATTACAGCAAATAAATTAAAAATCGTCATTGTTCGCTCTCCCGTACTGTGTCCGGCTTAGTTAGTTTAGCATTACAATCGTTAAATGCACAGCAGCAAAACTTTTTATTTTATTTTACTTTACTGAATGTGGTTGGTTATGTTGAAAATTGTTTTAATTAATTTTACCAAGAAAATGAAAACAACAACAAAATCTGAAATAATCTCCCTGATTTTATATACTGCTGCGACTTTTCGTAAATTTTATGAGATATTTTAATAAAACGAAAAACTATTTTAGTTAATTTTAGAAAACCGCACAAAGGAGTTTTTTTATATTTTGGATCTTTGTCATGCTGCCATTAACCGCAAAAGAATCAATTTTAATATTTTTAAGTAAATAATTTAAATTAATTGAAAAGTTTTTTTGTGCTTTTGTGTAATCAAAGTGTGGTTACTGAAATGGATAAACATTTTGTTAGGAGAAAATAATTTGCTTATAGCTAACTAACATATTGTCATGAAAGCTGTTATAAAATGCTAACCATAGCTAATCAAAATTTAATTAAACAATTTTTTTAGATTATTTTAACTAATCAGATGTTTGTGGATGTCAGCGACATGAATAAAATTAATTAAAATTTTGGTTGGCTAATTGGCTTTTATATTTTAATTGCGGGATTCAAAAAATTCGATAAAGAATCTTTGTAGCATTTTTGGGGTAAAAAACAAGCATGAACGGCGATGAATTCTTGTTTTGACGGCATTACTTCGTAAGGAGAAATTTTGGGCGTAATAATAAGAGGTTATAGTAAAATAAAACTAGCTACGCGATGTCTGCATCAGCTACACGGAAAATTTAGGAATCTGCGATTAAAATAGGTGCCAAAAATATCCCTATCAATATTGCAGTCATAGACCAGCGTGAAATGAATTGAAACTGGAAAGTCAGAAAGAAGTCGGTTCTTTTTTAATCACAAGGGCCTATCGGAAGTTGGTTTGTTAGCATCCTTAAGGCCAGCGATTTTTACAAAAACAGCGTAGCATTAAAAGTTGATGGTTTGAATCATAGTTTCAGAACAAGGGCAAAAGACGCCACATATTTATGTGTGTAATTTTATTATCGCTAAATATTTTATTTTGTTGTCGAATTGATGAGAAATATGCAAAACAAAAAACTGTGCTTTATTAAGTGTGCGGGGAGATAAGACGTGGAACGCCTATATAGTGATGAGCACATAATGTGCCATGTTTAGAAAGATGTTTAAATGTAGTGTCTTATCGATGATTACTAAAGATTTACAGAAATACTCACTCACAAAATCCCGATAATGTTATGTCGAAAAGTATTTATCATTCGCAATATCTCAGTGTTTGTGTCTGTGTGGAAGACATACGGACGACTGACCAGGATAAAACTTCATTGTACATTTTATCTTAAAATCTTTCCATAAATTGGGAGATTCTAATGATTTTTGCGGAAATCGTTCCACCAGAGTGGCAGATTTCATTGAAGCTTTTTGTGTTTTTTTTTTCTCAAATATTTTGAAAAGTATTTGAGATTGTAAAAGAAATTTAAAAAATCTTATCAGTTGGTCAAACTTTACCGGAAATGGGGGTGATAGTTTGGATTGATTATATAGATTAGATATTCGGAATGAAACTTCATAGTTAAACTTCCATCAATTGGGAGATTCTTGCAAAATTTGGAGGACTTTGTGTACCTGTGGTGTATTCAAGATCAATGATTGTGTTGTACATTCATAGTAAAACAAAACATCGGGTGATTACCAGAACATATTCACTCCTCAATTTTTGATTTTATTGTTCTAAAAAACAATTAAAAATACCAAATCAAATTTTTGCATTTTGTTTGAAGATGTATTTTTGACTGTCCACGTAAAATTGACCTGAACTTTTTTCCAGAAGTAACCCTCTAAAAGCATTCAAATTTTTTTCAGCTATGCAACTTTGAACGGGTAGTTTTTAGAAATTTCCAAATTTTCTATCTGTCATATATTGAAACGAGTTTTCCCGGATCCCCCACATGAGAATTGACCTAAAGTTTTTTCATTCATAATCATTGATAGGGCGCTCCATTTGAACTACTTTCGAAACATGTCACTATAGTGGCATTTCACATCTTTCCAAGCACTTACATGAATTTGGTTTGGCATATTGGTTTTAATTATTTCGGAAGAAATTTTTTCATTTAAATATCTTGGAAATCCCGCGGTTTTCTTATTTTGTCGAGTAGTATTTAATTATGGAATTTTGTGCTACTAACAGTAAAATTTGTGCATTACGTATTTTGGGAGATATCGTGCGATTTCTGGCGTGATTATCAGTGCATGGTCCTACAATGGCAATATCTAACCATTTAATTGAACTAACTTCAAAAGATAAGTTTTGATAATCTTGTATGGGTGATTTCTGCACATCCCACCTTTTAATAATGAAATCACTTAAACTCTGTGTGCTGAACACACTGATCAAGTTTCATGATTGTGCTAGCTAATTTCAGCTTTAGCTTCAAAAGATCATTTTAGAAAAATTTTGTATGAGTGATTTCTACAAATCCCTCCCACCTTTTATAATTCAAATCACCTAAACTCTATTACTGAAAATACTAATCATTCTTTTCATGATTGTACCTACTCCCAATCGGCCAGAATCAACGGAATAGAAGCTTGTCCTAACTTTCCTAATCCAACAACCAAAAAATTTATAATGAGAATGGTTAGTAATACCAGAACCAAACTAAACGAGATATTTCATCCTATGTAAACGTAAAAATTTAAACTGCGATTTTATTTTCTGTAAATAGCCGCACGCAATCAAAAATATTTTGTTTTTTTTTGCGTATACGTATACGCAGTTTAACGAAAAATCACAGATAAAACGATGACATTGGAATTATCAGAAGTTTGTTTATATTCATTTTTTGATCCAGCATTTTCGAATTCTATAAGGACCATCTCTTTTTGGCATGCATTTTGAGCTAATTCCTTTGGACGCATTGCTGCGAAAGTGGTTTTGCAGCAATACTATCTGCATGATGTTTTCGTTGATCGTGCTATTTTTCGTTATGCTTTTAGTAAATATGGAGTAATTTCTGGTATAAAATTGTCTGCTTGAACTATTGCGCGAAAATCATGAGAAACGTCTGTAAAATTACACAGCTCACGTCCAAACGTTAGAAACGCAGGTGTGTAAATTATTGATGAACAATTCGTCGTGTTCATAGCGTAACGAATGGAGCTTAAATGTTGATCCCAGGTACTATCCTGTTCGACTAATAAGGATAATTGTGTTTTCAGATCATGGTTCCCGCTTTCTACTGGATTGGCAGCTGGGTGATACACAGGCGTAAGTATTTGTTGGATGCCGAAACAATTGGTGACATACTGCATGATTTCACTCATTAATTGAGGTCCGTTATTCGAGATTATGCGTCGTGGAATTCCGTATCTCAGGAAAATCTCATTGATAAGCGTCTACGCACACGTTTCTGCTATTGAATTTGGCAATGCAAATAATTCAGTCCACCTTGTGGCAGTATCTTCTATAATAAAAATCCATTTGTTGTGGGCTTCAGTGGGAACTAGCGGTCCAACTAAGTCGATAGATACAATCTCGAAACGTTGTGCCATGACCGGTGTTCTCAACAAGCCAGCGGGTTTAAGATTCAATATTTTATATTTTTGACATAGGTTGCAATCCTTAATATACTTGGCTATGTCAGTTTTCATTCTAAACCAATAGTATTTATGGGCTATTTTTGCGTACGTTCTGTCAACGCCATAGTGTCCAGCAGTTGGTACATCGTGGAACTTTCGCATAATATCGATGACACTGTGAAGGAATAACGAGTTGTGGTTCCTCTGATTCTGAATCGGGCGGGTAACGATATAATAGTCCATGTGCCATAATATAACCTCTCGAAGACCAATTAGCGACATCCAGATTATTTATTTCCTCGAAACACTTATATATTTTCTGCACATTCGGATTCTTAATTTTCCTCTCGCATGTTTGGAGCTGATTTACTCGGTAGATCGATGGTTACGGAACATAGTTGTTCGGTTTCTTGCGAAACATCTTCTCCATTAGGACGGGAAAGCGTGTCAGCGATGACATTATCCTTGCCAGTATACCCAATTTTCATTTTAAACGATTGGAGCTTCAACGCCCAATGCGCTAATCTTCCGCTTGGTGATTGTAAGGTGATGAGCCATTTTAGTGGACGATGGTCCGAACAAACAGTTACTTCGCATCCATCAATATAGCCTCTGAACTTTTTCAATGCCCATACTACTACTAACGCCCCTCTCTCTCTCTCTATAGAGGGATAATTTATTTCGGCATCTATTAAAACTCGACTTGCGTATTCGACGGGAAGGTCGTGATCCTCCCAGGTTGCATCAAAACCGCACCTAAACCATATTTGCTGGCATCAGTTCTAATCAAGAATGGTCGTGTCTGATCAGCTTGCTTCAGGATTGGCGCGTTGACTAATGCTGTTTTCAGTCGAACAAAAGATTCGAGTTCCTCGTTACCCCACTTCCACTTTACATTCTTTTTTGTCAACTGACACAGTGGCGTTGCAATAGAAGAAAAATTGTGAACCACGAAGTCGTTTGAATAAACGTTCGGACTTGTTTTAAATTAATAGGTGGTTTCATACCCGTAATAGCAGACACCTTCTCTGGGTCTATCTCTATACCTTTACTTGAAATAATATGACCGAGATACTTTACCGATTTTTAAAAAAAATTACATTTGTCCCGGTTTGCTTGTAAATTAAAATTATTCAATCGATTAAATACCAATTTTAAATCGCGTTTATCGAACGTATTTGAAAAAATTAATATGTCGTCCAGATAAGCGATGAGATTGACATCTGGTATGCCATTTTTAAAGTGGTTGATCAGGCGTTGGTACGTAGCAGGGGCATTCTTTAAACCAAAAGGCATTCTTCGAAAACGAAAGAGTCCGAAGCTTGTGTGTTGAAAGATGTTTTATCACGATCGGCCTCGGCCACACTGACTTGCGAATAGCCTGCCTTTAAATCAATTGTGGTCAAAAATGCAATTTTGTTTGGAATGTGAATAATATCATCTATTCGGGGCATTGGATAGGAATTGGTTATGGTTTGCGAATTTAATTTTCGATAGTCGACGCATAGACGAAATTCGTTGTTGTGTTTTGGTATACCAAAACTACTAGGGTTGCCTAAGGTGAATCACATTCCTCAATGATATTATTATCTAGCATTTCGTCCAGCTGTTGTTTGAAAATTTCCTGTTTTTTGGGTGGCATTCTGTATGCGGGAACTGCAATCGGTGAGTCGTTTGATAAATTTATACGATGCTCCGCGCGTACGGAGTAGGAGAATCAGAGAATTGAAAAATTGATTCGTGTTCAGCCAAGAGCTGACTTACTTCGTCTCTTTGAACCAAACTCAAGCTACTACCCTCATCATCCCTTAAATCAAAAGTGGATAATTCCAGCTCGTTTTCAATGGTATCATTATTGTTAAATATAAATGTATGGGAGATATTCTCATCAGAAAATCTCCAGGTTTGGTTAGTAAAGTCTAAGATTAATCCAGCATTTAGGATAAAATCGATGCCTAACAGCGTTCGACTATTAACATTATTAGGAAATACGATAAATGTAGTTCTTATGACCCTCCCTTCCAATTTCACATCAATATATGACACATCAATAGCATAACACTTTTGACGGATTCTTCAAAATGAACACCATAATCTTTCAACATCCGATATAATTCATATCCAGCAACGCTGGTTTTAGCCGCAGTATCAAGAAAAGCGGAACCTACATTATCAAAAATTTCAATATAAACTGACGGGCGCTGAAATTCACCATTCTGTTCAGCTAACAAACTTGCCATGGCTGTAGACTTGAGGCTACAATTGGTACAATTACTTTTTATAAATCCGGGCTTATTACAACCGTAACATTTGATATCATTGGAACTCGTTATCGAAACGTGGTTCGAAAGGGGGTTTATCACTGCTTCTTGCACTCCTATGGTTCGACCTACATTCTTCAAAATCATGACCATTACGCCTGAAAAATTTACAATATTTCTGATAACTAAAATTTTGTTTGGGACTAGATAACTTGTCTTTATTTGAGATATTTGAATTGATATTCGCCTTAATCATGTTTTTGGGGTTTATTACTTCACCCATGAGTTCCTCCATATCGCGACCCTTTTGCAATAAATCATCAAAAGAGGTAATGTCGCTTCGTTTAATTTTAGATCGATATGTGGAATTAAGAAGACCGTATATCATATCTAATTTGACTTTGTCTGATAGATCAGTAGAAGGTAATTGTGCGCACAATTGTCGGATATGAACTATACAAATTTCGATACGCTCCCCCTCTTTCTGTGGTTTTGAGAAAATATTCGTATATACTTTATACGCGGGCATCTTTTGGCCAAACGTGGATCTCATGAGATCGAGAGCTTCGTTGAAGTTGATCTGAGTGTGTTTGATGCCGACCCACCAACTTGCAGCGTATCCTTCAAGAAGTAACAGAATATTTTTTAGGGCATTCTCATCCGAGACACCGCCACAATCCTTGCAGGTTGTTATTGCATCGATAAATGCAGAAATATCCTCATTTATTTCACCTCTAAATCGCGAGGTACAATTTAAAAATGTACCGTTTGTATTCGGCAATGCAACAATTGGCTGTTTAGGGTTAGGGATCTTACCGATAACCGCCAAAAATGCATGGAGTCCGTAAAGGAAGCCATTTTAAAACAATTATTTGTTATACATACTCAACTCGTCACTCTCTTCATCGTTTATTACTTTTTTTTTGATCTGGTTAACATTTACTGTTATTACTTACCACTACCACTCCTGAAGAGTACGCATTCGTTCCAGCGAAATGGTCCTTTTATTTATTTATTTATTTATAAGTCCTTTTAAGTCGTCCCGTAAAGATTCCTTAATCGATATGGCCACGATGTTGGGCGGCAAATATAAATTATACTATTTCAGTTAAATGTAAATTACGTTTCTTGTGGTTATATAATACTATTGTATTAACCGTCGAATAATCCACCAGTCATGACCATCTATTTCTTCTTTTACAAAAATAAAGTGCATTCATAGTGCACACATAAAAGGGTGTTTTCGTAAACTATACTATTTATATTGAGGTGGCTACAATCTGCTGTCCGCAGGCCTCGATCTTAAGACCGCATCTTTGGAATATATAGTATGCAATTACAGTATACAGGATGCTGTCCAAGAAGAAGCAGTAGCGGGCCCAATACTTTAGCGTTACAGTCTATCTATATGATTTCGTAACATAAAACATAATAGTGATACGAAATTGTTTCCTTTATTATAACCTGTAAACAATTGAAGCTGAATTCATGTTACGAAAAATTTAACACACTTTGAAATGAAGTTAGCTATGCCCCAGAAAGTGCCGGTTCACTGAAAGAACCGCAATAAAACCGCTTTTGTTTGTACGTTTAATTGGTTGTTTGAATTTAAAACAAAACTTTTTGGAGCAAAACACGGGCTTTGTTATTTTAAAGACTTACAAGTCGAATGAAATTCCCCAAGCTACAATATTTGCTAATTGGAGTCGTTGCACGAAAAAACCTTTTCGGGATAGACATTTCAGGCCAAATTTTTATACATCGCAATAGTATTAATAAAACAAAGTAATCTGCATTATCAATGCTCATCAAGCTCTTTGTTTGGTTTTTTAAGCATAATATCATTCCATAATATAAATTATCAATTTCCACTTGAAAAAAAAACAACAAAGTGACATTAAAATTACCTTGGGAAGATTCACCACATCAACAAATCTAATCAATGGGTTCTTGGACAAATTTTCTATATAGAGCTACTGGTTTTTATGTTGCATATTTATCTAAATCTAAATGGTTCATTCTGTATGCGAACGACGGTGCAATTAAAGAATTTTTTAAGGCAAATGTGAATAATCCATTATCTCTGGTCTAGAATCCAAAAATATAATTTCAGAAATGCTGGATCTAAAAAAGTGTAAGGGTTTCTTTTTCTTTTATCCGAAATTTTCGGCCATGAAAGTGCTACTATACTCGTATATATAGCAACATGTAATACACTAAATGGATTAAAATATATACAAAAATAATTGAGTAATACTATTCCTTTTTAATGGCGCCACGCAAATATTCCGCCTAGCTGTACTTATTTAGACATATTACTAATTTATAATGTAATTTAGACCAAGTAAAATTTTCCAATAAATTAATTTCTGTTTAATCAGCACACACAGAAGTCGTATTTCCCACGTTTATTTTTGATCAGAATATACAGCAAGTAAATAAATTATTCTGTGGGTGGGGGATAAGAGCTACTAAATAGGTTGAGCAAATATATAGTAGAAAGATTATTGTCACCCTTCATCGTATCATAATATTGCTAACCAAAACAATTCAACTCTTTATTATGAAATAAAATACTACCGTATGTACCGTAATGAAAAACCACAGTAATATTTCTACAAATCCTGGTAAAAATAAAAGGAAATACTACTCATTCAACTCCACTACTTTGCACAATACTTACTGTATGTCATATTTTTCTTTCCTTTATATTATACTCGTGTATATTATATTGTACCGTTATTAGCGTATACTAGTATTCTAAAATATATGTAAAAGTAAAGTACGTTTATATGTAATATTATGTTTATATAAGACTTTATATATTATGTTAAATTAAAGCAGGAAAAATAACAAATATTTCCATAAAGTATATACCCAAAAAAAATTTAATTTGGAAATATATTTCCATTTTAACACACATTTCCATTTTTGTTCTTTTCTTCATCTCTTTCTTGGGTGTTTGTTTGTTTTCATATTTTTGAAAGCAGAATGAGAATAATTTTTTTAGTATATTCGGCTGGATGGGCCACTTAAAATGCTATAATAATAGCAGGTTTACATGGGGCGGGTAGTTGGGTAGACAGTAACTTGGTAACTCCGGCGATAAGTGGGTAAAATCGATTTTTTTACTTGTCGAAGATAGTATCTCGTGTGATTTTTCAATTGTGGCCAGAAGCAGTAGAATAAATTGAAACGATAATTTACAGAAACGATTTGTTACAGTACCACTATATTCTATGCTCAAGAAGCTTCTAAACGAAACAACGAAAGTCTTATATTCGGAGATCAGGTAATGCACTGCCCTCTCTTATGTATTTCTATGCTTGTGTTACTGTTCCCATTAAGGCTTATGATTTAATGAGTATTAACCATATCAATGGTTGCTTAACGTAATGATGAAGGTGTTTTGCTTATGAAGATAATCCGATGACGCTAATGCTGCGCAGTACTTGTAGCCCAATCCGATGAAAATGGTACTTGAATTTTAAACAAATAATTACAAATTTGTTTCACTGTAATTCATGTGTAGACTGGCATTAGTGAAAGCTTCATCACGTTGTTCGCATTTCTAAGGGTTATAACCTTTAAAAAACTCCAAATTGATCATAATGCATCGAATTGCCGCCCTGTAGAGAAAATTGACACTCTCGAATTGATTACATCCGCCCACACCCACAAAAAAGGATCGTAATGTATCGAATTACTCCGCTGTACTAGAGAGAAGTAAACATGAACAAAACACGCATAAAAATCGATTATAATGCATCATGTTACCTTCCTGTGCAAGAAACGGGACCAGAATTTATTATAACAGCCCACACTCTCAGAAATCGATCTTAGAACGACGGATTTCCTTGCTGTTTTTATAAATAACAACATTGAAGTGGCAAATATCTTAAAAAATTACTGTAAGACTGTAGGTGTTAATTATAACCAATATGCGATAGGAGTTAATAGTTCGCCAAATGATTGTTACGAATTTAATGGTACTACGCTGGAAGAATTTACACCCATTACTGACACTGAATAATAACACCTGAATACCTGGATAATAATTCTTCTAAGGGTTATGATAACATTTCAGTGAAGCTTGTTAAGGATTGATCGCCTATCATAGCATAACTTACCTAAAAATAAAAACAACCAGAGTTTCAAGAAAGGGCTGTTTTCTAACTATCTGCAGATTGCGTATATTGTTCCTCTGTCCATAAATTAGGTTGCCCATATGACAAGGAAATACAAGACCAATTTCAGTTCTACCCATTTATTCTAAAAATTTTGAACGTTTAATTTACAAACAACAAACAGCTGCATTATTCTTGGAACCCGTAAGGCCTTTGACGGTGTAAGCCATAAATTACTAATATGTAAACTAGAAAAGATTGGTGTTAGGCATAATGCGTAGAAATTATTTAAAGATTACTTAGCAAATCGGACACATTTTGTTCGTTTAGGGAGGGGGGGGGGGGGGGGGGCGAATCTAATGAGTTGATAATGAAATCGGGTGTGCCTCAAGGCTCCATATTGGGTCCTATTTTATTTTTAATTTATGTAAATGATATTTTTTCTTTAGAAGTGCAGGAAACAGTTCATTTATTTGCTGGTGCCGTTATTCTACGTGATCCTATGGAACACAACATAATTTTAATTGATACTTGTGGCCCTATTCTGGCTTTCCCTGGGAATAGGGAATCGGGAAAAATATTTTCTTAGCATTTTTGTCTAAATTTTTTTTTCTGGCCTACTGAGGGAACATGATTGGCGTTAATATTTTTGAAACAAAGTTAAATAGGAATATATTTTTCCCTACAAAAATTTTTTGGAACAAAACTTTCCCAAATCACTTTGTTTTGAAAATTTTTGCACAAGCCTTGTCCTTTCAGTAGGTCAGAAAAGTATAATTTTAACAAAAATGCTATGAAAATATTTTTCCCAATTCCCTATTAACAGGGAAAATCAGAATAGGGCCACTGGTTGGAAAAATAGTCTGAGTTTAAATGATGATAAATCCACTTTTCTTATATTCTACATTAAGACCCTCAACCGACTGGATTGTTTAGATAGTGTTGAATTTTCACTAAAATTATATGTCGCAGTGATACCATTATCTATTTAGGTTTACATTTATCATCAAAGTTTTATTGGTCCCTTTATGCGGATATGGTGAAGAAGGAAATATCACCAATGATCAGAGTGCTAAAGCGAATTTCTTACCTGCTCAACGTTGAAACCAAGATTAAAATTTATCTTACCGCTGTGCTTTTTCATATGTTGTATTTATTACAAGTTTGGGGCTCATTATCGAATACCAAAATTAAGGAGATTCAGACTCTCCAAAACAAGGCTTTAAAAGCAATCTGATGAAGGTTCAATCCAAATTGAATTAATTTTCCAAGTGTAACTTCCACAAAATTGATTTATAGCGGTGAGCTTCTCTCATTTACTAATTTAATCGAATAAAAGTTTTTACCCGGGTAACCCGAGTAATCCGAAAAAAAAACACAAACAAATCCAAAATTCATTTATTAAATAAAATAAAAATGGCGAAGAAAGAAGTCTAGGTCTATTTATTAATTGTTTAGCAAATAGTTTTATTGTTGTTTTTGATGAGTAACTTAAAAAATCGGTATTTTTTGGATGCCTATCATGATGTAAGAATAATAAGTAAAATAATTTGCTCTTCCATATTTTGTAGTAAGTTCAATTGCTGTCCGAATACTATAATAATTTTGACATATAAATTTGACATTTCAAAATTTGTAAAGTGTATAAATAGACAAACGAATAATTTAAGATTGTGTTAAGTGCCTGAAAGCGATTAACCATAACAAAACTAAAATGATTGAAGTGGAATTTGATCCAAATATAATAATATTTTGCCTGATAACTTGGTACAGGCATATAATGACAATGAATTTTGTTACAACACAGGTAGTTAACTCTGTTAGAGGAATGGAATGTATTGTTATTTGTTAATGGTATGATTTTTATTGATTCCAGCGACCAACAATGTATACTGTTCCATCCACCAATAACATTACACATTCCATCTTGACATACGATGATGCTGTAACGAGAATGCATCTTAGGATTTCATCAAAAACATTTATTGAAATCAGCAAATTTTTGTCCAAAAAAAAATCATGGTTGGGGCCTGGGGGCCAGAAATGGAATTATTGGTATTTTTGCTGTGGTTGGCAAGTGAAACTAGTTACTGAGTAGTTAGTATTGGCAGCTACAGATATAGCAAGATCTACTATTTGTAACATTGTTCACAAACTATTAGATTTTACAATTGATAATATAATGTCCTGAGTGCATAACTTTGCCTACGCAAGATTAATTACCAAATATTGCTCGCAGATTTAATCGAAGGGCACGAACATCAATATTTCAGAAGGCAGTTGGTGCTATCGATGGAAATCATATTGAAATTGTATGCCGAGTGCGACTACACGACTAATATATTAACAGAAAATTAAAATATTCCATCCAGTGTCAAGCCATCTGTGATGCAAGCTATAAGTTTCTGGATGACTTCATAGGGTATCCAGGTTCTGTGCACGACTCTCGAGTTATATATTGCAGTCCAGTATTCAAGGAGAAATTGTATCCACCGCCAGGTTATTTTTATTGGGCGATAGTGGTTACAAATGCAGAGTAGAACAAATCGTTCTCATAACTCTATTTAATTCGGATTCGCTTGAAACAGTTGGGCAAATCGACTCCGACGACGCTTCCACCTAGTCTGCCCCAGTAAAACTATTGTTTGGATTTTGTTGGTATCTACCACGTTGGCTGTGCAGTGCCAACGGTGGGTGGATTGCGTGGCGACTTGGCCCATATGAGTGCATCAACTCAAAAAATTCCCAAGTGGCAGAGGTGACTTCCCCATCCTCTGTTTGTACCCATGTAGGAGCATTTACTAGTTCCTTTAAAAAAAGAAAAGAAATTAATATCCTTTGACTACAATTGAGTATATCTATAACAAAATCATAATACATACCTTATATTGTTTAAACAGGTTGTTCCACTTGGTCCGTAACTTCTCAATCAAATATTACAATAAATTGGCGGTATCCTTAATAATTCTGAAATATTTACAATATTAAATACTGGATAATATTTAAATAAACAAATTGTGTAACTTACGTCCAGTTTTCATTCCTTCTATACAATTTTTTGCTGAATAGATTTTCGTGGGCAGTTCTCGCCTTTAAAAGTCGGATTTTATTTCTTCTTCCGACACTGCAACAAATAATTATATTAATACGTATGTATATAGAAAAAGTAAATATATGAAATATTTTTATATGTTCAAATAGTTTTAATTACTTACTTCGTCTGTATTATATTTGTTCTTCTGCCGTTTTACAAATTTGAAATTGAAAAAATAAAAATTTATTTGATAGCTATATGCATACACACTACAAAAAATTTATTTGATAGCTATGTTTACTAGCAAACCAAAATTATTATAGAAATGTCAAAATTATTACACATAGCTACTGTAATAATTTGGTTACAAGAAAAATAATCTTTACAGAAATCGAACAGGGTCTAAGGCCCAAATCGACAGACGTAACTACAACTTTTAGATATAGTCGCTGATTTTTCGAAATCGATTTTCGAAAACCATATTTTTAGACGTTACTAAAACAGCATCTTTAAGCTAGAAACAGAACAAGAGCGACGACGGCGAGCGTCGTCGAATAAATAAAAAATATCGCCGCGATATCGGTGAAGCTAACAGAGCAAAAGCGTTAGCGTATGGCGATAAAAAAACACCAAACGGCATAACCTTCTGTGTTTTTGACACATGACGTTGTGGCGTTAGGCTACTAAATTGAAAAAAATTGTTAATAATATGACGGTTAAATGATACCAACTTATACATATATAAAAACAGTTGGCAACATTGTTTCGTCGGCGACAAAAATAGAAATAGACTCTAAATTTTTTTCAACGAAAAAATCGCCGTCGCCTGCGTCGATGGTTGTGTTTGTTTTGCATGATTTCGGTGTTTTGTAATATGACAAACGATTTCGCTCGCCGCCTTCGTTCTTGTTCTGTTTTGAGCTTTAGTCACGCTTTTTTGATATTTTTAGACAACAATAAAAGTGACGTTTAGTTCGAAAACAAACCACCAACATAAAAAAGAAAAATCTGACAAATTAGAAACGGTTTCTTAATGAACAAATTATGTTTTTATTTGTTCATTAAGAAACCGTTCATGTCAATAAATATTTACAATCAATTAATATTTTGAAAGTACGGCATTTTATTTATGTGAAAACTGACCAGACTCAACGAGGACGATAAAAATAATTTATTAAATATTATCACAAAATATAAAAATGTGTTAGAAAATAAAAAACTAATTCGATCTCAAATCGTTAGGAAAATGAATATTGGGACACTGTATTCAGCAATTTTAATGCACAGACCCTATCAGGAGAAAAAACTTTAAATATAAAAAATACTTTAATCGTGATTGTTTAAATAACTTAGGAAATTATGAGGTCTGAATGTTAATATGAAGTGGGATGTTTGGTCGATGAAAATGCAACACCGCTTTCCACTGACACTGCAGGCAACCTCACACAATCCTGTCACATCACTAAAGTCTACTTCATTACCAGATCGAACCAACCACATCACAAAATCCAACCATTTCACAAAATCCAACCACATCCCAAGCAACAGCAACCACTCTACAACTACAGATGTTGAATATTCTACAGTAAATTTTCTGAAGACAAGAAAACGTTAACCAAGATCTCTTGAAAACAGACTGAAAAAGTAAAACCGTTACAAGCAATCGATGAAATTATAGTAGCGATAGTAGGGAAAATGATTAAAATACTTGTAAACTATAGTGAATAGAATATTATTTTCTTATACGAGTAGAGTATAATGCTTTAATGTAAAAGAAACTGTTGCCTTGTTGGGGGTGTTCTGTAAGGAGTAATCAAATATTCGGTGCAGCTATATCTACCATCTTCAATTAATATACTATTCCCAATACCCCTATCGCGAAACGACATTTTAATTTAGAAAAACTAAAAACCGTTTGGTTGTGCCCTGATCCATGCCATCTGAAATTTGTTTAATATTTAAGCTTAACATTAAAAACGGTTTTATTAATTAGTAAATGTAAACCTACCTAGCAACTAAGTTAACAAATTTACAATTGGCGTCGCACACAGCCTGAACATTAACATAAAAATAGTAGTTCCGGTTTCTATATATTTCTGCTGACGCACCAAATTGTGATTTTATCGAAATGTGGCACCCATCTATACACCCTATGCACCTTAGAATTTGTTTTTTTTTAATCTATGATGGGACTTTAAACGTTCTTCTGGAGTTGCTGGCATTTTTATAAACTGCCTTGACAATCCCGTGAACACTCTTAAAACCTCGTGTATAAGGTGATACAAGCGGTAGACTGCGTAACACCCAACAAATCTCCCGACACTGTTTGATGACAGCCTGTAGCATAATAACACAAAGCAAACATAATTTTTCTTTTATGGTTAACGGAAATCCTCTGCTATCAACGTTAGCCAACTGTTTAATACCAATTTTTCCAAGTAACTTAAATTGTTTTTGGAAAAACGAAACCGCCTTTTGAACTCTACATCCGTATAGTAGTTATCGTCAGTTCTTTTCTGGAAACTGTGATCTGCATTATTTTTATCGATTTGCAAAAAATAATCGGAATCGTTAGACGACGAGGATGATGAAATTAATAAATGGTTCATTGGATACAAATATAGCAAAAAAAACTATTTTATTTATCTGAAATAAAATTTATTATTAAAGAAAAGCAACACTAATAACACACAAACAAAATATTACTTGACAAAAACACTATTTTAACCCTTTCGAACACCATTTTTTAATAGTATAGCAACAAATATTTTGTGTTTTTTCTTAGAATAGTTGATTAATTTTGAATCTATCTTAAGGAATACTAAAAACAATAGAGAGTGTATAAAGAAAAATGATAACACACATTTCACAAGCAAAAAAAAATATATTAAGCTGCTACGTGCGTCCAAAGTCAATGTACAATATATTGTACAAGGCGTTTGAACGGGTTAAATAAAAACACAACAACAACAATCTATCTTCGAAATTCGAAATAGAAATTCGGTATAAAACGTCAAATGTAACAACGACTTTAGCCACCAATATCGATATCTACAGTCATGACTGTAACTTAAAGCAACACTTCATTTTGTTATTTTAGCTTCATTTAAAAATACCAAAAGAGTGACTTTAGTCGTAGATGCGTCTTTAGCATCGTCTGTCGATTTGGCCCAAGTGTTTTTGTCGTCGTTTCTCAACTACAATTTGTTTGTAAATGTTCTATTATATCTTGTGAAAGGGGCGTATTCATTTCTTTTAGTTTTTTGAATACATATACAGTACCGAGAATAGAAAGTGCAACACCCATAAAAATACACAAAAAGATGTATTTTGCCAGTACGCAGTTTGAAAAAAAGAAATGTTTTAGAAGTGGTTCTTTGTAATATAACACTCAATTTATGGAAAAACAAAATTTAATGCTAAATGGTTTTATTGTTTTTAAAGCCATTATAATTTTTTAGCATTTTTCAGATAAAATTAAATTTCGGTTTCAAGAACAGGTAATAAATGTTGAGTCACATTTTATTGTAGTTGTTTTGACTTTTACGGCAAACAGCTGTCTTACGAAGTAATAAAATGTATATTTATTATTTAGTTGTCCCGCCTTTGTTGGCAATAACTGTTGCAATCCTTATTGGCATGGAGTCAATTAAATAAATCTTGCAGGTACCCGAGATATGATCCCTATTATGTGCCAAAGGTTTGCTATGAGGTTCAAATCCGGTGAATTTCCAGGCCAATCCAGAGTAGGAATTCCATTCTTCAACAGAAAATCTTTATCGCTCGATGACAAGGGGCGGAATCATCTTGAAAAATCACAGACTCAGCACTCAAAAAATGCATTTCAATAGAAGGGGACAAATGGTCCTTTAAGATTTTTTTTTGTAGACTTCTGCGTTCACAATTCCAATTCCAAATCAGGCTTGCTGGATGCTTGACTGTATTTTCCAGGCACGGTTCGCTCAGTCATTTGCCGGATTTGCACTTGACGTACTGGATTCCATCTGGTTCAACAGGTTAAATTTACTCTCATCGGAGAATATAACAGTTCGCCACTGCTGCAGACTCCAACCAGCGTGATTTCGAGCACATCTAACCGTTTTTGTTTCATTTTGGTCGAAAGAAATGTTTTTTTGCCGGGAACCTGGCCATATATCCTTTTTCCCTTAGGCGGTTACGAAAAGTATGGACCCCGATTTCTTCCACAGCAGCTTTAAATCGATTGGCTGTTGACATTCTGATATTTTTGGAATCTTCTCATGCAGTTGTTTTCCTTTTTGAACCTGTTCCCTTTTTGCGGTCCAATTCACCGGTGGAATAATTTTTTTTTAATAAACGGTTCACAGTTAAGTAATTGCATCGAATCTCAACAACAATCTGCCTCGATCACATTTTAGGTATTCCAGACAGTGGCAGAATCCGATTTTTCTGAGCCACAGTTAGTTGTGCGTACTTGGCCATTTTGAACAAATTATAATTTTAATAACCTTCTCGTGCGAATAATTATCTCAAACTAATACGGCTTCTCCACCTGCTATCTGAATACTATTGCAATCTACTTTCTCTTCCTATCAAAATTTGCCAAGATGGAGTCCGACGTGGTATAGTTTGACGTTTTGAAATCATTCTTTTGTCGATAGTCTAGACTACTAGTCATTTGAATAAATACTTAAAAAGCCAGTAGATGCTATATCCTTTTTTCAACAAAAAAAAGAAAAAAAAATTGGCTCAATTTAAGTCGAAACCACAAATATGTGTGAATAAAAAATCATAGTATGTAATAGCGCTTTTGATATTTTTGACATGATTCTTTTGCCCTACCCACACAATTGTGTTACCGGGCAGGAAAAGGGATATTTAAATAGAAGAAACGTCAAAATATGCAAGCTATATTCATGATATCAAGTTCTGCAGACATGGCATGTATTCATAACATACAGATAGCATATAATTATTATTGCGAGGCTCCACTTGTCATTTGATCGAAATTTTCTAACAAACTATACCCAAAAAAATCAGCCTTTTACGATAATGACAAGAGGCAATTAGTACAATTTTACCTGAAAAATATTGGTGTTGCACTTTCTATTCTCGGTACTGTAAAGAGTTCCTTCAGCAGTTATAAGATTGGCATTTTCTTTACTAAGTTCTTCAACTACAACCATTAAAGTTTCAATACTAAAGAAACTTCCTTTACAACGTGAGTGTCCTCGCCGGCAAATTTTTTCGAACCCAATTCATTTAATGCGAGTAGTAAAATAATCGAGTAGTATAATATTGACAAAAACACCAGGGTATTCAGAAATATTAATTTTATTTTACAGATTTAATTTTTTTTTGTTGATACAATAGTAATTTAAAATATATTTATAAAATAACTTACAGCTAATTATTTAATTTATGACAAATATTTTGACCATTAATCAATGTTTTTGATACTCAATTTTTTCAATTGATCGTTCTTACAAAAATTTTTAATTTGATGTTGCCTAATGTTTGATTTTGTTAAATTCACATTGAAAAATTAAAACCTTTTCTTTAAAAAATTTGGGTATAAAAGTAACTGGCGTTTAAAACTACCTATAAATTTACAAGGACAAAAATATAATAATAATAATGAAAGTTATGAAAGATTTATGCGTTGCTGGTGTGATAAAAATTAACTACATAATATGTACATTTTGACAGGTTGTTAGGTTTCGTTTAACCACCAATATTTGCATTTATTTTTTTGAAATTTTTCTATTGACTTATCAGCTATGTCTCCATAAAGAACTATCCGAGTAGATCATATGATCTGTATCGTCCACCAAGCTTTCCTTTGGATTCCGCAATGAATTGTCCATGGTTATTAAAACAATGAGTGTTTGCTGCTTTAAAAAATTTGTAAATGCCCTCTTTTATGATGAATTTTGTAGAGAATACAACCGCGATAAAAATATTATATCATAAATTATTAAATGCCATTGCTTCATGTCTTCAGGCTGTTGTGTGAGTGGTAGAATCTGGAATGTGTGTATTGTATTTTGTACCTAGTTCTATTTGACTGGTTGTTGTGTTGTTGTTTCAGGGATGTTGTGGTTGTTATCGGTTTTATTCAATTATTTTAAAATTTAAAAAAAATAAAATTTTGTTTTCTAACTATCTACATCGATGTTGATCACTATTTCATTTCATTTTCAACTTTTTTAGGACGACATGTCTTCGAGCAAACCGTGTGTAAAATTCTCCGATGAAGAAATCGACCTCCTCAGAAGATCGGAAAAAATATTTAAACAGAGATTACATATAAATTCTTTCCCCAGTTCCCTTCTTTCGTCCCTTCCCGAGATTTATCAGAATAGTACCACTGGTAAATTGGATTCCGTCGACCAACTGCAATCGCAATAACTTCATAGCCATGTACAGTACTTTATGTATAGTGTAGCGCTTCGTCTTGCTTGTCATCATCTTATGTAAGGTGTAACCGAAATGCTAAGGTCGTAACGGCGCGGCTCACTAAAGTATACAGTTGGAAACGTTAGTTCCGCATATCTACGTATATCTCTAAAGTGAAAACGTCGAACGATCAAGCGCTCACTAAATGGATATTGCACAAATTTTATGACGATCGGTTGAGCGATAGAATCCGATTAAATGAATGGTGTGGAAACCTATAAGGGGGTCCCCTTCATACAAAACTCTTTTCAAACCTCATTCTCGTGTTGAGCTGGTCTACCACCTTGAATAATTGGAAAATCAGTCAGTGCAGAGCTATAAGCTATTTATGAGCTCTAAGGATCCACAAACAAAAAATTTTCAGCTCGTTTCGTTTGGCACCCCATTGGCTCAGCTCAGCCTCCCATCTCTAAAAACGTATAGTATTCTAAAAAAAATTTTATTGTGGAACTCGTAGCTATTTATGAGTTCCTAATTTAAGAAACAAACCCATAATTAGATTTCATAACTAACCAATCGTATATTGTTTACTTGAAAATGAAAACTTATCTTAAATTGCATAAATTATAGGTTTTATTATCGGATATGAGGCACCGATGTATGAGCTCATAAAATACGTGCAGTTGCTGCTTCTGTGCTTAACACGAATACCACCGCTAATCTTTGAGGTACAAAAGACAAATTTTTATTAGTCTGCAATTATTGAAATGCACAAATATAATATAGCAGTACCTGATTAAGGGAGATTGGTAGTTTCACCAGCGATAAAATTTCTTCTTGAACGTTAGGTTAAACCTACGTACCCACCAAAATAAAATTTCTATTTACCATCTCATTAAATTTGCTCAACAAATTATGCTGAATTCGCAAAATTCGGGAAATTTTTAGCGGGTGAAGCACCCGCTACACTAGAGAAACAAACTGCACGTATTTCGTGAGCTCACAAACCGTTGCATCATATTCGACATTGAAAAATTTAATTTTTGAAATTTTAAAAGAATTTGACGTTTGCACTTGAAAAATTGTTGGCTTCGTGCAACGAGCTCAAAAATCTACCTCCAGCTCTACGTATTTCGTGAGCTCGTAAATCGGTGCATCATATCCGATAATGAAACATTTGATTTTTCCTTTTTTATAAGAGTTTGTCAAAAATCAATCTGAACATATCTTGTTCGCTCATAAATTGGTGCATCATACACTCGTGGACAAAATTAACGCACTTTTTTTTTGTAATAAATAAAAATCCCGCTGGACCATTTCAGTGGAACTGGTACCACATGATTCCAAATTTATATTTTTCACAAGAGGCACAAATGTGGCGTTATGGAATTATAGCGGCTATTTTTCATTGGAAAATGTTAAAATTTTTCTTTTTTCTTGTAATTTTCAAAAGTGGTTTATAAACATTACAATTAACTTTACTACAATTTAGTTGGATTAATTTAATAAGGAATATTACCCCTCCCCTCCCCCCTTAGTTGATTACAGCTTCCATCCTTCTGATCATACTAAGTAAAAAGGTTTGTATCATTTCTTGTGGAATGAAATTCCACTCTTCTTGCACTCCAACACTCAGCTCTGCTACTGAAACTGGTACGGAATTTCCAGCTCTAACACGGCGTTTTAATCCATCCCATACGTGTTTGATCGGATTTAGATCCGGGCTCTTTGGTGGTCACTTAAATGCATAAATACCGATGTCTTGGAGATATTGATGCGGAGTGTAATCATGCATTAACACAAAACTGTCATTACTTTTGAAACCTACTTATGGCAAAACGTGATCGCCAATAATGTTGCGAACATACCAGTCTGCATTCATCCTCAAACCAATCACCACCAGCTCCGTACCGCCCTCCTGTTCATACATTCCACCTGTTCTCCAACTCTTCTGTACACAAGATTACGTCCATCTGGTTTCTATAATTGGATTCTGGTCTCATCTGAAAAGAGAACAGTGTCCCATTGATCAGTTCCCCAATTTGCATGAGTATGACCAAATTCTAAACGGCTTGATTTGTGACGAGGAAGAAGCCGTGCAACTTTTCCGGCCCGTTTTGGAGCAAGGTTTACTTCTTTTAATCTTCGTCCATTTGTTTTGGCACTAATATTCCTTCCTTGCACTAATATTGCTCCTAATTCTAGAATAAAACTCTATTTTAAATTTTTTATATGTTTTAGGAGGGGAGACCAACTCAACAGGGGTCAATTAGTTGCTTAGAAACGTTTTAAGTATGTCACCCGGTTTGTTCAATAATTTTTGTTTGTTAATCATTTGACATTTAAATAGTAAGCTAGTGATGCAAAGCGCTTAATATATAAAGTATTAAAGTTAAATGCCTCTTCTTCGAAAATTCCTTAAATTTTTTCATTACCCCGTGTGAAAACGTAAAATATCAATTAAATTAAATTTTCATCAATTTGGCAATTTTCTACTTTTTAAAATACAACAAAATTGGAAAGCTTTTATCGTTTTTTCCGTATACTACATAATGGCATATCATTTTTTAGACAAGCAAATTGTCATCATCATGATGTAAACACAAAAAAAATGAGACAACTTGCGAATTTTAAATTAACAAAGTTCATTTAAAACAAAAATTTTCGTTTTATATTAGTACGAGTATAGATGCAAGCGCACAGCATTGAATAGAAAGGCGGATGTTTACTTGTTCATCATGATTCTTTAAAAATTTTCCTATTCAATATTTTATAAGGATAATTCACTGTATAAATTATATACAAACCGCATTACTGTCCTTACGGGGAATGGGGAATAAATGATGGCGCGGCGATTCAAAAATTATCCCTGCGGAATACAAAAAAAATTGTTTCGTACTTTTTTCTTTTTTTTGTGCTGTGCATCGTCACTGAATGAATACGAAAGTAGTGTCTGGTCTAATTCGTTATGAGCTTTTTGTTAAATTGTCTCGTTTTGTGTGGGTTCTATAATATATGTATGCTTTATAAATAAAAAACACTAAATGACATAAATAAATACTAGATACTCAAAATAATTTTATGTCATTTGCAGAAGAGTAGCTGGTTTATATACATTTTTTAGTGAGTGGTTGCATTTTTTCAAGTACAACACAGTCATTGTTAAAATATTTGTCATAAAATATTTTTTTTCACTCTTGATAAGCTAAACGAGAAGAAACTTAATTTATAATGAGATTTTAAATTTTCTGTTTTTCTATTGTCTATTAAGTTAATACTAGAAATTTTTTTTTTGCAGAAATAACGCTGCTTGAATAGGTTTTTGGTCGTTTATATTATGCAAGGGGCTTCGCTCCTGGGCGTTATCGCGTCTCTTGTTTTTTGAGTATAATACCAGAGCCTCCTAAATACAAGAGCCGTAAGATTCCGCAATTTTTTTCAAGAGCTTTCCATAGAGGGAAGCTTTTTGTTCTTTTTCATACCAATCAGTGTATTTTAATATTTTTTTAGAAGCTTTTTTGTATATAAAAACATTAATGCTTCGTTTCAATTTTTATTTTGAATGGTTAGTTCAATATTCAGGAAAAGCATATTTTAAAATTGAGTCATATTATGTCGAATTAACGCAAAAATATTCAAATTAGTCTACCACAAAATTTTTTTTTTTTATTGTAGAAATAAGAATTTGTTTATATGTGTATGTAAGAAATTAGTATAAAGTGTTCCATCAAAAATTTCAGCATTTCTTTCCCAAAACAAATGTTCGTTAAAAAATGCTTTTTGAGTTGCTATGTAATATGGGGGTTATTGTGTTCTGGATTCTATTACAACATTGTTGATGAACAAACTTCGAAAACTGTTTTTTCGTTATTTGTTAAAAATTTCATCGCAACAAATTCGCAGGCTATACTCTTTCATCCTGTAGTATAAACAAACCGGAGCATCATAAAATAAAAACATTATATTATAGAGCTTTTCGAAATTAATAAACCAATCAAAATATGTCGCTAAGTATAAATTAATGCTAAATATTAAAACCTAAATGTTTGTTAACTAAAATTTAACAATTTATTATGTACACTGCCTGGTTCAATAGATTATTGAGATCTCCTGGAACTGAAAATAACCAAATACGAGCGAATTGAAATAAGAAAAGAAAAAATTTGGAAAAACTGTGACATTTTTCTATTATTGTTTTTGAGCGCTCAGCAACTACGATGGTAAATATTTTGCGATGAAAAGCTTTATTTATGCCAACCGTATTATAAATAAAAATTATAATTGTTTTGAGTTTTATTAATTATGTTAAATTATTATGTTAACCCTCATGTGAGTGAAGAAAAAATATCTTAATTTGAGTGACTAAGGTACCCGGGTACCCTACATGCAACTTTTCTTGAAATTAATTTTTTTTAAATTTTTTTTTGCAATTATGAAATGTATAACAGAATTTGCTAAAATTACATAAATTGAAAACAATTTTGCATTAGCTGCAACTTGTCAGTTTTCGAAGAACAATCTGTAAAAAAACGTAAATAATCCAACATTTCACATCAGTGGAAAAAATGATCGATAGTAATAAAAAAATGTTGGTTAGTTTTTTTGAATTAAATAAAAATATAAACATAAATTAAATGAATTAAATAAACAGAAATACAAACAATGAAATTAAACGGCATATAACACAAAATTATAAAATATTTGCATACTATTTCTTTCAAATATAGTGTAAAATATGTAAAGGACCCGAGTACCTCTGTTACTCTAATTCGTACAGCTAAACTACTTTTCCCTCTCACGTGCGTCCAAGTTATAAAATTTCTCATTTTTAAGTGGGATCGTAATCTATCAATTGAACTAGAAGTTCTCATAAAATTAAAACTTTTTATTGTGACTAGAACATACAAAGCTAGACGTTTAAAAGTGCAAAAGGTACCCGGGTACCTCGTCACTCACATAAGGGTTAAAGATTTCGCGCTTAACTTACAATAATAATGGTTGATTTTCGTAAATAGTTATTTAATTATTTTTAATTACTTTTCTGTAATTTCAAGTAAATTTATTACAGAGTCATCTGTAAACGGATTTTCAAATTACAGAAAGCTCGGTTTTGCAATCGGATAAAATTGAAGTTTTTTTACGTTTTGTTCTGTTTTGTAATAATATTTAATTAAGAAAATCAACACATCTTTGATTTTTTGTATACAAAAATATTATTGTTTCTACATGGTAATTCATAAAATTTCGTTTCAGCTCACGTTTTCTCTTTAATTTTGTTATAAATGGGGAATGTTTAGATTGCTATTAAGTGCATCGTTCATCTCAAAAATTCTGAGTATCGATTTTGTCTCGTGAGTTACTCATTTAAAATGAGTGAAGCAAAAAAAAATCGAATACGTACACAGTGTATAATACACAATTATGTCCTTGTATTTGTATTTTTCTTTTGTTTGTATTTATGTCATTTGTATGGTGAACAGTACCAAAATAACGCGTTCCGGGCGAATCGGTTTAATTTTTATGGTGCTTACTTCCTTTTCTCAGCACATTACGTCTGCTCTCGAGCTGTGGAGTGTCATTATTTAACATGCCAATATATTTTATATTATCTATTATCATAAATTAATTGTACATCTATTAATAAAATTTTATAAGTAAATTTATTTTAAATTCCATAAATTTTAAAAATAAAACAAAATGGCAAAAATATGGCGTTTACAATGGTTAACCCTTTGAGTGCCAAAAAGCACAATCGTGTTCTTCAATACACTAGCCGAAATCATGTTTGCACTGAAAGAGTTAATATGAATAAACAAAAAAAGAATGCCACGTGACTTGCATATGCAGAAAAACAATCATATGCACGAAACTACTACAAATACATATGCTACTACTATATCATTTCGGTTACACTCATTTCGTTTCACACATTTCGGGACAAAATTGGTGATGTGCATGTGACCAGAATTTACCAAATAAGTTAAATTTTTATAAAACTAAATTTTAAATCGAATGTAAGAAGAATTCGCGGCAGCACCCTTTATTATCTTACTTTATAAACCTACACAACTAAACGGAAAGCTCATTTTTATAGAAAATTAATAAATTTATGCTCCGCTTTAGTTTAAATAAATACCAAATAAATACTACATTATGATGGCTGATATTCCAATATGTGTTCTTTGAATAGTTTATTAAAAATATAAAATTAAAATTTAGATGATTTGTTTAATTTTTTATTCATAAATTCATGTTTAAAAATTTTCCAATTACAACGGTTTCTTATAGTAATTCAATAAAAGCTTCCCCTCTACTGAAGGCTCTCTTTTTAATATTACGGCTCTTCAAAATCATAGATGGCTCTGATAATACTCGATGACTAATTTTCAATCTTCTATATATTTCACTCAGACTACTTCGCAGTTATTTTATTATTGTTTGCACCTTTCACATTACATAGAGAGTGTTTTTTTTATTCATTCCAAATATTCCGGACGTTCCGAACATGACATATTTTGTTTTTTTATTCATTCCATTCCTTCTATTCCCTTTTTTTGTTATTTTTTTATTTATTCTAGACGTTCGGAACGTATTCTTTTCGTACTGGATGAAAAGGTAGAACGAAAGGAATATTTTTAATCTTAGTCGCCATATTCTTTGTTTTGAAGGGTTGTTTGTTTGTTTTTTAATGTAGTACATACACAACACTGTAAATAATAGACAACTAAAAAAATGACTGTCAACTATCTATTCCGTTCCATCCAAATCGTTTTTTATTACATTCTGTTTGGAATATTTTAAGGTCACGTGATCAGTATTCTATTCTTTCTATTTTTCTTTGGAATGAATAAAAAAACACTGAGAATATCATGCTACATCACTAGGTGGTTATTTTATTTTTTGTTACTTTCGAACTAGACCATCAATTCAAATGTTTACTGTCAATAATTGATCAAAGCTTCCCATATCTTTGACAGCTCCTCGGAAATTTTTGGTGCTTGTTTTCGAGGTACATCGTATCCCTCATACTCAAAGTTGTATGGTATCTGCTTTCCATTTTTCTAATTTATTTCGAAGTTTCCAAAACCCTTTGAATGGTAAAAGGTTTGTTGAAAGACAGAAGATGATGACCTGAAATTGCATTTGGTTTGGTCTTTTGCTGATAAGAACGAGAAATGTAGAGATGAGATAGCAAGAAAAATTAGAAACAGCCACAAACTCTTACAGCCTTCTAACAATTCGCCTGATCGACACCCATGGTAGAGATGCCTTGAAACCTGGCGTCTAAAGAATTGAACCTTAGTTGTACTTCTCACTTCATTTTCTGCTACAATCCTGACCTGCATACTGAACGAACTCAATTATAACGTTAAAAGACCAATAATATGTTCCTTGAAGAGTCCCAGCGATTAGAATGACTCTTGACTACTGTATGTTCTAAGGACAATCAGAAGTTTTCGCGGTTTAACAATTTTGTGGAAATCGGTTTTCAGAAAACATCGGTAATTCATAAATATCCTTCTGGGATTACCGCTGAACACTATTTTACAATTATTGAGATGGTATTTTTACATAAAAATGACGTGTTCATATGATTACTCCGAAAAAGTGTTTGTTGTATTAATTCATAACTAGACGTCCGCCTAAGAAAATCTCAATAAAATTTTATTATTTTAAAATTTATATAATTAAATTGCTAATTGGTTACTTTCACGATTGGTGATCACGTTTTCTTCCGAAAAGCATGTTTCAAGAAAAATGAAACAGTATAAATTTTGGCCAAAGTATCAGGGTTACGACTCGATTGTAAATGATATCTGCCTTCAAATGGGGCGCAATCGTATTGGGAGCCTTTTATATTGTCGGTGAACGCTTTCGGAGAGAATAAAAATGTTTTATTATAGGGACAAATTAATCTCTATCCATGGAAAAAGTGGCAACCAGTTATAGCTCAAGATCACAACCAGCTTAGTCCAAGCTGTTCTTTGAGATGTATAAAATTGTTTTTGATTAAGACATTTCGTTAAATTTGGCCACCATTGTGTCAGATTTTGAAAAAGCAAGCGTAGCTGCGGCCAAAACACATTTTACGATAGATCTTCAATTTGAAAGCGCCTAATTTTTATATTTATTTTATCCTTCTATATTTCATAAAAAAACCGTCCTTTTCAGGACGATAATAAAAATATAGGAGTATTTTATTACAAGAATAGATTTACTAATACGTATACGTAAGAATCAAATAAAAATATGTACTCTAATATAAAATGCAAGCCAAATTTGAAAATTTTATGGTAAGAAATGACTTAGTTCCAATCAGTATTGTCAAAAACTAATTGTGCATCTAAAATTTATGTGCAAATCCCATATCCAGCTCTTACATTAACACGTTAAGATATAGCCCAGGTCTAAGCATCATGCATATATGGTCTAGTTTCATCATCATCATCAATTCTAATCTAGAGTTGTACATTATAAATTTTACAATAAGTGGTTAATAAATTTCGAAATCTCATTCAATATGAAAAAGAAATGGTCTAGTTCAATTGTTCAATGCAAATTCCATAAATGCTTTTAAATTCGTGTTAGAATTCCAATATGTCAAATATGAACATTATCGGTTAAAAAATAGCCAAGTTCAGGCAAAATTAATGTAAGAATCCCAATCCAGTTCTACAACTTAAATTTGACCATGATTGGTTAAGAGATAGCCAAGTTCCATTTTAGACGTAAATGGAACTTAGCTATTTCTAAACCAATCAAGGTCAAATTTAAATTGTAGAACTGGATTGGGATTCAGAACTTCATGTTAAATTCGCGTTAAACCCCAGTTATACATAGCAAATTTGAATTCAAATATAATTGTGCATATAAATTTGACAATTATTGTTCAAGGAATGGCCAAGATCTACGAGCATGGCCAAATTCAAAAAAATCATCTTAAAATATAAGTCGCATCCTATAGTTTGATCAAGATCAATTATGAAATTCCCAAGTTCTTAATAAAAATGTGGATAAAAAAATGTTTTAATATGTCTTAAATACGTCTTTTGACGGGATTTTTTAAGATTTCAGCAAAATCGGTATTTTGGAAGCGGGTTTTTAATAAGTGAAATTTTGAAAAGCTGAAATGGTCGATGAATATAATGTTCGCAGTCTTATAAAGTAGAAGTAAGAAATCAGAGGATGGATCAGACAGAAACAACAATATTAGTACAGCCTTCCATACCCGAAACACAGAAACCATCTTTGCACATAGGTGCTTAAAGGTGCTTTTACATCAAATAAACGAAATGCAAACAGCCCAGGCTATCACATTTGTTGAAAAACAAAGCGCCTAACTGACAGATCTGCTAGAGATAAGCATGGCGAACAATTTACTCATCTACGTAAAGAACAATGCGCCTAATTAACAGAACTACGAGCAGAACAATGTGGACGGTTTGCCGCCCGCCTTAGACCACAAGTTTAACCAAATTCAGCATGCACAAGAGTTTCAAGTTAAAGAGATAAGAAGAGAATTAGTCTCTTGAAGACCAATCACACAGGAACTTGAAAATAAATTAAAGCAAATAGAGGCCCGCTTTGAACAACATACCTAGCAAAACGATTTTAATGGAAACAGTTGCCGAAAGCTGTTTAACGCACTCATAACGGGTCTTTGAGGGAAAGGTACATATATCTTGCAAAGTGTATCCACAACAGAAAGATGGTGCTAGCGGGTCTTGAGTTGGAATTAAGATATGTGCAGTCACACGTCAGAGAATTGGGTAAAATTTAACTCCAAAGCAAGCAACACATTCGTGGGACGTGCCCGATTAGGGTAACAAAATTGGCGCGTCAAGCAAACGGTAATACACCTGCAGAGGTTCATCAGTACTGCCAAGGATGGAAATTTGAAACCTCATTTGAGTACCAATATCAGTGTAAAACCAAGTATGAACCATTGGCGTTGGCTTTAGAATATGAGTAGCTACACCAAATTTAGCTACTGATACAATAAATTTGTGTAAGCTTGATTTCAAGGATATTATGGAAATAAAGGCGATAATAAGAGATTAGTTGAGACAACTAACAGAAATCTATTGGAGTCACAGAGAATTATAATAGTCAAGTATAGAGGTAAGTTACATAAAAATTATAGGGAGATATTTCAGGTGGGGGAATTTGTCTGCAATTGAATGATCGTTTTATGAGGCAGCCTGATTCCCAGGATGAGCAACGTGAGAACTAGCGAGAGGAACAGAAACCGGGAATAAAGAAAACCATAGAAGGTTCAGGAAACAACTTTGGCCAGAGTTAAAGGCTAACTTCAAGATCAAATAGTGCAAGACTGTGTGAAGGAGGTGTTTGGCCAGTGCTAACTTGGGATGAATTGGCTTACCAAGAACAGGAAAGCCTAGCACAAGATTCCACTACAAATATTGAGGGTGAGTCCGGTGATGTAGATGAGCGCTGGAGATAGAGCGATACAGTTGGCCACGGCAGAGATACGTGCTAAAGTGGTACGCATTAGAGTTGAGAAGGAGTGTCCAAATTGAATAAAAAGAACCACCGGAGGTGAATGGCAAGTGGTCCAGGGTAATAAACTAAAGCAATAAAACATTTGAAGTGTCTGTTCGAGACGAACAGGATTAAGGTATATTGTGTTACAATTTATACTCTTTACATTTATAAAATATGCTGGTCGAATGGTTAAGGTGCATAGCGCCAAGTGTTATCATCCCACAATCAACAATTTTGGGTGATTAATATTCTGAATATACATCGTTGTTACTGGCTTCATGGAGAGGAATACTGAAATTACGAAAGCAATTGTAAACGAATGCGCAATAGACATCATAGAAAATACTAAAATTCACAACGACGTTCATCATAATGAGGGGGGGGGGGGGGGGGGGTGTGGGGAATTGGTGACGTGGAATGTTCACGAATAGAACTACGTGCAACTGGAATAACCCCGAAGAGCGATATTCAAATAGAATCGCGAGCAATGTAAAACGCAGACACAGTTGTAATTGAAAAGTGATCAGTGCAAGTTAAAAAGTGAACAGTGTGAACAGTAAAAGTGAAATATTTAGTGAACAGTGATAAATAGTGAAATAATAAAATTTGTCGATGAAGTTAAAGTTATTGGTAAATAATGTTTGTAACAATAAAACGGTGAATGTTTTATTTGAAAAATTCATAACTCGGAACAACAAACTGGTTGTTGCGCAAGTTCGATTTTGACAAATAAATAAATTGGATTCGCCCATTAACTTTTTGTTATACGCACTAAAATTTTCTCCGATTCTAACCTATCTAGACCAGCCTCGACTTTTGGTTCTCAATTTATAAGGTACGGAATAAGCACAGTGGAAGATCGGACTAACCTGATCTTGCATCACTATTTCGGCCTCATACCCACGTATGATGCATTTAGAAATGTTTGTTTTTTCTAATATGAATTTTTGATAATTATACATGACATTGAAATTCATTTTTCCTAATACATTGATAGCTTGACCTGTAATAGACATAAGTGTATTAGAAACTGAACATAATGCGAGATTTTTAAAATTAGAGAGGAAAAATTCCTGAGATATGATTGATAAACATGCTTTCGTACCACTTCTATTTCCACTAGCTATTCTTCTATGCATAAGATATCGTGAATTCGTGACTCTTATGATGGCATCGAAGACATTCCCAATTTACAGTAGGGCAGGTTTCCACATTGTGTCTCCGTGCGCAGCGGAAATATTTCTCCTAGTTGGATCTGGATTGACTTCGCTTACCGCTGCGCTGTTATTATTTTCTTCGTACTTGACTGTTTTTACGATATGGTGTGCTATGGGTTTGGTGAGTATTGAGTGCTTTTGTACAACAACCTAGAAAATGGAGCAAATCATCTTTTAGCAGCTCACATTGTATACTTTCACATTGCAGCTCTACAGTAAAACGATCTGTTAATGTATCGTGTTGATGCTATGCCTTTAACCTTACAATAAAATCTGTAAATGATTCACCACTTTGCTGTACCTACTGCTTTATAAAATTTGTAGCGTTAGCACATTTATTCACTTTGGGCTAGAAATAATCTTTTAAAACAGTTAATAACTGCTTATAGGCGTTTACCGCTAGTTCATCTTCTGATACTAATGCCTTTAATTTATGGAACGGTGACATTAATGTTTTTTTGCATCTGTAACATAATTTTGAAGACAATTTAGAGACGATTAAGGTAAGATTCAAAATCTTCACCAAATCTTCTTTTGTTTTAGGAAGGTCAAGGTCCATTTAATCCTTAGCCAAAGTGTGAAGGACGAAGAGAAGCACACATTGAACGTTCATTTATTAACATAAACGCGATCAATACTTATTTTGATTTCGTGAATCTTATTTCAAATTTATAGAAAGGTCCCATTTAATCCTTAGCCAAAGTATGAGTCGTTAAGAAGAATTACGGAATTTGTTTCACAATTTTATTCGCGTGTTTTTTTTAATTTTTGCTTTCGTCTCCAATGTTGTATTTCCTAGCATTCGGCCGCACATCACATAAAACAAACGTGCACCATAATTTTGATACTCTAGATAAAATCATTTATTTATTATCAGACGATAGCGTTACATATTTTACGGTGGTCTCATATAGACTGTGCCACCTTATTTTTTTATATTTTTGACATAATCATTCAACACATGGACGAGATTTATTCATTGCAGCAATAACAATGAACTATAATGTTATATTGGAATTATATTGAACAATATTGAACGCAATGGCAATCGATCAATATTTTTTTTTTATTTATTTGTTTATTTATCAATAATGACATTTTATAATACATTGTTATTTAAATTAATTAAATTTTATTTTATATACTAAATGTCTACTTTATCTTTAACGAATATATGCAATAATTTATTAAATTGACCGTACTCTAATTCTTGAAGTTCACCTAGCATGCAATAGTCACCCAATGAATTATACAACTTTACTCCATTATATCCCAGCGACCGTTGTGAAAATGATTTACTATACATTGGTAGTCTGAAGTGTGTACTCCGAGTATTGTAAGTATGAACATTTCTATTAGAAGAAAGCAAAGTATCTAAATATTTTTGCAGATCTCCCTTTTCCAGCCTAAACAAGAATTTTAACACATTAAATTGTATTCTTTGTTTGATTGACTTCCAGTTTAAAATTTCCAACATGTCTTTTATGTGTGTTCTACTTTCCGCATTCAAGATACGTGTAATTTGAGTTTGATTCATGATAAACAGCACAGAAGAACAATAATCAGTATGTGGAGTCACAATTGATTTATAAAAAACAACTTTTGTCTGCATTGCTAATTTGTCTTTAATTCTGGTGAAAAATCCAAGTTTTTTATTCATCTTTTTAGCGATATAATCCAAATGATCGTTAAAACTTAAGTGCTCGTCGATAATAACACCAAGATATTTATACTGTTTTACTCGTTCGATAATTTGGTTGTCAACTATTATATCTGCATTACTCTTGAACTTTGCTGTGATTGATAGGAGCATGTACCTCGTTTTCGAGATATTCAGTGATAGTTTGTGAAACATCAGCCATTTCCGTAGACTCTCGAGATCTTCGTTTACTTTCTGCACTGCTTCTGGAAGAGTTGTTGCCGAAATAGTAAGTAAAGTATCATCTGCGAACATATTTATTTTGCAATTTTGAATAACATCGACTATGTCATTGATGTACAGAATAAAGAGTAACGGACCCAGGGCTGATCCTTGAGGTACTCCGAGATTATTTTGTATTAGTGACGATGTGTAATTATCAATTTTCGTATATTGTTGCCTCCCTTGAAGATAACTGTTAAACCACTCTAGTTCTTTCCCAACAACTCCGTGCTTGGTTAACTTTTTAAGTAGAATTCCTCTATCGATGGTTTCAAAAGCCCTTTTAAAATCTAAAAAGACTACAATGATTACTTTGTTGTCATCTATTTAACTTTTCCAGCTATCCAACATTAGGGTTAAGGCCGTTTCACAAGAATGGGATTCTCTAAATCCAGATTGTTGATCAACCAATATATTTTTATCAGCGATATGATTTACCAGTTGGTTTTTAATTACTCGTTCCAGAACAGTCTCATACAGTGGGAGCATATTTATTGGCCGGAGCTCTTCTGGCGTGGTTGGCTTCGAAATTTTTGGAATGGGAACAACTGTTGATATTTTCCATGAATCTGGTACCACTGCTTGCCTTAAACTACAATTAACTATATCAGTAAAATGTTCAGAGAAGATTCGATTCTGCATTGCATCCAGCATGACAATTTTGTTTATACCATCTATTCCATATTGCGACTTTATTCTGCTTCTTATTTTTAATATTTCATTTTGTGATGTTTGTTGGAATTGAAATTTTTGTATGTTCAAAACAGCATTAGGAAGTTCTAAATCCGATATTTCAGGGATGTTACGGTGAATATCTACCACGCTGGACACAAACGAGTGATTTAATGCATCTGCTATCTGTTGTTTATCGGTGAGTGTTTTGTTATTAAATTGAATACTCCATTGCATCGTATTTTTAGTCTTATACATAGATTTGAGAGTTTTCCATAGCTCCTTTGAGTTATATTGGTTTTCAATGAACTTATTCTTGAAGTATTCAGATTGTTGCTTTCTTAACGATTGTTTGTAAATATTTATAGCTTTTCTATAGTTTTCCCAATTCTCGCTTGAATTTATTAGTTTCAGAATACTAAAATTACGCTCCTTTTCTTGTCTTAATAATGACAAATTTTCTGAGAACCAAGGGATTTTATTTCTACTTTGAACAATTTTTGTTTGCGTCAGTTGTTTAATCGCATTCTTTAACTCCAGTATTAAGCTTTCAGATTTCTCATTCAATTCATTCTGTGTTCTGTAGTGCTGCAGTCTAGTGTTTAGGATACAATTTAATTTTGCACCAGAATAATTTTTCCGAGATCTAATTTCTTTAAATTGATCAAAAAATTGTGAATTGTTTCTGCTTATATCCACACATAACATACAATGATCACTTATTTGTTGTTCTTTTATAATTTCACATTTTGTATTTACTGAATTAGTTATCAAAAGATCTATTAAACTTTTGCTGGTTTGTGTGACTCTTGTATAATCTGGAACTACTTGCGCCAATCTATAATCCATGATTAACTGCTTTAATTGTAAACTGTAAATATCGTTGCTTTTCACGTCAATATTGAAATCCCCAAATATATAGTTCGATTTATTATAATTGATAACTTCTTCGAACCATCCATCTAAATTATTTAAAAATGCTGCTTTTTTGTTTGGTATGATCTATAAACTACTCCAAATATTCCAGTTGTATGGTATCCTTTTATGATCTGAATCGCCAAAACCAAGCGCGGTCCTTCTCGATATTCGAAATTATTTTAAAGCTTATGTTTTGGTGAATATACATGACAACCCCTCCAGTATGACGACTATATCCGAATCGCACCGTATACACATTTATAATTTTCAATAAAAAATTCCTAGTCGTACATGTCTTCTGTTGTTCTAGATTCACTGAGTAATACAATTGACGGTTTATATTAAATAATTATTTGTGATAACTCTAAGAAATTAGAGGGTAAGCTGCGAATATTAGTGTATAGAAGGTCTTTTATTTGAACTGCTATTGATAACTTATTTGGTTTTTCAATGTTTTCATCTTTCGTTGGTATACTTTACAAGAGGTGTCCCAAGTCGTGTGGTTAATAGCAACATTTAAATTTAGCTTTGTATTTACAGCAATGCAATTACTACACTTTACTTCAAGACTTTTACATTCACTTAACTTATGATTCTCGCTATACATCTTGGGCAACAAAGTTTGCCGGTACACCTATTGCTATGATGGCCATAACCATTACAGTTACAGCATCTTGAGATCCCTACTGACTCTACGACATGGCATCTATCAAAATGTATATTTAACTTCTCAGCTTGTAAGATTTTTGTAAAATCTACTTCAATGATTGTATCAATTTTTGAGAGTTTCTTCTGCAATAAGTGGTTATTACTTTGATATCACTACTAGCGAGAAAATGGTTTTGCTGTTTTAGCGCAGATACTATTTCACCACTTTCTAGCTTCTCCGACATTCCAAGTATTTTTACCCTTGGTTTAAGCTCCGTTGGTAGTTTTATTTCATAATCAGCTCCCATCCTTTCCGTCACGATTGCCTTTAGTTTCTCCTTGGCATCATTAGTATTGCACTGCAAAATAATTCCACCATTCGCAATGTTGCGACAGCCCATTACTGATATAGTTTTTGGATCGAGTGACATTGTTAATTGTTCTCTAGTTTTTTTATTAGCTTGAGGTTGTTTTGGTTTCAACATAACCAACTTGTTGGGATTATTCTTTACTACTGCTGCAAAAGAGTGTGGTTGCTCCGTCGGTTTTGAATTTCTTCTACTTGATTTTTAATTTCTCCTAGCTGGCGTCCTATCTTTAAATGGTTTGCCGTTAAATGTTGCTTCATTTCCATGATAAAAAGATTAATTTTGTTGAACTCTTCGTACAACGTATCTTCTTCATAACCTTGGCACTCAAGACAAACGAATCTTACATATGGACATTCTTTAAATAACTTTACAAACTTTGCAAAGTTCCAATCCACACAAGCGTAATGATAAAATTTCCTGCACCGTCCGAAACATCTAATTGTAGTCCGCTCTCTCGAATCAGTAGCTTTTTTACATTTTTCACAATTTGACATTTTAGAAAATTTTACCATTCATTCACTTCACAAGATAAACACGCGTGTAAAAGGTTTAACTGTTCTGATTTTTATCGTAATTATGTGAAAAAATGCATTAGTTGCATAAAAATAAAAATAAAAATTTAATTTTTGCACTGGTGTCAAATGTTTTCTATGTTAATTTACTATTGTATTCACTTAATTCTCAAACTTTCACAAATCTTACATTACAAAACATTCATCTTTAGTTCTTATGTATATTTTATAACTTTTAGCAATTAAAATTGCCGCTTACTAAATAATTTAATTATTTTTCCACGCACACAATATATTGATTACTACATCCAGAAAACAGGGTTTTCAAACTGTAATTTAATATTGAATACATAAAATATTTAACAAATACTACTGAGGTAAATTTTAAATAAGTGGACGGTTCTTCATCGATACAAATACAAAAATGGGATGCTAAATAGTACCATTAACCAAAATGGGGTATTGACACTATCTATGTGAGTATATACCCAATTTATAGATGAAGTTGCTTGATGTGGCCAACTTTTCAAAATTCATAAAATCTATGTACGAACAGATTTCGCTGTAATGGATAAAAAATAATTCTATTAATTTTGAAAGTATCTATATATATCTTAACCTAATATAGAAGTATGATGTACAAGGATGTAATTTAACTAAAGAAATCGCTCGTGTATACAACAAGTACAAAAGTAAAAGATGTTTTTTAAACCATCACAGGAAATTAAATTTATGATTTATTCTCCATACGTCAGTCAGTCTTTCTATCAAATTCTTTAAACCAAAAAAATAAAAAAAAGCTCAGACGAAAATCAAACAACAATCTCCCTGAATCTAAGGTTAAATTGTTAAAAATGGAAAACTTTTGTTCTTTTATATTATTAAAGGACTGAGAATAGAGGTATAGAGGGTATACATGCGAAACCAGATACAACTTTCTTCGGGTATATATTTTACAGAAACTTTATTCCTTTTATCCCCGAGTTATCAAAAAAAAAAAAAAAAAAAAAAAAATCTAATAAGAGTTTTGAAAATTTCATGTCTCTTGAAGATTGTGTTGCGAATGAAAGGATGGATATAAAAAACAAGTTTCTCATGTATCTTACATTCTTTTTTAGTCTTGACATCATTCATCAAAAATTCTATGGGTTTTTTTTTCTCGGAAAATTTTTTAAGAAGTATAATGGTTGGTTGATATCTTTTATTTGTAAGCGGAGTTGTTATTGTGCGGATAATAGTTTTGCAGAGAATTTCAGATGATAAAATTAAATCCGATGAATGGGCTAAATGTTTTCTGACGAATTTCTCCTATATATATACACGATTTACCATTTTGATGGATGAACTGGATTTTCCGTTAATTTTTTTTTTCTTTCAAGATTAGGAACTGGAGTCCTATGTATAATATACATGTGTACATGAGGATGATGATGTGATTTAAGGGCAAACATTTTGTAAACGTCAATTTTTAATTCTCTTAACGATGTTTTTCAATGTTGTGTTGTTAATGGTCGGTGTAATAAATACGTTATGGCCGCTAAATCTGTACATGTGCGTTATCTAAATCGATATTTAATAACAAAGGCTTCCTTTCAATGTACCAATTGTAGGGAAGATGTATTGTGGGAGATGATTTATGGAATATTTGTTTTCTTTTATAAATTTGAAAATACGACAAAATATAAATAACTTTACCGATTTTATTCGTGTACTTAATTTCAGAGGTCAAAGTTACCACTTATTTATAACAATTAAATACTATTATGATAATTTATAGTAGTATATCGCCATATACGGATTTTCTTCCAAATCAAAACTCATTGAATCACGTCGTGGAATTTAGATACACACACTCAGCAATTTAGATCAAAGCAGTTAGATTAAAAAATGAACCGCACCAGATTACTTACCTAAATCGAATTTTCCCCAAAGCAAGATCCATCAACAAATTCGTTTAAATTTATAAAAAAATTGGGACTTGAGCATGCTCGATTTTTGGTATTTGGAAACCTTTCTTCCAATAAGTTGAGTTAAGCTGAGATTTTTTTTAACCCCGGTCTCTTGAAGCAGCCTCTAAATTTATTTTACCGTAGGCAAGGCCTACGTCTAATTATCACCAAACACATGATGGAACCAGTCGTCGAAAGCAAGACCCTTTGCAATCGATTTCTGGTTCTGACCAAAGTTGTTTAATCTAGAAAAACAAAACAAAATGGATCCCAAGCCCCACCGGATGACCAACTAAATGAATTTTTCTAAAGTTGTGACTAAGCGCTGTCGGTTTTATTTTTTCCATAGTTTTTTCCATAGGTTCCGTGAAAAATTATATTCTATTTTTCAATGCGAATGCCTTTCGCGTAATAAATTCCATTTGAATCCTTATAGTTTAATGCAAAATTTCTCACATATATCGCTTGACTTGGATCACTTTGACTGCGTAAATTATAAATATTAACGTTTTTGTTACATGTAGGAAGCTTCTAAATGTTCTGTTAGGCAGAGAATTTTGGAATGTTTGACTTCGGATCTATTTTTTTAATTAAACCCGAGAAAAATTACTCAGGTTGAATAAAAGAGTGTTATTTTGACGGTGCATTGCTTGATCGGGTTGAATTAAGAAATAAACCCACCGTATTTGCTCAAGAGATTCTGTAACTACAAAGAGTTGAATTGATGACATTGTCAGAATTTAGGATTTCTGAAACAACACAGCACCAACACCTGGAAAAATTTGGATCTTCCTGCGGTTTTTCAAACAACAGCGGACATTTAATATCCCATTTAAATATTCTTATTCCTAAATAAATCTGAGAATGGGTGACGTAAGTAAGATATAGCTTTCCGATAATACCCTGACATTCCCAAAAATCGACGTACATTCTTGCCCATATTTCCAGTTCGGAAAGGTCATAATTACATTGGCTTTTTTTGGGTCTAAATAACGGATTTCTTTTAATAATAAAAACATGATGTTAAAATAGATTTTTGCTTTTCCGGATAATCTCCTCATCACGTCCGAGAGCCTCGAACAGGATATATTTTATTGCTTTAAGTGGCTTAAATCCTAATATCGTGTCACCCACTGCAAGAAGGAAATATCCTCTTCGATGCTCTCGGACGTGATGAGGAGATCATCCAGATCAGGTGCATTGGCATACACATGGTTTATGGTAAGTTATAAGCGTTAGTTTATTACAGGACTCCTGAGCTAACGGGATCTGTCACAGCGTATACATACTTTCAATCGACCCTTGCACTAAATCTGGTTTGATCCATTCGGTTCAAAAGTTCTTCGATTATTTGAAAAGTGTTTGCATGCGATCAAACACATTTGCACTTTGCCAGGATATTTTCTAACTAATACCAGCAAAAATTTCAAGAACTGTTAGACCCCCTTATCCGGAAGGTAGTGTGACGCTGCTTGAGTGGCATTGCTTGATCCGCATTAAGGACATGTGTTAAAAGTAAAGTACGATTAAGGACCTCTTTTTCAAATGATGAAAATCCTTTAATAACTTTTCAAGAAATATGAGCTGGAATGGAATAAATGGAGGTATAAAAGAGCAAAAGTATATTGAAAAGGGCTTCGTTTAATTCAGATATCGATAAAGGTGGCACTATTTTTATTTTAAATTCTCGCCAAAAGTGAACATGCCAAGGTATAGTAGCGGTAAAATAGAATGTTTTACATTTAGGAATGTCCATATATTTCTCGCAACCTATATTCAACACTGTGATATAACGGTAAACCCATACATTCTTTTCCATTAAGAATTACTTCCGCGTACGGCCGATTGTCAGTAACGTAATCGAAAATAGTAGTTTGTTTCCATGGAAAATTTTTTTTTGGATACAATTAAAACGTTCTATTTGGAAACTAGCGCAAATAAATATTCAACAGCTTTTGTACTAAACACAAACATATAATCGTGTACCAAAATATAATGTTTTGTCTCTGATGAAGCTTTTTGTAATGTGGCCAATATATACATGAGACAAATACACAAAAACTGTATTGTTTTCTCGCTCGTCGATTTTTTTTTTGTTTAGAAACGCTTGGTAGAGAAAATAATAATTATTTGAACCGTTTTCGTTTTGATTTAAAAGTTGAGTTATGGTGTTGACTATTCCTTTGATAATTAAAAATAAATTTTCTTTTGTTTAATTTTTTGAAAACACAAATTTTTTTTGGTCGTGTCTTTAGCATTGACAGCGAGTTCATACGACGGATAAAAATCTCAGATTTTTCGAACCCAGATTTTTTTTAATATTTTCAACTTTTTTGTTTGAAAAGAGGCGTGTCTGTTATATAATTTACGTGATGTAATTGGTTAAAACGATGAGATAAAAAAATCCGATATTTTTACCCGTATGAACTCGCTGTGAATAAGTTCAAAATTTTTGTTTTAGAGGCAGTCCAGATTTTGATAAAATAGAAAAGAATTATTCTTAAATAAATAAAATTTTTAATAAAAAAGGTAAATTTCAAGACTTGTGTTGTGAATTCTGTTTTGGAAGAAAACCAATTTATATATAATAGTTATCTCACTCTAAAGCATGATAATCTATACTTTATGTGTTTTAACTTTTACAACTTTGATTTTGATTTGCATATTCGAGATTTTGCTATATTAGTAAGCTAACGCGTCAGTATGATGTTCAAATTTATTTTGCTGTCTGTGTACCATTTCTCTACAGGGTGGATCAATCACTACCATTCAACCCTTTTGCTTGTTGCCACAGAGTTGGAGTGATTTCTTCCAGCATATGTGTTGTCCATTCAGCGACGCCCGTAAAATTTATGGGTAATTCCCGGGGCACGCTGGTAATTTTGACAATGTGTCACAGTATGTAATGTGGGATATCTTACGTGATCTCTCCTCGCAGCCGGGTTGTGTCTTGTAGAAATGTTGTCATCAACTGTGCCGTGGAATTTACTTCATACGTAAACATGAAACATTCCGAGGAGTATACAGTAGACATGGTAACTTTCACTTGGGGCGATCCGATCATATTCGAGTTGATATGCATATTGTATATAACAGATGAGAGATTACGTTACTTGCCACAATTGTCAGTACTATCACAAAAGAAAATTTCTGTTACTTTTTTTATAACCTGTGATAATTTGTATTCATTTTATACCTCTTTTTCACAAAACAAAACATTTCAGCGAACTAAAATCTTAAAAGCGTTCCTTAAACTGACAAATTGATTGACCTCCAAAATAAAGAAACTTTGTATCTGAAATTTTACCACTATTTCTTAACGAACTATTAAGGTTATTGAATCTAAAGTGATTTTACGAAAAATTCTTCTGTGATCTATTATGAAATTCCGTCTCGGATTTTTCCGTTAACGGAAATATTCGATCCGACTCGGATTTACCCTGATATGAAACTTGTATTATAGAATCTGTAATAAACAAACCTGAAGTTAGCAATATGGTGGCGGTCTAAGTATAACAAATTCACATAAAAATTAGTTATACATATTATTAAGAATTTATTTATTCAAAATTTCTTATAATAAAATCTTACATTGTAAATTTTCAGTTTTTAAGTGATATCACTTTTCTCTATATTTTGATGGAACATCAAAATATGATCAATCGAATACAAAATACGTCAACTAAATAGCAGTCGGATTTTTTCTAGTGTATTCGGAAAAATCCGATTCGATTTTGCTTTTGAGGTTCATAATAGGACTGATTAATCCATTAACGGGAAAATTGGAGACCCGTGGAAAATTCCATAATAGACCCCCTGTTTATGCTTGTCTAAACTTGGTCATTTCATAACCAATCCTTATTGGATTGAATTTTGAATTGAAACATAAATTTAAGACAAAGTTCTGATATGCGGAAGATTTGACCTATTTCAAATCCATTTGATACTTAATATACACATTTTTTATTAATCATTTGTTTTTTGTTTCGCAGTTATTTTGAATGATTTTCAAAAAGTTTAAAAAATCACTCGATCGATTTCGACTTGTTAGGTCATCATCAGGAGTATCTACTCGATTAATACGATTAATAAAAAATGTGTTTATTAAGTATAAGTGTGTTTCGCCAAGTGCCTACGGCAAATAGCGTAAAAAAAATCCATTTGAGTTATATATTGATTATTATTTAATTTCGGTTTCACCATATTCGATTTGGTTTGGTTTGTTCTATGTCATCATCATCATCATCATCATCATCGTATTCGCTCATATCAGAATTGGATTCTTCATCAACTTCCTTGATTATTAAATCTATTAAATTCGGTTCATGATTCCGAAAACTAACGAGATGTATGATTCTTGGATGTCGACTAAATACTATTGTGATTGGTTGTAGTCTGAGCGATTTTTTACGCCACACGCCTGATGAGTGATTCTTGCATTTGCGGGAAGTTTTGTTGAGTCATTTTTTCGCAAACAAAACTGCAGCTGAAAGTCACCGTTTGCTCGTGGATTTGTATGGTGAGCATTCTCTTGCAAAAACACAGTGCTTTGAGTGGTTTAGTCGCTTCAAAAGTGGTGGTTTTGACATCAAGGACAAAGAGCGTCAGCCGAAAAAGTTTGAGGATGAAGAATTGGAGGCATTAATCGATCAAAATCATGTCAAACGCAAGAAGAACTTGCAGAATCATTGGGAGTTGATCAAGCAACAATTTTCAGATGTTTGAAAGCCTTGGGATTCATCCAAAAGATAAGAAATTGGGTGCCATACGAGTTGAAGCCAAAAGACGTGGAAAGACGATTTTGCATGTTCGAAAGACTGCTCGAGCGCCACAAAAAGAAGTCGTTTTGCATTGTATTGTCACTGGCGATGAAAAATTGATCCATTACGTTAATCCCAAGCTCAAAAAAGCGTATGTCAAGAAAGGCGAGGCCGGCCCATCGACACCAAAGCCGAATATTCACGGGGCCAAGGCCATGCTGTGCATTTGGTGGGACCAGCTAGGTGTGATCCACTATGAGCTGTTGCCAAGTGGCCAAACCATCAATGCTCAACTCTATCGTCCACAATTGATCCGATTGAAGCAGAAAAACCAGGCAGAGCGGCCAACGTATGTGACCAGACACGAGTCAACCATTTTCCACCACGATAACACTCGGCCACATATTGCGGCGCCGGTCAAAAATTACCTTGAGAATAACGGATGGGAAATTCTGCCTCACCCGCCTTATAGCCTAGACCTTGCTCCATCCAACTACCACCTATTTCGTCCATGCAGAATGCTCTATCAGGAATACGTTTCATTTCAGTTCAAGGTATCGAAAATTGGCTTGATTCGTTTTTGGAAGCCAAGCCGGCGCAGTTTTTCTGGGATGGAATCCATAAATTGCCAGAAAGATGGAAAAAAGTAGTGGGTAGCGATGGGCAATACTTTGAATAAAAAATCTTGTAATATTTTTCCACAATACTCAAATTTCATAAAAAATTCCGGTTTTTAATGCATGCACCCAATAGTTCACATCATTTTGTTAAATTTTACTGCGGAAATGATAAGTTTCCATAAAAAACTTTATTTCATCAAAATTCAGCATCTTTACAGTTAAGGCGGCTTAATTATTTGGGATGCATTTCATTCTAAACGTTTTTCATAAATTAAGAGATCCTTGCGAAATGTGGTGGAAATTTGTGAACCGGAAGTGGCAGCTTCAGTGATAGATTTGTCAATTATTGTTTTGCAATGATGTTGAATAGCGAATGGATTTACAAAACACAATTAAGATTTAAAATATAGAAATTAATTTAAAGATTAAATTATCAATAAAGGTTGACATTGTTGGTTTTCAGTTTTTATCAAAAGTCCAGCAGGTATAATTTTTCGCTTTGAAAATGAAATGTGGTATATTCGAGATCAAATATTTACAAAAAAAACGAAAAAATCTCAGAAGCCGAATGTTTTTTGATTAAAAACAGTTATTTTGCTAAAAATCGCCATTTTTATTTGAATTTTGGAAAATTAATTTGATGAAATTTGAAATTATTTGTTGTTGGAAATTTTATTTAGAATCCTTTTTTTTGGTTTATAGTAATTTTACTCACACGCTATCACAGTATTAAATTTATCAAAATATTTTCCAAAAACGAAAAGCTCTTATGGAATCTGTCGCTTCCGTTGGACCGATTTTACCCAAAATCCACTGGTATCTCCTAATTTATGAAAAAAAAACTATAGTATGAAGTTTGAAAAACAGTTTTTTGTCGAATATCGTATTTTCCGGCTAAATTTTGGAAAATGGTCTATACTAGACTAGTATAATTGTTTCAAAGTAATTCTAGAATCTTTTAGTTTAAAGTCGTTTTAGTCGTAAATGAAATCTCCTATATGGAAGGTATCACTTCCAGTGGACCAATTTCGGCAAATTCAACTGGGCAAAATCACTGGGATCTCCTAATTTACGCAAAAAACTTAGGTATGAAGTTTCGTCTCGATCAGTCAATCCATCTGGGCTGTTCAGGGCCGACATATTTGTTGAAAAACGGTTTTTACCGTCATTTCCGCTTAATTTTTTTAAGAGTGATCTGGAACGGTATTATTGCAAATTGTATTAATCGTTTTTGTCGTAAATGTAAGACTTTTAAAATATTTGCAAAAATCGAAAAAGCTTTTTGTGGAAGCCGTCACTTCCGGTGGAACTATTTTGACCAAAATTCACTGGGATCGTCCTATTTATGGAAAAAGCAAACCATATGAAATTTCGGTTAAATTTTTCAAAAATGATCTGGGGCGATATTGTTGCAAATTTAATTTACAATCTATTAGTTCATAGTCGTTTTTCTCGTAAATGACATTCAAAACATTTCAAATAACGAAAAAGCTCCTATGGAAACTACCACTTCCGGATCACCAATTTCAACCAAAAATCATTTGGATCTCCGAATTCATGGAAAAAGCTTAGCTATGAAGTTTCATCGCAATCAGACCAATCGTCTGAATAAGAGTTGAGTTTGCTTAGAACCACGACACACACATACATACACACAAAGATCTTTTAAAAACCAATTTATGACTTCGGAAATTTAGAGAAAGTTAAATCAGTAAAATTCTTGACGTCGAAAATTTTCATGATTTTACTACGTAAAAGAAAGTAGAATGCATTTTTAAAAACAAAATATATTCGCACTTTTCCAACCAAATGTTTTGAAATTTGATTACAGTGTTTTTGTGATTTTTCAATATTATGGTATCAAAGCCGTGGCTAATTGCATAAATGCCAAAGTTTTTCTCTTTATCGATATAGTGATCAGCCTTCTGTATTCACATTCTCTGCGGGTGCGTAGTTACGTTACATTACTATATTACAACTACACTGCTACAAAAGATATTGGTATTAAACGAGAAAAAATTTAAGGAGGCCCATTTTTCGTGCAACTAAGTGTAAATATCTTAATATGTACAAGAATTTAAAGAAAATATAAATTAAAAACCGATCAGTGTGTTGTCGAACTTTTCTTAAACATCAAAAAAAAATATATATTTTTATGTATTGAATACCTGGCCTAGTAATTACGATTGTATTGTATTTTCATGTTCTAGAAGAAAATTATTATTATCTGTAAAAATTCGTTCGGCAGTACCTACCTAAATTTAATATTCTTTGTGGATGCATTATATTTTCATTTTGTAAAAAAATTTAGGAACTCATGAATTTTTAAAATCGACTAAATTGGGAAATAGAAAAATTATTCTTTTCAACTGTACATACCACGTGTTTAACAAAAAAAACTGGTTCGAGTATTTTAATTTTCTTTTATTTTTCTTGTTATAACTTCTATTGTTCTTATACATAGGTATAGGTACCGTGTACGTTGCAGTAAATGTCGGTGTATATATTCCAAATAAGATCTATTGTTTGTATTGTTCAAAGGAAACAGTTTGGAAAATATCATAAAAGTTTTATTGGGCTTTTATGATTTTCTTTGGTTCATTCGTTTGCTTCCTTTTGTGCACAAGTTGTATCAGCAACATTATATGAGTTCCAGAATTTATTATTGATTCATTTTTCCAAAATAAATTGGGAAAATTGTAAATAATTTTTCTTTTTGATTATTTGTGTTTTATTTATACTCGTAATGTTCGGTTCTTACAAATGATTTGTATGTTCGTACTCATATTCTGAGTATTGTTCTGTATAAATTGAAAAATAAAACGAATTTGTTTTTGTACTTCTAGCTTCTTCTGTACATCAGTTACGACTTGGCTTCAGAACGATGAAAATTTATGAACAATATGAGATAAATAGTTTTAATCGAATAAAATAAGAAATAAAGATGATTTTTATACAATTCGATTCGAAAAGTTTCGGATGAAGCTTTTCCTATAGTTTTGTTATTTAGCTTTATAAATTTAGTAGAATGAGGTTGTTTATGTTTAACAGTAACAGAAAAATCTATAGATATAGGTATACTGTTTTTAGTGGAGCGTGGGTGGAATTAGATTTATGGCAAGTCACATTAGCTTTTATCATGTTAAAATATTTATATGTGGGAAAAATAAAATTTTTGTTGGAAAATGGGGACAAACACAGGTATATCGGAAATAAATAATGATTGACATTTTTGTGTTTTCCTGTTTTTGTCGTTGTTTTGGTCATTGTGATAAAATCCCATTAATTTTTCACGGCAGATAGCACATATTTCTGTTTTAATATTTTAAACGAGCATTTAAATTCCCGTTTTTGTGGTTAGGAAGTGTTATTAAATAAATCATATCAATACTATTTTTATGTTATCAAACTATTTTTGGTTTATAAAAATTTGATTGGGAGAAATGCGGTGAAGCTAATAAATAATAACTAACCGTCGGTAAATATTTTCTATTCCATTCGTAGCTTATATTTCGTATTGAGGAAAAATTGAGAAATTAAGAAGTTTTAAAACCATCATATGTGACGCTTTTCCATTATATTGATAGAAAATATTCTGACCTGTTCGATGAGAACCCGTTTAATTCTGATCGTAAAAATGTCGTTGCACAAATTAAAAAATCATCTAAATTAGATCTTATTCACAACGCGCAGATAAATTTTACAATAATTTAGAATGAACATCGCTAGGATTGGTGCAACAAAATTAATATATGTACTCAAATTTCAGGGTACTTCTAAGAGTGTATGGCATAGCTAATATCATCATATCTCATTTCATTGATTGACATTTGTTTAAGTTGGCTATCTTAAAATGGAAAAGTGGACTAAAATCAAGTATATACAAATGTTTGCTGGGCACGTTCAAAATCATCATAATTTGATCCAACTGATACGACAAAATAGTAAATGAATATACAATATGCATGTGAAAGCCAGAGAACAACAATCTCAAATCGTTAGGAAATTTTCTAATCTTTAAAATTATACCAAAATAGATTCGGAGAAATCTTTAATATAAGAGCACAGAACAGATATTATTCAGAAGCGCCATTGAGTAAACCAAGAAAAAATTACTTATCGACCATTTTCCTACTTTTCTGTGATAAGAGTTAAAACTAATTTAAAAATCTTTAAATTTCGCTACAAAATTTACAAGACAAATCCGAAATATTTTAAATTGAAATGGGTAAATTTTTGACATGAATATCATTTTAATTTTGTGACTATCTACTGTAAGGTTTGTTATTTTGATATCTGCATTTTTCTTCTTTTCTTCAGAAGTTTTAGTTTCAGTCCATAATTGGATAAGTATGTTTGTTTAAGGAGTAGTGTTACAATTTTGTATACCAAAATTGCTACATGAGTTAACTGATAAACGGAATATTTATTTTTGTTATTAAATTAATATTAGACTATAAGAATTATTTCTGATGGTATCACATATAAATTGTTTCATCAACTTAGGCATGCGCCGCTTGTTTTTTATTATGACTACTTTGCGCCTGTACACCCTATTTGTAGAAGTCAATTAAATTAGAACATTTCGGATTCAATTTGTTGAATACCAATCCAATCAACAGTAATCAATTTTTACTATTGTTTGGTTTGTTGAAAATTTTTACAAATAACAATCATACGGTTCATGATGGTCAGGTGACCGGTGTATATTTGATGGTCATTCATATTCATAACTGGCTCAAAAGCATTTCTTTTTTACTCTTTCGATTTATTTTTGTTATGTACTCGTACATAAAGACTAACGGGTAAATGGACATCGAGGTACCAGGAAAATAAATACTTAGAAATTTTGGGATGAGTCATTTCAAATCGGCAATTGCATGATAAGTATAGTGCATCAATATAAAAAGAATTAGAAAAATAATAAAATTAAAAAAAAAATAAAGTAAAATTGTATGTCCATATTTGGTACATTATTTAGTGCTAAACGCTCGTGTTGGTCGCGAATTAAATTCCACTACTGATTAGTTAATCAGTACGTTTAATAAAAAAAAACTTCATTGCGTAAGTTTAAGTGATTTTTGTGTTGTTAAATAATTAAAAACATTCGCATTGTAACGTGTCGGGTTTTTTTTTCTTATAGTGGAGTAAAGTGCATTTTTTTCACAAAGGAAAACTACTGAGTTTTGGTTTTCATTTTTAAATTGCCGTAAAGGTTGCAAACGGTGGAAATTTTATTGTGTCATCTGCATTGCAGAAAAGTCAAGCAATTTCCGTTTGTTTGTACGAGACTTTTCTGCGCGGATTTTTTTTTGTAAGTTATCAGGTAGATTTACCGCCTGTTAACGGGACTTTTTTTTTTTTTTTTTATTTTTTTTTATTGGTAACTATGCGATCTGTTTTGGGGCTCAAGGCTCACCCTGCTCTTCCGCGGTTATGCTTTTAACGTCCTTACTTTACGCCTTGCGGCCAACTCGAGGACGTACGGCTATAGGACCGATTTAAGACCATCTGCACATTGCAAGCTCCATGCCAGCCTATACCAGCATGGAAGATGGGTCGGCCCATGGGTTTTGCACACCGACAGGGGGTCCTAGATGTGTTACATTTCACCACAGATCGAAATCTGTTGATAAAATTTCACTTTGCATCCTGCCCCTATCGGGATTCGAACCCGGTACCTCCCGATCCAAACGCCAAAGCTTTAACCACTGTGCCATTTGGTCGGTGGTAACGGGACTTATTGGGATTATTGCGACACCCGAACCAACCAGAAAAATCCATGTGGTTTAAAATGAATGTTTGCCGTTAAAACTACCGGAAGTTTTGATCATCGGAACGAGAATTTGTTGTTACATAAATACAGCTAAGTGAAACTATATTGTCTATGATAAGTTATATACGTATTTATATTCCATTATGGTTATTGCCAATTATTAGCCCAAAAATTGATATCCTTATTTCCTCATAAATATTTATTAATCATTACAAAAAATAAAAAATAATGATTAAGTAGGAATTAAGTTTTTACAAAATTATAGAAAAAAAAACAAATTAAATTATAAATTTATAAATAACGTAATGTTAAGTTCTTTAGAGGATCGATCCATGATTTCTATAGTAGCTCCTAATCATTATTTATAATTCCTATTTCTTAAGATAGCTAATGTTTTTTCTTCTAAATAATATATATATTCGTCATTGGCAATAAACGCTTCTCATATAAATTTGTTGGGTTTTTTGTTGTTGTTAAAGTTACATTTTTTTTTAAATTTATTGTTAAGATTGCTGCATAAAAATATTGCTCTATTGTGATTTTCCGTTATGTTCGTTAACAATTATTTATTGATTTTCTTGTGTTGATGAAATAATTATGGGTTTCTAAATTATCAGAAAAAATAAAGCAGTGATTTAGAGTTCAGGAACAGCGGGAGGGAAGTGCTAAGATTACACTTCAAATGGGCGGCGTAAGCACTAAGGCCACTACACCTACGGTCTTACCAAATAGGTAACATGTGGTTGTTTGAATGTCCATAACAGTCATTGTTCGACCGCTAAAACAACCGGAAACAAATTTATGGTTACGAATTAATTTAGCACATTCTTTACAAGTTAGTGTCAATAGTTTAAAGTTACTCATTTTTCTTCTTTTCTCTCAAATCATTTACCAGTGCAGCACCCACAAGTCTTCGATTATACTCCTACAGTTTTTGACCCCCCAACGACTGCCACCTAGCCCGAGAAACGTGCTGCCGTAGGAGTCTTTGTCGAAGAAATTTTTTTGTTACGAACTCGCTGATTCAGAAAATTCTCATTTGTTCTCGTTGTAGTGTTTCGGTTATCGTTAAGAGTAAGGTTACATTCCTAAAATACCGCAATTGAGCATTTCGTAACAGTAGTAGACATTTTATTTATTCATGCATATACTGTAGCTCCACAAGCTAGATTTACTGCAATATTACAGCATTGAATATATGCCTATCCCCTTAATCGTAAATGACTCCGCTGGAACCGGTGAAAAACTTCTTTTTTTTTTTTATTTACAATGCAATCTGTTTTGGAGCTCAAAGCTCATCCTGTTCTTTCGTGGTTGTGCTTTTTACGCCCTTACTTTACGCCTACTCAGCCAACTCGAGGAAGTACAGCTATAGGAATGATTTAAGATCATCGACACATTGCAAGCTTCATGTCAGCCTATATTGGCATGGAAGATTGTTCGGCCCATGGATTTAGCACACCAACATTTTACCACAGATCGTAATCTCTTGGTGAAATTTCACTTTGCATTCTGCTCCTATCGGGATACGAACCTGGCCCAACCGGTTAAGATTTCATCTAAACACGCAGCGGCCTCTATCACGGTGATTTTGCCCACTAGATCTCAAGGTTTTGGATAGTGGGGAAGTTGAGACTTGCATTCTCTTGGCCGGCACAGTGTAACAGAACCAAATTAAAAAAAAGGCACAAACTAAAAATCTGAAATTAAATAGTAACAAGTACAATGTCTGCTGCAGAAACGCCCCTCCCCCCTCCCTCCCCCTCCCCCCGAATGACCCATCGACCCCTAGAAGATGGTGCCCCACGGCCCGAAACCCTGAGATCTAGTCGGCAAAGTCATCGTGTGCTTTCAATTATTTCAGTTTAATTAAACTGATGGAATTAATAAAAATCTTATAAAATAACTAAGATCTCAGAGACGTGTAAGCATAACCACTATGATCTCCCATCTATCATAAAACACAAACCCAGGGTAGGTAGTTAGGGGAGTTTTCTAGCAATTTTCTGCAGCTACAATTTTTTCCCGTCTTTCAGGCAATTTACGGATTCAATCTATCAAGAAATCTGACCTTTGGAGGCAATCCAATCAATAAGCCACTGACCAACTGAACCACTGTTCAGAAAGAGATGACTGTATCGATCGGAATAAATGTAGTAATCTGAAGGGGCTATGTCTGGAGAATACGGCGTTTGGCGTAGACTTTTGGTTTTGCATTGCCGTGCTGAAGAATTGATTTGTTGGGTCTATTCACCCTTATTTTTTGTCGTTTTTCTTCTAAAGCTCGCTATGGTTACATTTGACACTTTTTTGTATTTTGTTATTTTACTGCTATAAAAATACTCGAAGAAACTATATTTTATAGCAACATTCCCGTTTTATGCCAACATTTGCTTAACATTTGAATTGGTTTTCGTGCTCCACTCGCAAACGAAAATCGTAATCTACTTAACCGTTTATTTAAAAATGGAACATGTAAATCGTCCATTACGAGTTGGGAGTTTTTCTGTTATTTCATCAGCACACTAGTTGTAAATATAAAATTTAATTATTATTTACATTTGAGAGTGGTTTGCCTGAATGCCGATTTTAAAATGCCAATAATTCTCCTGATTCATTGTTGTACCGATGTTGTTCATCGATTTGCTTACCCAATAGGTTAGGTTGAATCAAAAGATTAGTCCAAAACCATGACTCTTGATGCTTCTTCTAAACGGGTTATGTTTTACATACGTTTGTAGCACCAATAACTCCATCAGCCAAGTATACCACTGATAAGAAGGAACCAGTAACTCTATTTGCATATAAGTTCAAGTTGCAGTTGCTCGATTACTTTCACACTTTCTGAAACCACCCTGAAGCTGTCGCAAGTTTAGCTGAAGCACATTAATACTCAAAACTACCGTTGTGGCGCTAGATGCAGATAATTTTTTTTCATTCTCATATAATCTGGCTCATCGTTTGAAATGTCTTTCAAAAAGCCAATATTTTGTTATCAGCTTTGTGTTTGTTAACCGATCATTTTGGCGCTGTGGCATATCATTGAAAAGGTTTTGAAGAATTTAGCTAATAACCTTAGTACTCAGAACTATCGTTGTGGTGCTGGTAGCAAATACATTTGTCTTATTCTATTATAATTATGTGTCATCTTATTTAAAGGTATTTCATATAATGAAACATTTCGGTTAAGCAATTTAATTCACAAATATACCGTTTTGGCGTTGGTGACAAATTATTATTTTATTATAGAGTATATAGGGGCCACATATCAATAAAAATGTCTTATAGAATGCCACGAATTTAGTTGGAGCATCTTAGTACTTAAAACTACCATTATACCTCCAATATAATCCTTTATTACCGTATCACACCAGTTTTGTAATCATTTTTTTAGCTAATTATTAATTTATTATAGAATATTTAAGTGTCACATATCATTGACAAAATGTTTTGTTGAATATCTCAAATTAAGTCAAAACACCGTAGTACTTCAAACTACCGTGGTGGCAATAAGGTCATATACATTTTTCTCATTTCGAGATACCTAATGATGTGGGTTATTATTTAAATGCATTAAGCGAATGAACATTTTGTTATCAGCAAATTAATTCACAAACCAACTGTTTTGGCACTGGTGACGAATTATTCGATTAGAATGGAATATATTCGTATCGCATACCATTAAAAATGTGTCGAAAATGTCACAAATTTAGTTGAAGCCCCTAAATCAGATAAATATTAATCATTCCAATATAAATATGTGGAAGTTCCTAGGCCGACCAAATATTTTGTTACTAGTAGTATGTATGTGAAGCTGGCACGTAAAACCAGCCTGAAACCATCTTTTCAAATTTAATGTGTTTCTTTACTAAATTAAATACTATCCCGAAAACTTTATTGAAAATGCAAGAAAAATGAGAATTTTATCCCGAAATATTTTTGAAGTTATATTAAATAAATAATAATTATATCGGTGAAAAGGAATAAATATCACGGTTTTATTTGATCTATTTAGACGTAAAGTAGGTAAAGTATGTGACAACAAACCACCTTACCTGGTAAACTATGTGACAAAGAAATTTAAATGTGTGCTGTTGTACAACAAAATGAGTTCATCATCATATGCACACACTGTGTCGTAGATCCTGATCTTAAGCACTTTGTCCTTATCGTTTCGATGTTCTTCATGTTTGATATGAAAAATCGATTAAACTAATTAATTATTTGTGGAAATCCTAGAGATAACGCCATCGGGAAATTAAGTTTAAAAGTTAGGTCCATCTATCACCTAAACCGATCGAAACCATAAGGAGAAATTGCTTAAGATCAGGATCTAATATTCGTGATTCCAAGATGAGCTTTTGGTATGGCTTAGGTGATAGATGGAACTAATTTTTAAACTTAATTTCCTGATGAAGTTATCTCTAGGATTTTCATAAATAATTAATTAATTTAATCGATTTTTCATATCAAACCAAAGGTACATGGAAACCATAAGGACAAATTGCGCGATTTGCTTATCCTTAGGTATTTTTAAATTTTTAAATCTTTGTGGGCAATCTCGACACAGTGTATGCATATGATGATTACATGTTTCGTGTCTTCTGCAGTTAAATAATAAGAAAAACTCATTTTGTTGTACAACAGCTCACATTTAATTTTTTTTGTCACATGTAGTAGGTATAGTTTACCAGGTAAGGTGGTTTGTTGTCACATACTGTAACGGAACGGCAGTGTAATGGTTTGGCAGTGAGCGCCGCTATAATGGATTCTACGATTTGGCGCCACTGTAATGATTTGATCAGACTCAAAACAAGATATTTTCTCCGTTAACAGAATGTTACTGCAATTCTTTAAACATGTGATAGCAGCACGTTTGCGAGGCTAGGTTCAGTCGGTGGGTAGAGTTCTTATCACTAATTGCAGTAACCTTGATGTGCTGCCGCGTTACCCATACTGATGATATTGTGAGTGAAAACTTATATGGAACGAGACGCTTAAAAAAAACAGGAAATTAACAGGAGGGATTCGTAATTCATTAACGTTATTTATTTAATTGAGGAATTAAGCAAGAGAGCTGTAAATAATTCAATGCAAAAAAAAAACTAAAACAATAAAATAATTAATTAAACAAAGGTGAAGTATGTACAGTCATTTTATTAGTGTGGTCAAGGTCGTTGTAGACCACATGCTCGCCACCCCTTTCCTACAAGCAATACCGTGCATCACATTTTTGGTACGCTCCCCTGATTAACGTGTTAGCCTTAACTATCTAATAAAGTTTACTCAGACATGGTAATATCCCAACAAACTACATTAAACTATAAGAAAATTCATGAAACATTATTACACCACACGAAAGGAAGCAAATTGTAGATGATAGTATCGTGACAGCAGCAATAAAACACACGAAAAATTAACATGAAATTGATAAATAATTATTGGAATAATTCGATCGGAATATTTGTGTTACAAGTACATATGAAAGATTATTTAAAATATAATTTAGTTAAGTATTTTGTACATCACAATTACAACAATAATAATAAGAATAAGAAATTTGTTGCTGGACAGTGTCTCGGTGTTATTTTCATCACCGAACAACTTGAAATTATACAATTGTGGTCTGTCATTCGGTGATTGTATTTTAAAGAATAAATAAGCAGACAATTCAAGCGAGGTATTAGTTGGCAGACGTAATTATATAATTACAAGTGTTATATATACTACAATATATAAATCGTGCTCGTGAATTTAAAATAAAGAAATAAAAAAAACGCTAATTATTACGAGCGTGTATAGTTTGTGCCACGTTATCCGCAACAAATTGAGTACTTTTGCGGGGATTGCAGGTAAAGGTACCGGTTCATACGAACGGAACGTTTTTTTTTGTATAATTGTGATAATCTGTTTATTTCTGGTTTTTATATCATTATCATGTTATTTTCTGGTCCTACAGAGTCACATAAAAATCAAGGTGGTATTCGCTTAGACGGCACCTCGCTATCGACTGGCGTCTCCGCGATATATTTTTGTTCGATTGTCGGTTCGATTTTATCGCAACGGTACTCAAGTACGGGTACAAGTGAATCACGCCATAAAGAAAATATTGAAAACGGCTCATCAAAACGCAAAACGGTAAATCGAGCAAGATTTTGGATATAATATGCATAACTGTCAATAACCATCATCGTCTATCATGGCCTAAATAAGCTAAGTTTTTTTTATATATATTCCTACTTATTATACCTTATTTTACCTTAATGTGTAGTCTAAATAGAGCAAATAAAACCGTGATATTTATTCCTTTGCACCGAATCACCCTTTTCAATTATTATTTATTTAATACAACTTCAAAAATATTTCTGGATAAAATTCTCGTTTTTTTACATTTTTAATAAATTTTTCGGGATAGTATTCAATTAGGCAAAGAAACACACCAAAATTGAAAAGCTGTTTTTAGGCTGGTTTATCGTGCCAGCTTCACATACATACCAGTAGTTTGATTCATAAATCCACCGCTCACTGATGACAAATTATTACTTTGTTGTAGGATGTGTGAATATATCTGTGCATATCATTAAGTATTATAAAAGTAAGTTTTATTAAAATGTCACAATATATTTTCGAACTTCTGTCATTCCTTAATTGTCGCTAAATACAAAAGCTACGCCATTAGGCACGACAAAATATTAAAGATAGTCTAATTTTCTTGAAATTTGTAGAAATTATTCTAAGAATATTTCATTTTTATACCAACCCGGACACACCTCGTGCAATGCGGTATATTGCAGACGTTGAAAAACCAATTTCTATACAAAATCAATAATGGATCTACAAATTGTACTAAGTTGAATTTTTAATGGAAGTTCTCGATTTTGTCGAATTTTCCGTGAATTTTCTGGATTGGTGCAAAAGTTTAAGAAAAAAATTTCACTATACCTATACATATATTTTCTATCAAACTTGAAGCAAATCAGTAAAAAAGCTGGTCTTATTTTCGCGCTGTCGAAAACCAAATTTGCACAAAATCGATGATGCTTGAATATTGAGAGCTTGTTTTCCTGAGTCGTTTTGTAACCAAGTTTCTTACTGGAAATTTGTGTTGTACCCAAATTTCTATTTATAGTTTTTGTCAATTTTCGGAATGAAGCTCTGATTGTCTAATGAGTTTTCAGCGCTTAGCACTTTCCTACTTGCTAAAATACCAAAATCACTCACCATTAGTGGTAACGAAATTCATTAAAAAATATACTATAGATTAAAAAAGCGTCATTTTGATTTCGGGTATTGCAAAACAAGATTTCGTCTTTAACCCGTCACCTATATTTCAAATTATAACCTAATACAAAATTAAATGCCTTCGTATGCCATATCGAAATAATTTTTTAGTTTGTTCACCTATCAAAATCAACTTCTAAATCCAATTAAATTAATAATCCATGATTAATTTGATAAATCTTACGGACAAATTGAATTTTACGTGCTTGCTGGCATCTAATATATTTTATTAGACTAGACAAATGTATGAGATTTGATCACATCTGCTGGACAAAGAAAATGGATTACATTATTTTATTCGTTAGCCTTTTGACCATCTCTAAATTGCATATCTTATAACAGTACGAACCATTAAAATAAAAATCTTTAAATCCTCCGAATTCTAGAAAATAATTTTTGAAATAAAAAGCTTTTCACTTAGGTACATACTCGTTGGTATACATACTATAAAAATGTACAAACGAAAATATTCATTTGCAAGCTCCTATTTCTTCATCCATCCAATCACTATTAATCTTGGTTGACTTTCATCTCCTTATCTATCTATAAACTGCTACACTCAACCTAAAAAAAAAAATATATAGTTTCTTGTTTTTGGTAATAAATTTAATTTAAATGTCTTAGGAAGATGAAAACTATATTTACGACAAAAACGACGAAAATTATTTATGTCATTTTTATCTTTACGTCTTATAAATAAATAATGATAACAGAAAAAAAATTAAGCATTTTATTTAATAATGTCAATTATATTTTACTTATATACAAACAGAAGAAGGATCATTATCTTATCTATTATTTCCTTATGTTGGTTTTGGTGTGTTTTTCTTGTGTCGTTATTGTTTGGTTTTTTTACAATTTTATTTTGAATGCCGAGGAAAACACCTGTGATTTTTCCATAAGACTGTTTTTTATATCCCGTTGTATTTTTTTATTGTTGTTATTTTGCTCTGTAATATGAAGGATTAGTTCCGGGGAAAAAGGTTAATGGAGAATAAACATTATGAGTTTTTCATTTTGCCCGCGTACACATGTTGCTATATAGGTATATACCGTATTAGGATTCAGGTAAAGGTTACGTACGCTTCTTTAAACAATAGACTATTTTGGTACAAAGATAACGATTTTTCATTATAGTAAAAATATAAAAAAAAGGTTTCTGATCGATTGAAAAGAATCCCCACTATTCACCTCGTCCTCATGCCGCGTGCGTATTACATCGTTAATTGCGAATTTATATCAGTCCATTGATTTATTTTTGCTCTGTCTGCGTGGTTTGCAATTTTATTTGTTCGATGGTAATTGGAAAGTGATTAATTATTATTTTTAACCATAAAGTTACATTAATCAAAATTGATAAAACTGATTAATGTGTATATGAACCATCCATTGGGTGGTGTATTGGGATTTATGTTGTGTTACAAATTTAATTTAATTACACTTTTATAGCATATAATCTCTAATAATGGATTTTTTGGTGTTTATATTTACAGGTGGACTCTTTCACCCCGGTGACGATCATCAAGAAATTGCCTTTCGTAACGCTATTGATAAAATAAATCAAGATCGAACGATATTGCCGCGATCGAAATTGACGCCCCAAGTGGAGAAAATATCGCCACAAGATAGTTTTCATGCTTCGAAGCGTGGTAAGTAAACTTTGGGCGGAAAAATTTAAATTTTACCGATTACGCGTGACACAAATAAATTTTTATGAAAAGCTTAACTCAATTAAAATTTGTCGTAATAATTGTTTTGGTTAGCTAAACATTTTATTTGCGACGTACTTTTTGTGTGTTTATGATTATTTCGAAATTATCTACATATTGGTGTCGAAAATACTATTACAATGGATTTTTGCGTATGGACAATTTGATTTCTCTCGTCAACACAACCGTCGTGATTGTGATAATCCTGCATGTTCCATTTGCTCTATTAAATGATGATAAATTAATTGTTATAAACTCTAGCCACGGGCCACTAGAAATATTTAATTTTGGACATTAAAATATAGGCACATGAATGAGAGTGTGATGATAGCTACAGAACTAGTGTATGCCAGAATTTCATATAGTATCAAGTGTTGTATATTTAGCTTTGCTGGAAAGTAGGTCTCACAAATTTACCACCGCTTATGGGTGCAATTTCCTACAAGCCAAAAGGCATCCAACTTTTAAAACGATATCAGGTATTGGTGTACCTCACTCTAACAAAATCTCTGCATGTGTACAATTCGAGTTAAAATCAATTGTAGTCGAGACAGCATCGGGATGTAGCTTAGAAACTCTCGATAAGTAAAACAATTTTGGAAATTAGATACTTTACTCTAAAAATGTATATATACTCACCTGAAAATGTGGAGAACATTACATTCGAAATGTTAAAAAATTATCTTGTGTTAGTACTCGGTCGTGTTTCTCGTTAAGCCCAACATCGATGTATTAGGAACATACGGTCATCCGATCGTCAATTTACGTTACGCTTATATTAGGTTTATCATGAAATACTTCATCCAAAATGTGCATTCAAACTTTGTGGTCTCTTCGGGATTTCGGTTGCAATAGTTCCCTGCCATCAAAAATTGCAGATGATTCGATCCAATTCAAAACTGAGTTATCTGTTAACTGAGTCAGATAAAACTGAGGTTTTTGCACGAATCGTAGCACCTAGGTCATTCTCACCAGATTTTAAACGAGCCCAATTACATGGTTTCGGTGACACTTCTGAACAGGTTTTTGGTTATGTATTTTAAATCCGAGTGACCGATTCTCGCAAAGTCAAGAGTTGCGCCACCGAAAAAGTAAAACATTCCTTGTCTTGAGCTTGGTGCTATATTGTTGTCGGCGAAAATCTCAACGAAGTGTGTGAATGTTTTTAGCATAAAATATGATTCAATTTCTTTAAGCGGTTTCAGAAAATTCATTGCTTCGGGTACGATTAGAACCGCACAAATATGCGACATTTATAACGACACTAATAACTGCGTTGATAATTATATTCAAACGGCTTTTTGCGACTTGGTAGTCGACTTCAAAATACCACAACTTCCTTCGACAACAAACACCAAATAATTCTGTCTAGCACTCATACATTGACTAAGATGATAGTGAGACATGTGTGTTGGAAATTAACCCACGCAGGTACACAAGTGTTGTTGTGTAACCTCAAATTAACATACAGGAGGGCTTTCCTCGGGGGACGAAATCCCTGCAGGACTATTGTAAATTAGTGTAAAATAGTTTTCATGGACGTCCTCATACCAAAAGTCAAATTATGGGTAATTTCCCACCGATAGAGTAACAAAGATATCTCGACCTTTCGTAATCATTCGGTTGAATCGGTTGAAATGAAAATTACGATTGTAATTGTTTATGTGTTGGGAAATCGGTGACCGTAATATAACGCCGTGAATCAGCAACAAGAAAGCACGAATGTCATTAAAAATTTGAGCATCCTAACGATATGATGGCATCACATAATAATTCCAATTGTCATGATAAAGCTGGACAATGAAACATCAAGGCAGTTTGTGATGTCTGTAGATCGTAGAGAAATGCCAACACTAGAATAATTTCTTGAAGGCAATGAAAATAAATATCAGCGTTTGTAATGCTAGCGGAACTCTATCAACTGCAAAAGTTAAGACATGTCACCACAAATTATAAAAATTTGAGTTTTGTGCAAACGGCGACATAATTTAAAAGAATGTACAAAATTTCAATAAAGATCTCATTATAGAGAGATCTAAATTCATTGCTCTACATCAGCTTTGCAACAAGTTCTTCAAGAACAAACACTTCCTATTCGATATGATGTTTAGTGAGCAAGGTATAGGCCACAACCGGCTATTGCATTCGCCAAAACACACTATCGCAATAAACAGTATCAACGCACGATGCTCAATTCAAGAATTGCAGATAGTACAAAATTTGAGGAAGCTTAAAGGTATAAAATATAAACGCATTTGTGAACCAACCCGAGCAACAACCAGGTACACTTTTGGTGCATGTGATGGCCACATCGCTCTGGTCAAAATTAGAACGAAAAACACCAATAAACCCTGCTACTAAAATTAATAGATTCCAGTCCACAAATTTGATTTATCACCGAAAACAGCGAACGAAGAAAACCCACGTGGAGATGGAGTGGCTTAATCGATAGCACAATCACAAATGCCACAAAATTAGTCACTTTCCTTGCCTACGATAAAAATGGGATTATGGCCAAAAGAAAAATGTTATCTGATTCGTCCAAGGTATTCGATCCATAAGAATAACTGTCTCCAACCTTAATACAAGCCAAAATCTTAAAGCGAACCCTGTGGATTTCCGGCGTTACCTGGGGTGAGAAGCTGCATGAAGACATCGAAAATAAATGCTGTCAATATTTTGTCTCGGAAGTGGCTTACCCGCAGCAGTGGTATATTTCTACGATAGATGTTTAAATAAGAGGTCATTTGTTAACATCAAAAACACGAGTGGCACCAATAGCAACCAAGTTAACGTTTGCATAGTAAGAGTTAAAACACCAACAAATTTTGAATAGATTTCATGATAGTCCTCGGATGGATGAAAAGGAAGCATCATAAATTTATTACATTTGTGGCAAATAGATCCATAACTGATCCATCCCAATGGTCCTATGTCAAATCATCCGACAATCCCACACATTGTGCTTTCAGGAGAGTTGAGAGCAAACAATTAATTATTCAGAATTTATTCGAGAAACAAACATTCACCGGTTTAACACGACTGCAAGCTGGTAGAAAAAGTTAAAAAGTGATTTCTGGAGAAGATGACATAGCAAATTCTTAGTCAAAGTTTCGAATGGTTTTACTTCGTGGCCTGGGAGACATACTAATAAAGAAACCAATTCACAAACCTTCACAATTCCGTTTATGACCTAAAAACGAGATTAACCAGACAGTAGAAAAAAATTCGTGACAAAAACGTTAATATTCTCATTCTTATTACTATAGACCTCACCCGCAGTAATCTAGTATTTAATTAGTTATCCAATAAATTTTCCATACCGAAATTTACGACATACCCAAATTTTCGGGCAATAATTGAGAAAATTATTAATTTTTTGTTTGTCCAATCCTACAAGTGTTTTGATTGCGTACTACAAATTGTTTCCATCCATTACTTGTACATCTTAGACAAGCTGAAATGGTCACCGTTCTCGTGATTAAAACGAAAAATATGAGTGAAATAACAAAAAATGCGAGTGAATTAAAAAAAATATGAGCGAAATTACGATTCAATCACATCAATTTACAAAAGTCTTAGACTTTTCAATAGTGGATACTTGGACCTAGAAAACTCGAAATATTATGAGAAATATTAGTGAACTCCTTAATTTATTAAATCGATTTACTAAAATCTCAGAGTATTCGAAATATAGACACTAGTAATTCGTTAGTAGTATAATAATTCATATATTAGTAGTAATTCGTTAATAGTGGATCCTTTGGAGTGCGATTCAGTAAAGTGATAATGCGGCAATACCATCACCATCAACATCAACGTGACCGCATGGAGACAGCATAAAAAAATTGTTAAATTGAATTATATGAAATTAAATTCGCCCCAGCGTGCCAGTACGCCTCTGGAAAATATTTTTCATAATCAGTAAATATTTCTTTCCATCTGTTGTGAACCGGTTCACTGTTGTGGAGCGGTTATTTTTTATGAACTAATAAATTTACGACATACTTTTATGTATTTTTATTTATATAATTATTTTTATTAGAAATTTTATTATTTTAATTTACTACATTTTATACGAATTTTATTATAGTTATTTTACAATTTTAATTTTCACGACCAATTATGATTTATTATTATGTTTAAGGTTTGATGGTCACAACAGTAATCATTTCCTTTTTCTAATTAAAATTTTTGGTAAAATATGGTTTATCGAATATATTAGCGCGTTTGTTTTGAAAAGTTTGAGTCTTTTGTAAATTGATGGGATTGATTTGAAATTTCACTCATATTTTTGCTATTCCACTCATATTTTTTGTTTCTTCATTAGAGTTTTGTTTTAAATGCAGCCAAACTTATGCGACAAAGTCATCGAAAATTACACCTCCCAAATATGTGCCACCAATCAAAGCTGGGGCGAAAAATTGAACGAAATAACTCGAAATTGAATGGATAACTCTCACACATATTGTTTTATTTAGATTTAAAAATCGAGCATCCTTATTGAAAGACCCTTCATCACTATCACACCAAATTTTTAAAATAGCTCTCTGGTTTAAACTTATTTAGTTTTTATAAAAATTCAATACGGAAATTATACACCATACAGGACTTTTGGTAAAATGGTCTTGTATAAACAACAATCATTACCCCTGCTTAAATTTCAGAAAACCAACAAGGCCAAGCCTTGTTAGTTCAAAATTTAACTTTTAAGTTTATTCATTTTTTATTCTTTGTCCTTTTATGGAAATGCTAAACTTTTCAACATCATTGCGCAATAATTGAAATAAGCTCTCAATGCAGCTACCATTTCCTGTACACAAAATTTTCTATGTTTTTGTTCTTAATCTTTTTTTCGTAATTGCTGAATACTTTTCAAATTTTTTTGTAAAAATAGAGAGAGCTTCTATGGAAGCGACCACTTCCAGTGGACCGTATTTGGTCAAAATCACTGGAACTTCCCAATTTCCCAAAAGCTTTTCCATAAGATATTTTCATTCTTGTAGAGAAACTATATATACATTTTATCTGCGGGGAACCATACACGCACAGATTTTTTTTAAAACTACTTTTTTGACATCAGCGATATAGCTAAAACTCCGAATTGAAAAATCGTAATTTCCGCTTAAATGTTGTAAAACTGTATTACTGGTATTGCTGCAAATTTAATGTAAAAACTTTTAGTTCATCTTTGTTTTAAAAAACGAAAAAACTGCTATTGGAAATGTTACTTACGGTCGACCGATTTCGCTTAAATTTAATTAGGATCTCCCATTTTGTAGAAGAAGCTTGAATATGAAGTTTCATCACGACCAATAAATCTGTCTGGGCTATACAGAGCCGGAGTTTTGCTGAAAAAGAGAGGTTGGCCGAAAATTGTATTTTCCTCTTAAATTTGCCAAAACTGAATTGAGCTGGTATTGTTGTAAATTTAGAATCTTTTAGTTCATAAACAGGTTTCTCGTAAATAACATACTTTTCAAAAAAGTTGCAAACAATGAAACGAAAATAACGGAATTTCCTGTGGGACCTGCCACTTTCGGTGGACTGATTTCGCAAACGATCACTATGAGCTCCCGATTTAT